>JAZKJV010009615.1:0-695000 GCA_037367405.1 Ottelia alismoides | reverse complement strand
ATATTATATTATTATTCATACAACAACTATAGTATATTAAAAAATTTGAAAATATCAATATAATTAAATAAATATTAATATACTCTATCACATGTAATTTTAGTTTTGAAAAATATGAACATTTCTATTTTTGATAAATAGAAAATAACCTTGGAAATACATTTTTGTTTTAAAAATCAAATATAAATTAATTTTTTTCAAAAATACATAATATTGAAATGAATATTTTTGCACATTAAATATATCCAGAAATGAAATAAAAATACACAATATAAACCATTAAACCGTAAATGCTAAAAAATCACATAAAATCATATAAAATGTGAAAAATCAAAAAAAAAATAAGCACGATATATCAATTAAAATGTATCATAGTTCTCTCTAAATAGAAATAAAAAATAAATCTGCCTTGATTGTTTACTATATTAAACACTTAAAACTAGTATAATTTGGTATAAATAAATTATATTTAAATTAAATCATCTTAAAAAATAATAAAAAATCTTATACAAACTTGAAAATCACTAAAAACTTAAAAAAAAGTTATATAATACATAAAAACTTTTGAGCTTTTTATACATATTTTTGAAATCCAAAAAGATCAAATTTCTTTTATATGCATACTTTCAAAACCTAATTCATTTAGTATTACTAAAAACATAAAAAATACAAAATATAATTAAAACTCAGATATAAAAATATTAAAAATATAAAGCACGTATAAATAAAAAATTATTGTTATCATATCACATTTTTATACATAAAGGGACATAAAAATACAAATACACTTCAAAATCAATTAAAAATACACAAATCCCTATAAAAATACCAAAAGTGCAAAGAAAACCCTAATCATTTAATAATTATATATATCAACCTTAATTAAAAGTTTGTCTTAGTTCGACCTTACCATGTTAAAAAATACAAAAATTGTTTGCGTGAATTAGTTCTGGGGTTACAAATGGTTATCATACTTTATAAAACCTGAAAATCCATCTCAGGACTTCTTTATTGAGATTTACCCTTACTATTTATAATACCATGTACATATTTCCCACAATTGCAATTTAATTTGTACCTTTTTTAAGATTCCCTCTTCACTTAACATCTTGTCGATATTTTTTCTGATGTACGAATTGTCGTGATACTCTAGAATCACTCAACTAATGATGTTTGAGAGTTATTAGTTACAATATCATGTTTTCAAAACAAGTGTGAATATCCCTAGCATAACTTTATTTGAATTTTATACTTGTCCGTATTAATATCATTAGCCATGCTTCAAAATCAATAAATATTTACATGCAAATAATACACATTCCTATCTACACAATCTAGATTATATTCATATATATTGATGTGTTAAATCTCTAACAAATAATTTGTTTTATTTCTCGCAAGATTAATCAAGCATTAGTAATTTGTTAATTAGAGTGATTGGAATTTAGGAAGTGCTCTATTATATACAATTGATAATGCATCCACCAATAATGGTGTCTCTAAGAATTTTGTTGACTACTATTAGTCAAGAATTCACTACGGTTGGTTGAAGGTTTTTCCTGTGCATTGGTGAGCGCATATTTTGAATCTAATCATTTAGAACAGGTTGTAGAAGACAAAGAAATTAATAATCAAAATCCTCAATCTGATGAAATGCATAAAATATTCAACCCAATGACATCAATAGTTTCTTGACTATGCCCAACAGGAATATACTCTGTAACGAAGACATTGTGGTTTGATGTAGATATAAGGTGAAACTCTACATATCTAATTCATTATATCAGAAAGTTTCTAATCGAATAACGATATGTAATTTTCATTGATTGAATGTTCCTTCAATCATGGAACGGAAAAAGTTGAAGGTTATTCAAGGAACTCTTGAAAAATTTATGTCGCAAAAAGAAGGTTTTTCTCTTATCAAAAATATTCAACTTTGAACTTGTTCTTTTGCTTGCTTTTTTAAGTTAGAGATGGAGTTGATTTTTTTAAAAGAGCAATGTGAGTATCTCTATTAGAAGTACGGCCATAAAAATGTAAACTAAATTTGATGAGTATTGAAGGGACAAGGATGCTACACTGCCTCCAGATTTGTTCTACAAAATTGAATTGTTGCACTTATCTTATGCAGATCATTGTTCCGTTGAAGAAGTACATGAATATGTCACTCAAGTCTAGGGAAGAACAATTTGATGAATACATGGTTACTTTAAGGGGACTCAATCCACAGAAACTATGATGCGATATAGAATTGAACAGGATAATCCATGTGCTGTAAAAAGGAAGGAACACACCCGAAGTAAATTCCTTGCACAAAAGAAGGTCAAGGATTCTCTGAAGATGGGAAAATCTAAGGTTTAGTTGTATTTAGAAGACAACTAAAATGAGGATGATGCGCATTTTGATATTTTTAAATGGTGGCAACTAATTAATGTAAACAAATATCGTATCTTATCAAATTTTACTTGAGATACTCTAATAATACGAATCGTTGTTGTAGTTTTGGAAAAATGCATTCAGTACTTGTGGTAAAGTTTAATATTTAAAAAAGGCAACTTGATCCAACAACTATAGAAGTATTGATTACGTGGAAGATTGGATATGTGAAGGTGATAAAGCAATATGAAGAAGAAGAAGAGAAAAATGTTGTGAATGATGAGAGTAAGAACTCATCTAGTTAGTAAGTATTTGTATAAAGTTCTTTTCTTTGCATGTCTATTGATATTAACTTCTTGAAGAGTAGATTTGCATATCATTATTGAGTGATAGTAAATTGATGGTTATCTGGAGATTTAATTATAGGCTCATTTTGACAAGATAGCAAAAACACTTTAGCGTCAAATTCATGTTCTATCTTTCATACATATGAAAACATGAGTTATGCTTGTAGATTAGTATGTTCTACCCATTCATGATGCGAGATATACCGATTCTTCATCATTTTCTTTCTTTGATTCTTTATTTTAATTTATTATTTACTATTTAAAAAATAATCGATATTCTATTAGAGCAGATTCTACCAAAATTTTGAGAGATTGTGTTCTTTGTGTTCTTTTTATTTTCTGTGTGTTGTTTGTGTTCGTGATTCAAAATATATTTCGATCATTTCAAGAGTTGTTAATCATCCTACTTGAGTACGAATATAAGTAAATTTGACACGCGAAAGATTTCATGATTAGGTATGGAAATCATATTTTCATGTAAAAATTTCATATCAAATTAAATCAATTTCTTGATGTTGTATTTATTACTAAGAAAGCTGACATGCTTATTTTGAGAATTTAAGGATGATTGGTCCATGATTCACAAGAAAACATGTGATAAAAATGAAGCAGTGTAGTGATGCATACATATAAATGCTATGGTTCATGTAAGTATGGAAAGTGAGATCCTTGGAGATAAAGTAATTAAAAGTAAATATGATTATTTATATATTTATACATACACACACTCACCTATGGATAGTAAAACACCCTAAAGATTGATGCATAGAATCATATCATGTGAAAATGATATAGTTTAAATTGGTTCCAACAATGGTGTGTGTCCCATGATAAGGATGGCTTGAAGTAGATATTACAAGTCGGACAAGCAACCTATCGGTTCGTCAATATAAATCTATGTGGTAGGACAAACCTACGCGGTATACGATTTCCCAATACTTGAGTGAGCGAAATAAATTACTTGCAACTCGTGGTACTCAGTTGCCATCAAACAGATTGCCTGACTGAAGATGATGACATGTCATGTCGAGGCACGAGGTAATATAATAACAACTAGATCACGATAACATTTATTTTAAGCCGCTTAATATAATCTCATCAAATCAAAGCAATATCCGATCGTGGAGTGTCCTCAACTTGGATATGTGATAGGTGAGGTATCATTTCTTAGCCTAATTTCCAACGTGGAATAAAATAAATATGACATTAACATAATGGATGCAAAGAAGAAATGAAAGTTTCATGGTATAATAAGTTTTCGAAATTATTTTACATGTTTACTTTCCTTCGTTAATAGGCACTAACTAGCATTGGTGAGCCCTCGCAAGGACATTAGCTAACCATCCTAAGGTCATGGGTAGTTTATGGAAGTTGTTGTAAACAAAGACCATGGCGAAGTCATCAACAAAGGTTGCTGGGAGCACCATCCTACAGGGGTGTTCATGGGGCGGGTACCCGACCCATTCAATCATGACCCGCCCCGACCCATTAATACCAAGTCAACGGGTCGACCCGACCCGTTTCAACGGGTACCCGATATAACGGGTACCCGAATTATTTAAATGGGTAATGGGTACCCGCGGGTACCCGCAGAATCACTAAAACACATTGAATAATACCAAAAAATGCTGCATTTAAACTATATAAAATAACTAATTCGTGAACAAAGGGGAGTTGAAACCGGGATTATACCAATGGCGGACAATGCCAACGGCATCTCAATGTACCACGTCAACGACCTCGGCATGGAAAAACCCAACCCTCCGTCCTTGATCCCATGCAACCTCCCATCTTATTGCACGGGGTTACCTTCAAGCTGCGACCTCCTTGACGACTCCGACCTCTCCGACGTTTCGCCATTCCTCTCCAAGAGCTATGTCGAGGAGTTGAGGACGATGATATGTTCCACCTCAATAAATCCATGGATTCCCTTCAATGGGCCATCCTCCCTCCTTCCATTCCTGCTATGTAGGCCTGCTTTGCGACGTCATTGATAAGCTTGTCATCTTCATCTCCACCATCCTGCCCGCATCCGTGTAGGCGATGTCGTCGTACCCACAGTCGAAATCGACGATCTACATGGACAAGGATCACCGGTCCCGGCAAATGGAAGAGTTCGCCAAGAGTGCTCGACTCAAGGGTGCATGATAGACCCCTAACACCATTGTGCCCAACCCGTCACCAAGAGCCATTGTTATCCAAATGTAGAACACGGTGCAGGTTGCTACTACAATTACTATTAATAAACATACTACACACTTTATTAAATCTACCAACGGCAACAAAGCAATGACCAATTGTAACACTTATTGTCCTCTTTAGCATTAGTCCACATTTTCTCTCATAGTTAATGATACTGGAAAAAGACCACCACTACCCGACCGGGTACCCGGTCCACCCAACCGGGTTTCCACTTGGTTCACAGCTTGAGCGGGGCGGGTACCCAACCCGCATATTTTTCATGGGTACCCATGAAATTAGGGTCAAAATCACTGGGTTAGGATGGATACCCGTTTGACCCTAATCTTTTGAACACCCCTACCATCCTAAGGTCATGGGTAGTTTATGGAAGTTCCTCCCAGTGAGTGTCATGCTCTCGGGAAAGAATGTGTTTAAAAATAATTAAAAACTAAATGCATAATTTCGCTATAAACGTATGTAGATATAATATATGTTTATAAATCAATATACGATATTTTCGTGTTGACAAAATATAAATAAATAGAGCAGTTGATGGGACCGTGGTTAGAACTGCGAATATATCAAACAAATAGGTTGGCACGCCAAAGACAAACACGCCACATCTCTCCCCCAAGTCGTATCCAAAGTCAACAAGATTGAAGTTGCCGCAAAGTTCTCATGCGAAGAACACGTACAAACCAATCTCAGTCAACGCTTCCGTACTACGCGAACAATCCCCCGCCGAATCACCATTAATCTACTCCCGCAATCCACTCCCATCCCCATCCCTCCAGATCCATAAGTTCCGGCCACCACCACTACTGTCCGTTTGCGAACTCTAATATGCTGTTGCACCAAAAAAGGAACTTTTAGGTGGGTTCTCACTGGGGGCTGATGTAACCCACCAGAGATCCAATCCATCAGAGTCAGAATCTTGGGAGGACGATGGGCGGATCTGCAAAGATGAGGAGATCCTGCTGCTGCGGGCTCAAGCTCACGAGAGCCGTTGCCGCGCTCCAGGTTGTCCTCGGTGGCTTCGTCGTTCTGGTCAGCCTCGCCAGTCTCTACAAGTTCTACTCCATCGGGCTGCTCGTCCACACCGAGGATTCCTGTCAGAGGTTCCACACGGAGCGCGCCGCGGGGGACGGATACGCCCCATTCGATACCAAGGCGTTGTCGGATCGCGTTGACGACGTGCTGGCAATGCTGGAGAAGCTGCAGGATAAGCTGGAATCTGAAGTTCGGAGGATGGACAGGAACAAGGAACTCAGGGATCAGAACATCTCCGGGTCGGAATTCAGGAGATTTCTTGATGAGGAGGTGATCCAGCCGTTGTACGATGCGCATATCGGCCTCAGGCTCATTCGAATTCCCCGGTCGGACGGGAACGGATCGCGCATCGTCAGGGAGGACCCCTTGATCAATTTCTTCAAGGTGGAGGAGCTCAGGAAGTACATAAGCAGCAAGGAGAACCGGGCGGGGATGCTGAGTATCCACGGCGCCAACAAGACATATGCTTCGATCGGCCACGCGTGCGTGCTGATGCGGGAGGAGCTCGAGGAGTACATGAATTATGAGGCTGGATCATACTGCAAGGATGACTGGCTTCTCGGGCAGAGATTGATGATTGGGGGATGTGATCCTCTTCCCAGGAGGAGGTGCTTGGCACGGGCGTCGAAGCTCTATCTCCGGCCATTTGCGATCAACGAGTCGCTGTGGAGGATGCCGGAGGACAGGAATGTGAGATGGAGCAATTACAAGTGCAAGAACTTCGCGTGCCTGACGAGCCGGAATCCGTGGAGGGGGTTCAACAAGTGCACGGGCTGCTTCGAGATCGAGAAGGAGAAGCTCAAGTGGGTGACCAACAGCTCTCTTCGCGCGGATTTCCGCATTGGCGACGTCATGGCGGTTAAGCCCGGCGAGATCAGGATCGGGCTGGACGTCAGCGTCGGTACCGGAACGTTCGCGGCGAGGATGAGGGAGTGGAATGTGACGATTGTCTCGACGGCGTTGAACACCGGTGCTCCGTTCAGCGAGACGATCGCGCTGAGAGGTCTGGTTCCTCTGTACATGAGCTTGAGTCAGCGCCTGCCGTTCTTCGACAACACGATGGATTTGATCCACACGACGGTTTTCTTGGATGGATGGATCGACCTGCAGCTTCTGGACTTCATCCTGTTCGACTGGGACCGCGTGCTCCGGCCGGGAGGGCTTCTCTGGATCGACAGATTCTTCTGCAAGAGGAAGGATCTGGATGAGTACATGTACATGTTTCTCCAGTTCAGGTACAAGAAACACAAGTGGGTCGTTGCGTCCAAGACTAAGGACGAGGTTTATCTCTCTGCTCTGCTGGAGAAGCCTCCCAGATCACTGTGAGCTCGTTGCCACACTTAGTTCTAAGTTTAGATCGCCTCCATTTCTTCTTCGTTGATCTTACTCCGTAGAACTTGCTATGTAAACAAAGTTGATGGGTGACATGAGAACTGGTATCATGGTAGAGTACTTTTTATATCCACATTTGCTTCACTCAATCCATATCCACAGATCCTCTGCTGCTGCAGAGTGCTGTAATAACATTTTTTTTTTGCAAATTCTATCCAAAAATCCAACTTAGATTAATAATTTATATTTTAAATAGAATTTAAGTTACTTATTTCTTGACTGAATGTTTGACCATTAAGATAAAATAACAAATAAGTTTTGGATGGAATTCACAAAAAAAGACATTACACACAGTAGAGGATCCTCTGATGTAACTAGTGTTATAGCAGAGGTGGTGTAATCACTCTTATTTTTTGCTTTGCGATTTCAATACCAAAATCCAACCTTATGAATTGAATCTTAGATCAATGCTCTACATTTCCTCCAAATTTCGCTCAAATTCAAGATTATTTATTATTTTATCTTAATGGTCAAACATCAAGATCAAAGAAACTTAAATGTTATTTAAAAAAGATCTGATCTTTAAACCATTAAAATAAATAGCAAATAATCTCGTATTTAAGAAAAATTTGGAGGACATGCAGAGAATTGATCTAAGATTGAATCTATAATGTCAGATTTTGGGACCGAAATCGTAAAAACAAATAAAAAAATATTAAAGCACCTCTGTTGTAACACTAGTTACAGCAGAGAATCCTCTTCCCTCGTAGCATGCCTCAGAAATTGATGGAAAGGCTTCACACTAAGTGCTCTGATCTTGAGTAGTAGCAAAAACGAGCAAGTACTCTTCCTTGTTGGATTTGTAATATTCATTAGCACGTCAAGGGACAAAGCCCAGTGTAACTCTTATGCATAGGATTAGGGGGTGTTCGTTTGGTGAACAAACCTCAAGAATAAGGGTGCTATTCCCCTCCCTCTACTTTCTCGTATGGCTATTCCCCCTCGCATATCTTTATGTCTTTATTCCATCTTATTTATTATTATAACACTGTATTCCTATCCTTCCAACTGAATAGGAACAACGTCTTATTTCAGTGTATTTTTCACTCTCAATCATACTTATTTTCGAACTGAAATCGACACTGGTAGGAGAAGAACCCGGCCTAGTATTGTGAAAAAAAGGGAGAGGAAGTGTCAATACGGATCACCCCCTTCTTGCTGCGCTAAAGATCTTACCATTTCCAACGGCTACATCTCTTTTCAGATTCCATTCAAGGGTTTTATTATATGTGTTTCCATGCCCTTTTGATACCTCAAAAAATGAAATGGACAAATTTTTGTTCTTAGAACGCATACAAGATTCATCACTACAAAAAAGGGATAGCGGTAACCCCGCTATTTCTGAATTTAATAGTAATAGAAATCCATGTCCTACCGAGCTTGAATAACTAGCTTTTGTAACTCGCTATCTGATGAATCCACATTTCATCATCTTTATTCTATCATTTTGGCACCAAAAACCCTAGCAAATGCCTGTAAATAGCATTAAAATCACCATCTTAGCGTTCATGCATGTGCATCTAAACAGTGTATAAATTACTGTAATTAAGGCCAAAATTATAGAATAAATAAAGAAAAGAAAAAGAATAAAATATTGTAAATATTTTATGACCCGAAACCCCGAGACCTAGGCATCTTGATGAATAGGTCGACAAGGAATAAAGTAGGGGGAGATAAGGTCAGGAACACAGATAAAATACCTATACATTTTATTCATTCTTTATTCATTTTGGGACCTATTTTTGGTTCCACTTTTTACACTTCAAATAAAGAAACTTTGTACATGAAAGTTGTAGATAATAAAACAAAGAAAAATACAAAATTGATTTCACAGAAAAATAATGTACAGGTAAAAAGTTATGGTCTGAATAAAAATCCAGAATGCCAACTTCCCAGACCCGTATCTCACAAATAAAAACTCCAAATGCAGCGTACTCACCTTTAATTGTATATAGAATAAAATAATCTATCCAATGGTGGTGGTTTCGCATTTGGCGGAGCTACGGTTTGAAAATTGGGTTTTGGACCCTCATTGTATAAGTGTACAGATTAAGATATTCACTTTATTCCTCATTCATTATTTATCCGATTTCATATTTTTAAGAGGTTGTAAATATTATTTATAATAATTATGTACATTAAAATCAGAATAAAAACATAAATAAAACTCAAAGAAAAATACTTGTATATATTATAATACATAGGTATAGTACAGGTATACATACATACACAAATAACACTTTCATTTTATTAAGTGTACAAAATAATTCAGAAAAATAAAATAAAAAGGTATTTATGTACATAAAAGTATTTTATGTTTTAGAAAAATGATAAATAAAAATAATAAAGATAAAATACACAAAATAAAAATAAAATACTTAAATATATATATAGATATATATACTATAAAGGGCATAAATGCAAACTTGTAAAAAATACATTTCATAAAAATAAATAAAAATCACAGAAAAATTCTTCATAAAATAATAAACATTTTTTATTTTATAACCTAACATCAATAAATTCATTTACTATTTTATTTTGATTTTTCAAATAATTTCTAATCTAAGTTTCCTGGTTGGTCCACGTGGACCAACCAGGCGCGGTCTAGAGTTGACCCCGGTCAACTCCCCCGACCAACGCCTGCCACCTATGACGCCCGCGATTTTGCCCCATTTTCAAGAAATTATGGCGCCCGATCCTTCCATTTTCTCGCCTCGAATCCTTCTTGGAACTTCTTCCCTGATCATCACTCTCCCACGACGCGCCTTCAAACCACGCAAAATCCTCATGATGCGCGCGTGGATCTCGCTTGAAGGAGACGCCACCATCTTCTACTTAAACTGCCCGCCGTCTTCGAGCCCAAGTTTGAACCCTCATTAGCCATTAATCCTCCTCCCTGACGAGCTCTTCGTGTTGCTGGAGGTGACAGCTCCGCATCTACACCCTCAGGCGAGTCGAGGAGGCTCTGTAGCGGCTCCACCACCTCCGCCGACCACCGGCGTCGAGGTTCTTCTTCCTCAGGTAGTCCACCTTCGAGGCATCCATTATCTTCGTTCCTTTTTATGTCATTTTATTCCCCTTAGCTTCAGTATCAAAAATCCCTAAAAAAATCCGAATTCCATCGATCAAATCGACCTCCCATCGCTCATAGCCGGAGCGCACCTCCGGCCGACATCTCTCCGCCGTCCACAGACCACCTCCGACCTCCATTTCGCCTCCGCGGGGTCCAGGCAACTTTCCCTAGACCCTCTCACCTTGTTTTGCAGGTCAAAGCGCAGTCAAAGTCACTGGGGGCCATTTTGCGAGATTCGTCGGAGCTACCTGGAGCTTCGAGCTCCGCCGCCTCCGTGCCAGCACTCCAAAGCGCCTCCGACGAATCCGAGCCTCCCAGCACATAGCCGGACCTTCCAGGAGCTTGCAGCTCCATTTTGGAGCCCATCCACCGTCTGAGGAGCGAGATCGGAGTCGGGGAAGTTCGCCTCCGCCGGCCTTCTTCCCCGTTCTTCCTCCTCGCTTCTCCACCGTCCGATTGAGCAGCAGCTCCAGTTCGCGTGACGACCGTCCGATCTTCCAAGCCCGTCCACCGTTAGATCTCTGACTGAGATCTAATCCCAGACGTCAACGCCAACCGTCATCGGCCGCTCTCGTGCTGCCACGTGGATAAGTGGCCCGCTTCCCGCCGTTGGATCGTCCATCGTCGCCAGCCGTTGGATGCGCGCCACGCGTCACCTCCAGAGCGCCTAAGCGAGGGTATTTTGCAGTCAACCCCCGCTTATTTTGTAATTCCTATTCAGTCCAAAAACTGTGTTGCGTAGTTTAAATATTTCTGTAATATTTGCACTTAGAACCCCGTAGTTTTCTTATTTGCACCGAGGTCCAATCCACGTCACCTCACGTGCCCGTGCGCGTGAGGGGGCTGGGTATTTTGCAGGGACCCCCCTGGGGTTTATTTATTTCGCTTAAGTCCATGAATGTTTGCTTTAAGTTGTAATATTTTGGAGAAACTACATTGAACCCCTTGGAACTTTGTGATATTGCAAAAATACCCCTTCCAGGCGCGTGCGAGTCACGCACCCTGGTGGGTAAATTGCTCAGATACCCTTGCGGGTTTTGTTATTCATATTTAATCCTTGAAATGCATGTTTCAGTGTAGACTTTTGTGGAAAAATTGCGTGTACGCCCCTGGATGTTTTAAATATTGCGCATATACCCCTGCCAGGACTGTTTAATGTTTGGATGCTTGTTGTATTTATTTGAATGACCATTTTAAGCCCAAAAATTCCACAAAAATAGACTTAAGCATCTGGACATGTGTACTTTAACGCCACATATTTAGTTTTTGATTTTATTTTATTCGCACATTTATTAAAAATCAAAAACTTGCTTTTTGTGCACTGTCTAGCTTAGAAAATACCAAAAAAATATTAAAACACCTCCAAAAATTCCAAAAAAATCACCTAGTGTCTATTTTAACCTATTTTAGTGTCAGTCCAAAAATCACTAAAAATCTCAAAAGAAAAACCTTAAAAATTTAAAAACACTCAAAAACTTCAAAAAAATATATAAAATAGTAGAAAACTCCAAAAAATCAAAAACTTAGTTTCTGTGTGTTCCTTATTTTGTCCTTCTTATTTGAAAAATAGTGTGAAAATTTTGAGCTACTGGTTGCTATTTTTAAATCTCATTTTATTCACAGCCAGCCTTATTTGCACTGTTTTGCTTTATTTCAGTATTTAAAAATACCAAAAACACCTTGAAAATTTTCCAAAAATCACAAAAACAGTAAAAAACCCTAAAAAGACTAAAAACAATTTGTTTCTGAATTTTTGGTAATTTTTACTTAGTTTTATAAATATTCTATCTTGTCTTTTATTCCATTGTCTTTAAATTCCAATATTGAAAAAGAAAAAGAAAAATATAAAATATAAAATTATAAAAATCAGAAAATTAAAAATCAAAATACAAAACAAAAAAAAATAAAAATTAAAAAATTAAAAATTAAAAACCCACAAAAAAATTGTAGTTGCTTGCTTGCTTAGTGTAGACACTTTACACACACACACTTGTGCTTACATTTGCTCGAATTACCCTGCTTGCTCCCTGTGTTCGAACTCTCTGCATACTTGTCACTATACACCATTTGTGCAGAGTTAAAAATAAATTTTAACTCCACATTAGTTCTAATTTGTTGATCTTTAGTGTGGGTTAATTGTTGATTAAACGCGGATTTCATTGAGAGCCGCCACAGCGACGGTTGTCTCCGCCTTGTGTGAGACACCAGTTTAGGCTCTTGTGATTTTCGTGTTTATCAAATGGCGCCGTTGCCGGGGAGCAACAGCGAGTAGTTTACATTTTGTTTGATTGTGTGATTGTTTACCATAGCATCATTTTCCGTCTCTTGCAGTTTTGATATATCTGTTGAGCTATCTGACCATCTCTTTACTTGTCTTCTTGCGAGGGACCGCGGAGCAAGGCGGATTGCTTAGGTGATCCGGAGCATCCTTGGGAAGCGGAGTCGGCTTTTCTTGGGCCAAGCCGGCAGGAGAGAGCAGGAGGATTGAGAGAGAGTGATTAGTTAGCTTGCATTTTATTTCTGTGAGAGAGTGACTTTCATAATTTGTAATAATACAGGTACATTCGGACTTGGACACTACCGGGCCTAACTACCAAGTGTTTGTTCACTTGGGGGCTCACCGCGGTTTTGTGTTTTTCGCGGTTTTCTCGGCTTCATTTCTATTTGTTTCACGAGGATTTAGCCCCTAGACATAGGAATTTTTGTTGACTGTGACGAACTAAGAAGCTAAGGCCCAATCCCTAATATCTTGCCTGCACCTATAGAGCGTAATTGGACTTGGCTAAAATTCACTTGAAAAAGCTATTTGACTTGAACTAGAGCCCACGTGCCGCGAGCCCACCCTGTTAAGCGCTACTCCTGAACTCGAGTGTGTCGAGAAGAGGAGGGGTGAGCCAAGACCGGACTCCGGACTCTTTTCTTTGTCATAGCTACTTGTTCTTCACGTTAATAGAAGTTGCTCATCTTAGGACGATTTCCTCGTGCATGCATATAGGTAGTTTAAATTACTGTCTTTCAATTATGCGCGGATCACTTTGCATGTAGAGTGCTGGCGACAAGGTACGCATTTCTATCCCTGCATGCATCATAGATTTTAACCGCGCATCGGCTTTTCCGCTTTCCTCCCCCTGTTTTATTGAATTTTAATAACAAGGAAATTGGAAAATTCGTTAGACGATGTTTGCTCAGAAAAACACCTAAAAAAGTGAAAACAATAAAAATTGGGACTGCTAATGCAAACTCGACCTTAAAACTCATCCCACCAAAAATTTTGTTTTGGGAGAGTAATCCCCTCCTTGTTTGATTTATCTGCTGCGAGAGAGTGCCTCGACACTAGGATAGAGCCACATCTGAAATTTTAGTTGACTACCGGTCGTGGTTAGTCGTTCTCCAGTGAGGATCTCTCCGGTAACCGGTAAAGCGGACCGCGATATCCTTAACAGATTGAATTAGCGGGAGCAACCGGGTTACGGTCCGCAATTCATACTGGCTGGGAAAGATCTGACGTGGATTGGGACAGTCGGCTAGGAAAGTAGGATACCTAACAGCTCGCTCTAACGCTCTGATAGATTGACTGATCACCTAATAAAAATTGACAAGATAACAGACCGAACTCTTGCGGTCATCAGCTCAAGTGTGGAGTAGGTGAAACTGGGGTTTTGATTTATCATCCTGTTTGCATTCCAGATCTCATCCGCCTTTCTCTAAATCAAGATGATGGGACGGAGATCTCTTAGGCCGACCTTGTCGGCACCGCTATCCCGCACTCCTCCTTATTCATCTAGGAATACCTCGGAGAGTCCGCTCTCCGAGCCTGAGTTTACATCCACCCTGTTCCCCCTCGACCACCCTTCTCATTCTTCTTCCATCAGTCCAAGAGTGTCTGAATACAGTGCTTCACAGTGTTCCGCTCATTCGACAGCACCTGAGATGGCCTCTTTTGCTTTTTCAGAAAATCCAGCCATGGCAGACAGAGGCGAGCATGAAGATGATCATGAGCACCCTCCGTTCATATTTGATCAAGCAGCCATCAATAATTCCTTGTTAGCATCCCTGGAGACTATGCAGCAACAGATCCGTGACCAGGGCACATTCATGGGTGACCTTATGAGGGAAATTGCTCAGATGAGAGAAAACCGGGAAGGTGGTGGAGGAGGAGGACCAGATGCAGGAGGAGGCGATCCAGACGGCGAGAGACCGCCACAGACTATCATGAGGGAATTGCACAACCCAGCTGCATCCCTCACTCACCGATGGATTCGACTCCCACCCATCCACGGAGATTTCGAGCTTCGGCCCCACACTATCCAGCTGCTACCCAAATTCCATGGGTTGCCGACCGAAGAGCCGCACCTCCACCTCCAAGAATTCGAGATGATTTGCAGCACCATCCATGATCGGTTGACGACCGAGGACACAATCAAGATGATCGCCTTTCCATTCTCTTTAGTTGACAGAGCCGCCTATTGGCTCAAACATCTTGGGCGTTTCGTCGACACATGGGCAGATCTCCGGACTGTATTCCTGAAGAAGTACTATCCTCTCGGCCGGACCAACGCAGCTAGAGCAATGATCAGCAACTTCGTCATGATCCCAAACGAACAATTCCATGAAGCCTGGGATCGATTTAGAGAACTCATTGACCGGTGTCCACATCACGACATCTCCAAGCCCAACCTGGTGCAGAGTTTCTTCTGCGGGCTGACACCGGAGCTGCAGGGGCTTGTCAACGCCTCTTGTGGTGGATCCTATTTTTCCAAGGGTGAAGATGATGTCTGGGCCATCTACGAGGGCATGGCAGAAAATTCTACGGTGATGACTCAGGCCCGTGTCTACACCCAACAAAAGCCACCGCAAGGAGCAGGATCATTCCAGAGGATCGCACGCATCGATGCCGGTCCCAACACAGTGTCAGTTGCCGCAGCCCAAGCAGAATCAGCCGCAGCCGACATGGGCATCATTAGTGAGAAGCTGGACCGCATGGAGATCCTCGAGAAAAAACAGAATCAAGGCATGGCCCAGATGGACCAAATTGCCAAAGTTATGAGTGACCTAAAAACCCAAATGTTATGCATTCAGGAGGCCCAATCTCATGCCCAACAGCCTCCTAGGTCACAGGTTGCCTCCAGCAGCAGCAACCCCAACCAGGGCTCTATCTCATACCGTCAGGTGAATCACATCCAGGTAGAGCCGGTTCCGTTGTTGCAGTACCATCCAGAGCAACCGCCATCTTCCGACACGCAGATGGTGGTCTATCAGCCGGAGCAGCCACTGGCAGTTCTTCCTCCACCCTCCTTTGAGCAGGAACCATTGATGGAAGTCAATGGGATTTGGTATGACCGATACCCTCAACCCGCAATTCGTAGGGATCACCCTGGATTCCGTTGGGGGAATGGTGGATCCTCGTCCCAGCAGCATCCTCCTGCCCATGGACAGCAGAGCAGCCAGCAGACACAGCAGCAACAGCCCCAATATGCCCATTATCAGCAATACCAGAATGGTCCTCGTCCCTCCTATCAGGGACAGCAGTGGAGGCAGCGACAGCAGCCTCAGCAGTCTTATCACCAGCCTTCCCCCCAGTATCAGCAGCAACAGCAGCAGCCCCATTTCCAGCAGGGACAGACATCCGGTTCTCAGGGTCCAGCCTTTGAGAACCCGGCCCTCGATGATCTTGCCCGCTTGCTATCTGAACAGCGAGCATCTTTCAGGCAAGAAATGGATGAATTCCGGCAGGAGATGCGGGATATTATGAAAGGCAAGGCCGCCATACCCGCTCAGATTGAGCCTAACCCGAACAATCTGAAAAGGAAGTCTAAGCAGGTAGAGTTTACAGAGGATACCTCTCCTAGTGATTGTTTGAGTGACATCTCTTATTCCTATCATGATGCTGATTTTGTCACTACTAGGAGCGGTAGGATGCCAGCCGGCGGCGCCTCTTCTGAGCGACAACTAGAGGCAGAATCAGGAGCGCCAGAGGAACCGAGGAGCTGTGCTGATGCCGCTGATGATGATGTTGACGGTGGTACTGATGCCACCCATGATGAAGTCCAGGACGACGATGCTGATGTCGTCGTGATACCAGATGAAGACGGTGGTGCTGATGCCACCATTTTTGATGTAGAACCAGAAAGCGGTACTGATGCCGCAGAGACAGGTGCCGGTGGTGGTACTGAGGCCACCACCTCTACTTTTGTTGAGCCTCCCACTGTGATGTTACCACATTTTGTACCCCTGGACTGTGGTAACAAAGAGAACAAAAATATGAATAAAGGAAAGGTTCCTGTTCAAATTGCAGATCCATATGTGTTGCATGATGATATTTGTGTGGATTCTCCATCTTCACAGGCGCAGGGACCGTTTCCTAGTACTCCATCTGAGGAGGCCCCCACCATCCCCTTCCCTGAGGCACTCCGCAGGGTGAAGGGGAATAAAAAAGAAAATCCTAAAAAGAGCCAGGAAGTAGAGTTCGACAATCAGATGATTGACAGATTTCACATTCAGCTAACTCTACGTGAAGCGTTTGAGCATATCCCTTTCTTCAAAAAGAATTTGAAAGAGACAACCACTGTCAGAAGAAAGCGGAAGCGCAGAGACCAAATCCATATGCTCACTCATGATACTTGCTGCACCATTCAGAACAAGCTGCCAGCCAAGCGACCAGACGCAGGAGCTCCCTATGTCAGATGCGAGATTCAAGAGCAGCAATTTGATCGTACTCTATTAGACAGCGGCTCCTCAATTAACCTCCTTCCGGCAGCCTTACTCAAGCAGTTCGAGTTTGGCCCTCTTCTTCGAAGCAGAACGGTCCTTCAGTTTGCTGATAGGTCGATTAAGAGGCCGAAGGGGTTATTGAAAGACGTGGTCGTTACCATTCAGGGCTTGAAATTCCCCGTGGACTTCGTTGTATTGGACATGGAGATCCCTGAGGCGGTAACTGATGCCCCCATCATATTAGGACGCCCATTCTTGGCCACAGCCAAGGCGGTGACCGACCATGATTGTGGGAAGGTACGCTTTCGCGTAGAGGGCGAGACCATACAAATAGAGACGATCGAGGAAACCAGAGCCAGAGAGTTAGAATGCTCCGAGCAATCTAGTGAAGCCGCGCAGATGACAGAGGAAGAGCTAGACGTCCACCAGGTTCGTGATTTCGAGATGACTGACGATGAATCCAACTGGAAAGACCCTGTAGCACCGACTCTCGCCTTGCCTACCGATTCATTGTATCGCAAGCTCATGGCAATCGAGAGCCGGGAGAGCACATTCCTGGATACGGATACACCTAAGGCTGACAGTGTGGTGACGAGTGGTGCCGATGATTTCAGTTCTTGTTCTTCTGCTTCTGATCCCTCCTATTCCGATATTGAATGGGCCTATTTCGATGATCCGTTGTCTTGTCTGATTCATTCTGAGCCAACAACCGTGACAGAGTGCGAGCCCGTACAGTTTATTGATAATTCAGTCAGCCGCCTTTCGTCAGAAATTCATGCAGAGCGAGAGTTCTCCCATGCAGACCTGGTAGCATTCACCCAGACATATCAGAAGCCAGATCTGCCGCCTCCCAGTTGTCCTGAACGGAAACCTCTACCGCAATCAATGAAGTATAGATTCCTTGCAGGTGAGCCAGATATGCACCCAGTCATTATCTCAGCAGATTTGACTGGAGAACAAGAATCTCGTCTGATGGGGGTTCTTGAAAGAAACCGCAAGGCAATCGGTTGGAATATAGCTGATCTCAAGGGGCTGAGCCCGAAGCTGTGCTCCCACCACATCTATCTTGAGGATGACGCTAAGCCTTCACGTGAGTTCCAGCGACGGCTGAACCCGAATCTTCGAGAGGTTGTCATGAAAGAAATTTCGAAGTGGTGGAGCGCTGATTTCATCTATCCCATCTCCGACTCTAAATGGGTAAGTCTGTTACATGTGGTACCCAAGAAGACGGGTGTCACTACAGTGGTCAATGAGTCTGGAGAGGAGATCGCTACCAGAGTACCAACTTCTTGGAGGGTCTGTGTGGACTACAGACGATTGAATGAGGCCACCAAGAAGGATCACTTCCCACTACCCTTTCTTGATCAGATTATCGAACGGCTAGCCGGGAAGAGCCATTATTGTTTTCTTGATGGGTACTCTGGGTATAATCAAGTGGCCATTGCGCCCGAAGACCAGGAGAAAACGACATTCACCTGTCCGTTTGGGACATATGCTTTCAGACGGATGCCCTTTGGTCTATGTAACGCTCCGGCGACATTCCAGAGGTGCATGTTGTCCATCTTCTCGGACATGGTGGGTGACTGTTTAGAGGTCTTCATGGATGACTTCTCGGTCTATGGCGACGGGTTTGATGCTTGTCTTGACTGCCTAGATCGTGTGCTGAAGCGCTGCATAGAGGTCAATCTTGTTTTATCCTGGGAGAAGAGTCATTTCATGATGACTCACAGGACGGTCCTTGGGCACATCGTCTCCAACAGGGGCATGGAGGTCGATCCGGCTAAGGTGGATATCATCAGAAAACTCAATCCGCCGTCCAACTTGCGTCAGTTACGGTCTTTTCTGGGGCATGTCGGTTTCTACCGACGGTTCATTCAGGACTTCAGTCGAATTGCCCGACCGCTTACTGACTTGCTGACCAAAGACACCGAGTTTATTGTTAATGATAAGTGTCTTGAATCTTTTGAGACTCTCAAGAATATGGTTGTTTCAGCTCATGTCCTTCAGCCACCCGATTGGTCTCTCCCATTCGAGATCATGACGGACGCTTCAGATTTTGCCGTTGGGGCTGTGCTTGGACAGAGGAGGGATGGTTTACCATTTGCCATTCACTACGCCAGCCGGACTTTGGATGCCGCACAGCGGAATTACACAGTGACTGAGAAAGAGATGCTGGCCGTAGTTTTCGCTCTTGATAAGTATCGATCATATATTCTCGGATCTAGAGTGACCATCTACACTGATCATACCGCTATCCGGTACTTAATGGCTAAGAAGGATGCCAAAGCACATCTGACCAGATGGATCCTTCTACTCCAGGAATTTGATATTGAGATTAAGGATAAGCCTGGAGTCAAGAATGTGGTGGTGGATCATCTCTCCAGGTTGGAGAATCTTGAGGAATCTGAGCCCAGCGCACCTATTACAGAGACGTTTCCAGATGAGGCGATCTTGGCTGTCACCTCACTCCCATGGTATGCCGACTTTGTAAACTATCTTGTTGCCAAGACAGTCCCTCAGGGTTGGCCCAGGCAGAAACTCGAGACCTTCCTAGCTAAGGCCAAGTTTTACCATTGGGAGGATCCCGTCCTTTATCATGAAGGAGGGGATAGTATCTGGAGGAGGTGCATTCCTCAAGAAGAGCAGCATAGCGTCCTCACATACTGCCACAAGCTTGAGGCAGGAGGACATCATTCTGGAAAAAGGACAGCACAAAAGGTGCTTCAATCCGGCCTATGGTGGCCTACTCTCTTCAAGGATTCTGATGAGTTCGTGAAGGGATGTACTGACTATCAGAAAATGGGAACCTGCGGACAGAGAGACATGATGCCCATGCAACCCATTCACTTCTGTGAGGTTTTTGATGCATGGGGGATTGATTTCATGGGCCCATTTCCTAAGAGTCAGGGATTCGAGCATATTTTGCTCGCTGTGGATTATGTCAGTCGATGGGTTGAGGCCATTCCCGCCCGAGCCGCAGATGCGAAAACCGTGTGCAAATTCTTGAGGAAAAATATCATTTCACGGTTCGGGGTACCTAGAGTTTTGATTTCTGACGGGGGGTCTCATTTCATCAATGACAAGGTTAGGGCCCTTGCTGACGAGTTCGACATTGACCATCGGGTTGCCACTCCGTATCACCCTCAGACTAATGGTCTTGCTGAAGTATCGAATCGGGAGATAAAGACTATCTTGCAGAAAGTTGTCCGCCCAGACCGAAAGGATTGGTCACAGCTTTTGGACTCGGTCTTGTGGGCCTATCGGACCTCTTTCAAAAATCCATTAGGGACATCTCCCTTTCGTCTCGTCTATGGCAAGCCGTGCCATTTGCCAGTGGAAATCAAGCACAAATCTTTTTGGGCAGTTACTGAGTTACTTTTGGATCCCGAGAGTATAGGAGACCAAAGAAGAGCAGAATTGGCAGCCCTGGAGGAATTGAGAGATACAGCTTTTTCCAACAGCCTACAGTATAAAGAAAAAGTGAAGACATGGCACGATTCGCATATCAGCCATAAACAGTTTGAGCCAGATCAGAGAGTATGGTTGTTCGATTCCAGGATGAAATTATTCCCAGGGAAATTGCAGAGCAAGTGGAAAGGTCCGTATGTGGTTAGGAAGGTACATGACAATGGCAGCATTGATATATCCGAACCGTCATCTTCGTCCACCTTCCGCGTCAATGGTCAACGCCTGAAGCTATATCGAGATCATGATCCGCCGACCATTGACGTTGCCCCCATTCTTCTGGTATGAGATGTGTCCTTTAACTCTCATCATCTACATCTTATACATGGTGATCAACTCCATCTGCCGCTGTACAGATCCATCTGTTCATATCACTTTCATCTGTTGAGTCATTTTCTTCTTTTCTTCTTTTCTTCTTTTCCATCTCTATCTTCTTTATCTATGAAAAAGGTGCCGCCCTTGTAGACAGTTCCCCAGACTTAGGACGTACTTTGTCCTAAGTATAGGGGGGTGTGCACCCTGAGTTTCTATATTCTTTGATCTTCTCCATTGTCTCCTCTTCTTGTCTATACTTAGGGATATCTTACCCTAAGTATAGGGGGAGACAACCTGAGTGCGATCTGTTCATTCCCACCCTTGACCCTCCCTGCTTTGTGTACAGTCTGCTATACTTAGGATTATCTGATCCTAAGTATAGGGGGGACGGTCAACTTCTCATTCATTGATTCATTCATTCTTTCGACTTGCCTATACTTAGTACGAGTTATGTCTTCGCTTTTCTCTCCGATCTATGAGGACATAGCTCAAGCTAAGTATAGGGGGGTCGTATATACTGTGTATATACTCTAGCCATAACTCGTACTTTCGTATTTTCTTAAATATGGCTAAAAATTCTTTAAAATTCATTAAAAATCCTTAATGTGGTTACTCCTCAAATTATTTTTGTATTTACTGATTAATAAATCAGGTGAAAATACTGTGTTACATGTTTTCAACCTTTGTAAAAATGTGTGGTTTGTAAAACTTCTTTTCTTTGTGTGAAATAAAATGTTTGAAAAATGATTTGCAAATGGTTTGA
The DNA here is from genome assembly GCA_037367405.1 of Ottelia alismoides. Classification (NCBI taxonomy): domain Eukaryota; kingdom Viridiplantae; phylum Streptophyta; class Magnoliopsida; order Alismatales; family Hydrocharitaceae; genus Ottelia; species Ottelia alismoides. The sequence continues at coordinate 673,324 of JAZKJV010009615.1, read as the reverse complement.
AAAATGGTTGCAAAAATATTTGAAAAACCTATATATACTGTTTTGGAAAACCTTTGCAAAATGATTTTCAAATGTGTGTACATGTTTGTAAAAATGTTTGTAAAAAATATTTTGGACTATAGTTTTCAAAAATTGTGTGAAAAGCTTGTGTCAAATAAGTTTGAGGAATACTAACATCACACCAAAATCCACTACCTATATATATGTATAAAATTGATCACTTACCCTTGTAAATTCTTAAAATCCACTTCTTGTAGATATAAGAAGCACTACCGTGTACATATTTTCACCTAGTTTTTAGCCAAAACATTTTGTTTTCAAAAATTTCCAAAAACATTTGCAAAACTAAAATCCAAAAACATTTGAAATATCTTTTTGAAAAATACAAAAAATGCATCTGCACGCATCATCATTATCTTTTCAAAAATCCATAAAAAGTTCAAAATCTTGAAAATTGTATCACAAAAATATTTCTTGCATTGCATGGCATGAGCATTTTTCGGATTGAGTTTGATAGTTGAACAAGTCTAAGTAAAATCCGGAGATTGGAGCTTGATTGGACCTTAAAATCTACCTAATAACAGGAACCTTATAGGAACTGGGTTTGAGGTACTTCAGGTCTAGTTGACTTAATTCTTTGAGGATCACGGGACTTGGTTCAATGGATTCTTGACTGCCTAAGTAGAGTATTTCGGAGCACACGCACGACTCTTGTTGATAATGACCTAACTTGGACACCTGCACCTTTTACATAGCTCTCCACGGATGAGGTGGTGAGGAGGCAGTTTCCTTTGGCTTGGGGTAGCATATGAGGGTAGTACTTCTAGGCGGAACCTCTCTTCTTCTTCTAGTGAAGGAAGTGCACCTCAACTTGGTCTAGTGGTGATGAAGGCTAAAGACAGAAGCCGTGGGTTGCAATAAAGCTTCAAAAGAGGGATAGTCTACTGGCTCAAGAGGAAAATTTCTTGTATATATGCTGCACCATGTAGATATGTTGTTCAGAAGTCCTTAAAAAAAAAAGAGAACTCCAAAAAAGTGGTGGGTCGGATTGAAAATTTAATAACCCCACCGGAGTGTATATAGTCCAATAAAGAAAAAGCTTATGATATCCACGTTACATCTCATGAAGCTTGCAGCGGGAGACTTAGCTACACTGGTTGAGCTCCCAAAAGTCTATACTTCTTCCCCCTCTTCTTGAGCCGGTTGCACTTGAACTTAGAAGGGAATACCCCGCTTCTCGAGGAAAGAGTTGCTAGACCGAGGCATTAGAGTTACCAGGTTGGGGGAGGTTGTTTCTTTGTCACTTCTGAGGTGGGGAGCTACATATCACTTACACTGTACGAGTCAGATTCATAGTCATAAGAGTTTGCGTATGAGTTGAAGTATTCCTGACCTGGCTATTGAGGAGACTTGGACAGAGTTTTGGGATTCTCAAGGACTGTTGGATTTCAAACTTGGTTCTCATTAAGGTTCCGACCGCACTAAAATTCCAAAGGTCCGACTTAAGCTCCAAACTTTGATTTTGCGAAGACAAGTTCGATAATTAAACTTAATCTAATTTTCTTCTTTTTCTTTTCTTACTTTTTCTTTTTGCACTTATTGCATAAGTGTTTGCTAGGGACTAGCAAAGGTAAAGTATAGGGGGATGATGAATCCACATTTCATCATCTTTATTCTATCATTTTGGCACCAAAAACCCTAGCAAATGCCTGTAAATAGCATTAAAATCACCATCTTAGCGTTCATGCATGTGCATCTAAACAGTGTATAAATTACTGTAATTAAGGCCAAAATTATAGAATAAATAAAGAAAAGAAAAAGAATAAAATATTGTAAATATTTTATGACCCGAAACCCCGAGACCTAGGCATCTTGATGAATAGGTCGACAAGGAATAAAGTAGGGGGAGATAAGGTCAGGAACACAGATAAAATACCTATACATTTTATTCATTCTTTATTCATTTTGGGACCTATTTTTGGTTTCACTTTTTACACTTCAAATAAAGAAACTTTGTACATGAAAGTTGTAGATAATAAAACAAAGAAAAATACAAAATTGATTTCACAGAAAAATAATGTACAGGTAAAAAGTTATGGTCTGAATAAAAATCCAGAATGCCAACTTCCCAGACCCGTATCTCAAAAATAAAAACTCCAAATGCAGCGTACTCACCTTTAATTGTATATAGAATAAAATAATCTATCCAATGGTGGTGGTTTCGCATTTGGCGGAGCTACGGTTTGAAAATTGGGTTTTGGACCCTCATTGTATAAGTGTACAGATTAAGATATTCACTTTATTCCTCATTCATTATTTATCCGATTTCATATTTTTAAGAGGTTGTAAATATTATTTATAATAATTATGTACATAAAAATCAGAATAAAAACATAAATAAAACTCAAAGAAAAATACTTGTATATATTATAATACATAGGTATAGTACAGGTATACATACATACACAAATAACACTTTCATTTTATTAAGTGTACAAAATAATTCAGAAAAATAAAATAAAAAGGTATTTATGTACATAAAAGTATTTTATGTTTTAGAAAAATGATAAATAAAAATAATAAAGATAAAATACACAAAATAAAAATAAAATACTTAAATATATATATAGATATATATACTATAAAGGGCATAAATGCAAACTTGTAAAAAATACGTTTCATAAAAATAAATAAAAATCACAGAAAAATTCTTCATAAAATAATAAACATTTTTTATTTTATAACCTAACATCAATAAATTCATTTACTATTTTATTTTGATTTTTCAAATAATTTCTAATCTAAGTTTCCTGGTTGGTCCACGTGGACCAACCAGGCGCGGTCTAGAGTTGACCCCGGTCAACTCCCCCGGCCAACGCCTGCCACCTCTGACGCCCGCGATTTTGCCCCATTTTCAAGAAATTATGGCGCCCGATCCTTCCATTTTCTCGCCTCGAATCCTTCTTGGAACTTCTTCCCTGATCATCACTCTCCCACGACGCGCCTTCAAACCACGCAAAATCCTCATGATGCGCGCGTGGATCTCACTTGAAGGAGACGCCACCATCTTCTACTTAAACTGCCCGCCGTCTTCGAGCCCAAGTTTGAACCCTCATTAGCCATTAATCCTCCTCCCTGACGAGCTCTTCGTGTTGCTGGAGGTGACAGCTCCGCATCTACACCCTCAGGCGAGTCGAGGAGGCTCTGTAGCGGCTCCACCACCTCCGCCGACCACCGGCGTCGAGGTTCTTCTTCCTCAGGTAGTCCACCTTCGAGGCATCCATTATCTTCGTTCCTTTTTATGTCATTTTATTCCCCTTAGCTTCAGTATCAAAAATCCCTAAAAAAATCCGAATTCCATCGATCAAATCGACCTCCCATCGCTCATAGCCGGAGCGCACCTCCGGCCGACATCTCTCCGCCGTCCACAGACCACCTCTGACCTCCATTTCGCCTCCGCGGGGTCCAGGCAACTTGCCCTGGACCCTCTCACCTTGTTTTGCAGGTCAAAGCGCAGTCAAAGTCACTGGGGGCCATTTTGCGAGATTCGTCGGAGCTACCTGGAGCTTCGAGCTCCGCCGCCTCCGTGCCAGCACTCCAAAGCGCCTCCGACGAATCCGAGCCTCCCAGCACATAGCCGGACCTTCCAGGAGCTTGCAGCTCCATTTTGGAGCCCATCCACCGTCTGAGGAGCGAGATCGGAGTCGGGGAAGTTCGCCTCCGCCGGCCTTCTTCCCCGTTCTTCCTCCTCGCTTCTCCACCGTCCGATTGAGCAGCAGCTCCAGTTCGCGTGACGACCGTCCGATCTTCCAAGCCCGTCCACCGTTAGATCTCTGACTGAGATCTAATCCCAGACGTCAATGCCAACCGTCATCGGCCGCTCTCGTGCTGCCACGTGGATAAGTGGCCCGCTTCCCGCCGTTGGATCGTCCATCGTCGCCAGCCGTTGGATGCGCGCCACGCGTCACCTCCAGAGCGCCTAAGCGAGGGTATTTTGCAGTCAACCCCCGCTTATTTTGTAATTCCTATTCAGTCCAAAAACTGTATTGCGTAGTTTAAATATTTCTGTAATATTTGCACTTAGAACCCCGTAGTTTTCTTATTTGCACCGAGGTCCAATCCACGTCACCTCACGTGCCCGTGCGCGTGAGGGGGCTGGGTATTTTGCAGGGACCCCCCTGGGGTTTATTTATTTCGCTTAAGTCCATGAATGTTTGCTTTAAGTTGTAATATTTTGGAGAAACTGCATTGAACCCCTTGGAACTTTGTGATATTGCAAAAATACCCCTTCCAGGCGCGTGCGAGTCACGCACCCTGGTGGGTAAATTGCTCAGATACCCTTGCGGGTTTTGTTATTCATATTTAATCCTTGAAATGCATGTTTCAGTGTAGACTTTTGTGGAAAAATTGCGTGTACGCCCCTGGATGTTTTAAATATTGCGCATATACCCCTGCCAGGACTGTTTAATGTTTGGATGCTTGTTGTATTTATTTGAATGACCATTTTAAGCCCAAAAATTCCACAAAAATAGACTTAAGCATCTGGACATGTGTACTTTAACGCCACATATTTAGTTTTTGATTTTATTTTATTCGCACATTTATTAAAAATCAAAAACTTGCTTTTTGTGCACTGTCTAGCTTAGAAAATACCAAAAAAATATTAAAACACCTCCAAAAATTCCAAAAAAATCACCTAGTGTCTATTTTAACCTATTTTAGTGTCAGTCCAAAAATCACTAAAAATCTCAAAAGAAAAACCTTAAAAATTTAAAAACACTCAAAAACTTCAAAAAAATATATAAAATAGTAGAAAACTCCAAAATCAAAAACTTAGTTTCTGTGTGTTCCTTATTTTGTCCTTCTTATTTGAAAAATAGTGTGAAAATTTTGAGCTACTGGTTGCTATTTTTAAATCTCATTTTATTCACAGCCAGCCTTATTTGCACTGTTTTGCTTTATTTCAGTATTTAAAATACCAAAAACACCTTGAAAATTTTCCAAAAATCACAAAAACAGTAAAAAAACCCTAAAAAGACTAAAAACAATTTGTTTCTGAATTTTTGGTAATTTTTACTTAGTTTTATAAATATTCTATCTTGTCTTTTATTCCATTGTCTTTAAATTCCAATATTGAAAAAGAAAAAGAAAAATATAAAATATAAAATTATAAAAATCAGAAAATTAAAAATCAAAATACAAAACAAAAAAAAATTAAAATAAAAAAATTTAAAATTAAAAACCCACAAAAAAATTGTAGTTGCTTGCTTGCTTAGTGTAGACACTTTACACACACACACACTTGTGCTTACATTTGCTCGAATTACCCGGCTTGCTCCCTGTGTTCGAACTCTCTGCATACTTGTCACTATACACCATTTGTGCAGAGTTAAAAATAAATTTTAACTCCACATTAGTTCTAATTTGTTGATCTTTAGTGTGGGTTAATTGTTGATTAAACGCGGATTTCATTGAGAGCCGCCACAGCGACGGTTGTCTCCGCCTTGTGTGAGACACCAGTTTAGGCTCTTGTGATTTTCGTGTTTATCACTATCCTCTTACCAAAGATTGACCTCTGTGGAAAGAGTGATGCATTCGGATCAACATGAGGGTTCAATTACATTGCATTGCCAAAATCCATGTTGTATATTTGAAAGAAGTTTTTTCCTTGCTTCTCTTTTCTCAGGGCTTCGATTAAGAGTGAATTCCATCAGAAAAGATGATTCCTCGAGAAAGAAATGGGTTTATGACGATCCCAAGGGGTGATCTCCCTCGGATTTCTATGGATAACGACATGCATGGTTCACCCAAAAGGAACAAGCATCCTAAAAAAAGATTAGGGGATCCTAGATTTTAATTAGGGTTTTGTTTAGGGGATCCTAGATTGGACGAATCCTTCCTCTGGATTAGCAGAAGAGCATCTCCGGAATAGAATCTTTGTACGCTCTTACGCATGGGCAAGCAAAAGGGAAGTTATAGCTAGTAGCGCATGTGTCAGGGGAATTTTCCCGGGAGTGAGGAGTCTAGAGTTCGTCGGAGGATTCGAACTAAGTCTACGGTTACACACCATCGGAAGCAGTTCAATAAGTCAACCCCATATAAGAAGATGGTCTATCTTAGCTTGATCGATCCACCTTTCATCATATATTGCTTGTCTAGCCCCCCCTCCCCCTCCCCATAATATAATGCAGCCCTTTCTTGCATTCATTCTCAGCGAAAGTTCACAACTCAGGAATCCTAAGAAAAGTCCATGTCTTGGAGAAAAGCAAATATGACTAATCCAATCGACAAATCTAACATTCTACGGTAAGCAGCGGTCAGCTTGGACCTACTTTCCTGTCTGCACTGCTTACTCCTTGCTTAGTCCCTTGGACCCGCGTCAGTCAATATTTCGATGATCCTACTCTGCTTGACGAATCACGCAATGCACTTTATTACGCTTAGTTTTGAAATTCTTTGATATAGTTAGTAGCATAGCTCGCGTGGAAGACATCGAGGGGAGATCAGACTAGCAGCGATGGGGAGGTGAATGCTAGAAAAACAAATGGCTAAATACCATCAAGTCCCATATTCGCTTGGGAGCACAGATGGACTTTGGCTAGCAGTTGGGGATAATAATGTAGATAAGTGATAGGGTGGGTTATTGTTAATTAGCTTCACTCGTTGTTATAAGACAAAGTTTCCATGCTCATATGAAGTTCTCTACGCACGGATATAAAGTACGAGTTGGCGACTCTCTCCATCTCGCAGGGCTAGGTCTGGGGAAAGGAGGCGACGTATCGAGCTTATTAAAAGTATAGTGGCGAAAAGGGATCCCTCTCCTTCGGGAGGCTACCCGGCATGTCCTTTATTTAGAACGGGCTAGGCCCCAGTTCCCAACGTTAGGTTATTCCCTATATTGAGCCTACTCAGCCCTCATGTTGATTCTCTTTTTGAGGCCGGCTTCATCTTCGTGTTTCCTGCTGAGATCCCAGGTCTCCAAGTGGGCCCTTCTTGGCCAACCATGATCGTCGGCTTTTTCCCGACTCGATCCGATCACCTCGCACCTAAACCCAGGGTCCATTTTGTCCACGCCAGATCCGACACCCTCGCTGGGGTGCCCGCCTCGGGGTCCGCGCTCTGAGCTGCCCTACCCGATCGATCCTAGCCGGACCCCTGGCAGTATAAATCTCGAGCTCCGCCTCCCATTTCCGCATCTTTGGTTCCCCACCTTGCCTTCCCAGGACCTCCACTGCCATCCTCGAGGTGACAACTCGCCGCTAGTGGTGTTGCAGAGAGGAGAGGGTGCTCGGACCTCAGATCCGGCGAGCTTGCACCGCCGTGCTCCGCCTGAAGGAGGAGCTCGAGCCTCGGGCCTCGACGACCCGTTAGGCAACGACCTAGAGCTCCAGCAGCTCGAGCCCAGTCGATTCGTCCACCCAGGTAGCCGTAGTTTCCCTTCCTTTTCTTTGATTTTGATTTTGCCCCAAATCGCTGTTTCATTGTTCACCTTCCATTACGGCCACCTCCACCTTCGTCTCGATCATCGGACCATCCTATCACATTCGCCTTCTCCCCGCGCACGTTCTCCGCACCTCCGTTCAACCCAGCTCGCACAGGAGCTGGGGTTTCGAGTTCCACCGCCTATACCTCGCCGGAGCTCGACCGCCCCACCGCACCTACCACCTTCACCCACATTCACAGGGTCGAGGCACTTTGCCCTTGATCCGCGAGTCTGCTAGTGTGCTTTGTAGGTCCAGTCGAGGCCGTCTGAGGGTCTCAACCATTCGAAGCAGCCGCTCCTCCTCCGCCGACCTCGCCTGAGCTCCCCAGAGCTCTGTCGAGTCATCGGAGGGTACCAGTAGACGCGGGAGCCGGAGGCGATCCCTTCCCCGATCTTCAGCTGCCTGCGAGGAGTCCTCCAGCGCCAGCACGAGCCCGACGAAGTTCGTCGGAGCCCAGTTCGTCGAGACCTTCACCTGCCGTCCGATGCACCTCCAGCTCCAGTTTTGATCTCTACCGTTCATTTGAGGAGCCCCAGCACTGTCGATTTGTGGAGGAGTGATGGTGACCGTTCGATCGCCGACGTCTAGCCACAGCGCCTCACATCCGTTCGATCTCCCACGGCGAAGCCCTGGCCGTTCGATCAGACCGAGGACCTCAGCGTTGGGCGCCACCCTTCCCCAGCCAACCGATCTTCCACATGGCACCCATCTGACGGTCTACTTAATTCAGGGTAAATATTCCCTTAGGCTCTTAGCTTTAAAGTAGTTTGCTTTTAGTCTTGTAAATATTTTTAGTATTTTATTTGCGTTAGGTAAATTGCACTTTGGACCTTGTCTTTTCTGCTATTTACATGTATACCCCTGCCTATAGTGTATCACGTGCATCGACACGTGTTTTATTGGGTCATTTGCATGCTTAGCCTTGTTCTAGGGTGTTAATGAATTAATGAAAATTTTTGGAAAATTGCATATATGCCCTTGTGAATGATTTTTATGCGCATGTGCGTTTATTAGTAGGTTATTTACACCGAGGTTCTTGGACTTTTAATACTTGTTATTAATTAGTTCAGAAACCTTGGTTTCTTTGCAATTAGGTCCCTGAGTGCCCAAGTCACGCACCTCACGCGTGTCTTCTTGGAATTTTTGCACCGAACCCCCTGGACTTCCTACTATTTGCGTACAGGTCCCTATGCACTATACCTAGGTTTTGATTTTCAATAAAAATATCAAACTCCGAATGTGATGAAAATTGGATACATGGCTCCTGCCATAGTGTAAAATTTTCTCCTATTTTTTGGGACATTTTTTATTTCATTTACTATTTTTAAAAATTCAAAAATACGCATTTTCCTTACTGTTCAACTTAAAAATTCATAAAAAATATTAAAACACCTCTAAAATTCACAAAAAAATTAGATAGTAGTTATTTTGTCTTGTTTGATTTTCTGACCAATTTTGGTCATTTTTCATTATATAAAACTCATAAAAATTGAAAACACCTAAAAACCTATAAAAATTCTAATAAATAATTTAAAAATCCAAAAGCAAGAATTCCAGTGCCTAAATTTTCCTTATACGTTCTAGTCTTTAGGAAAATTACCTTCAGACCTTGATAGCACCTCTATCTATTTTATATTGGCCCTCCAAGTCTGACTGGACAACACTTTCATTTTTCTGCCTTGTTTGATTTTTAGAAAATTCAGTATACATCAGAAAATTACCAAAAATTAACCAAAAACAGTAAAAAATATAAAAAACATAAAAATATTTTTATTTGAATTTTTGAGTGATTTTTTAGTAGATAAATAATTGGTTGTATTGGCTTGATTAATTGTTTTCTTTATTTTCCTTATTAATTAAAAGTCCAAAAAATTTAAAAACATAAAAAAATCCACCAAAAATTGTTGCTTTTTATTTTATTTTTTTTAGACTTTCGTAGGCCGCAAGGCCATTACGTGCTCCCTGAGTCCGACCCTGGTCGCTATACCAGGCTAATCTAATAGCCAAGGCCACTATTGTTTTTGATTGATTTTATTTCTGTTTGGTGGTCTGAACCTTGATTTTCTTGATTGAGCTGAGATTCTCATCGATCCGGGTCGCAACGACCCGAGTGATATTTCTATCTGATCCGGATTAGTGGAGTTTTTTCCCCAATCAGAATGGCGCCGTTATTGGGGAGCACGGCTTAGTAGTCGATTTTTTTTCCGCGGTTTTCTTTTCCGCGGTTTTCTAGTATAGATTTTTGTAGATATATTTTTTCTGACACTGTTTATATAATAATTTGGTCTGATCTCTCTTGTTTACTTTCTTACGAGGGCCCGAGGACCGAGGAGGCAACTTTCGAGGAGCCGACGCAACCGCGGGATTCAGAGGCGGCTCCCTTCTGCACGGAGCCGCAGGAGAGAGCGAGAGAGTAGATGAGTGAGAGAGGAGTAGTTTAGGTTTATTTTAGCACATTTGATTATTGTAATAACACAGGGACAACATTAGGACTTGGACTTTCTGGGTCGGTTTCGTCGAGCACCGGTGTGCTCGGGGGACCCTTAGACTTTTTGCGGCTTTTTCGCGGTTTTTGTTTTTCGCTGCCTTTTACGGTTTTACGTGGTTTTTCTCGAGCACCTAGCTTTAGAAATTTCTGGTTGATTGTGTTGTACTCAGTAGGATCCACTCACTTAATAGACTGCTTGTGCCTATGGATCGTTAATTGGACCTACTAATAAAAGATTAATAAAAATAGCTTATTCATTTTCCTTCGAGCCTATGCGCCGCGAGCCTGCCCCGTTAAGCGCTACTCCTGAACTCGACCTATCGAGAAGAGGAGGGGTGGGTCTAGACCGAACTCTCTGGATCGAAGGTTGGTGACCAGCTAGACGGTTCTTTCGAGTAGAAGTTGCCTGCTTAGGACTCGGCTTTTCCCGCTGGACCATATAGGTAGTTTATTATCTGTCTTTCAATTCCGTACGGATCATATTGCATGTAGAGTGCTGGAGCCAGGTACGCATTTCTGACTTTGCATGCATCATTGATTTTATCGCGCATCGGCTTTTTCGTCTTCTCCCCCTGTTTTGGACTTAATAACCAGGAGAACCGAAAAATTCGTTAGGCATTTTTGCTTGTATTAAAAATATCTAAAAAAGAAAAATAATAAAATTGGGACTGCTAAAACTATTGACCCTAAAAGACACTTGACTTAAAAATTTGTCTTGGGAAGAGCAACCCCCTCATTGCTTGGTTTGATTGTGCGAGAGAGTGACCCGAACACTAGGTAGAGCCCTCCGGTACTATTCTCGACAGATTACCGACTCTTCTGTGCGGGACAGTCGATTGGGAGAGTATCGGGTATCCCAATAGGTCACGTAATCGCTCTTATATCTTCATTGTTCACCAAAATGAAATTGACAAGATAAATTGACCGAACCTTTACAGTCTTCAGCTCGCGTTGCGTTGGTGAACTGGAGGTTTGCTTGTGATCATAGTTTCTCCAGATCTCATCCGCACTACTCGCCAGATCACGATGATGGGCAGGAGGTCTCTTAGGCAGCCTCTGGCTGCACTGCTTTTTAGCACTCCAGCCCACTCATCTAGGTCGGTTCGTGGGAGCTCAGACCCGCTCTCCGAACCCGAGTATGACTCCGCCCTGTTCCCTCTCGACCACCCTTCTTCTTCTGAGACCGAGATACCAGTACCAGAGAAGAGACAGACAGATGATTTATCGGCACCTGAGTTCGGTTGTTTTGATTTTTCAGAGACTATGGCCGATGCTAGTGATGATCGCTCCAGAGGTTCGCAGGAGGAGCATTTCGTTCTGGACCAGGGTTCGATCAACTCCACCCTGATCGCCTTCCTTGAGTCAGTGCAGCAACAGTTGAGGGATCAGGGGGCATTCATGATAGAGATGAGGCGAGAGCTTGAGCAGTTGAGAGCCGACCGCGAGAACCACGGAGGAGGACCCGACGATGCGGCAGCTGCCGCAGCAACCGCAGCCGCGGCAGCATCCACAGCAGCAGCAGCAGCAGGACCACCGAGATCGATGCGGGAGAACCACAATCCTGGATCGACTTTGACGCACCATTGGGTGGTGCTACCAGCTATTGTGGGGGACTTCAAGTTCCCCCCAAACACTTTGCAGCTCCTTCCCCGGTTTCACGGGTTGGCCACTGAGGAGCCTCATCTCCACCTGCAGGAGTTAGAGATGATCTGCAGTACTGTCCACGATCGTCAGGTGGATCAGGATACCATCAGGATGATTGCCTTCCCCTTCTCGTTGGTAGACAGAGCAGCCACCTGGCTGAAGCATCTGGGGAAGTTCGTCTACACTTGGGAGAAGCTCCGCGCTGAGTACTTGCACAAGTACTATCCACTCGGGCAGACTAATGCCGCGAGAGCCCTGATCAGCAACTTCCATGCTCCCCAACGAGCAGTTCCATGAGGCATGGGAGAGTTTTAGAGAGCTGACTGATAGATGCCCGTACCACGACATTTCAAAGCCGAACCTCGTGCAGAGCTTTTTCAGCGGGCTGACACCAGAGCTTCAGGGCTTGATGAACGCTTCTTGTGGCGGGTCTTACTTTGCCAAGGATCACGACCAGGTCTGGGTCATCTACAAGGAGATGGCCGAGAACTACATGGTGATGTCCCAGACCCGGTTGTACACTCAGGGCAGACCCCAGCAGCCATAGACTGTGCAGTACCAGAGGATAGCACGGGTCGACGCCGGTCCTTCCAGTCCGTCCGCGTTAGCAGCAGCACAGGCAGAGCCATCAGCTGCGGACATGGGGATTATCAGTGAGAAGCTGGACCGGATGGAGTAAATTGAGAAGAAGCAGTGCCAAGGCATCACTCAGATGGAGCAGATGGCACAGACTCTGAGCGACATGAAGACCCAGCTCATGTGTCTCCAGGAGGCACAGACGGCTTCCCAGCACTGTCTTCAGTCGCGAGGCGACTCCGGCAGCAGCAGCAGCTCGTCCCAGCGCTCCAGCTCACACCAGCAGCCTAGATAGGTTCACCTTGTACAGGCGGAGCCGTACCAGCAGGCGCAGCCCACCTACCAGTCATCACCATCTCCAGACTTACAGATGGTGGTATACCAGCCGGAACAGCCTCTGGCAGTACTCCCGCCAGCCTAGTACGATGCAGAGCCGTTGATGGATGTCAACGGGATTTGGTATGACCACCCTCAGCCCGGTATCCGACGAGACCATCCCGGATTCCAGTGGGGGACCGGAGGTGCCCAGCCCCAGCAGCAGCCATCAGGTCAAGGTAGCCAGTATAGTCAGCAGAGAGATCACCAGTCGCAGCCGCAGCCGCAGCAGCCCCCAGTGTACCCACCACAGCAGCAGTTGTCCTATGGTCCTCGTCCCTATCAGCAGGGACAGTCGTGGAGGCGTGAGCAGCCTCACCAGCAGCAGCAGCATCACCCATACCCCTCTCAACCACAGCAGCAGATCCAGCAGCCTCACTACTAGAGAGGCTACCCGTCGGGTTCCCATGAGAACCCTGTCTTGGATGATATATCCCGCATTCTCACAGATCAGCAGGCTACTTTTCGACGGGAGATGGACGAGTTCTGCCAGGAGATGCGGGACATCGTGAGAGGGAAGGCCGCCATCCCTGCCCAAATCGAGCCGAATCCGAACAACCTGAAGATGAAATCTGAGCAAGTAATTTGTACTGAGTATGCCACTCCTAGTGATGCACTTGGTGATATGTCTGCATATCTTTTTGATATTGATTTTGTCACACTTAGGAGCGGTAGGATGCCAGCAGGCGGCGCCTCATCTGAGCTACATCATGAGGATCTATCCAGAGTGCCTGACGAGGAGGAGGAGAGCGGTACTGAGGCCGCTATAGATGATGATGGTGGTATTGATGCCACCAAGGATGCTGATCCCCCAGGCGGTGCTGAGGCCGCCATTTCACCAGTTCGAGGAGGTGGTACTGAGGCCACCCACGACGTCGAGCCAGAGCACGGTACTGAGGCCGCGAGTCTTCCAGTTGATCCAGCCGATGGTGGTGCTGAGACCACCCGTGTTCATTTAGAGAGATCTGTTGTTTTTCCTACTTCTGATGTATCTCGGAATTCTGTTGTGAATAAAGGAAAAGGTTTGGTTTTTTCTGGTCCCACTGTGGTGCGTGATGTACGTGCGGATCCGACCGTCGAGCCGTCTAGACCTTTTCCTAGTCCTTCATCTGAGAAGGACCCAGTGATCCCCTTCCCTAGAGCCCTTCAGTTGGGGAAGGGGAAGAAAAAAGAAAATCCAAAAAAGAGAGATCAGGAAGAGTTCAGCCAGCAGATGATAGATCGGTTTCACATACAGCTGACTCTTCAGGAGGCTTTGCAGCACATCCCCCTTCTTCAGCATTCACTGAGAGACAGGACCACAGTCAGGAGGAAGAGAAGGAACCACCACTCAGAGATCCATGTGCTGATGAAAGCCACGTGTTTCACGATCAAGAACCGTCTGCCGGCCAAGAGGCCAGATTCAGGAGCCCCTTATGTCATATGTTACATTAGAGAGCAGAGATTCGACCGTACTCTATTAGATAGCGGATCGTCGATCAACCTACTTCCGGAAGCCCTTCTCGACCGCTTCGAGTTGGGCACTCTTAGACAGAGCAGGACAGTTCTTTAGTTTGCGGATAGATCTGTCAAGAGGCCGAAGGGGTTGTTGCGAGACGTTGTCGTCACGATTAAGGGCCTGCAATTCCCCGTGGACTTCGTAGTGTTGGACATGGAGATCCCTGAGTCGGTGGCCGATACCCCCATCATTCTAGGTCGCCCGTTCTTGGCCACAACCAAGGCAGTGACCGACCATGATAGCGGGAAGTTATACTTTCACGTCAAGGGCGAAAGTGTACAAATAGAGACGGTCGAGGACGGCAGAGCCAGAGAGAGAGCATGCTCAGAGACGACTTCAGACACAGAGCAGCTGACAGATGCAGGGCTAGACATCCACCAGGACTGTGACTTTGTGATCACAGACGATGAGGCAGTTTGGGCAGATCCAGTAGCACATGCCATCCTCTCATTTTCAGACACCACTGATGCAGAGACGACAACAGAGGAGAGCTTGGAGAGCACATTCCTGGTCCAGGATACTTCTGAGGCAGCAGAGCCGATTCTCGACCGCGACACAGATTCTTGTGATGATGGTGGTGCTGATGCCACCTTAGAGGATACAGATCCTTTGGAGCCAGAGTTTGATTGGGCAGATTGTGAGGATTACATGCCAGACCTGATTGCCACTGAGCCTTCAGCTGAGGAGGAGGTAGATGTCGAGCAGAGCAGAGACAGTCCAGCAGGGCAGCCTTCTCTAATTTCTGAGATTGACAGAGACTTTCAGTTCTCCCATGCAAATTTGGCAGCGTTCACGCAGACTTTTCAGAGGCCAGATCCGCCAGCACCCAGTTGTCCAGAGCTGAAGCCGCTTCCTACTTCGCTGAAGTACAGATTCCTTGCGGTTGAGCATGAGATGTACCCAGTCATTATCTCCGCCGATTTGACTGGAGAGCAAGAATCCCGTCTGATGGGGGTTCTTGAAAAGAACCGCAAGACGATTGGATGGAGCGTAGCAGATCTCCAGGGGATTAGTCCGACCCTGTGCTCCCACCATATCTATCTCGAGGATGAGGCAAAGCCGTCGCGTGAGTTCCAGCGGCGGTTGAACCCGAATCTGAGGGAGGTTGTCATGAAGGAAATTTCGAAGTGGTGGAGCGCCGATTTTATCTATCCCATCTCCGACTCCAAGTGGGTCAGCCCTTTGCATGTGATGCCCAAGAAGACGGGCATCACTACAGTGGTCAGCGAGTCTGGAGAGGAGATTGCTACACGAGTACCTACTTCTTGGCGGGTCTGCGTTGACTACAGGAGACTCAACCAGGCCACCAAGAAGGATCATTTCCCTCTGCCCTTTATTGATCAGATCATTGAGGGACTGACAGGGAAGAGCCACTATTGTTTTCTGGATGGGTACTCGGGCTACAACCAGGTGGCCATCGCTCCCGAGGACCAGGACAAGACTACCTTTACCTGTCCCTTCGGCACATACGCCTTCCGACGCATGCCATTTGGGCTATGCAATGCCCCTGTGACTTTTCAGAGATGCATGATGTCGATCTTTTCGGACATGGTAGGGGAGTGATTGGAGGTCTTCATGGATGATTTCTCGGTTTACGACGACGGATTCGACTCCTGTCTTGACTGCCTAGACCGGGTACTTCAGCGATGTATTGAGGTTCGCTTGGTTCTATCTTGGGAGAAGAGTCACTTCATGGTGACTCAAGGGACGGTGCTTGGCCACATCATCTCCAACAGGGGCATGGAGGTTGATCCGACCAAGGTAGATGTCATTAGAAAACTCCCACCGCCGTCCAATTTGAGGCAGTTACGGTTATTTCTGGGGCACGTCGGTTTCTACCGACGATTCATTCATGATTTCAACAGGATTGTCCAACCGTTGACTGACCTATTGACGAAAGACACGAGTTCCTTGTCGATGACAAGTGTCTTTCATCCTTTGAGACTCTCAAGCAGTGTGTTATTGAGGCTCCTGTTTCTCCAGCCACCTTATTGGTCTCTCCCATTCGAGATCATGACGGATGCCTCCGATTTTGCCGTAGGGGCCATGCTGGACAGAGGAGGGATGGAGTCCCCTTTGCTATCCACTACGCTAGCCGCACATTGGATTCCGCGCAGCAGAATTACACAGTCACAGAGAAGGAGATGCTAGCCGTAGTTTTTTTCCCTAGATAAGTTTAGATCGTACATTATTGGATCTAGAGTGACCCTGTTTACTGATCATACCGCCATCCGATACCTCATGGCAAAGAAGGATGCCAAGGCCAGACTAACTAGATGGATCCTTTTACCTCCAGGAGTTCGACATTGAGATCAAGGATAAGCTTGGAGTCAAGAATGTGGTGGCGGATCATCTCTCCCGTTTAGAGCAGCCTAAGGATTCTGAGCAGATTGATCCCATTTGTGAGACCTTCCCAGATGAGGCGATCCTTGCTATCACCTCCCTCCCGTGGTATGTTGACATTGTGAACTTTCTTGTTGCTAAGAAAGTCCCACAAGGTTGGCCCAGGCAGAGGCTTGAGATCTTCCTCGCGAAGCCCAAGTCCTACCACTGGGAGGATCCCATCCTTTACCACGAAGGAGGGGATAGCGTCTAGCGTAGGTGCATTCCTCGGGAGGAGCACCATAGCGTCCTCACTTACTGCCACAAGCTTGAGGCAGGAGGACATCATTCTGGGAGGAGAACGGCACAGAAAGTGCTCCAATCTGGCTTGTGGTGGCCTACCCTCTTCAAGGACTCTGATGAGTTCATGAAGAGGTGTACTGACTGTCAGAGGATGGGCACTTGTGGACAGCGTGATATGATGCCGATGCAGCCCATTCACTTCTGTGAGGTTTTTGACGCATGGGGCATCGATTTCATGGGTCCATTCCCTAAGAGTCAGGGATTTGAGTACATTATGTTGGCCGTTGATTATGTGAGTCGTTGGGTTGAGGCCATCCCCGCCCGAGCCGCTGATGCGAGGACAGTTTGCAGATTTTTGAGGAAACACATCATCACGCGGTTCGGGGTACCTCGAGTATTGATTTCAGATGGGGGGTCTCATTTCATCAACGACCAGGTGAAGGCCCTTGCTAGCGAGTTAGGTATAGACCATCGCGTTTCCACTCCATATCACCCACAGACGAATGGTCTAGCCGAGGTGTCGAACAGGGAGATCAAGACTATTTTGCAGAAAGTCGTCCGCCCTGACCGAAAGGATTGGTCACAGCTTTTGGACTCGGTCTTGTGGGCATATAGGACGTCTTTCAAGACACCATTGGGCACATCTCCCTTTCGCCTCGTATATGGCAAGCCGTGCCATTTACCTGTTGAGTTGAGGCACAAGTCACTCTGGGCAGTCACAGATATTATTTTGGATCCAGATAGTGAAGGAGACCAGAGGAGGGCAGAGTTAGCAGCCTTGGAGGAGCTTAGAGATACCGCCTTCTCAAATAGCCTACATTATAAGGAGAGAGTGAAAGAGTGGCATGATTCTCATATCAACCACAAGCATTTTGAGCCTGGACAGAGAGTATGGTTGTTTGATGCAAGGCTTCATCTTTTTCCAGGGAAGCTACAGAGCAAATGGAAGGGACCTTATCTTGTGAGAGAGGTACACGACAACGGTAGCATTGACATATCTGAGTTGTCTTCTGAGAGTACCTTTCGAGTGAACAGCCAGTGGCTCAAGCCATTTCTAGATCATGAGCCGCGGGTCATTGATGTTGCCCCTATTCATTTTGCGTGGGATGTGGTCTCTTGACTCACATCTATTGCATCTCACGCCTGATTATCACTGTTCTTCCGACCTGTATAGATCCGGTTGTCCATATCACTCAATTCTTTAGTCCCACATCCCTTTTTCTCATCTTATGATTTTGCTATACTTAGGATGTACTTTACCCTAAGTATAGGGGGGATGTCGGACCTTCGGGTAGTCTTTTTATTCTTTCTACCCATGTTTTGCTGCCTATACTTAGGGATATTTTACCCTAAGTATAGGAGGGGTAGATTCTGTATATTCTTCACTCGGATTTCCCTTCATGTACAGCTTGCTATACTTAGGATTACTCGATCCTAAGCATAGGGGGAAACTATCGAGTTCTCCTCATTCTATTCTTTGATTCATCTCTGTATACAACCATTCCTTTTCACAACCCTATACTAAGCACGAGTTATGTCTTCTTCATCGCTCTTGACTTTGAGGACATCGTTCGAGCTAAGTATAGGGGGGTGTGTATATATTTCATATATACTTTAGCCATAACTCGTACTTTGTGTGAGTATGTTAATAAATAAAATGGCTAAAAACCCAAAAAACCACAAAAATTAAAAAATTTTCCTGTAAATAAACATTCTTTTTGCACATATATAGCTAGTGTACAAATTATTTTTGTAAAAATGTTTCCAAAAATCTTTTGTGTAAAGCTTGTGCAAATATTTTCTTATCAAAATTATGTATATAGTACAAAATTTTTCCAAAATGATTTAAAAATCAAAAGTTTGCAAAAATCTTGTGTAAATGTGTGTAAATACTTTTGCAAAACTTGCATTTCATGCATTCATCCATTATGATTTCAAAACATTTTTCAAAAATTTTTGCATGTTTGTAAAATATTGTGTAAATAGCATCTTTGTAAATACTTGTATAGCTTTTCCCGGATGATAGTTGACATTTAAACTAGCCTGGAATTAAATTGGGAAATGGAGCTTGATTAAGATCTTAATCCACCTAATTCTAAGAGGAACCTTATAGGGCTTAGGGTTAAGGCTTTTCAGGTCCATAAGGACTTAATTCTTTGAGTCCACTAGGCTATGAGCATATGTCATCTTGATGAGCCTAAGTAGAGCACTTAACAACACACGCATGACTCTTAGAGACAATGGCTTGACTTGCACCAGCACTTTACACATAGCTCTCCACGGATGAGGTGATGAGGAGGCAGTTTCCTTTGGCTTGGGGTAGCATATGAGGGTAGTACTTCTAGGCGGAACCTCTCTTCTTCTTCTAGTGAAGGAAGTGCGTCTCAACTTGGTCTAGTGGTGAGGAAGGCTAAAGACAGAAGCCGTGGGTTGCAATAAAGCTTCAAAAGAGGGATAGTCTACTGGCTCAAGAGGAAAAACTCCTTGTATATATGATGCACCATGTAGATATGTTGTACAGTTGCACATGAAAAAAATGTGTGCAAAAAGAAAAGAACTCCAAAAAAGTGGTGGGTCGGATTGAAATTTTAATAACCCCAGCGGAGTGTATATAGTCAAATAAAGTAAAAGCTTATGGTATCCATGTTACATCTCATGAAGCTTGCAGCGGGAGACTTAGCTACACTGGTTGGGCTCCCAGGGATACGTGGCTACACTGGCCATGGTCCATTCTTCATCTTCTTCCCCCTCTTCTTGAGCCGGTTGCACTTGAACTTAGAAGGGAATACCCCGCTTCTCGAGGAAAGAGTTGCTAGACCAAGGCATTAGAGTTACCAGGTTGGGGGAGGTTGTTTCTTTGTTACTTCTGAGGTGGGGAGCTACATATCACTTACACTGCATGGAAAGATTCATGGTCATTAGAGTTTGTGTATGTAGACTTGTTCTGATCTGGTTTATTGAGGAGTCTTGTCCATAGATAGGTGGAACTTAGAGGTTGTTGAGTTTTAAGCTTAAGTCCAAATAAGGTTTCGACACATTAATAATCCAAAGATCTGATCGAGCTCCATAATTCAATTTAATGAAGGCGAGTTTAATAATCAACCTTGATCCATGTGCATTCTCCTCTTTTTCTTTTTCTTTCTTTCTTTTTCACTTCTTTTTCAAATAAGTGTTTGCTAAGGGACTAGCAAAGTTAAGTATAGGGGGGTGATGAATACCCATTCATCACTCTTTATTCTTATATTTTAGCTACAAAAACCTTTGCAAATGCATGTATATGTCTGTAAATACAAATAATTACCAAAAGCATGCATTGTGTAAAAAGTTATAATTAGCATGTTTTTGTGCAAAAATAAAAGAATAAAGATTAAAAAAAAAGAAGGAAATATTTAGAATAAATATTGAGCGACCTAATCCCAAGGGAGGGCTCGGCATGGGCCTGACCGCATAAAAGCCAAGTAGAGAGAGATAGGGGCTCATGTGTGTAAATATCCATGTAAATGCAATAAATATATATTTCCCTCCAAAAATAGAATAAAAGTGGCTTGTACATATTTGTAAATATCTATAAATACAAAATCAAGATAAAAAATGGAAAAATCAAAAAGAAAATAAAAATAGATCACTTGTACATATTCACTTTGTGCATACTCCCACCTATATATTTATTTAGCCCTATAAATAAATAAATTAAAACCCCTAAAATTTGTATATATTTTATATTTTATGTTGTAGATAAAGAAAATAAAAACCATTAAAACAAAAACAAAATAAAAAGAATAAAATTAAAAACCAAAAAAGAACCTTGTAAATATATCATGTATATAGATGTATATATCTATCCTTGTATATAAATAATAAAAAAATAAAATAAAAATGCCCTTTTATTCCAAATTTTATGTTATAAATAAATAAAATATAAAATGGGGATAAAAATGTATAAATATAACAAATTAAAAATCAAAAATCAAAAATCAACATTGTGTAAATACCTATGTATAGTAGTATAATGTACATACCTTATTTTTATTTTGAAAAATTAATTAAAAATCACCAAAAAATAGAAAAAAAATTAAAACAAATATTTTTCATGTTTTAAGTGTTTAATAATTAGGCCATTTGCTATTTTTAAATTAATTTCCAAATCATTTACACGTGGCCTGTCCCCATTGGTCCACAGGGACGTTGACCCCCCGGTCAACTCCCCCCCCCCCCAGGACCACCGAGCCCCGGATCCGAGCCCGCGACCCGACTTCTCGGATTTTTCCCGACTCGATCCGATCACCTCGCACCTAAACACAGGGTCCATTTTGTCCACGCCAGATCCGACACCCTCGCCGGGGTGCCCACCTCGGGGTCCGCGCTCTGAGCTGTCCTACCTGATCGATCCTAGCCGGACCCCTGGCAGTATAAATCTCGAGCTCCGCCTCCCATTTCCGCATCTTTGATTCCCCACCTTGCCTTCCCAGGACCTCCACTGCCATCCTCGAGGTGACAGCTCGCCGCTGGTGGTGTTGCAGAGAGGAGAGGGTGCCCGGACCTCAGATCTGGCGAGCTTGCGCCGCCATGCTCCGCTTGAAGGAGGAGCTCGAGCCTCGGGCCTCGACGACCCGCGAGGCAACAACCCAGAGCTCCAGCAGCTCGAGCCCAGTCGATTCGTCCACCCAGGTAGCTGTAGTTTCCCTTCCTTTTCTTTGATTTTGATTTTGCCCCAAATCGTTGTTTCGCCGTTCACCTTCCATTCCGACCACCTCCACCTTCGGCTCGATCATCGGACCATCCTTTCACATTCGCCTTCTCCCCGCGCACGTTCTCCGCACCTCCATTCAACCCAGCTCGCACAGGAGTTGGGTTTCGAGTTCCACCGCCTACACCTCACCGGAGCTCGACCGCCCCGCCGCACCTACCACCTTCACCCACGTTCACAGGGTCGAGGCACTTTGCCCTCGACCCGCGAGTCTGCTAGTGTGCTTTGTAGGTCCAGTCGAGGCCGTCTGAGGGTCTCAACCATTCGAAGCAGCCGCTCCTTCTCCGCCGACCTCGCCTGAGCTCCCTAGAGCTCTGTCGAGTCATCGGAGGGTACCAGTAGACGCGGGAGCCTGAGGCGATCCTTCCCCGATCTTCAGCTGCCCGCGAGGAGTCCTCCAGCGCCAGCATGAGCCCGGCGAAGTTCGCCGGAGCCCAGTTCGTCGAGGACCTTCCCCTGCCGTCCGATGCACCTCCAGCTCCAGTTTTGATCTCCACCGTTCATTTGAGGAGCCGCCAGCACCGTCGATTTATGGAGGAGTGATCGTGACCGTTCGATCGCCGAGGTCTAGCCACAACGCCTCACATCCGTTCGATCTCCCACGTTGCGAAGTCCTAGCCGTTCAATCAGACCGAGGACCTCAGCGTTGGGCGCCACCCTTCCCCAGCCGACCGATCTTCCACGTGGCGCCCATCTGACGGTCTACTTAATAAAGGGTAAATATTCCCTTAGGCCCTTAGCTTTAGAGTAGTTTGCTTTTAGTCCTGTAAATATTTTTAGTATTTATTTGTGTTAGGTAAATTACACTTTGGACCTTGTCTTTTCTGCTATTTACATGTATACCCCTGCCTATAGTGTATCATGTGCATCGACACGCATTTTATTGGGTCATTTGCATGCTTAGCCTTGTTGTTCTAGGGTTTTAATGAATGAATGAAAATTTTTGGAAAATTGCAGATATGCCCCTGTGAATGATTTTTATGCGCATGTGCGTTTATTAGTGGGTTATTTACACCGAGGTCCCTAGACTTTTAATACTTGTTATTAATTAGTTCAGAAACCTTGGTTTTTTTGCAATTAGGTCCCTGAGTGCCCAAGTCACGCGCCTCGCGTGTGTCTTCTTGGAATTTTTGCACCGGACCCCCTGGACTTCCTACTATTTGTGTACAGGTCCCTGTGCACTATACCTAGGTTTTGATTTTCAATAAAATATCAAACTAACTCCAAATGTGATGAAAATTGGACACATGGCTCCGACCATAGTGTAAAATGTTCTCCTATTTTTTAGGACATTTTCGATTTCATTTACTATTTTTAAAAATTCTAAAACACGCATTTTCCTTACTATTCAACTTAAAAATTCACAAAAAATATTAAAATACCTCTAAAATTCACAAAAAAATTAGACAGTAGTTATTTTTCCTTGTTTGATTTTCTGACCAATTTTGGTCATTTTTCATTATATAAAACGCATAAAAATTGAAAAACATCTAAAAAACTATAAAAATTCTAATAAATAATTTAAAAATCCAAAACAAGAATTCCAGTGCCTTAAATTTCCTTATACTTTCTAGCTTTTAGGAAAATTACCTTCAGACCTTGATAGGGCATCTATCTATTTTATATTGGCCCTCCAAGTCTGACTGGACAACACTTTCATTTTTCTGCCTTCTTTGATTTTTAAAAAATTCAATAAACATCAGAAAATTACCAAAAATTAACCAAAAACAGTAAAAAATATAAAAACATAAAAATATTTTTATTTGAATTTTTGAGTAGATAAATAATTGGTTGTATTGGCTTGATTACTTGTTTTCTTTATTTTCCTTATTAATTAAAAATCCAAAAAAAATTAAAAACATAAAAAAATCCACCAAAAATTGTTGCTTTTTATTTTATTTTTTTTAGACTACTTCGTAGGCCGCAAGGCCATTACGTGCTCCCTAAGTCCGACCCTGGTCGCTATACCAGGCTAATCTAATAGCCAGTGCCACTATTATTTTTCATTGATTTTATTTCTGTTTGGTGGTCTGAACCTTGATTTTCTTGATTGAGCTGAGATTCTCATCGATCCGGGTCGCAACGACCCGAGTGATATTTCTACCTGATCCGGATTAGTGGAGTTTTTGGCCTAATCAGTGCTAGATGAGGAATGGGGAGCTGGAGGGTTATGGGGGTAAGAGATAAGCATTATTGAGGGTTATGGGTGTAATTTGTGATTATCAAGGGTTTCTGGGGTAATTACGAAGTTACTCGAGATTATGGGTGTAAATATCCCTTAAATTTATTCAAAACTAATAATGTTGGTAAGAGTTGAAACTGGTACATTTGATTACCAATCACAAACTACTAATCAATTGCTTCAATGCAACTTCTGGTAAAGATTGGACTAGTTTTCTTGATATAACTTTTATTGTGGGTATTTGTGCATTGTTAAACTGGATGTTAGTACTTTTGCCCTTCTTATCTTCTGCATTATCAATTATGTCCCTTCTTTTTTGATATCAATTGTGCTCGTACTTCACCTCAAAAAAGGGGGGCATAAATGATATTACAGAAAAAGAGGGTCATAATTGATATTACAAAAGGATAGAATTGTCTTACATGCTTAAATGGTGTATCAAGATTAATAAACAAATGAAAATTTAATCGTGCCATTCTTAACTTATGCAGCTATGACCTTTCTTTTGTAGAACTGTATTGCATGCTTAAATGGGGGTATTAAGAATAATAAACATATGAAAATTTAATTGTGCCTTTCTTAACTTCTACAATACAGTTGTTCCACTTCTTTTTTGCAATATCAATAATGAGCCTACTCTCCCTTAATGGAAGGTCATAATTGTGAATTTTGAGTGGCACAAGCGATATTAAAAAAAGAACGAGCATAACTGATATTGCAAAAGTTAATAAGAACACAATTAAATTTTCACTTGTTTATTAATCTTAATACAACATTTAGGCATGCAATACATTATTCTCAACCCGATTACGTAATTGCTTCTCAAAGTTGTTAAGACCGTATTACCCTTCTTTTTTGTCCCTCGTAAATTTCAAATTATAATTCCTGAGGATCTGAATAGCAAGAATTATAGCAATTAAATATATGATGACTTAGAATATTCGATCCATATGTATGATGACTCTAGTTATATTCCGTCATCCCAAAGAAAATGCAAATCCATCGTAAAAATTGTTATTTATATCCACACGATTCGATGCCCATAAACTATATCTAAACCATATATGATACATAAACATGAGAAATTGTAAGCGTAAAGACGATAATTACTACTCAAGTCCCAAATTCCTCTAATGATTTGCACGTGACGAATAGAAAATAAACCTATAATCCCTTGACGGGGAATACATGAGGCTCGTTTGGTTAACGGATTATCTCGAAGTAATCTAGCATACTTCTTACTTTATCCATGCATTTCTGTATTGAAATTAGTTGTATGGACCGCACAATTTCTTTATTATAATATTTTTTAACCACGTTCAAATAAAAATTAACATAAAAATATATTATAATAATTAAAAGTTAATATAACACATAATCAATATCACATCAGATTTATCATTCTAACCCTCATAACCATCTAAACTGCTACTATTTACATGAGGTTACTCCAACCCAACCCAGATACCAAACATGCTCATCTTGTCCACTTGTTGCATCTGATAGATCATATGGCTTGATAAGCCCATACTGTATATAAATAGAAATAAATTATGTCGTATGATTTTACCTTATCCTAAAGATCTTCCATTATCGGGAGATACCTAGCGTCCACGTGCTTGTGCAATAAGCAGCCGTTGGTAATTAACCAGTAGCTCACAATCGAGCAATTGCTTGTAAATGATTGGTTGCTCGCAACTAAGTCGGCTTCTAGTAATCGATCAATTATCGATAATCTATACACCAAAAAATGATATAATCGACAAGTCATGCCACTACAAGAGAATTGGGTTTCGACGACGGAATTTAAGCGACGGATTCCATTGGGACGGATATCTGCCACCTAAATCCGTGACATAAAACCCACACATGACCGCAAGAGACCTTTTTAAGCTCCATTCCCCATTCTTTCCAAAAACCCTTATCTCCTTTTTCCATCTTTGTCTCTGTCGGCCGCCATCATCTTATCCCCTTTCTCGCCCCCTTGCTCGAGGTCGAGGTCGATCTCATTGGTCTCTGATGCTCGACGCAGCAACCATCAGCGACGATTTCCACCATTGTTTGATCGCCTCCATTGAGGAGATCCGCCATCAGTCGCTACCAAATCTACAGTTGTCATTTCAAACATTGTCCATCGCTTCTCAAGTGGTTGTCCCTGTCCTCTGTGATATAGGATTTGAGGGAGGGTGAAGAACTATCTCCTCTGATGATTGAGCGGATAACGAGCCATCTCTTCCTCTGTGATTAGGGTTTTTGGATTTGATCTTTACTTTCCAAAGGTTTGAATTTCGTTCCCATTTATTTAACCCCAAATATTTTGATTTCTTAGATTTTTTATTGCTAGAGGTTGCTTGCGGGGCTATTTATACATGCTTAATCTTCTTCCCGCATCATTCATCTTCTTCGTCGTGCCCTAATCTTCCTTTGAAAAAGCAGAAGTGCTCACCATAGCAGCGGATTCTCCCTGGACGTCGACATCCGCTTCTAGGTATTCTTTTCCACTTGATCATAAGAATTTGTTCGATCAGAAGGTTTTGTTTTATCTTCGTGCTCTTTTCTGTCGCATATCCAGTAACTATTTTTTTTCATCTGATCGATAATCATTTAGTTTACTATAGTTTGGTATGGATTGTTTTAAGTGTATAATCTTTATTATTAAATATGTATGTGCTACTTGTTTTGTAAATACGTATTACATCTCAAAAACGAATGCATCTTTTTAGGTCATGAATATTCAAAGTTTATCTAGAAGCTATCTTTAATGTCAACCTATGTCGTATTGCAACATAAGAGACAACTTAACGGAGTTGCTTTGTTGGAAGTTATTTAAGGAGTTATCGGAGTACATGCTGCTCATTTTATGATGTTGTGAGGTACTTTTGTTCATTTTTAAATAAGATAGGTTCACATATTATAATCTTTAATTTTGGTATTCAGGCCTCTTTTTCTAAAAAAGTGGTATTCATGATGCGAAATAACATTCTGAACTGTATTTTATTTTTTTAAAAGAGTTTCAATGGTTATAACTTTTTTAAAATCTTTGACAATGATTAGGAACATGACACCAAATTCAGAATGCAAGAATATGTATATGTAGTGATTAGCCAGCCTTCATATGTTAATGAGAAGGAAGCTATATCCAGTCTTTGCAACAAACATTCTCAGATCGTGCACATCCACCAACACCAAAAAAATAACCAGAAAATGAAGTTTGTCGTGCACTCTTCTCTAATTGCACTTTTCCCCCTTTCCTGGCAATGATATCCCTTATGATTTACTATAGATGAATCTGAGAGATTTTGTTATTTGTTTTTTGGATTTTTATTGTTATTAGAATTCCTCAAGTTCTTCGTTTTTCTCTGCGTTGTGTTATTTTAATTGTAGTTTAATTGTCAAATGGTTATAATTGATTATGAACCTTCATTTGTATTTATACATTTTAATGATAATAAAAGGTCATAATTCTATTGCCAAGTGATTACCATTGATTGTGAACCTCTTTTGGAATTTATAAAGTTGTGATTAATAGTATCATTAGTGTATGTTATCATTTCTAATGTTAAATGTGGAGACTTCCAGCGTACAGATCTTCCTATTGCATTGTTCGTTTTCATGGCTTTATTATGTTCTTATAATGAATTATCATAGCCTTGGGAGAAAAAATTATAGAAAGAGAAGGGATGTATTAATATCTTTTTTTGGTAGAAGATTCCTAGATGATATGGGTGGAGAAAATATTGTGGTGGATACTCATATTTCCTATTGATCTGGACGATGGAATCTGGTGCGAACAAGGATGGATGGTTCCCTTCACCTTTGTAAGCAAAAGTTCATCTACAGTTTCGAACACCAATTTTTATGGTTTGCTTTAAGAATATTATGAACACACGGATTATGGTTTTGCTGATTGGAGCAATTCATTTTGCTCTAATTTGTTATTGAACTGTTTGACAAAATTAAGGTACTATCCCTTCGAGAAGGTTTGAACTCCAAGCTATACCATTTCAATGACTTTTGATTTGCATAGGATTATGGATATCATGCTATGACGATTGATATAAAGTTTTGACTATTCACGGATAATGTTAAACATGAAGTAACTACTAGATGATTTGGATCTAGAAAATGTTGCGGTGGGTACTCGCTTTTATGACTGTGATATGGAACTATGGAAAAAGAAGCATAGGTGGATCCTGCAATCTGGATGAAAGGGAATTTTGTATCTAGAGAGAAGGTATGTGTTCAATTTTGAATTATTAATTATCAGGAGGTTATACTGTTAGACAAAAGTGGGAAAGCAGTGGTGGATTTTGATAATCTGGCGAATCTTCTTTTAGATCAGGGAATAGTTACAGTTGGGACTATGTCATGTGAGCTGCTATAATATTTTTCATGCTAAACTCCTTGATGTACATGGTAAACTTTAAAAATCGTATATGATTAAGTTGTTCCAAGTTAACGTTTGTGAGCTGTGATTTTAATCAACAGCCCATGATTTTTTGAGGTCTGATTACTTTTTCTGCATTCATATTTTCTTTTGAACGATATAGTAATTATCATTCAAGATGTCGTTTTGTAATTTTCAGTAGATAGTTGATTGATTGAAATCATTTTATCATTATAATTTATTTTAAATGGGTCTCAACATGTTTGTAGGTTCTCCTTTACAATTCCTTTTTGTTTTAAATTTTCTTTCACATGTCCTTGCAATGAAGATTTCTATGAACAGTATGGTAGGGATGTTGTTGGTGGTTTTGGAGTTGCCGTTGAGTTTTGAGTATTGTGGAAATTTGATCATATTCCGTTGGAGTTTCATTACAGTATTTATGGATGAAACAACGTCCAACTGCGATTAATCGACTAGTGAGATTTTCATCTCTGTGGTGGCACTGCCATGCTCCTTGCTGCCAACAGTGCTTTCTCATCAGCATTGGGAGGCATTGTCATGCCCCTTCGTGATGGAAGAATGCCAACCAATGACTATATGAATGTATCGTAATTAGAATCGTATATATATCTTTGGTAAGTTATTTTTATCTTTTATTTTCCATGCAGTTTATTTAGCGTGGAAGGAGACTTCTCTTCGATCCTTGAGCTAGTTGAACTTCAGAAGAATTACGGATTCCTGCAAGTTATCGATGATGTAAGTTAACTATCACAACAAACATCTCATTTTCCCTCTATTAATATTTACAAGTCATTTTTACTACATCCCAACACGGAAGATCGATGTCTCACCCGCATTCAGAGTGATCTCATGGCATGTATGTTATACCTATATCCCAATCAAATTTATCTTCCACTTCAGTTGTTAAATACCATTTCTTTCCATCTGTTAGAGACACGACAAGGGATTTTCAGTGAAGTTCTCAAGGGATAGGTAATTGATCTGCAATTTATCTGTGAAAACTGGCTTTAAAGCATACTGCTTGCAGATGCTTTCAATGCTTTGAAGATGGCTAAAAAAGGGTATCTTTTCATGGCATGTGCACTGGCTAAAACTGCAGCTCCTTCATGAGCGTGCACTGTGTAAGTAGCATTCTTATTTTTAAATACTTATCTTGAATTTAAAATTAAAACTAAATGAGCGTAACAATGCAGGGGTCTTGTCAAATTTGCTCTACAATTATGTGATGAGCTGAGCGTGTTAACTTCACCTGCTGCTGGTGTATATATGGAGGTTAAGACTGAGGCAAATCTTTGTTGTGCTTGTACATTACTTGTAGCAAACCATTTTAGTCAGGTACCCATGCAATTGATTTCATATGCTTTAATTTTTTGGGATTTCTTTAGTGATTTCACCTCTTAGATTTATTGAGATTTCTTAGTACATGATGCTTGGTGCACATATTTTTCTATACGGTTGCTTAAGCTTTATCAGAGTTTTCTAATTTAATATATAAAAGTGGAAATTAAATGAGAAAGAGCTTCTTCTATACAAGTATTTAACACTGATGATATTAGTATAAGATGCTTGGGCAAATCTTACACATTCAATGTGAATTTTCCATCTTGTTTCAGGAGGTAGTGGCAACCCGTGCATCCATTTCCATGAATTAAATGAAGATGCTCCTATTACTGGACCTGAGGTGAGTTTCCAACATCATAAGGAGTTCCAATAGAAAGAGCAGAACATGAACCTGATCGAACCAATTTAATTGTTTCTTTGACTTTCATATTAAAAAAATCACTATGATCATATTTTTGTTTCCCCCTGTTGTGCAGGAACACAAGCCTATGGTGAAAAAGAGCCAGAAAGCACAACCTCTTGTGGTTTGATTGTTTCTGTAAAGCCGCAATCGAAGAAAGCCAAGACAGAATAGAATCATCAAGAGCAGCAAGTGAAGAAAGCCAAAACAGAGCGAACTGCAAATTGAACTGTTGCCAAGTCCACAAATGGCCCTGAAGAGCGTATATGCAACGATCGTCAGCCTGGATCTTTTGGAGGATTGGTTTCGTACTGTGATTACTGTGAGGATGATGATAGCTGACATTTGGACTGTTGTGGTGTATGTAGTTTACTGGATGCCAAGTCTATAAGGTTTGACTTTTGCTTGTTTATAACAATAGGTGGAAAATGTTTGGGGAACATGTAACAATTATGTAATAGTTTTTAATTGGTAATTTTAGATAGTTGGCTATTGTTATTGATTGTATTTGTTGATTATATTTGTTGAATTTTTTTCTTCTTCAGAAGAAGTGCGAAGAAATATTAACTTATCCAAAAATTTTATCATTCAGAACAGGTTCATCTAAAACAAATTTAATGCATCGGATTTTCTGTTGCATAATTCTATGGTGACGGATTTCTGTCACAAAAGTCTTTGGCGACGAAGGTTTTTGGTGGCAGTTTTTCGGTGACGGATTAGCTGTTGCTTTAATAGAATCCATCGCATCAACTTAAAAATCCGTCGCCATAGGTCTGTCTCTAAAAAGCATCTTTTTTGTAGTGTCAGTGTTTGATTTCCTTGAATAATCGCTTCGAAGTCGATACTCTGGATGGCATGCCCAAAATTGAGCAACTAATGGTAATCAACAAGATAATCAAAATATGCTCCAACATGGGATGGTATGCCAGTATTTTCCTAGCCAGATTCTTCGATTAATTGGAATATCGACAAATCATGAACATCTTATATATGATCTTTCACATATATGGTGTGGAAACCGTTAATATTACTTTGCATGTGTTCAAGAAAAGAGATTTTGCGAATACATAGATTTCTCCTTTTCAAACATCCTATTTAGGTCATCTTCCTAGCCATTCAAGAACTTGTATTAGGTATATGCAAGATGGAAGATCATTGGAAGGAGTTAATTTTAGAAGTTTAGTACCTTTTGAAATCCAAATAAAAATGATGTCGGTTATACGAATTTGGATCGATGTGCAATCAACCACCATTATATAATCATGCAAAGAATAATATAACCGATGTAATGGTGGTCAATCACCTCTCACAACTATCGGACTAGAAGAATATCATTAAGGAGAAGACCAAGTAAAACTATCTTTCTCTTGTGGTTATAGTCCCAAATACAATCTTAAATTGATTGCCATAATCAATCTCAATCAATGAATCTCCATTTATCAATCTCCTAATGAGATTTTATTACATCTAATCAAATCTTCTTCAAGCTTATATGGAATCCAACTCTACCATATTGAGATTATAATTTTCACAATCCTAATAATCTCACTTAAGTTGAATTCCATTATGAATCTTCTTATTTACTAGCTTCTACACTGGAACATTCTCATTATTTGCAAGTGTTAGTGACTTAGATCTTGTTTATGACAATTAGTTGTCAATATATGCACTTTTGCCCGACTAGCAATTTCAAGTAGATGAAAGGAAAGAAAAAAGGATATAAGAAGAACTCTTGGAAAATAACAAAGCAAAGGAAGTAAAACGATCGAAGTAAAATGCTCAATGAATCACTATCTATAAAAGTCAAGATTTAATGACCAAAGCTCAAATACATTTAGAGAAAAAGTTTGAAGTCTTACAAGTTCAAGGACATGTGCAAAACAAGAAGAGTAATTTTGCAAAAATTGTCAAGGTGGATGATTTACATAGTTATTATTTGTGATGAGAAATATTGTTGTAGTTTCTATATATTCTCTTAATGTACAAGTAGAAATAAGTCAAAATCACATTACTCAACTAATCACTTTCCCATTTGACTAATTTCATCTTGAGTCGACTAACTTTTATACCGGCCAATTATTATCTACTCTAGTAAACATGCTTATTGTGCATCATTTTTCAGTTGACTATCCAAAATACCAACTGACCAAATTCTTGCCCTAATGATAGATTATTTTGGAATTGTTAATCTTATTTTCATGGTCATTAATATCATCAATAAACATGATATAAAATAATCGCTAATCTACATTTTAGTTGACTAATCCTTTATCTTAGTGGACCATTCTACTCTGGATGCGCATTGTTTATGATAGTCATCGGTAACCTTTCACTCAACCGTTCTGGACTATTAAACATCTCTAAGCTTATAAATATTAGTCCTAAGTAGCATTACATAGCACCTATGCAAAGAACTCTTGTCCACTCATAAAAATGTGTGTGTGTAAATTGTGTACAAATACTTACATGTGCAAGTTCTTAAGTGATCAAGCATGTTGTCAAGTTCTTACTCTTCACCTTTAAGTTTCCCTTGCATTGTTCATACTTCAAAATACTCAAGCACATTTGTCTATTTGGTTTATATGCTAATGAGGTCCCGTGTTTCTTTTAGCTTTTTTGTATAGGTAACCGATTGTGGGATTCATTTCTCTACCAGAGATAAAATACCCATTGGGATTTGTCCAAGGAGAAATACATTGTGTACGAGAGGTTGTACCACCTTCGATTCCAAGTAGCTTGAATAGTGGAAGCATAGTTTGCTGAGAGATCAAACGGGAAATACTAGAATGGGAAGTTATGGCTCATCATTCTAGCATGCTTGGGATTCCATGTAAACATCAACAAGTACAATGCATGCATGGTTTGCATTTCTTCGTCTCTATGCTTGTGGATTTTGATTTTTTTTGATTTTTCAATTTGCAATTGTTGTTTCAAATATTGTTGGTGCAGAATCCACCCCCCCCCCCCCCCCCAATTTCGTACTTACAACAACCTCCTCTCACAAGTTGTCAGTGCCTCTAATGTCCAACTCGTTACTAAGTGCCCTCAATTTGCCTCCTTTTGGACATGCTCACACAATTTGGTATTGCGCAGTCTGACGTGACACCATAATTTCTCTCGTGACTACAAAATGTGTCATAGCCTTTTGGTAAAGAGAACTACAATCTCTTCTCCTTGTTGCACAATTCTATACAGAGATGCAAACAACTTGTGTCTATTTTCGTACACTTGTCTTCGAAATAACTGAAGTTCCATCACTTGTCACGACTCTTCCCTACAGCTTCTGCACCTTGTTTGGCATTCTCGTTCATTGCATCATGTCTGCTCACATACCCACTCTGGTAACCCCCCATCCAATAATGACATGATTTTCTCGTGACTCATTCATTCCCAATGAAATTAGATCTTTTTTTGTGGTACGTGTCTGGTCGGAGTTAGTATTGCCTCATCAAACATACGAAATTACAATGATACAACCACCTTGACATGGTCAACCTATCCATCTAGAATCTTGATTGTGCCATTATCGCATGTTTGATATGTACTAATATGCTCCCTCGGTGACCACACTAGATCTGAACATACCAATTCTAGAAGTCATGTTGCCAGCCTTCATCTTAATTGATCATGCTGCAAGTCTCCATCATAGATTGTGATGAAATCCTTTTGGTCTGTGCCCGAATCACATGCCTATTTCTTCCCTTTTTCCTTCTCAGTTTTAGGACAATAGGCAATCTTATGACCCTTTTTAAGCATCTGAGCAACTCCCTTGACTTAGATCAATCTCTAGACCTCATCTCCTTTGATCTAGATTATCTTCTCCTAGTCGTTGGCACATTACCTTCATTATTAGTTGCCTCATCTATCAACCTTCATCAAGAAACAATCATCTCGTCTAAAGTGAAGGTCTCCTTACCATAAACAAACATTGTCAAAATATGATCATATAATTATGGAAGGGAACTCGACTATATTAGTGCTTTATCACCGAAGAAGAAAATTTCACTAAGAAGAAGATAAAGTATAACTCTCTTAGTTCAGTCACTATCTCTTCTCTTAGCACTCCAAGTAATGCAATCATCAAAATAGAATACACATATTTTCTATAATTGATAACTATCCTGCAAAATGTTTCCAGATAGTAAATCCCGTTTATATGAAATACATACTTATTTACCAAAAATAATTATCCTGGAAACAAGAAGTATGTGTGTGTCCGGATACCTGTTTGCATGAACAGTCTTGTGATCATATCAGTGTTCAACCATCACTGTGCATGCTGTTCACAGAGTGATATCTGGATGCAGAAATGGCAATTCTTGAGCTGGTGAATACTCTCCAGCAGTCAGGATAGAGCCATGTAAGATGTGAGAGTTTGTTTGTCCTCTAGTCTTTCGCTCCCAGTACAAAGATATGGAAGGGTAGGATGCAACTGTTCGTCCATCAATGGACGGTCTTCTGAATCTGTTTCCGGTGACAAGCGCCACTGTCTGCCACAGACAGCAAGCAAGGCCCTTTGCCTGTAAGCTCTTCCCTGGTGGTTGCAATTCGGCAAAAATATATCATCATCCCCAGTGCAGTGAGGCAACTGAGAAAGGAAATCCAGGCACTCATAAGACAGACTAATACTGTGGAAGATAGTGCGTTCCAACCACGAGGATATCAAGTTTTCGTTTGAAGAAAGGCGTGTTATTTACACTTAGACAAGACGTGAATTCAGAAGGTTCTTTTTAGTTTGTACCTTTTGCCTTTAACACGGGAAATGGATCGTCTGCTGTAAATGGAAAGCCCAGCAAAATCTGCAGTACATATTTGAACCGTTTGATATTGATGGAGCGGTTCACGCGATTTTGCACTTTTTGTGAGCTCGTACCGTGCAAAATCGCGTGAATTACTCGATCAAGATCGACCGGCTCAAATAGGTACTACAGAGTCTGCTGGCTCTCCATTGCAGCAAACGATCCGATTCCTTAACATGGCCCGCATTTGAGGGAGTGGTTCCTCTGTTGTAACGTAAGGGAGCCGCTCGATGGGCATTGGACGGTTCTTGGAAGGGGCCGTGGACGGCCGGTGCGCATCCCGATGTCCATTGAGCGGCTCCCATGCGTTACAGCAGATGCTATAACAACGGAGGATCCACTCACTGCATTTGATGAAGGAATCCTCCTACGATCAGTGCCAACAAATTCACTACATATTTGTTGGAAAATAACTTTTTTATACTCGATATCAGCAAAGATATGTTGTTATATCATTAGCGATGACTTGTATAACAATGTTTATCCGTTGTACTTTTTCAAAGTTAAAACTAATTGTTGCTAATGTTTTAGCTGAAAAATTAGCGACGACTAGTTTTAATTTTGAAAAATAGCAACGAATAAGCGTTTCTTTATGACATGTCACTAATGATATAGCAACAATTATGATATTCTTTGATGATTTTAAGTATAAAAATTATTTTACAACGAATAATATTATCATTAAATATTTAAGAACGGACTACTGGCTGACAGATTTTGAAAAAAAACATAAATATAACCATATTTTATTGTATTGAAAATTTGATGACAAAGACAACGGATAGCTTTGCTATAAATGACATCGCTAATAATAGATACATCATTCATCGATAATTTCAATAATAAATATATATTTTTCAACATATATTATTCATTTTGCTTGATATAGTGACGGTTACGATAGTTACATTTTGTTGTTGTTTTTCTACCTTCTATAATAAATTTAACATCTTATAAAATTTAATCTGAGTATGTTTATACGAGTTATATCCTATAATTATAATATTAGTAATGATGAGAGCTTATACTAATCAGTAAATAATATTATTTGCAGTTATATATCCAATAATTTAGGTCATGCCCACAATACCTTAAAACATTCGTTCGTTTCAAACATGTTTTCTAATATATAGGGATAAATAAACGTACGAATCCCGCTGTACTCGCTGGAGGTGTTCGTTAAGATCCCATAAATGAAACAAAAGATGAAAAAAATAGGTTATTAATTACTTTATGAGGACTATCCAATGTTAGTGCAGAGGTATATAATCGATTCATATATATTATATATGGACCTTATGAATTGTCCCAAACTCGACTGGTTAACTTAATTTCTTCCTACCGGTAAAGTGGTCATACTTACGTATCCGACATTCGAACTAAATGACGTGGTTATTTCTATAGTTTCTGACATAGATTAGATGTAATTCACATATGGATCACCAGTCCGAAAACGAGTTATCCGGTTGCAAAACTCCTTCCATCCTAGCAAGGACTAGATAGAAAGTGGCATAATTTGACTTCAAAAAGTCAAACAAATGGTGGGAGCGACCATCCTTCTCTTTTCCCTCAATGAGCTTTTCTTGTCAAATAATATACTCTCGTGTTAGACAATTATCACGAGACGGTTTTTTAGATGGAAAGAGTAGAAATAACACATAACAGAGAAGATGTTCTATTTCTCAAAAAAAGGAGATTATTAAAATGTGGTTATAAGAAAACACATGCATACACACATATGGGCAAAATAAAGCTACCCCGGACTAGCTAACTTAGCTTCCCTCATTTTTTTCAAATGTGTTATTTTCTAAAGTACTTGGGGGACTTATATCACTCAATAATAATACTCCGTCATTCAAATTTTGGCTCGGTTCGAATCTCATATCTCATCCATCAAGCTTATCAAAATTTAAGTGTTTGAGATTGTTGAAATTGTCATCTTTCCAGATGGTTGGTTAGGAATATATATATATATATATATATATATATATATATATATATATATATATATATATAGGGAAAAGGAAAGCTACACCGGGGGTGCAGCCAACTAGCTACACCCGCGTATTTTTCTCATTGATTTTTGATTTTTTTTGAAGGAAACTTATGGAGGATTTACTTAGTTTATTGTGTGGAATATGTGTTTCAAATTTCATACAAAACAAACACTCCTAGCATGCCCATCAAGATATGGTCAATTTCAATAATCCTGAAACCGTTAAAATGTGGTAGCTTTGATGGAGATGATAGAAATGTCGAATTTAGTTGAAATTGGTATGATATCATGGTGATATATAGTGATTTAAATTCCCCTAGGTTTCATTTCAAAAACACAAACAATCAATGAAAAAAATGGCCGGGTGCAGCTAGTTAGCTACACCCCCGGGTGCAGCTTCCCCAGCCCCATATATATATATATATATATATATATATATATATATATATATATATATATGGGAAAAAGGAAGGTGCACCCTGTGGTGCAGCCAACTCGGTGCACCCGGGCATTTTTCTCCTTGGTTTTTTATTTTTTTTGAAGGAAACTTATGGGGGATTTACTTAGTTTATTGTGTGGAATATGTGTTTCAAATTTCATGCAAAACAAACACTCCTATCATGCCCATCTAGATATGGTCAATTTCAATAATTCTGAAACCGTTAAAATGTCATAGCCTTGATGGAGATGATAGAAATGTCGAATTTAGTTGAAATTGGTATGATATCATGGTGATATATAGTGATTTAAATCCCCCTAGGTTTCATTTAAAAAACATCAAACATAAATGAAAAAATGCCTGGGTGCAGCTAAGTTAGGTGCACCCCTGGGTGCAGCTTCCTCAATCCCTATATATATATATATATATATATATATATATATATATATAGAGAGAGAGAGAGAGAGAGAGGGCCCTTCCAATGAGGTGCACCTTTCCTGGGTGTACGGAAAGCCCATCACGAGATCCGTTAGATCTCGATCTAGCGGTTCTTCATCCAAAAGGGTATTTTAGTCCATACATTTTCGTTTTAAATTTGAATTTAATTTCGAATTTGAAATTTATTTCGTCTTTATATTTTTTCCATTTTTAGCGTGTCTGATTTGGTATTTTTTGTTGCCTTTTAGTTACTGAATTTTCGTCAGCATGGTAGCATATTCGCGCAATGTAGAATAGCAGCTTTTTTTGTAAAATTCCCCTTGATATTGTAAAACTGTATCCTGCATTGTAAAATAAAAACAAAAATAGTATAATTTATATTATAATAATTGTAATTTTGATAACACTATTGTAAAAGATCATGGACGTTTTGTAAAATCTGTATGAAGATTGTAAATCCATCAGATCCTATTATATGTGTTTTTCACAAATGCCAAGCATCTTTGTAAATTTCGAATCTCTGTTGTAATTTTGCATCCTGCATTGTATAATAAGATCATAGTTAGTAAAAAAATGATATGCAATTGTAAAATACGATCTGAGATTGTAAAAAAAACTCGGGATTGCAAAACAGTCTGAGATTGCAAAATAGTCACTTATATTGTAAAATACGATCTGGGATTGTAAAAAAACACTCGAGGTTGCAAAATAGGTCATTATATTGTAAAAACCTGGGCACGCCCTCCATCTCCAGCATCCTCTCTACCCGCACCTCCTCCGCCCTTCTCCTCCACGACCCACCTCCTCCATGCACATCCTCCTCCACCCACACACCTCCGTACACGCTCTCCTTCAACCTTCTCCTCCATGATCCACCTCGCCCACAAAAAAATCAAAAAATCTATGTGGTTCATATCCGATCTAACCAAAAAAAATCAAAATAACATTTTGGTTCCACAAAAAATCAAAAAATCCATGTGGTGCATATCCGATCTAACCAAAAAAAATCAAAATAACATTCTGGGATTGCTTCACCGAGTGGATCAACCTAGATTACACGCCATACCTCTCTACAATCCATAGTCATGAATGCATACCGTGCCGGCCGGATCTCCAGTAGCCATGAACCGTCGAGAGACTTTCGTCCGGGATTACACGCCATAATCCATAGTCATGAATCTCGTGCAACCATCCGGATCGAGAGAGAGAGAGAGAGAGTGAGAGAGGGCGACGAAGAGAGAGAGAGAGGAGATAATTGAGGAGAGGAGATAATTGAGGAGATATTAATTGGATTCTAAATATAGAATATGTTAAAATGACTATAATGGGTTTTTCAACATTAAAAGTAATTAAAAATGGCCTATTAATGATAACCATCGGATTGATTGCGGATGGCTGTGATGGCGGGCTTTCCTTGCACCCAGGAAAGGTGCACCTCATCTGAAATATTCTCTCTCTCTCTCTCTCTCTCTCTATATATATATATATATATATATATTGTAACGAACCCGATCGTCCGAGAATGATGCAGAAGTTAGAACTCATCGGACATTTCGGGATCGTTACTCATAGCATTAATCATAACATAAGAGCAGTAAAGAAGCAACTAAAAAAACTTTTCCTTAATAATAAGGGCAGTGGTCCAAGAGTTCCTTAAATAAAACAAAAAAAATAAACTAGATGAAATCGCATCTACGATTTCCTTATTCCAGTGGGCATAATGACACTCTTCCAAACTGATCCAATAGTAGCCCCGTACCGATTCTACTTCTTGAAGATGGTGAAGCCTCTCTTGGATCGTAAATAATTTAATCTTCACGTTCCTCAGAAAAAGAGTAACAATACATGTTATGAGCTTAACGCTCAGTATGTGTCAAGTTGAGGTCAAGTCGGCTAGCGTAAA
Organism: Ottelia alismoides; assembly: GCA_037367405.1. Lineage (NCBI taxonomy): Eukaryota > Viridiplantae > Streptophyta > Magnoliopsida > Alismatales > Hydrocharitaceae > Ottelia > Ottelia alismoides. The sequence continues at coordinate 633,981 of JAZKJV010009615.1, read as the reverse complement.
AATCAAGTCACATCTAACTATTTCATCCATAACATAATGATAATTATTCCAACAGTAAAGACTTATAAATTTGATTCTATATCATTGACATATTGCAAAAGTTATTTGGCTTGACACGAATCAAAAATCATCATACATATCATTAATTAACTAGTGATGCATACGAGGTATATTTCTTTCATACCCATACAGTGCATACTATACCTACGTATACACCCTTAAGTTTTCTCATATTTGCATGTATGCATATAATGTTAACATAAGTGCACATATACCCCTAACATTAACTTAAATTGCACATATGCCCTTAACATTAGCTTAAATTGCACATATGCGTTGCACATATGCACTTAACATTTTTCATGTTTAGAGTTGTCTTGATTGTTAGTTTTTAGACGGCTTTGATGGCTTTGATGGTTTACCGCCGGCAGAAGCGATCCATAAACAATACATAATCATGACAGTGTAGCTACAATAATATGCATCATGCCCCCGGAAGATGTTTGCCTTTTTAGGCCCTTACGACCCCTCAGTTGTATTCAGTGCCAAAAATTTATTATCCATTTTAATTACTTGTGAACCATAGCTGATTAAAAAATCCATAGAAATTGTAAGTCGCCAATTATATCAACGTATTGATCGCTATAAATCTAGCAAACTTGTTCCCAAAAAAGCTCTTCTACTGATTCCGTCAAGATTCAAGTTTTATGCAAATAAAATGTTACAAACATTCCAATAGCTAACAAATTTAGGAGAAACTATTTAATTGACATCCATTGCTTGACGTAATAGATTTTTGATATAAATTAATGAAAACAACTTGTGCGAGAGGACATAACATCGGTGCATTGCAGTTTATTAATATTTCATTATTGTGATTTCAATGAAGTGCTGAGAACATGTGCGACTAAATGAAAACAAAAGTTGAATGAATAAGCATAACCTTTGATGATTATTTTCTTTATAGAAGATACCGTAGTTATGTTACTCGAGTAACAAGTTCGTGATATATGACATTGGTTCACAAAGATGATGATTCACCAACTTTATATTGGAATTTACTTCTTTAAAAGTTCTACCGTAAATAAAATTCAATAAATGTAATATGAGATAATCAAAAACTTAATGCATGCATTTACTCCACTAACAACGGGTGTCATCTTAACCAAATATTGGACGATAGAAATATAATTATTTAATAGTGTGATTACATGGTCTGGATGCCATACCTAGTGATATGTAATGGAGTAACGTCTCCTCTAATGATTGTTAAGATCAAGAAAAATTGACTCCAGCATTAAGACAACGGCAAATTCTTGCACAAGAAACGGGGATCAAAGTCCAGAATTGCACGGAATCATGATCACTAGAGCGTCGTGTATTCCAGGTGTATACTATAAATAAATATACAATTATTTTCAGATCCATCATGCTCTTATGTTAATAGAAATGAAGAAGGAGGTATATATATTTTCTTGAATTTTAAGGAAATCACCAAAAAATTATGTCTCAGTCCTATGTGGTTCGACACATACCTCGACGATATCAGAAAATCGTCGACAAGTATTCCGCCTTCCGAACCGTTGTTGACCACGTTGTTTCTCCTTTGATTTTTTGCCGGATAAAATATTTTTGCGTCGCCGGAGAGGAATGTCGTTGTCGATTCCGAATACGATGCTACGAACAAATGTCGTTGCCAGCCTCTCTCTCTCTAAAACTCTCTCTCACAAGGAAGGCAAGACACGGAGAATTGTTGGAGTCTCATGTATTTTATAGACATAAGATCAAAGAGATAATTCACAATAATAAATTGAATTTAATTAGTGGATAATAGTCATAACTAACTAAGATTATTGGTTAATTTATTATCTCTATTTTTTGCATTATCTTAAAGATATCATGAGGTTGTTATGAAATTTTGTTTTTTAAATTTTATTAACACGCATTTAATCCATCTGTTACATATATATGGTTAAATGAGTATATGCTTCCTAGGAGCATATAACAGCATGCTCTCACCCCTCCCCCTCATTTTATTTTATTTTTAAAAATAAAACATGGGGGATTTACCTAGGATATTAAGTGAAATATGTATTTCAAATTTTATGTAAAACAGATATTCCTAACATGTCCATCTGGAACAGTCAATTCTAATACTTTTAAGATCATTAAAATTTGGTAGTCTTGATGAACTTGAAATAATACCATGGTGATATACGGTGATTTAAATTCTTTAGATTTTATTTCAAAAAATAAGAAGAATGGGAGAAAAGAGCGTGCACATATAAGTTTTCAGCTCCTAGGGTTCGTTTGGTTGCTGGGTTGGGCTGGGTTGGGTTCGGTTGGGGTAACCCTGTGAATAGTAAATTGTGAGGAGAATTGGGAGGGTTGGAAGGAGGGGTATACCGGTGTACCCCAATCTAACCTTGCCCAACCATGCAACCAAACGGAGCCCTAGGGAGCATAGTCCTTTTCCCATATATATACTCGCAAGATTATATACTAGGGTGTAAAAATTATGTAAGTGACTTTGAAATATAATTTTTAAGCGTAACAGTCATGGCCCAAGGTCAATCCTCAAACCATATGATAAACGGAAAAATGCTCTTGAACATTACTCGCCTACTTACCTAGGGTGGGAAGAATCTTAGAAGGCTTGCTTCCTTCCTCCAGAAAGCTACTTCTCCCCCCTCTTTCTTCTTCACTTCACTCACTTAGAATTGAAGAGTAGAAAAGAGGATGTACCACCTCCTTATTGATTGATAGTAGGACCTTCTGAAGCCTTGATATCCCTTCCCCCATGGGCCCCCATTGTTCAAAGACCCTTGCAAACCCCCTTATGTAGTTCTCTCTAATTGACATCATACGGAACACTATCCATACTCAAAAAAAGATCAAACTAATTGGTTCATAAGGCATGTGAAGTTAAGTGCAGGTCGGGAGTTCTTTCTTCTAGTCCCCCAAATAAAGGTCTAGGCATATGCTTTTTTTCTCGATACCATTGTCTCTTTTTATGTTCTTCACACAAGTTAAGTTAGTCACTGTTTACAAGTTTTTATACATAGTTTGTAAAGAATATTTATTTGCTATAAATATATACACGGTTCTCAAAATAATTTGAAAACATCTTGACAAACATTTGAAAACTTTATTTTTTAAATAACTTGACAAATATTTTTTGCAAACATGTAAACATTTGAAAATCATTTGCAAAGATTTTTCAAATAGTATGTATAGATTTTTCAAAGTATTTTTGAAACCATTTCACAAACAATTTTCAAATAGATTTTCGAACTATTTTATTCAAACAAAAGAAAGAATTTTTTTACAAATAAAACATTTTTATAAAGGTTTGCAAATATTTTACAAAATATTTTTCAAACAGTTTTACAAAAGATTTTTCAAAGAATTTTTCGAACTATTTTCAAATATTTTGCAAAATATTTTTAACCAGATTATTAACCATAATTACAAAAAATTTGATGTGTATTTTACTTTTTATTAATTATCCATATTATTGAAAATACACAAGTATGAGTTATGGCTAAAGTATATACAACGTATATACGACTCCACTATACTTAGCTTGAGCTATGTCCTCATAGATTGAAGAGAAAAGGAAGACATAACTCATACTAATTATAGAAAAGTCTATATTACAACGACTGAAGAAAGAATAAGAAATCGATCATTCCCCCTATACTTGGGTTCAATTAATCATAAGTATACCAGACTGTATTCAAAAGCAGGGAGGGTCGATGGTGAGAATAAACAAAACATCGGCCCCGTCCCTCTATACTTAGGGTAAAATATCCTTTAATATAGATAGAATATCAAGAGTTGAGGAGATATGCGAGGGGATCAAAGAATGAACAACCGTATATACTCACCCCCTATACTTAGGATGAAGTATATCCTAAGTATAGCAATGATAAATAAGGTGAGTGAAGCTTTCGGAAGAATGAAAAATGAAAAGAAGAAGAAGAAGAAAAAGATTAACTGATCAAAAATAATTTTGGAAGCCATGTCTGAATCTATTGATGTTGTGACTTGAAGTTCATTTTCGTAGACAACCTAGATTGAGTCAACCACGGATAGGAACGTATCATACTTGAGATAAGGCTTCAGAAGCTATCCGGTGATGATGAAAGGTTGTGCGTTATCTAACAAACCAGATATCACGATACTTCCATTGTCACGCACATGTTTCACTATGAATAACCCGGGCCACTTGCTCTTCAACTTCCCTAGGAATAGTTTCAACTTGGTATCGAACAACTAAACCTTTTGACCCGGCTCGAAAGTCTTGGTGGGGATATGCTTTGTCGTGCCACTTCTTGACATTCTCCTTGTACATCAGGTTGTTGTCATATGCATAGCCTCTAAACTCAAGTAATCTATTCAGATCGAGCTTTATGTTCTTTCTTTCCTTTTTGGAATCCAAATAACAAATATTTATTGCCCATAAAGATTTGCGAATGATTTCAACGGGCAAATAGCATGGCTTTCTGTATACTAGGTTGTATGGAGACATTACCAAAAGTGACTTGTATGCGGTCCAATAGGTCCAAACAACTGAGTCAAGTAGCTGCAATCAGTTTGTCGGGATGTACACGCTTCTAAAGAATTGTCGTGATTTTCCTATTTGAACATTCCACCAAACCATTGGATTGTAGGTGGTACGGAGAAGCGACGCGACGTTCAATGAACTATTCTTGAGTCAGCTTCTTCACTTCTCTATTAACGAAATGGCTACCACAATTTGATATCAGAATTTTAGGAATCACAAACCTTACAATGTTGTGTTCTCTTAGAAACTGGCAGATGGTACGACTGTCAACGGCTCGACTGGGATAGAATCCACCCAACGATTAATATAGTCGATAGTGAGCAGAACATACTCAAATCCCTGACTATTGGAAAATGGACCATTGAAGTCAATGCCTCACACATCAAATACATCCAAAATCTGAATGTACTTTAGGGGAATTATGACTTTCATTCCAATAGTAACATCCATTTTCTGGCAGTCATTATATCATTTTACAAAGTCTTATACCTCTTTAAATAGATTCGGCCACCTGAGGCCACATTGGAGCACTTATGATGCCGTATGTTTCCCAGAGTGGTGCCCTCCTGATTCTCTAGCATGGAAATGTTCGAGGATAGTGGGAACTTCCTATTGAGGAATGCACCACCTCCAGTTGCAATCTCCTCCCTTACGAAAGAGATATGAATCCTCCCACTTATAGAAATAAGTACCATATAAAAAATTATCGACTTTTCAGCTTCGATAAATCGTGCGGAGTTATCTTGAAAACAAGTTAGTTCACAATATCAGCGAACCAGTGGAGAGAGGTGACTGACAAAATTTCCTCATCTGTAAAGGTCTCTATAATCCATAATAGGCTATGCTCATGAGTATCTGGCTTTGGCAATCCCAATAGATGATCTACCACCGCATTTTTAACTTCAGATTTATCACAGTTTTGAAGATCGAATTCTTGGAGTAGAAGGATCCACCTGATTAACCTTGGTTTGACATCCTTCTTGGCTTGCAAGTACTTGACGGCATAATGGTATGTATAAATAATAAATATGGATCCAAGCAAGTGAGATCTAAACTTCTCTTGGACGAAGATGACTGCAAGCTGCTCTTTTTCAATAACGGTGTAATTCTTCTAGGCTTCATCAAGGGTTCTGTTAGCATAGTGAATAGCAAATGGTACTTCATCTCTTCTCTATTCTAGACCCTCAATGGCATAATCTGAGGCATCTATCATGATCTCAAAGGGTAGAGACCAATCTAGCAATTGAAGGACATGGGCCTAAGTGATCAGATCTTTCATGTGATTAAAGGCTTGGAGGACTCTCGCATCTACAATGAAATTTGTCTCCTTGCCTAGAAGATTAATCTTTGATCGGGTAATATTGCTGAAATCTTTAATGAATCGGCGATAAAATCCCACAAGCCCTAGGAATGACCGGACTTGCTTCAAATTTGTAGGTGGCTCGAGCTTCAAAATGACTTCCACCTTTGCATGGTATACCTCCCTGCCATGTTTGGATATGACATGGTCTAGTACAATCCCTTCAGTCACCATGAAGTGACTCTTTTTCCATGAGACCATCAAGTTCACTTGTTGTTTCAAGACTCGATCTAGATAAGATAAGTATTGATCAAAACTGACTCTGTAGACCGAGAAATCATCCATAAAGATCTCGACGAAACTACTAAGCATATCTACAAAAACATCGAACATGCCCCTCTAAAAGGTCACAGGAGTGTTTCACAATCCGAAAGGCATCCTACGAAAGGCATATGTCCCAAATGGACAGGTAGAAGTAGTCTTTTCTTGATCTTCTAGGGCGGTTGCAACAAGATTATAACTAGAACATCAATTCAAGAAGTAGAAATACCCCTTCGTGGCCAGTCTTTCGACTATCTGGTCAATGAATGGGGAGCGGAAAATGATCCTTCTTGTTCACTAAATTTAGGAGTCTGTAATCCACACATATTCGTCAAGATATTGGAACTATGGTTGCAATTTCCTCTCTTTTGTCATTCTTCACGATGGTGATCCTTGATTTCTTCTGCATGACATGCAAGGGACTCACCCATTTTGAGTCAGAGATGGGATATATGAAGCTTGCATCACACCATTTGGTAATTTCATTCATAAAAACTTCCCATAGATTAGGATTCAATCTTCACTGAAATTCACAGGACGGCTTGCTATCTTCGTAGAGGTAGATGTGATGGGAGTACAATGAAGGATCGATCCTATAGAAATCAGAATTTTCCAGCCTATGGCCTTGCGATTCCTTTATATAACCTTGAGCATACGAGATTCATGCTCCCGATTCATCTGTGAATTGATGATTACAGGAAAATATTTTGTGCAATCGCAAGGAAGACATATTTCATGTTTGTTGGAAGTGGTTTGAGCTCCTGTGGGGTATGAGTCACATCAGTGGAAACCTCTACAGTTGTACAGGACTACGGTTACTTACAAGACTTCCCAGCTCTCTCTATATGGGATGCAGAATAGAAATTTATAAACCTAATCTATGTGGAATGCAAGCGATGAAGTTGTCCTAATCAGGACTTGCTATTAACGTGGAGAACATATTGAGTTTGAATAGATCCAAACGTAGACTATATGTACATGAAATGTATTAGGTGTTTGGTCCTAGTTACTCAATAATCCTAAAAATCTAAGGGTTCAATCACATAAACAAATAAAAATAAAGGCGAAAAGCACAAATTACGGAAAATAAAGAAAAATAAATGCGAAGAAAATTGTGAGAAAACTCATTGAGCCCCCAAGTGAACAATCACTTGCTAAAATAGACTTGAATGTTCTGTGTCCACATGTATTATTATAAGTTAACAATGGAAATAAAAAGTAGTCTCTCTCATAAAAATAAAAGAGAAATGTGTTATGTTAATCCCCTCTCTCTTTCTCTCATGCTCTCTCCAAGAGGTATACCAAAGAGAAGAATGACCACTATCCTTGAAAACCGGGTGCTCCAACTCCCTAGGAAGTCGCCTTCACCTCCAAGTTCCTCGTAAGAAAAATATCAGAGAAAATGGATCGACACATATAAACAATTATCTCGATTAAAAGGAAAAATAAAGCAAGAAAAAATAATGAAAGAAAAAGCACACAAAAATCTATCCTAAATGTTTCTCCCCGGCAACGGTGCCACTTGATGAATACAGATGATTGAGGAGGGATCCTAGTGTCAGATCTTGGAGGATCTACAGTACCCGACAAGTCGGACCTTACAATCACTGTGTCGACCGCTCTCTCAGCTCTCATATTTCCTCAAGCAGACTGCATCAACAATTGACCCACGATAATGCTCAATTAATGAAGAACAATGACCTAAAATTTATTATGTCCTACATAATGATATGTATGGTATGCAAGTGTTGGAGTCGTAACACTAAGGAGCAACATGGATAGATCACACAAATTGACAAAATAAGCGATAAATAATTTTTAATGTTTTGTAGGGAATTTTATTATTTTTATGGTTTTTACTATTTATTTTTTTAATGTTTAATTTATAATATTTTATATTATTTTTATTTATGATTTTTATTTCCTTTTAGATTTTCTAATGTTTTGTTTTCTTTTTAATAAATAAGTTTTATGTATATATAAGTATATAGGGGCAATATATATTGTAGATATTATATAAGATATAAATATATATCATATAGGTAAAAAATTAGAAAATTCCTAAGTGCAATCCTTGTTATTTTCTGAGGGTTTTTAAAATATATAGGGTATTTTTAATAATAATACTAATAATAATATAAGTAAATATATCTATATTTATATAATATAGTCTAGTATATATATGAATATATCTATAGATACCAAAATAGAGAAAATAAAATATTTTGTCTTTTTATATTTTATTCTGTTTTTTGTATTTTTATCAGAATTTTTACTAATTTTTTGTATTTTTAATTAGGAAGACAATTAGCAGTAATCTAATATCGAAATGTTATGGAATATAAAAAGATCTAAATAGCTCAAAATTTTCCAAAATTATTTCTAGTGTGTAATATATAATATAAATAAGCTATAGAAATGGAAAATGATATTTTTGGAGTTTTTCGTATTTTTTCTCATTTTTTACGGTAAGAAAGTTTTGCACTTTTTTCTTTTGTATTTTTTAGTGATTTTTGTTTTGCAAGTGCAAAATACAGTAATAAGCAATACCTATTTTTTAGAATTTTTCAAAAAAATATAATTTTTTGTACTTTTTAATGCAAACAGAAATAAGCGCCCTACGAACATCATGCACTTAAAACAAATGCTATGTTTTTAAATTTTTAAATATAGGAAATTAGTTTTAATTGCCCTAAGAAAAATATATGTGATTTAATAGAACATCATGCACTTAAAATAACTTTCCCATAGATTATTGATGAAAAATGATATTACTAATGCAAGAAATACAAGAAATAAAATTACTATACTGACAGGGACTTAAATGAAATTAAAAATAAATAAACATTCATTCTAGAACATAAAATATAACTAAAGGGTCATTTGCACAAAAATTCCAAAGATATTTAATTTTATACATATGGTAGGGGTGTAAGTGCAATATCCATAAAGTTACAGAGCATACATGCAATTTTCAAACAAAATATTACACAATTCAAAATTTTCTAAACTAAATAATAATAACCCGCAAGGGGCCCTTGTAAATTGCTTATCCCCTCACTTGTACGCTACGTGAGGTACCGTTGCGAGAGACCAAAATGCAAATCATAGAAGATTTGGGCCCTTAATACAAATTTTATAAAAATTATTGAACTACAGAGGAAAGTTTTTATACTAAAAAATAAATAACCAAAAGCAGACTGAGATCTTTCCACTAATCCATGCGCCTGCTCCTCAATGGTCGATGACACTTCATGCGTGGATTAGATATGGGCGGCTGATCAGACAGTCCAGGGTGCTAGGATCCAACGACAGTCGGAGCTTCTGGAGAAGGGCCTCGATCGGACGATTGTGGACCTCCCTAGAAGAACAAGGAAGAACGCATCATCGACTAGGCTTTGTTAAATTTTTGTTCCTTCCTCTGAAGGTCTTGGGTGATGCTTCAAGGCTCAAAATGCTTCCGACATCACTCTACAGCTACTAATGGCTCCAAAAATGTCCAGGAACCTCAGACGAGGTTCCAGGTGGTCGAGCAAGATGGGGCGCTCAGGAAACCTCTGACTGAGTCAAAATCACGTCTTCTGAGTCCTTTGACCATCTAGACATGTATGGTTAGCCTATACGTAGAAAAGGCTAGGTCGAGGGGGTCGTTTGGGGATAAAATGGATGGGGGTTGAGTCGAGACAGAGATCTCCGGCAAGAGGCAGCGGAGGAGACCTGATCTCCTGATCCAAAGAGGACCAAGGTGAACGAGATGTGTTAGGGTGTAGAAGAAATGAAGGGCAAGGAGATAAGGGTGTTAGGCGGGTCAGAGAACAGGTGGAGTACGGTGGAACATCAGTCGGAGCTGGAGCTCTAGCAAATTTCGATTTGCAAAATATGAAATAAAATGCGGAAATAACATGAACTAAATGCGAAAGTAGACTAATATTAATTCTAGGAGTTAAAAGAGACAAAAATCTAGGGCTCATCCTCAATGGAGAAGGAACCGGTCGGAGCTCCGCCTGGTGGTGGCCGGTGATGCTTAGATCACCTCATCCACACCTCTTCCTCCACGCCAACAAGTTCGGTGAGCTTCCAGTTGTCACTAGAAAACTAGAGCACGAGAGAAATCGGGAATTTCAAAGGTGAAAGATGATCAAATTCAAATGATGGTTGGAGGGTTAGTTTTATACATGGAGCTTTGACGTGGGAAGAACAATCAATGCCCTCAGATCAAGGAATGAAGCTGGCATGAAAGACCATGGATCGAGGGTCAAAGGCTACGAAGTATTCATCCTAAAAAAAGAAAGAAATGGAAGGAATAAATCAAGAAGAAGGGTAGTCGACAAGGTCTAACAGCATTAGGGTGCAGGGGGTCAGTTGACCAAGGGTCAACTGTAGACCGACCCAGGTTGGGCCACATTACACACTACATGACAAACTAGAAATAAAATTCAAAAGAAATAAAAATTATATAGTAATTATTTATTATTTTTTCTTAAAACACAAAAATATTTATTATTTTATATAGTATTTTACGATAAATTTTATTTATTTTTACAAGTTGATTTATTATAGGTTACTTTCTGTATGTACATTTATAGGTATATTTACATATATGTTAGGTATTTTATTTCCATTTCCTATTTCGAATTTTATTATTTTATATACATAATTAATATATTTATAATATATCTAAATACACATAAATAAATAAGTATGTATAATATATAGATATATAAATGTATAATTCATCTATATATGATAACAACTTATTTATTTTAACATATTTTTAATTGCATTATTTTATTTTAACATTGGATATGTATTGTGAATAATATTTACAAAATTATTTAAAAAAATAAAATAGTAAAAAATACAAAGAATAAACAAATTGATTATTTTATTCAAGTACATTGCACAATGAGAGCCCAAAACCTAACTTTTGCATCTTAACTCTGAATTCAATGAAACCAGCCTCATTAAATATATAATTTAAGTTCAAGATCAATAAAGTGAGTTTGGTGAATTTTGAGTTCATATGGAGAAGATACAAGTCTAGGGAGTTTTTATTTTATCTTTTTATTTTTAGTGTCTAGGGCACACTGTGCATTACTTTTTAATGAAATAAATTTTGTATTTGCTATGTATTTTTATCTACAAGTTTCATGTTAAAAGTTTATTGATTTGATGTGTGAATAATAAAGGATAAAATAAGTCCAAAAATAGACTTATTGATGAATTGAAAATTACGGCTTTATGTTATTTTTGGCCCTTATCTCCCAATACTTTATTCCATGTCGACCATTCATCATGATGCATATATCTCGAGGTTTAGGATAATTCGATATATGTGGTATTTCATTCCTTTTTCTTTTCTTTTCTTTTCTTTATTCTTTTATTTTGGATTTAAATACAATATTTTATATAATATTTACAGTGTAAATAGTGAAGGCTGTTTTATGCAAAATAGTGTTATATAAATGCATTTAGCTAAGGTTTAAAGGTCAAAATGAAAGAATAAAGTTGATGAAATGTAGATTCAATGAATCTCTGATTCAACATGCTAAAAATCGTCAATCATGCTATGTTCTCCAAAAATCTATATGCATTTAATAATTAATACAACATCATTAGCACGCATACATGTGTAAATAATTTTCGCATTTCATCCTGTATAATTGCATAAAATAAGGAACCTAAAATCCAAGTGTAAATTGACTTAAAAATAAGCTAAAATTCCCAATTTTTAATTAATTCATCCTAACTCTTATTGACCTGAAGCTACCTCCATTTTGTAGATATTACTAACAAGAATAAATAAAAAATAAAAAAATTGCTAACTCAAATAAGTGACAAATAAACCCAAAACCTAATTTCACATCTGACAGACTAAAATATGCATGTCTCTCTCATACAGTGTCTGATTTTTGTCTACTCACTTTTAAAGTACTCTATTTTCAAATACCTTCAAAACAAGACCAATTTAATAAAATTCAGAGCTCATTTGTGAAAGTTGGGTTTTAGGCCTCTTTTGCGTATTTTACCTTTTTGTGATTTTCAACTAGAGTTTTTATGTACATAATTAATCTTTTTTACTTTATTTATTTTTCATTTCTATTCTTTGACGAAAGTTTTATCAAGTAGTATAAAAATTCAAATCTAGATTAAGATTGAAATCAAAGAAACTGACTAATTCCGAGTGACCTTTGTGAGTCTTTACAAAATACGCGTGTTTCATACTTCTATTTAATTTCCCTATTTTCTTATTTATTAAAAATCCAAAAATATTTAATATGTAATTAAGTGTCTTTTATTTTATCATATTTTTTTGGATTTTTGGTTCTTTTTTAAAAGCATCGAAAAATTGTAAAATCTCAAAAAGCAGGTTTTCTATACACATGGGGAAACACCAAAAATACCACTTTGTACAGATGATCTCTTTTGCTCCTGGAATCCTTCATGAGTTGTAGATCTTGTCGAGCTGATCAACTTTTGTGAAGGAAATTTTTAGATCCGAGGCCTCCTTCTATTTTTTTCCATTTTTCTTTCTCATTATGTTTTCAAATTTTTTCGAGGTGACACGTGACAGCCGCTGAGCGTGTCACATGGAACCTCACTTTCTCTCTCCTCTGCCCATGCCTGGTTACATGCTCATTACGTGACCCCTCACCAACCCTTATCTTTCCTCCCGCATGTGCCACGTACGTGACACCATCTCCCTCAGCGTGCACGTGCGTAGCACGTGCCTGAGCAACCCCTTACGCCTGCCACCCTCCTCCCTCCCTTGTAATGGTCGCCGCCCACCTCGCACCTCCGCCACGGCCCTTGCACCTCTTCCTCCCTTATGCCCTTCCACCTTCGATCGTTACGGTCGTGCCATGTAACATCGCCCCATTGATCGTCCCTTCCAATCGTTGCCTCCTCCTCCTCATAAAATGCCATCTTCGTCCATCGATCTGAGCATCTACCATCAGATATCTTTCCCCCATCCTCGACGTCTACTCCAGGTAAGAGTTGTAAGGAAGCGACTACAGAGCTGAGATCAGTGTGACCTGCGACATCTTCCAACCATGTAGTAGCTCTATGCTGTAGGAGCTCATGCCCCATTCATAAGGTCCTTCGAGTGATTAAACACCTGTTGATGTTTTATTATATTTCAAATACTTTTATTAGTTTGTTAAAAACATAAAGGTGAATTTATTTTATATTTATTGGTACATGAACTTTATTTGGTTAGCATCAATGAGCATGTAATTTATAGCATACGTTTTTTTGCATGATAGTTTATTAGTGATATTATATCACTATCATGTTTTCTAATATCTTTACATGGATATGATTTATTGTCAATATATTATTAATAATATCATTAATATAATATTTAAATCTTTTGTGTAATTTTGTATGCATGTTGTATGTTACACATTTTACTTTATAATAATAATGATGGATGTTGTGCACATTATGAGAATATTGAATCCTCATTATTATATTTTAATACGTTATTTTATGAATAATTACTATTCAAATTAAATGGAGGATATAATTGATTGTTTTAAATATGTAATGTTCCCTTGTTGTGTATGTATATAAAGGGGCCTATAGCATTTTCTTTCTTAATACATAATACATAATCATTCTATCCACTCTATTCTTTCGGAGCGAGTCAACTTGAAGGAATGATCTATCGTCGCTCAATAGATATCGATGTTGGTACGTGCATACCCATTGAGATCTCGCCGTTGTATCATGGAGAGTAGTCTTACCAATATCGATTGCACCATCGGAAGCTCCATGGGGGTACGAATCTATTCTTAAGATCAGTACATTTTGCACGCCTCGGCAAGTTGGTAATTCATTTCATCATCAAATTGGTATTGCATAAAATCCGATACTGGTATTTTCTAACCCTCCTTATATATATTTATATATTTATAGTTGCTTTTATTATTGTACCTACAACACCAGGGAGCTTCTACCTCCTTGTTCCCTGGTGAACTTCGATCCAAATCCATCTCACCCTTCTCCCCCTCTTCGATTTCCTTCTATTTTTCCGAATCTCCGTCCACCTCCATTCTTGCAAAGATTAGAGCTCCGCTCAAATTCTCTCACCTCCACATGAGCCCAACCATTTTCCTCTTCGCTTGCGATTTTTTAACCCATGCAGGTCCAGCTGCTCCACCGAGCTCCGCCCCGCTCATACTTAACCACCAACATCTCCAGCCCGGTCACGCTCGAACATGTCCCCAACATTGCTCGTCTACTCTGCCAAAGCCACCCTACAGAAGTCATCGCCACCATCGATTGGTTCTCCTCCTGCAAGAAGCCCCTGCGCCTCTAGTTCTAGGAGGAGGAGCCTCTACAATCGTTGCATGCTCCGCTTACTGCTTCCACCGCTCCCCTCTCACGTGCGAGGCACGTGAGGATGGGAAACATTTTCTTACCTCCCCCCCCATTTACCATCAAATCACAAGTCAACACCTATCAACTGGTGTTCACATGCGCGACACACCTTGTGGGCAAATTGCAAGTTCCACTCTCCAAGTTCCAGGACTAAAAAGAAGGTCCTCTATCCAGAAGTCACGTGTGGTGCACATTCTTGGGTAAATTGTGTTAGTACCCTCACAATTTCAAGAATTACAAAAAGATCCCCAATTGTTGAGGCACGTGCCAAGCACGTTCCTCTATGGAAAATTTGCAGAAAGACTCTCCCGACTTTCGTGAATTACAGATAAGTCCTCTAAGGACCAATTTGAGAAGGATTATTATTACATTTTAATCCTTGGAAATTCAGTTTAACATGGCTTTCTCATTTGAACTCCACATTTAGCATATAACATGTCATTTTCAATCTTATCCCGTGCTCTTTCACGTTATATGTCTTTGTGAACAAATCTGAAGATATTTATTGATGAGAATTATTTGCTAAATCTCTTGATATATGCATGCTAAATTTTGACATTTTGTGCACTATTTTATTGAGTGGATTAATGATTTGTTCTGCAGGGTATGCAATAAAGAATATTTAATTTGCTAAGTATTTCTATTGATAACCTTTGAGGATCGAATCCTTGCAGGGGTTCGATTGTGGATTTTCTATTTGATTAATTCCCTTGTGACTATATGTGGTTTTTAATTGAGGATCTAATTTATGTAGGAGTCATTGAGTTGAAACTAATCATTTTCTCTAACTTTTCATGTAATTAGAAATTGATTTATTTAAGGATTTGTAGGGAAGTTTGAGGATAATTCTTCTCAATTGATCTGAATATTTGCAAGGTTATTATTTGAGTGATTAACCTTCTAGCATACAACCTAGATTTTATTGATAAATATTTCTCAAATTTATCCTTTTGATCTATGATTTGATTTCAAGGATATTGATTATTATTGTTTGGATTAAAAACCATAATCTCAGATCCGATGCTTATCTTTCTGTTTAATTTATTTGCATTGCATCTCATTTCATTGTATTTTCATCATCATATTTAATTATTTATTTAATCTAATTTAAAACCATGCTACTAAAAATCAATGTTCACTGTGTTCGACCTTGGAATACTTGTCAAGTAAAAATTCTCCATAACATTCAAAGATTGTGGTTTTTACTGAATCAAATTTTGTCTCCTATACTACAATTATCGCCAATTAAAGAGATGATTTTCAAGCTCATCAAGATTCATCAGTACCTACATTTATTTGTTTAGCAAGTTTAAACACTTGATCATTCGGTTGAAGAAACCATCCTTAAAAAACTGGAAAAAACCATTTTCATGATCAGAAGGGATGGTTTATCCGTGAAAAAAATAAAAATTAGTGATTTGGTGGATGGATGGATATGAGGTGAAGAGATAGAAAATAAAGAGGAAGAAAAAGAATGGAGGGAGAAGAAGAGGACAAAGGAGATAGGGAGGTGAAAGATCCACCATGTAATTCTTCCCTGGTTAGATTAACTTAACGTTAACCTAATGTATTAACTCGAGTAAAAGTAAAATTGATGGAACGGTTTGTCTGATTAGACAGAGCATGTTTACGGGGTTGAGGGGGTAATAATGATGTTTAGAAGGTCGAGCTGGAATTTTCAAAGTTTTTAGGGTTCGTGAGGTAAAAATACCTATATATAAATATATTAATGAATTAAATAAAATACTTGTTAGCTTAGTTATAAATTTTTGTATATTTTGACAATAAATTAGACTTTTAGCTGATTTTAAAAAAAATTATTTGAGAATGATTTTATTATAAAAAAGTGGAGTATTTGAAGAATATTATATTATTTGAATAGAATTAATATAAGTACTAGAGGATGATTTTACTAAGCAATGGAGATCAATATTTAAAAATATAAGAATTAGAAATCAATAGAAGTTATAGAGAATTGTTATAAAAATTATAGAATAAAATCAAGGTCTTGGGATTTTAAAGATATGGTTTTATTATTTTTATTTGGGTTTTTGGTTTTGTTTTAAAAGGAATAGAGATCTATAAAATATTTTTTCAAAAAAATAATTAGTTTTTTTAATTTTTATGAATTTCTTAATCTATTTGAGATCTTTATGTGTTTTTAACTTTTTAAAAATAATATAATATATTTTTTTGGAAGATTGATTTAGTGTATATAATGAAAGAAAAAGCACACAAAAATCTATCCTAAATGTTTCTCCCCGGCAACGGTGCCACTTGATGAATACAGATGATTGAGGAGGGATCCTAGTGTCAGATCTTGGAGGATCTACAGTACCCGACAAGTCGGACCTTACAATCACTGTGTCGACCGCTCTCTCAGCTCTCATATTTCCTCAAGCAGACTGCATCAACAATTGACCCACGATAATGCTCAATTAATGAAGAACAATGACCTAAAATTTATTATGTCCTACATAATGATATGTATGGTATGCAAGTGTTGGAGTCGTAACACTAAGGAGCAACATGGATAGATCACACAAATTGACAAAATAAGCGATAAATAATTTTTAATGTTTTGTAGGGAATTTTATTATTTTTATGGTTTTTACTATTTATTTTTTTAATGTTTAATTTATAATATTTTATATTATTTTTATTTATGATTTTTATTTCCTTTTAGATTTTCTAATGTTTTGTTTTCTTTTTAATAAATAAGTTTTATGTATATATAAGTATATAGGGGCAATATATATTGTAGATATTATATAAGATATAAATATATATCATATAGGTAAAAAATTAGAAAATTCCTAAGTGCAATCCTTGTTATTTTCTGAGGGTTTTTAAAATATATAGGGTATTTTTAATAATAATACTAATAATAATATAAGTAAATATATCTATATTTATATAATATAGTCTAGTATATATATGAATATATCTATAGATACCAAAATAGAGAAAATAAAATATTTTGTCTTTTTATATTTTATTCTGTTTTTTGTATTTTTATCAGAATTTTTACTAATTTTTTGTATTTTTAATTAGGAAGACAATTAGCAGTAATCTAATATCGAAATGTTATGGAATATAAAAAGATCTAAATAGCTCAAAATTTTCCAAAATTATTTCTAGTGTGTAATATATAATATAAATAAGCTATAGAAATGGAAAATGATATTTTTGGAGTTTTTCGTATTTTTTCTCATTTTTTACGGTAAGAAAGTTTTGCACTTTTTTCTTTTGTATTTTTTAGTGATTTTTGTTTTGCAAGTGCAAAATACAGTAATAAGCAATACCTATTTTTTAGAATTTTTCAAAAAATATAATTTTTTGTACTTTTTAATGCAAACAGAAATAAGCGCCCTACGAACATCATGCACTTAAAACAAATGCTATGTTTTTAAATTTTTAAATATAGGAAATTAGTTTTAATTGCCCTAAGAAAAATATATGTGATTTAATAGAACATCATGCACTTAAAATGACTTTCCCATAGATTATTGATGAAAAATGATATTACTAATGCAAGAAATACAAGAAATAAAATTACTATACTGACAGGGACTTAAATGAAATTAAAAATAAATAAACATTCATTCTAGAACATAAAATATAACTAAAGGGTCATTTGCACAAAAATTCCAAAGATATTTAATTTTATACATATGGTAGGGGTGTAAGTGCAATATCCATAAAGTTACAGAGCATACATGCAATTTTCAAACAAAATATTACACAATTCAAAATTTTCTAAACTAAATAATAATAACCCGCAAGGGGCCCTTGTAAATTGCTTATCCCCTCACTTGTACGCTACGTGAGGTACCGTTGCGAGAGACCAAAATGCAAATCATAGAAGATTTGGGCCCTTAATACAAATTTTATAAAAATTATTGAACTACAGAGGAAAGTTTTTATACTAAAAAATAAATAACCAAAAGCAGACTGAGATCTTTCCACTAATCCATGCGCCTGCTCCTCAATGGTCGATGACACTTCATGCGTGGATTAGATATGGGCGGCTGATCAGACAGTCCAGGGTGCTAGGATCCAACGACAGTCGGAGCTTCTGGAGAAGGGCCTCGATCGGACGATTGTGGACCTCCCTAGAAGAACAAGGAAGAACGCATCATCGACTAGGCTTTGTTAAATTTTTGTTCCTTCCTCTGACGGTCTTGGGTGATGCTTCAAGGCTCAAAATGCTTCCGACATCACTCTACAGCTACTAATGGCTCCAAAAATGTCCAGGAACCTCAGACGAGGTTCCAGGTGGTCGAGCAAGATGGGGCGCTCAGGAAACCTCTGACTGAGTCAAAATCACGTCTTCTGAGTCCTTTGACCATCTAGACATGTATGGTTAGCCTATACGTAGAAAAGGCTAGGTCGAGGGGGGCGTTTGGGGATAAAATGGATGGGGGTTGAGTCGAGACAGAGATCTCCGGCAAGAGGCAGCGGAGGAGACCTGATCTCCTGATCCAAAGAGGACCAAGGTGAACGAGATGTGTTAGGGTGTAGAAGAAATGAAGGGCAAGGAGATAAGGGTGTTAGGCGGGTCAGAGAACAGGTGGAGTACGGTGGAACATCAGTCGGAGCTGGAGCTCTAGCAAATTTCGATTTGCAAAATATGAAATAAAATGCGGAAATAACATGAACTAAATGCGAAAGTAGACTAATATTAATTCTAGGAGTTAAAAGAGACAAAAATCTAGGGCTCATCCTCAATGGAGAAGGAACCGGTCGGAGCTCCGCCTGGTGGTGGCCGGTGATGCTTAGATCACCTCATCCACACCTCTTCCTCCACGCCAACAAGTTCGGTGAGCTTCCAGTTGTCACTAGAAAACTAGAGCACGAGAGAAATCGGGAATTTCAAAGGTGAAAGATGATCAAATTCAAATGATGGTTGGAGGGTTAGTTTTATACATGGAGCTTTGACGTGGGAAGAACAATCAATGCCCTCAGATCAAGGAATGAAGCTGGCATGAAAGACCATGGATCGAGGGTCAAAGGCTACGAAGTATTCATCCTAAAAAAAGAAAGAAATGGAAGGAATAAATCAAGAAGAAGGGTAGTCGACAAGGTCTAACAGCATTAGGGTGCAGGGGGTCAGTTGACCAAGGGTCAACTGTAGACCGACCCAGGTTGGGCCACATTACACACTACATGACAAACTAGAAATAAAATTCAAAAGAAATAAAAATTATATAGTAATTATTTATTATTTTTTCTTAAAACACAAAAATATTTATTATTTTATATAGTATTTTACGATAAATTTTATTTATTTTTACAAGTTGATTTATTATAGGTTACTTTCTGTATGTACATTTATAGGTATATTTACATATATGTTAGGTATTTTATTTCCATTTCCTATTTCGAATTTTATTATTTTATATACATAATTAATATATTTATAATATATCTAAATACACATAAATAAATAAGTATGTATAATATATAGATATATAAATGTATAATTCATCTATATATGATAACAACTTATTTATTTTAACATATTTTTAATTGCATTATTTTATTTTAACATTGGATATGTATTGTGAATAATATTTACAAAATTATTTAAAAAAATAAAATAGTAAAAAATACAAAGAATAAACAAATTGATTATTTTATTCAAGTACATTGCACAATGAGAGCCCAAAACCTAACTTTTGCATCTTAACTCTGAATTCAATGAAACCAGCCTCATTAAATATATAATTTAAGTTCAAGATCAATAAAGTGAGTTTGGTGAATTTTGAGTTCATATGGAGAAGATACAAGTCTAGGGAGTTTTTATTTTATCTTTTTATTTTTAGTGTCTAGGGCACACTGTGCATTACTTTTTAATGAAATAAATTTTGTATTTGCTATGTATTTTTATCTACAAGTTTCATGTTAAAAGTTTATTGATTTGATGTGTGAATAATAAAGGATAAAATAAGTCCAAAAATAGACTTATTGATGAATTGAAAATTACGGCTTTATGTTATTTTTGGCCCTTATCTCCCAATACTTTATTCCATGTCGACCATTCATCATGATGCATATATCTCGAGGTTTAGGATAATTCGATATATGTGGTATTTCATTCCTTTTTCTTTTCTTTTCTTTTCTTTATTCTTTTATTTTGGATTTAAATACAATATTTTATATAATATTTACAGTGTAAATAGTGAAGGCTGTTTTATGCAAAATAGTGTTATATAAATGCATTTAGCTAAGGTTTAAAGGTCAAAATGAAAGAATAAAGTTGATGAAATGTAGATTCAATGAATCTCTGATTCAACATGCTAAAAATCGTCAATCATGCTATGTTCTCCAAAAATCTATATGCATTTAATAATTAATACAACATCATTAGCACGCATACATGTGTAAATAATTTTCGCATTTCATCCTGTATAATTGCATAAAATAAGGAACCTAAAATCCAAGTGTAAATTGACTTAAAAATAAGCTAAAATTCCCAATTTTTAATTAATTCATCCTAACTCTTATTGACCTGAAGCTACCTCCATTTTGTAGATATTACTAACAAGAATAAATAAAAAATAAAAAAATTGCTAACTCAAATAAGTGACAAATAAACCCAAAACCTAATTTCACATCTGACAGACTAAAATATGCATGTCTCTCTCATACAGTGTCTGATTTTTGTCTACTCACTTTTAAAGTACTCTATTTTCAAATACCTTCAAAACAAGACCAATTTAATAAAATTCAGAGCTCATTTGTGAAAGTTGGGTTTTAGGCCTCTTTTGCGTATTTTACCTTTTTGTGATTTTCAACTAGAGTTTTTATGTACATAATTAATCTTTTTTACTTTATTTATTTTTCATTTCTATTCTTTGACGAAAGTTTTATCAAGTAGTATAAAAATTCAAATCTAGATTAAGATTGAAATCAAAGAAACTGACTAATTCCGAGTGACCTTTGTGAGTCTTTACAAAATACGCGTGTTTCATACTTCTATTTAATTTCCCTATTTTCTTATTCATTAAAAATCCAAAAATATTTAATATGTAATTAAGTGTCTTTTATTTTATCATATTTTTTTGGATTTTTGGTTCTTTTTTAAAAGCATCGAAAAATTGTAAAATCTCAAAAAGCAGGTTTTCTATACACATGGGGAAACACCAAAAATACCACTTTGTACAGATGATCTCTTTTGCTCCTGGAATCCTTCATGAGTTGTAGATCTTGTCGAGCTGATCAACTTTTGTGAAGGAAATTTTTAGATCCGAGGCCTCCTTCTATTTTTTTCCATTTTTCTTTCTCATTATGTTTTCAAATTTTTTCGAGGTGACACGTGACAGCCGCTGAGCGTGTCACATGGAACCTCACTTTCTCTCTCCTCTGCCCATGCCTGGTTACATGCTCATTACGTGACCCCTCACCAACCCTTATCTTTCCTCCCGCATGTGCCACGTACGTGACACCATCTCCCTCAGCGTGCACGTGCGTAGCACGTGCCTGAGCAACCCCTTACGCCTGCCACCCTCCTCCCTCCCTTGTAATGGTCGCCGCCCACCTCGCACCTCCGCCACGGCCCTTGCACCTCTTCCTCCCTTATGCCCTTCCACCTTCGATCGTTACGGTCGTGCCATGTAACATCGCCCCATTGATCGTCCCTTCCAATCGTTGCCTCCTCCTCCTCATAAAATGCCATCTTCGTCCATCGATCTGAGCATCTACCATCAGATATCTTTCCCCCATCCTCGACGTCTACTCCAGGTAAGAGTTGTAAGGAAGCGACTACAGAGCTGAGATCAGTGTGACCTGCGACATCTTCCAACCATGTAGTAGCTCTATGCTGTAGGAGCTCATGCCCCATTCATAAGGTCCTTCGAGTGATTAAACACCTGTTGATGTTTTATTATATTTCAAATACTTTTATTAGTTTGTTAAAAACATAAAGGTGAATTTATTTTATATTTATTGGTACATGAACTTTATTTGGTTAGCATCAATGAGCATGTAATTTATAGCATACGTTTTTTTGCATGATAGTTTATTAGTGATATTATATCACTATCATGTTTTCTAATATCTTTACATGGATATGATTTATTGTCAATATATTATTAATAATATCATTAATATAATATTTAAATCTTTTGTGTAATTTTGTATGCATGTTGTATGTTACACATTTTACTTTATAATAATAATGATGGATGTTGTGCACATTATGAGAATATTGAATCCTCATTATTATATTTTAATACGTTATTTTATGAATAATTACTATTCAAATTAAATGGAGGATATAATTGATTGTTTTAAATATGTAATGTTCCCTTGTTGTGTATGTATATAAAGGGGCCTATAGCATTTTCTTTCTTAATACATAATACATAATCATTCTATCCACTCTATTCTTTCGGAGCGAGTCAACTTGAAGGAATGATCTATCGTCGCTCAATAGATATCGATGTTGGTACGTGCATACCCATTGAGATCTCGCCGTTGTATCATGGAGAGTAGTCTTACCAATATCGATTGCACCATCGGAAGCTCCATGGGGGTACGAATCTATTCTTAAGATCAGTACATTTTGCACGCCTCGGCAAGTTGGTAATTCATTTCATCATCAAATTGGTATTGCATAAAATCCGATACTGGTATTTTCTAACCCTCCTTATATATATTTATATATTTATAGTTGCTTTTATTATTGTACCTACAACACCAGGGAGCTTCTACCTCCTTGTTCCCTGGTGAACTTCGATCCAAATCCATCTCACCCTTCTCCCCCTCTTCGATTTCCTTCTATTTTTCCGAATCTCCGTCCACCTCCATTCTTGCAAAGATTAGAGCTCCGCTCAAATTCTCTCACCTCCACATGAGCCCAACCATTTTCCTCTTCGCTTGCGATTTTTTAACCCATGCAGGTCCAGCTGCTCCACCGAGCTCCGCCCCGCTCATACTTAACCACCAACATCTCCAGCCCGGTCACGCTCGAACATGTCCCCAACATTGCTCGTCTACTCTGCCAAAGCCACCCTACAGAAGTCATCGCCACCATCGATTGGTTCTCCTCCTGCAAGAAGCCCCTGCGCCTCTAGTTCTAGGAGGAGGAGCCTCTACAATCGTTGCATGCTCCGCTTACTGCTTCCACCGCTCCCCTCTCACGTGCGAGGCACGTGAGGATGGGAAACATTTTCTTACCTCCCCCCCCCCCATTTACCATCAAATCACAAGTCAACACCTATCAACTGGTGTTCACATGCGCGACACACCTTGTGGGCAAATTGCAAGTTCCACTCTCCAAGTTCCAGGACTAAAAAGAAGGTCCTCTATCCAGAAGTCACGTGTGGTGCACATTCTTGGGTAAATTGTGTTAGTACCCTCACAATTTCAAGAATTACAAAAAGATCCCCAATTGTTGAGGCACGTGCCAAGCACGTTCCTCTATGGAAAATTTGCAGAAAGACTCTCCCGACTTTCGTGAATTACAGATAAGTCCTCTAAGGACCAATTTGAGAAGGATTATTATTACATTTTAATCCTTGGAAATTCAGTTTAACATGGCTTTCTCATTTGAACTCCACATTTAGCATATAACATGTCATTTTCAATCTTATCCCGTGCTCTTTCACGTTATATGTCTTTGTGAACAAATCTGAAGATATTTATTGATGAGAATTATTTGCTAAATCTCTTGATATATGCATGCTAAATTTTGACATTTTGTGCACTATTTTATTGAGTGGATTAATGATTTGTTCTGCAGGGTATGCAATAAAGAATATTTAATTTGCTAAGTATTTCTATTGATAACCTTTGAGGATCGAATCCTTGCAGGGGTTCGATTGTGGATTTTCTATTTGATTAATTCCCTTGTGACTATATGTGGTTTTTAATTGAGGATCTAATTTATGTAGGAGTCATTGAGTTGAAACTAATCATTTTCTCTAACTTTTCATGTAATTAGAAATTGATTTATTTAAGGATTTGTAGGGAAGTTTGAGGATAATTCTTCTCAATTGATCTGAATATTTGCAAGGTTATTATTTGAGTGATTAACCTTCTAGCATACAACCTAGATTTTATTGATAAATATTTCTCAAATTTATCCTTTTGATCTATGATTTGATTTCAAGGATATTGATTATTATTGTTTGGATTAAAAACCATAATCTCAGATCCGATGCTTATCTTTCTGTTTAATTTATTTGCATTGCATCTCATTTCATTGTATTTTCATCATCATATTTAATTATTTATTTAATCTAATTTAAAACCATGCTACTAAAAATCAATGTTCACTGTGTTCGACCTTGGAATACTTGTCAAGTAAAAATTCTCCATAACATTCAAAGATTGTGGTTTTTACTGAATCAAATTTTGTCTCCTATACTACAATTATCGCCAATTAAAGAGATGATTTTCAAGCTCATCAAGATTCATCAGTACCTACATTTATTTGTTTAGCAAGTTTAAACACTTGATCATTCGGTTGAAGAAACCATCCTTAAAAAACTGGAAAAAACCATTTTCATGATCAGAAGGGATGGTTTATCCGTGAAAAAAATAAAAATTAGTGATTTGGTGGATGGATGGATATGAGGTGAAGAGATAGAAAATAAAGAGGAAGAAAAAGAATGGAGGGAGAAGAAGAGGACAAAGGAGATAGGGAGGTGAAAGATCCACCATGTAATTCTTCCCTGGTTAGATTAACTTAACGTTAACCTAATGTATTAACTCGAGTAAAAGTAAAATTGATGGAACGGTTTGTCTGATTAGACAGAGCATGTTTACGGGGTTGAGGGGGTAATAATGATGTTTAGAAGGTCGAGCTGGAATTTTCAAAGTTTTTAGGGTTCGTGAGGTAAAAATACCTATATATAAATATATTAATGAATTAAATAAAATACTTGTTAGCTTAGTTATAAATTTTTGTATATTTTGACAATAAATTAGACTTTTAGCTGATTTTAAAAAAAATTATTTGAGAATGATTTTATTATAAAAAAGTGGAGCATTTGAAGAATATTATATTATTTGAATAGAATTAATATAAGTACTAGAGGATGATTTTACTAAGCAATGGAGATCAATATTTAAAAATATAAGAATTAGAAATCAATAGAAGTTATAGAGAATTGTTATAAAAATTATAGAATAAAATCAAGGTCTTGGGATTTTAAAGATATGGTTTTATTATTTTTATTTGGGTTTTTGGTTTTGTTTTAAAAGGAATAGAGATCTATAAAATATTTTTTCAAAAAAATAATTAGTTTTTTTAATTTTTATGAATTTCTTAATCTATTTGAGATCTTTATGTGTTTTTAACTTTTTAAAAATAATATAATATATTTTTTTGGAAGATTGATTTAGTGTATATAATGCTTATATAATATAGGATTTATTTTTGCAAGATTTTTATGTTTTATGATTTTTTTTGAATATTAGATGGTTCTCATGCTTTTATTTATCTAATTTACAATAAATATATTTGGCTTTGAATTTTTTTAATAGTAATACTGCATAATTTCGATTTATGGTAATTTTATAGGTCCTAGTATTATGTATGCAGGTTATTATGAATTAAAAAGAGAAATCCTGATGAGCATTTAAAAATAAAAGTGAAAAACTAACATGCACAGGAAATTATATAAAATAAAATATGAAGAGGTTGTTTACTGCAAGCCTCTAATAAAGTTTTAAGAAAAAAACATATCATTAATTTTTTCCTTTCAATAACTCTCATAAAGAAATGGATTATGTTTGATTTTATTTCAAGCCCTACAAGAACCTAAATTCAAGTTCTAGTAACCTCTTGCCCGATTTGTTGCTACCCTAATAGTGGAGGTACTTCTGCCGAAACTGAAAGATGAATGGTCACATGTGAAAGTTTCTCAGTAAATGAACTTGAATGCAAGAATTCTTCAAAGTGTTATTTCTTCCAAATCCAAGGGGCTAGTAACAAGTGGCAAAATATGCTTGTGTTTATGTTGATATTTTTATCGCTTTGATTCCAAGGGCTCTGATCTACACATATGTCGAGTATAGAAGCAGCATTCCTGGATTGGACGGAAGAAAGAGGAGAAGAAGTATAATCTTATGAGAGGATTAAATGATAATATCGTGGAAGGTGACGCAGAATTTAGATGAAAACATCCATAGAAAACAATGATAAACAGAATCATGGGTAATAAAAAAATTAAATGATAAATGTGTTATTTAAAATACAAAATTAAAGCTAGAACTGCAGGGGGAATTGAAAAATTGAACTCAAAATAAGAGGGATCTTGAGCTAAGAAATATACCATAAAAGTTGAAAAAGAGTATCATGAGCACATGTAAGAATTAGGTTCAATTGTAGTCATGGTATAATAGAATCTATCACACATACAACCATACTCATTTCGATGGAATTGCTTGATTTTGAGTGGATCTTCTATAATTTCGAACGTGAGGCATTATTTCTTGGTTTCCTCCATTCACTAATAATATTCAGTTACGATAACTAGACCAAATAATACAATGTAAGCAAAAGGTCTTAGATTCATGGATATATATATATATATACCATCATATAAGTTATCATGCTTGTATATCCATGATAAATCACCTTTTACCTCTTTTAATAATAAATGATTGCAGTATAGGAGATGGAAAGAGATGTATCAAAAACCTCAAGTGTTGAATATTGTGGGGCAATTTTTTACTTGATAAGTACACCAAGGTCGAACACATGGACACAAGCTACCTAATATCATTACTCAGATAATAATACCTAAACTAAGTGATTAGTTGTCAACTTAGGTCAATAGCACACAAACAATGCAAATAACATGTGAGGACAGAATGGGTGATCAAGATGCATTTTTTGTTTTATTTTTATGCAATTAAATGAGATAATAAAATACGACATCATTATGATGCAATGCAAACAAATATATAAGTATACCCCTAAAAAGATCAAGTAATTCAGAAATGAATTTGCAATTCACTTCAAGGTTCATTTGATGAACTAAACTAAAGCAAAAGGCATTTTAAATAAATGAGAGGTAGACACATCATATCACAAATTTAACATACTGTTCGAAGTGTCAAAGCAATAAATAATTATTGTCATTAGATAGAGAATTAAATAAGCAACAAAATAAACTGAAATCATTAATAAGAATCTGCATGCTCAAGTTATAAGAAAAAAGGTCTAGGGGCATAAATGTAAATAAAAACATAAAACTAAATAGATAAAGTATGCAAAACACAATAGTGAAAACCTAGAGGGACTTCTTTTAAATTTCCATGCACGGAGACCTAATTGCAATTTGAAGAAATGTGCGGGCTCCAGCTGCAACTTTTCCAGCCCCTCACGTGCTAGGCACATGGGCACAAGCTTGGGTAGAGGGGGAGGGGGCTGGCGCAGGTGCCTCAGAACACTTGGAGACCTGAGGCTTCTTCAGGAGAGGCTCGGTCCCTCCAAGCCTTTGCGCTCCAGAGTGGACGACGTGGCATGCACTAATTCATTGGATTGGCACCCAGAGGGTGACATCCAACAACACCTGTAACTCGAGGCTTCTCCTCCTTCGCTCAATGGCGACGCAAATAGGGCTCCGACCAGGTAGTTGGAGCTCCACCCTTCTCCTACACAATTGTTGATGCCCTAGGAAGAATTGTGAGGACATGTTAATGAAGCCCTATAGTTGAAGGAGGTGCAGAGCCTTCTGGAAGTGGTTGTTGATGAACATTCGTCAGAGGCAGAGCTCTAGAACAGAGCTCCGCCTGAAGTCTTGCAAATGAATAATGTACCTACAAGATGGTTAAGTACGAATAGTTGAAGCTTGTGTGGTGCGTGCTGAAGTGGACAGAGGGTTATCAAGAGAAGAGGGTCGATCCCTAAATGAGTCCTCCTCCGACATAGTCGGAGAAGAAGGTAAGGAGTGGAGAAGGGTATGAAGGATAGGAGAAGTTGTTCTAGACCCCCACGAGGATCAGGGGTATCCTACGGAGTTGGGTGGATGCTTAATTGGTGGTGGGAGAGTACATGAACACCTAATTAAATAAGAGAAAATACAAAGGAAAGTTAGGGGTCATACCTGAAGATCGACAGGGACGCCGAAGGTGAAGGGAAGGCTTGAGTTGAGTTTCAAGTGAATATCTAGTCTTTGCTCAACATGGTCAACCAGTCCAGGGGGCTCGAAGGGCAGCTCAGTTGCTGTAACATGGTGGGAGAGAACCATGGGTCGACATCGGGTGTAAAGTGGTCTTCGCCCAACCCAATCCTCCACCCTCTATCATAGGAGGGAGGATCGATACTCATCCTTTGGTCATTGAATGGTGGACGATTATGAACAGAGGGTGAGGAGGAGGGTTTGAAGGAGGTGGTAACAACAGTTACAGAGGTGGTCGAGTTGTTTTGTAAATGACGTGAGTCAGCCATAGATAGCAAATCAAGTGGGATTAATGGTTACGCAAGATAGAAGGAGATTAGAATGACGTCGAGGGATGGTTGGTGAGTGGAGAGACGACGTGGGGTTCTTAGGGAAAATGGGAGAAGAAAGAGGTACGGTGAGGGAGTGGGCAGTTACGGGTGCAGAAGACGATTCCTCAGCCATTAGATATGAATATCCATGGGCTGAGGTTGGGGCACTGATGTGAGGTAGTGATGAGATCTGGAGATCTCATTGAATGACTAAGAAAAGAGTGGGAGCAGACGGTCTAGATGGGATCTGGAAATTAGATCCAAGGGAAGAGGAGTAAGCGGAAGCGAGCATCCTTGATGTGATCAGAGAGATCACATCAGATGACTGGAGTGCGGGCGAATGGTGAGGAAGGTCGGGTCACGTGGTTTCTCCAGAGATAGCCACATATCCCAATAGGAAAATAACAAACATGAAAAACAAATAAAAAGATAAAAGAAGTAGTAAAGATCAAATTAGAAAAAACAGAAAACGTGAAATTTGTAGATTTCATTGAGATCTACAAGTTCCATGTTGAACAAAAAGCTGAAATAAATCATCTATACAAACCATACTTTTTATAAGTATTTTATGTCATTAAAAACACTTCTATTAAATCTTTTGCTATTTTTTGTATTTTAAATTTATAGAAAAAGCCAAAACAAATATAGTCTCAATAATTATCTATTTTTTGGGGATTTTTAATAATGGTATTATAAAATAATTAGGGCTAATTAAGAGCATATATTAGCTTGTTAATATTAGTGAATTAGGGTTAGATTTTATTGGAATGTCTAAGCTAGGAGGATAATAAATAATAAATGTGATGATAAATCAGATATTCATTACCCCCTATACTTAAACCATGCTTGTCCTTGAGAATTTAAAGAATGAAAGAGTCTAATTAATCCTTGACACTGCATGTGAAGTTTCAAGACTTAATTCATTAAGAATTTTTTTGTTTTAGTGATCCTAAAATAGCTAGGTCGAACCAAGCTCTTGTCAAAAGGGTTCCAACTTCTATAATTATCAGACTTTCTGTATGTACATATAATAAGGATATGACATTTAGCGTGCATTGCACTTATGAGAGTCGAATTGAAATGTCACCCAAAGTTCTAGTCCAAGAGACTCTCCTCAAGACCCAATCCTCAACACTAGGAAATGAATCAGTTCTTGCATCCGATCCACCGTCTCTTTTGTTGTCAGACTTTGAAAGTGAAGAGGAAGGCTACTTGATGGAGGGCATAGGTTTGTTTAATTTCTTCTCTCCCTCTCATTGGAACAAATATCCTCTCATGTGACTTATTACTCAACACAAGTATATTTTTTGTTGTTGATCAGTGTGTCTGTCAGGAGAATTTGGAGTTTTTACAATTGTTTTCTTGGGAATAGACTGGGATGTGTCTCTTTTGAGTATCCAATATACCTTCGACACCTAGACTTGTATCTCTTACGATGTAGATCCCTTTTTAAACGCTAGCCCAACTCTTAAGGTCCTAATAGCTTTGGTCTAAGTGGACATTTAAAAATGGTTGGAAGCGCTTGCCTTTGATGTAAGTTCTTTATAGTATGTCTTTATACTGTGAGAGCCTTTCTCCTATTTATTTTCTTTTTCTTGTAGGCTAGCTCCACTGCTTTTACCAAGTTAGCGCACACTGGTCAACTGTTTTAGATTTCATCACACCCTGGTACATAGGTCCCTATCAAGAGATAACATGAAAACGTGTTCTCATATTGGCTCACTCAGGTTTCATGAAGCATTCATTGATTTTATCTCATCCTCGAGTATCATAAGATTGGGTCTAGACTTAAATCTCATATCCTAATTCCTCAAGTGAAACCTCAAACAACTCATCATCAATACAGTTGTGCAAGTGATGTGTGCATCATGTTCTTTAAATTAGAGATGAAGTGAGCAATATAGATTCCATATCTTTCAAACTAGGGAAATGTGGATTAATAAGTCTCAAACTCTAATGACTAAGGGTGGTTACTCATACTCATAAGACTTCATAAACCAAAGTTTCTTTATTCCTCAAATCTTGAGTGAAAGTGACAGTATCTAGGATACACTAATTCAAAACTGTTAATGCTTTTTTTTCAATTTTTACGGGGTTTTGAAAGGTTAGAAGTATTTACAAACACAAAGTTAGTCTCATTTACACCCTCAATTTTGAAAAGATTTTTGAAAAAGATTTTCCAAATGATGTCACAAAATATATAGATTTTCAAAACATTTTTCAAAATTTTTCAAAACAAGTAAAATCCCATTTTTCAACCAATGTCAAACATTTTTCAAAACAATATCGCATAGTCAGAAAAAATTCAAAGCATTTATAAACATTTTTACACAAATCAGTTCACTAGTACTTTAACCTAGCCCCAAAAGTTCGAAAAATTTCAAAATATGAACTATGGCTAACATATATATGAAATATATACAGTATACCCCATATATTTAGCTTTTGCTATGTCCTCATAGCACAAAGTGATATGAATCCATAGCTCGTGTTGGAATGTAGAAAGATATACGGGAACTGACTTGGTCGCCACCCTATACTTAGGTTAAAACTAACCTAAGTATAGAAAGAGAACTAAGAGGCGGGATCGATAAGTGAAGAAGGGGAGGGGGCCCGGGGCCCCCTATACTTAGGTTGAGAAGAGACAAAGTATAGAGATAAGCAATGAAGAGGGGGGGGCTGAGGTGAACAATCATATGGAACATGGTTCCCCCTATACTTAGGCTGGAGAAGAGCCTTAGTATCTGGATATGGAACTAAGGTTGGGGAACCGAGATACAAGTTATGGTTAGGTCAAATGAATTTACAAAATGGATGAATCTTCAGAGATGAACATGGAGTTTAGTGTTTATGTGAGGGTTGGGCAGAATACTCAATCAAGGCTCAACCACTCAAGCAAACACCTTTGATTTCACCAACTTCACACATGAAGACCAATAAGTCTTGGTCATGTTATCTTCTCAATGTTATTGACGATCATCCACACTATAAGTCTGTTACGCAAGGTTTGATGGTAGGTTTTAGGCACTATCCTAGGGATGTAATATCACCTCTAAACATGCAAACACATCCTGCGTAAAATGTTTGGGTTTGCTCTCCCGTAATCCAAGGTGAATTTACTCCATTTTATTGAGGTCGAGTTGCATTATCAGTCCTGATTTTATGCCTAGGTTATCACTAAAATTAATGTATATATAATCAAGCAATCGTCATTTATTTTCCAGTACCAATTCCATTTTAGATCCTAGGTTACAATCAAGAGTAGAATGTCGAGAAAAGTCGATGTAATGAGAAATCATGATGTATGCTCAAGAGAAGTACTTACAATGCCTCCAGCATTCTCCATGCAAGTGCAAGACGGAATTTATATTTATCGCAACATGCATGCAAGTCAAGAAAAGTCGAATCCTAAATATGATACTATTAGCCGGAAGAAGTGAATGGAGTTTGGTTAAGTAGATTGATGTTCAAGTGCGTCTCAATGAATCTATGGAGATGAAGAGAATCTCCTAAATGCTTATTAGTGTGTCCTACCTATGATCAAGTATGTATGATATGAAATGAACTATGAGTTCAGAGAGACGCGTGCCTAAGCCTAGATCAAACACTCAAGTGGAGTCCCACCCGATAGGGGCGAAACATACTCCACACACCATATGAAAGTCGAAGTCCATGAATACACATGCGAGCCCTCAAACGATGACTGATAGAAATGCAATTATTACAAATGTATACAACAATTAAAATGAATCAAAAATCCTAATTTAATCTCCTGATGCTTCAGAAGGTGTTTCTGCAACTCCTCGATGCAGGAGCTCCCGACTCTCACCTCCATGACTCCCGAACGTCCTCGATCTACATGAGCCATGCCACAAAAATCTAAGCATTAGATGTATACTCAATAAATATAATTAACTCAAAACAATGCAAAGACATCACAAATAAACAAGGTGAGATCTAAGTATCTAAATCATCAACTTAATTAAATCTCAAAAACTAAGAAATCATGACTATGAGTTGTATCCCAGGAAACTACGCCATCTGATGAATCACTTTTTACCTCTTTAAATAATAAATAAGTGTAATATATGAGATGGAAAGAGATCTATCAAAAACCACAAGTTTTGAATATTGTGGAATAAGTTTTTTACTTGGTAAGTGTACCAAGGTCAAACACAGGGACACTAGCTGCCTAATATGATTACTCGGATAATAATACCTAAATTAAGATATTAATTATCTACTTAGGTCAATAACACAAAAAGCAAACATCATGCAAGGACAGAATGATGATCAAGATGCTTTTTAATTTTAGTTTTATGCAATTGAATGGGATGACAAAATATAACATCTATATGATGCAATGCAAACAAATATATAATTATACCCCTAAAAAGAATAAGTAATTGAGCAATGAATTTACAAGTCATTTCAAGGTTCATTTGATACATTAAATGAAAGCAAAAAGGTATTTAAAATAAATGAGAAGCGGATACATGATATCACAAATTTAACATATTGTTCAAAGTGTCAAAGGAAGAAATAAATAATACCATTAGATAGAGAATTAAATAAGAAATAAAATGAAATTAAAATCATAAAAAATGGAGTTCGCATGCTCAAGTTATAAGCAAAAAAAGCTGGGGCATAAATGCAAACAAAAACATATAACTAAATAGATAAAGTATTAAAACATGCCATTGGAGGACATAAATGCAATAATGAAAACCTATAGGAATTTCCCTTTAAATTTCCACGCATAGGAACCTATATGTAATTTAAAGAAATGTTCCCATATCCTCGCATGCCGGGCATGTGGTTGCATGCTTTGGTGGAGGGTCGGGACGACTTTGGTGCATTGGGACACATGGCGATCTGAGGATACTTCGGGTGAAACTTGGTCCCTTCGAGCCTCCATGCTCCAAAGTATGCGACATGGCATCCACTCAGTCGTTGGATTAGCACCGAGAGAGTACCATACAAGGACACCTATAACTCGAGGTTGCAACTCCTCCTCTACTCGGTGGCAATACAAACGAGGCTCCGATGGGGTAGTTAGAGCTCTACCGTACTCCTACACGATTGCTGGTGCCCCAGGAAGAATCTTGAGGACCCGACGATGAAGCCCTAGAGTTGAAGGAGGCATAGAGCCTTCTGGAAGTAGTTGACAATGCCCATTCGTTAGAGGCATAGCTCTAGAACGGAGCTCGGCTTGAAGTCTGACAAATGAACAATGTGCCTGTAAGATGGTTAAGTGTGAATAACCGAAGCTTGTGTGGTGCAAGATGAAGTGAGTGGAGGGTTGTCGAGCGCAAAGGGTGGAGCCCGAGGTGAGTCCTACGACATAGCCAAAGAAGAAGGCCTGGAGTGGAGAATGGTATGAAGGATAGGAAAGGTGGTCTAGAACCCCCCGTGAGGATCAGGGGCGACCGATAAATCTAGGTGGATGCTCAATTAGTGGTGAGAGAGTGTATGAATGCCTGATTAAATTAGAAAAAAAAACACGAAGGAAAGTTAGGGGGCCTACTTGAAGCGACGGGGTCACTGGAGGTGAAGGCAAGTCTTGGGTTGAGCTTCGAGTGAAGATCTGGTCTTCGCTCAACTTGGTCAGCCGATCCAGGGGGCTCGAAGGGTAGCTTAGCTACCGTGACATGGTGGAGGAGAAAAATGGGTCGACACTGGGTGCAAAGGAGTCTCCGCCCCCTCAATCCTCCACCATCTATTATAAGAGGGAGGTGCGGGACTCGGCCTTTGGCCCTTGAATGGTGGATGGTTGTGAAGGGAGGGTGTGGAGTAGGATTTAAAGGAGGTGGTGGACAACAGTTACAGAGGTGGTCGAGATGTTTGTAACTGATGTGAGTCATCCATAGAGAATGAATCAAGGAGTATTAATGGCCGGGTCGACGTTGAGGGATGGTTGGTGAGTATAGAGATGATGTGGGATGGTTAGGGAAAATTGGAGAAGGAAGAGGTGCAGTGAGGGAGTGGCCGGTTACAGGTGAGGAAGACGACTCCTCAACCATTGGATTTGAAGATCCAAGGGCTGAGGATGGGGCGTTGATGTGGGGCGGTGATGAGATCTGGAGATCTCATCAAGTGGCTGAGAAAAGGGCAGGGAGTGGATTTTCCATATGGGATTTGGAGATTAGATCTAAGGGCAGAGGAGCAAGCAGAAGTGGGCAACTTTAATGCGATTAGGGATATCACATCATACGACTGGAAGTGCGAGCGGATGGCAAGGGAAGGCTAGGTTGCGTGGCTACTCCAGAGCGAGCCACATGACCCGATAGGAAAATAACAAAAATATAAAATAAAGAAAAATATAAAATAAGTATTTATCTATTGAATTAGAAAAGTGCAAAACATTAAAGTTGTAGATCTGAATGAGATCTACAAGTTTCATGTTGAACAAAGAGCTAAGATAAATCGTTTATACAAACCACAATTTTTGTAAGAATTTTTAAGTTATTAAAAAAACCACGTGGTTGAAGTTGAAGCAAGTACTTTTGAAGTAAAATAAAGAAAAAAAATGATTGGAGTGAGGGAGTCGGAGTCAAAAAGAGGATTCCTCGCCTCTTTCTCTCATTCAAAATGTGCATGACATTTTGAGTAATTGATGATTCATCGGACTTTCATCTCACATGGCTCCTAAATAATAGAAGAAAGAAGAACTCACCTTCTTTTTTGTTACCTTCCTCGCATGGTTATAAGATCGAATACATTAGATTTTTAAAAATGATTACTAACTTTTCAAGAATTGGAATTGGCTGCGTTGGTAGCATGAATCTTTATATAAAAATTATAGACTTGTGTTTATTAATAATTAGCACATGTTCACAACCTTATATGCCTAATATAATACATATGTAATACATATTGATATATTAATAATTAACCATATTCACAACCTTAATCTAGAAAATTATATAAATAAAATTTATTTCTATGAAAAATTAATTTGTATCTTATATTGACATACTTGTGTTTCAATGGTTTTCCCTATCAAACTAGAAGTTATTACAGAACCATGCATAACACTGAATAGGGAGCACATAATACACTAGCTATGCTTAACATGTGAAATATTTGCATAAGAATATTGTATTCTGCATGGGATATAGTAATCACAATGGGTACCATATAGACGTATGTTTTTCTATCTTACATTGGAGATCCTCCTCAGTTATTTTTTAGTTAAAGGAAGCATAGCTTGGATCACTCTAAGGGGTCTCTACCTTGATGTTGGGTGCATGGAGGCTTGTATGTGTGATTGGTGCACGATGTATGCATATAAAGACATCTAGATCTCCCTCAGAGCTTCACTCCCTCTTGCTCGGGTTTTAAGTGTTGTTGCAATCACCGTGACATTGGAGGAGGTGGAGAAAAAGTTGAGAAATGAGGAGATGAATTCAACAGAGGGGGTTGAGTGATATATATATGTGTGTATATGATGTTATCAACGAAGCAAAGAGTCCCATGTGGTTGCTGGATCAACTGCATGTTAGTTGGAGTTGATTAAAGGTATTTGGGCTCAAGGGAGAAGAAGATATAAGGTTGGAAAGATGTGACTTTACTAAGCGTGAAGGTGTTTGGTCAACAGAACCAAGGTAATCGATGTTACACCCTTAAATTCAATAATAAAATTAAAAATAATTCAATATACAAAATAATCAATAGATATAAAATCAAAATCAATATAAAATGTTTAGAATTAATTATCTACAATATTGTAGAATAATATATTTAGAATTTAATTATCTATAATATTGTAGGAGGGATTTTTTTAAAAGAAGATTGCCAATATATACAAATTAAATTCTGATAAATGTAGTATGTATACATGCATATTAATACGATAATTTCTATTATTTTATATATTTAATACCATATTTTAAAGACTTAACTATTTTTTGTATTTAATCGTATACACTTATATATGTATACCCTTAATCTTATAAAAAATAAGAAAAATGACATATAGTATATTAAACTTATATGTTTTTATATTTTAATTAATTAATTTTTTTCTTGTGTTTTATTTTTATTTTATATTTTATTTAAAATATGAGACCATGATACTATTTAAAAATTAAAATAACAAAAAAGGAGTTAAAACGATTTATGAATAATTAATATAAGTTAGATGTATATATGTATTGTACACATGTCCCTAGACCCCATACCTCCTTATATATTTTTCTTAGTTTCAAACTAATTTTAATAAAAGGTTTATTTTAGTTGAATTTTACAAGTGAGTAAACCTCAATTGGAGTTTATATGTGCAAGTTATAAAAGTTTGTTTGCTTGCATTATATTAGGATTCAAGTCTTCTTACAATATATATGCACACACATGCATCAAATTTTTTGATATTTTTTATTTTTTTATGTACACTTTTATAAAAATACAAAAAAGAACTAAATTAAAAGGATTTAAATTAAATTTTATAGATTAATTACACTCGGAGAATGAGTTCAGAAACTCAATACTTAATTCCTTGACACTAAAATGATTATATTTTATAGTGTTTATTATAATAAAGTTTAAAGCAATGTTTTTGAAACGGAACTAATGGCTGAAACATAAACCTTCTCGAAAAGGTTAAATTGGGTTGGATCTCAGAGTTAACCCGTTCAACTGGATGATGACACAATCTTTTTTAAAAATTATATTAAACCAAATTGATGAGGAAAATGGTTGAACTAACCGATGCGTAAAATACATATTTAAATTTTTTATTGAAACATTTGATAAAACCAATAAAAACATAAATATATTTTACAGAGATCAATAAATAGATAACAAAGTTATAAATTTGTAAGATCATATGTTAGCATATAAATCTTGTTTTTTTACATATTATGTAGTCGTATGTATAAGCATTTACATCTACATGTGTTGTAAATACATGCATAGACACACATATGAGGTTGGGGAGCTTGCACCAAGGTGCATGTAACTTTACATGCACCGATGCCATAACCTCCCATATTTTTTATTGTTTTAAAATGAAATCATGTGGTATTTAGATCACCTATAATCATGTCGTCATTCAAAATTCAACTTGATTCGAGACTTCTAACCATCCATCAAAACCGTGAAATTTTAACGGTCTCAGAATTACTGAAATTTAGCCCTTCCAGACAGACATGTTAGGGATGTCAGTTTTACAAGAAATTTGAAACATGTGTTCTAGTAACAATTCTAAGTAAACCCCCCAAGATTTCGTTTCAAAAATGGACGTTTGTGGCACTGTTGTATGTAAAGTTACATGCACCTTTGTGCAAGCTCTTCGACATATATGTGTATATATACATAT
Organism: Ottelia alismoides; assembly: GCA_037367405.1. Classification (NCBI taxonomy): domain Eukaryota; kingdom Viridiplantae; phylum Streptophyta; class Magnoliopsida; order Alismatales; family Hydrocharitaceae; genus Ottelia; species Ottelia alismoides. The sequence goes on along the minus strand of JAZKJV010009615.1, from coordinate 595,631 downwards.
ATATATATATATAGAGAGAGAGAATATTTCCAATGAGGTGCACCTTTCCTGGGTGCATGAAAAGCCCGTCATCCTAATCATCCGCAATCAATCCGATGGTTGTCATTAATAGCTCGTTATTAATATATTTTTAATGTTGAAAAATCCATTATGGTCATTTTAACATATTCTAAATTTAGAATGCAACAAACACTCCACAATTATCTCCTTTCTCCTCTCTCTCTTCCTCTCTCTCTCCCCGTCTCTCTAGATCTCGATTGCCGCACGAGGTTCCCCTCCTCCATCTCTCTCTCTCTCTCTCGATGGCGGCATGAGGAGAGGAGGTTGCTGCTCGTCACTGATGGCATGCAAGACGGTGGATGCAACGCGCTGCTCTACGGTGGCCGGTGATGGCATTCTCCAAGGTTATTTTCTTGTATGTAATAAAGGCGACGTCGTGTCGTGTGGGGGTGATGGCTACGCGTGGAGGAGGTGGATCATGGAGGAGAAGGTTCAAGGAGTGCGTGAATGGAGGTGTATGCGTGGAGGAGGACGCACATGGAGGAGGTGGATCGTGGAGGAGAAGGGCAGAGGAGGTGCGGGTAGAGAGGATGTTGGAGATGGAGGGCGTGCCCAGTTTTTTTACAATCAGAGATCCTATTTTGCAATCTCGAGTATTTTTTTACAATATCAGATCGTATTTTACAATCTCATATCATTTTTTTACAAAATTTCAGGTGGGTCGTGGAGGAGAAGGGCGGAGGAGGTGCGGGTAGAGAGGATGCTGAAGATGGAGGGCGTGCCCAGTTTTCTACAATCAGAGATCCTATTTTGCAATCTCGAGTATTCTTTTACAATCTCAGATCGTATTTTACAATCTCATATCATTTTTTTACAAATTTCAGACTGTTTTTTACATTTATTTAGATTCCGTGATATGGCAAAAACTATTTACATTTGTTTTACAATGCAGGATGCAAAATTACAATATGGATTAGAATTTTACAAAGATGCTTGGCATTCTGCAGGGCGCGAAAGTACCGTATATTTTTTTGAAAAACGCACATAATTGTGAGTGTGGATTTACAATCTTCATACAGTTTTTACAAAACGTGCATGAATTTTTACAACAGTGTTATCAAAATTACAATTATAATAATATAACTATTATTAATTGTGATTTTATTTTACAATGTAGGATACAATTTTTACAATATCAACGGGAATTTTACAAAAAGATCTGCTATTCTACATTGCTCGAAATTGCTACCACGTTGGCGAAACTTCATTAACTAAAAGGCAACAAAAACTACTAAATCAGACACGCTAAAAATGGAAAAAAATAAAAGGACGAAATAAATTTATAATTCGAAATGAAATTCAAATTTAAAACGAAAATTTATGGACTAAAATACCCTTTTGGATGAGGAACCGCTAGATCGAGATCTAACGGATCTCGTGATGGGCTTTCCATGCACTCAGGAAAGGTGCACATCATTGGAAGGCCCCCCCCTCTCTCTCTCTCTATATATATATATATAGTATAAACTTCAAATGAGGCATGGTCTTACCATATATACGGTGAGCCATCCTCAATTTATGCATCTTTCCAAAATAATTTACAATTTCTTATTTTCATACATATAACAATAAATATTAACATAACATGTGTAGTGAAATAAAATTATGAAAATATTATTATATTAGATGGAAATGTTAATTTAAATTTGGATGCAATATTTTACAAAATTCATTTTTTATAATATGTAGTTTATACTTTTACAAAACTGTTACAGAGTTTTTACTAAATTCACAGTGGCCTTTACAATTTCAGAAAAGCCTCCACCTCATTTGAAAGGTTCCCTATATATATATATATATATATATATATATATATATATATATATGCATACACAACTAAATAGATATAAACAAACACATGCGAATAAATAAAATATATAAAGAAAGTCACATAATATATGCTATATCTATACATCTACATATATGATATACATACTTTTACATATAGGTATTATAAATGCATACATTACGAAAATACCTGGCATTACATATACAACATTGTAACATATGCAACATTAAATATAAATATGTAATATTTAAATTAAAAATTATTTTATTTATAATAGAATAATAATATTTAGGACCAATTCCTGACAAAGAAATTGTGGTGGTTGAGTTAGCAAGTGGTGTAAGGTAAACCAAAGGTCGTGGGTTCAACTCCTACAAATGTAATATTTTTGAATAAATAGAATTTGAATTTCGGTTCAAACTTGATTGAACCAGAATCTAGATACCTGATTGAACCTGTGGTCGAACCCAAAAAATCTCAAGTTGTATCGAACTGTGAAACCTGAAAATTAGACAGGTTGAAACGGTCGGACCGGTTGATCCGATTTCAAAAACACTAGTTTATAGGGGAATTTGGGTCAGTCAAGCTCTGTATGAATAATTATTAACTTGAGATTGTTATATATACATTAGGATTTCTAAGTTTCTTCATATTTTGAAGGTTATTATTTTTGACAATATTATATATAAATTATAAAAAACATAATGGGTTCAACTCCTACAAATGTAATATTTTTGAATAAAATTTGAATATCTGTTCAACTTTGATTGAACCAGAATCTAGAGACCCGATTGAACCAATGGTCGGACCCAAAAAATTCCAAGTTGAACCAAACTATGAAACCTAGATAATTAGACTGGTTGAACCGATCATACCAACTGATTTGATTTCAAAAATACTAGTTTATATGGGAATTTGGGTAATCAAAGGCTTCTATGAATATTTATTAGCTTGAGATTGTTATATATAAACAAGGATATCTGAGTTTTTTCATATTTTGAAGGTTATTATTTTTGAAATATTTTTATATACATTATAAAAATATAATGGAAAAATAATTTTTGAAAAATATTTGAAATAAAAACATGATATTTATTTCCAGTGAAATATATGATTTAATGTGGCTACCCCCGCCTCAAATTTTGACGATTTTTTATTTTTTAGAAAATACCACCATGTATTTTCATCACTATATTTCTCTAATATGACATTCCAATTTTGTCAGAAACAAAGACTCCTATGTCCTCTATCTAGACCAAATAATTTTAACGAACTTAGAATTGTTGTAATCGATCTGTTCTGCATGGAGGGCATAGGAGTCTCTGTTTTCTAATGAAATTGGAATCATATTAGAGGAATATATGATGAAAATACATGGCAGTATTTTCCAAAAAAGAAAAAAAATCGTCGAAATATTGGGTGGGGGTAGCCTGTTGATTGCACCCCCGAGGGGCAACCCCATTAACACCCCCACACACACACATATATGATATTCATTTGTTTATCATGAATTTTATACATTGACTTAGTTCCTTTTGGATTTTCCTATCCCTCCATGCTTTACTTCTTTGTTGACCAAGGTAATCTAATTTAATTTTTGGGTTAAGTCATAAATATATCTTATGACTATATTTACTCTATTTTCTTAGTTAGTATGTGAATATATACATATTGACACGCATCCTTCTTTATTCTCTTTTTCTTATTTTCTCTATCTCTTCTTTTCATGTATTTTTAGTGTTTGATGGTGCATTCTTAGTGATGATGATATATTTGCAAGAATGTGATCATAATATGTAGTTACATGTATTTATTAAGAGGTTTATGATAAAATGAAAGAATGATATAGATGAATCATGGATTCACGACCCTCGCAATCAAGATGGGGCAATAATTCTCGTCATAGATTTGTTTATTAGGGGAGGTGAAAAAGCAATCTATCATAATATATATAAGAAGATAAATATGAGGTATCCTTAATATGACAAATTCTAAGGGTATGTTTGATTCTTGAGTTACTTCTAGAATTTCCTCTTGTATTTAATACGTTAAACATGTTACCATGAGTGACTTTGAAAGCTAATAGTGCCTTGGATTCTCTAAATATTCAATATTATATGTTGATAATATGAGATATGATATTTGATTGGAAAAGAGAGATGCAGATAAGGAAGAACGTGATGGAGATCCCTTTACGTATTCCAAGTGCTTTGTTTGTATATGCAAGAAAAGAGGGATTGATCGATGAAACCATAATTTATCTATATTTTACTCAAATTTAGGTCTTTATTCCTTAGCAAATACACATAAAACTACATAAAATAGTGACATAATGCAAACACTTGAGAAAAAAGCTAAATGTCATATATTACTATATATATAGCTCAAAGAATAAAAACCAAGAATATTGACCAGACCTTCATTTGTTTTTACACCAAAAAATTATATAATGTTTGAATAATAAGAGAATCTTTGTTATTTTTTACGAAGCACACACCATCTTCAGTTGACTTGATTCTAATTGCATTAGTTTGATAAAAAATAAAGAAAAAGTACAAAATAATTTAAAAATTAAAATGTTTTGACATAATATACATTATTATGCACATTTAATTATTTTATTTTATTTTTGAGGTTAGTATTAACACGTTAGAAATTAGTGTTACTTATTCTAAGGTATAAAATACTAATGAATCCTTAAGATGATCGCTCGTAAAATTCATTTTACCCAATATCTCATAAGCGAGCCATGTCTCCCAATTTATCATATATAAACAGTTATGAATCCTTAGATAGATCATACATCTTATATATCCTTATATATAAACCAACTTGTCTATATATCAACCTAGTGGTCTATCAAATGCAGATAGTTATATCCATTGATATAAATCTATTATTGGTTAGAGGATGAATGTCCATTTCATGATAATCCACTATATCAAACTTAATCTATCTCAATCTCATTGAGTTAACTTTTACCTCACCTATTTCAATAAATATGAATATTTGTTTCTATGAAAATGATAAGCAATACACATATCCATTGAATAAAATGTTTGGAGAAGATTGTCATCTCTTCTCTGGATGGATATCACATCATTATATAACATTATTTGATGTTGGTTGTGTCATCGATTTAACTTTTTAGTTCATCATCTATTATACACCAATTATTATGTTCTAGCTCTTCATATCATTTGCTATATGATATTTGATATGGTCAAGGTACTTAACTTTGATCACATAGAAGAATACAAACTCAACCATGCTTTTTATATTAGATATGGAATGATATAAGCACAATAACACGATTTGAAAGTGAATCGCTAGGAACTCAAGTTAAACGCTTTTGGTAGTTAATAGTTATATATGTTTTTTGGTAATATTTGAAAGTTAAAATTGCTTGTCGATGTAATATCGGTAGTGTAATTGTTTCAGTAGTATTCCATGTATCAACTTAAATACAACTTATTAATTAATTGTCACTAATATCATGATCGTGAAAAGTGTAATCCTCGGAGTAAAATCACATGATTGGTATATATATGAAAGTTCTATATCCATGATATCTACTGTGTAGTTAAATTAGGAAAACAAGTTTAATCATTCATCACTTGTGATTATTGTTGAATTTTTTTATGAAATGATATTATACAATATTAATCATTCTACATGTTGTACTGTCTTCAATATGTCTCTATTCATCTTTTATTTTTATGACCAGGAAAAGAGTCACTACACGAAGGGACTCATGTGGATTACTCAAGAGTTACACTCTCCGTAAAGATGACTATTCTTATGGTTAGTGGGGTAAAAGTTCCTTGTTTTTATTATTATTTGTTTTTATTTATTGTACTTGATTGTTAAGAAATCTTATATCTACCTTTCACGTTTCTTTGTTTCATATATATATATATATATATTACATAGTATATGTGGATTGTATGTGATTATTGATCACTCCCATATTAAGTATATTCTATTAATAAGAGCTTACATTTTCATTTGAGTCATCGGATGATTGTGACCTTAGTTAAATCAGTGATAACATCATCAACCGCGGTTTGATATGAATTTGATTCGAGTGGGATGTTAAAATACATGATGAGGGTATTTCTACCTTATCACCCTGAAGAATTTACAATTGCATAACAAGACTTCTAATTTATTAGCTCTTACTAAGCATAATAGCATACATCCAAATGCTTTAATGTACCTAATGACTAGTATTTTGAAGTTGATCATTCTAAGAACAAATTTCACTCAACTTTTTCTTTAGTACTTACAAACATAAAGAGGAGCTTCCTTCATCCACATGTTTCGACACTTCCTCTTTTCTTCATTCCATCACCCCTTTCTTAGTTTTTTCATCGCTTCTTCTTTGCATGTTTCAACAACCCATTCTTCCTCAGAGTCATCACATCATTCTTTTGCCGTCACCACTCATTCACATGCTTTGCTCACGTCTCACCTACATTCATCACTCTCTCCATTGTTTTACCCTCGGCTACACACACAGGGAAATAACTTTTTACTTTCTCTTAACATTACTTTCATCTATCCTATCATATCCACATTCATCCACCCTTTTGTTCTCCCCAAATGCAACAATCCTTCTTCTCCGCTCCTCAAATTTTCTCACTCCACATCCTTCTTTTATGTGTTATTCCTCTCATCTCACAACAATGTTCATTTTATACTTCTCAAGTCAAGTCCTCGACCACCATCATGCACCTGCCACAAAAGAAGTGCATGCAGGCCACATTATTGATTATCGTGCTTCTCGCAAATCAATACCATGAAAATCTTGACCATCAATGAGATATTGAAAATAGTAGGAGATGTTAGAAAATGAGAAGGATACAAAATGACAGAAAGGGATGTGATTGAGTTAGATATAAATGCAGAAAAGAAGCAACCACACACTAACATGTTACGTTATCCCAAACATCATGGAGGATCAATACCAACTTTGAAGCTTACGAAGAACCAAATTTAATAAATACTTGGATATGAATCCAATTTACCCATCTTTTTCGAGAAACATGAGAGAAAACACAAACAAATGAACAAATTCAAGAGAGTGATAAGGATAGGTCTAAGCACTCAATTCATCTTGCTAGATTCATCAAGTGACAATATAGCCATTCTACCACCTTCCTTTTGCTAAGCATGTTTTTGAACTTGGCAGCACCAAAAGGAGAATCTCCCTCTTCATTCCATTCCAACCCTCCCAACCCAAAAGCAGAAAAAGGGGGGTTAGGGAGAGCAGCAACCAGATAAGATCCGAAGGGTCCCACCGGCGAGGCCTCCCTGTCCTAACACCTCGGAATCATCCCACCCGCACCTCCCGCCGAACCAACGGCCCCGATTCCACCCACACCGTACCAGGAGAACCCCAATCACACCAAAAATGCCCAATCACATATTTAGTTTTTATGCATAAAAAATCATAGGGGACAATTTCGTAGCTGTAGTCCTTTTAATGCTAAAATTTTCCAAGCTGTAGTCTCTCGACAGAGAAACAGAAAGAGAGAGAGAGAGAGTAAGAGAAGTCGTCCCTTCCCCCACCCCCTCCTCCTTCAGGCGCACCTTCCCCGTCGCCGCCACCCCCGTCTCCTTTCGTCCATTTCCTCCCCCAAATCCCCTCTAGGGCTCCCGCCCCCGCCGCGCTCCGGCGGCAGATCTCGGCGGGAATTGGCGGATCTCGACGAGTTTCCGCCGCGAAAATGGCGCTCTCCGGGATGCGGGGGCTCTCCGTCTTCATCAGCGACATCCGCAACTGCCAGAACAAGGAACAAGAGAGGCTCCGCGTCGACAAGGAGCTCGGTCACATCCGCACCCGCTTCAAGAACGAGAAGGTGTGCCCCACTGCGTTCTCTCTTCTCGAGATTGGAATCGTTCGACATGTTTGCCGCGCGAAAGATGGGATCTTTGGGGTTTTTCGTCGCGAGACGTGGGGATCGCTTAAGTTCGGAGGGAAGCTGCGATGCGGATCTGTTTGTACGTTTCGGTGCCATGGAATTTGGTTGATCCTCCCGTGTTCTGGGGAGATTGTTAATTGTTCGTTCTCTGTTGAGGGGAATTCGCTGATTTATGCGTAGTGTGTGAGCTCTGTGAGCTGGAGAGCTAGATGGTTGTGGAAGTTACCATTTTTGCTGTCGAATTCATGCAATGATTGATTGGCTGCTTGATTCTCCTATTGAATTTTCTCTTCCCTGATGCAATTTTATGTGCAGTAGGCATTGATGGCAACTGACCTGCGAGCTGGAGATAACGTGAAATTTTAGGGCACTTTTGATAATTGGTTTTATTATCTCTTGACAGGGTTTGACCCCTTACGAGAAGAAAAAGTATGTCTGGAAAATGCTCTACATCTATATGCTTGGATATGATGTGGATTTTGGTCATATGGAGGCACTCTCCTTGATATCTGCTCCCAAGTATCCGGAAAAGCAGGTAGGGAAGCATCATTTTCATGTTAAGTTAGGAAAAGTTAAGTCTTAGAGGGTTATTATTATGTGTTACCAGGTTAAAATCTGCTCGTGTACAAATATCTTTTTCAAGATCTTTATTTTGGTATACATTTTTTTGTGGTGTTTTGGAATTATAGCTGTGGTTGGGGGTTTTAATTATCAGCGATAATCATCACATGCAATCGATTACATGACATTGACACTAAAGATGTAACCAGCTTGTAATACTTTGAGTATTCTAGATTGCACTGTTTTGGCCTTGATATGAAGCCCCCACTTTAAATCGATGCTACCAAATAAAGAACCATTTTATGGGTTTTAGCTCTTCTAGTTTGAAAATTTGTTCTTTTGGTATGCATAATTTGTTACTTAACTATGACTTTGCATCTATATCATTGTTTCTTAGCTCTTTTTTCTTAAAAACAGTGTTATAACATTGCTTGATGATATGATGCTATAAGAATTTGTTTTGGGATCATTTGTCAGTTGTCACACTCAAAGTTGCAATTTATACTAGTTCTTCTAAATGAGCTCAATGATATTTTGCTTAAAATTTTCCAGCTGCTTTCTTGTATTTATTTATTTTGTACTGATGAGTTCTAACTGCAGGTGGGTTATATAGTGACATCATGTTTACTCAATGAAAACCATGACTTCCTCAGGATGGTGATAAACAGTGTTCGAAATGACATCATCGGACGCAATGAAACCTTCCAATGCCTGGCTCTTACAATGGTAAGGCGATATCTCTGGAATTCATTAAATTTAATAATCTGCTGAATGAGGGACACAAGAAGTGGATGATTTTTTTGGTTGGTCTGGCAGACCTTTTCAATCAAACGAAAATTTCCAGATTAGGACAGCTGAATGACCATCATAAGTGATTTGTGCATATCAGCTAAGGTGTTCAGATATAATTCAGAAGTGGGCTTTTTTTAGTTTTATCTGTATGGAAACAGGTTTTCTGTTGTTGGGTAAAGAGGAAGACTTTTTGCACAATTTGATTACCACTTGTTCGTTCTAGCTTGCATCAACTGGATTTTATAGATAGATGTTACACTATCTTTTGCTTCTTTTTGTCTGTCCATAGGTGTGGGATGAATTACTATAAATTTCTCTTAATCACAGAGTTGACACAAACATGCTTGAATTATGGCAGTAATGTAAGTTCTGATTGTGGTAATATGCTTGATAGCTTCAACGTCTTGAAATTATGGTAAAAAGCAAGGAGTTACAAAAGCAAACTTTGGTATACTTGGTTGTTGTAATTATAATGGAAGAACTCACAACTGTTACTTTACTGTCTTGATCTTTTACCTTTGCATCTTCGAAGCTTGGCTGGTTATAAATGCCACCAGAACTCTCTCGTGATTTGCCTTCAAATAAGTATTTTTTCAAAGAGCTGAAGGCTCTAGTTCTATTCTTGAGAAGAAAATGATACAAGTTATGAAATGTTCTAGACTGGGACCACCAAAGCAGTTAATAAAGGATACATGAAAATGCAATCCACACTGATCGAAGAAGTAAGGACTTGGACATTTCAGGAGAGATGCTCTTTGAAGGGAAATACGTCGAACATTGACAGAAATGGTGGTGAAATACATTTATATTGTTATGCTCCTGTGAATGTTAAAAACAGCTTGGACCTTGATTCTTATTACCTAATTAGTTCTTCAACACAAGTTCCATGCCCCTTTGCTGGGAGGACTTTAACCATGCTTTGGAACACAGACAAGAATCTTTGAGGCTTTCATGTACAACATTTGGCACAGCTTCAAATAGGAGCTTTGTATTGCAATTATCCTTGGAAGAAGACAAACAAAGAGATACTCCAGATAGATATTTCCAAGCTGCCAATTGATTTCGGTTATCATTTCCATTTTGGGGATTCGGGGTGTGGAGTTGGGTGTATCAAGTGATGACTGTCTGAACAGGCATTGTTTGCAAGAATAGATTTAGGGTGTGCCAGCCAAGGAGAATCAAGAAATAAGGAGGGAACCACTGATGACTTGAGCACAAGCCACTGCAGAGTGATCCTCGATGTTTTCTGGATATTTGTGAGTTCCTTGCTCTTAAAATGGAATCCATGAAGTGGTATGACATGATTAAGTGATGGTTATCTGAACGGGAATTGCTTGTAAGAATATATTTAGGGGGGTGCCAAGGAGAACCAGGAAATATGGAGGGAGTTGCTGATGACTTGAGCATAATCATTTTCCAGCATTGCATGCAGATGGGGGATCTTAGATGTTTCTGGATAAATAGGAGTTTCTCTCAGTGTTCTAAGGTGATGATTTATGTAGATTATCTGGACATATTTGTTTGTTCTTTTCTTGTCTGTGTCATGAAAATGCTAAAGCGTAAAATATCCATCAGCACATCTTGGCATTGTGGCTTCACTGAATGCCCTAATTCTTTCTGGAATTTGTGGACTATTAGTGATTCATAATTCCTATTTCACATTCTTTACAGGTAGGAAATATTGGTGGGAGAGAATTTGCTGAATCACTTGCACCAGATGTTCAAAGATTACTGGTAAGTTTTTTTGTCATTTATACTTTGCTAACATGGGGATAAAACTGATGGTACATCCATTTTCATAATCATTAGGTTTCTAGTAGCTGCAGACCCCTTGTCCGAAAAAAAGCTGCCCTGTGTCTTCTTCGCTTATTTAGGAAGAATCCTGATGTTGTCAACATAGATGGATGGTGAGTTTTAGTTTTCTCTGCTCATTCATGTCTTTTGCTCATTGTATTCATTACTCCTTTTATTTTCCCGACTCTTCCATATATTTTATGCAGGTCAGACCGAATGGCACAACTCCTTGATGAGCGAGACTTAGGAGTTTTGACATCTGTCATGAGTCTTCTGGTTGCTCTAGTTTCAAACAACATGGAAGCTTACTGGAACTGTGTTCCTAAATGTGTTAAAATTTTGGAGAGGTTGGCCAGAAACCAAGATGTTCCTCAAGATTATACTTATTATGGGATACCATCTCCATGGCTTCAGGTGTGTAATTTGTTTTGCACCTAGTATCTGAGTAAGAATTTTCCTATCCTCAAGCATGATTGCTGTTGCTCATTCACTGAAATTCTTTAGAAAAGTGTTCCATTAGAAACCATTTCTCCTAAGATATTTTTCTCAATTAATATAGGGATTTTGAATTATATAAACTTTTTAGAGGAAAAGATGGAGGTGACTTCTCAATCTCAATGGTCTGCTGGATGTTAATCTTTCTGAAATGCGGGCCATAATCTACTTTATGCCACGATATCTAGATGTACTTCTATATTCGTGACAACATGTAGCCCATATATGATCTATCCATCTTTATTTAGCTCATACATTCTATCCATCTCTATCAACATAAGAGGGGGCTTTCCCAACAGGCATCGAGCCTTATTAGGTTAAAAAAACTCAGTCTTGTATTTTCATTTTAAACCCATTTGTCACCCAAATTGATTCTACAATTAATAACTAAACAATCAAGTATATAGGTATCGAATTGATGAGTAGTAAAATGAAGTTGTGGGAGAGGATAATAAAACAAAGTCTGAGGCAACTCTCAACAGCTTTAGTAACCAGTTTGGTTTCACGCCTAATAGATCTAGAGCTGTGAGACCACATAACTCTTGAAATGTTTGATGGGCGTTTAGAAAATAAGTGGGAAAAGCCTTCATATGATTTTCATTGATTTCGAGATTATGATATTGTACCAAGAGAAATCATGTCGAGAATTCGAGTTCAGGGATTCCTATTTTATGTATTCTTGTTAAGAGATATGTATGACCATGCTGTAGCTTGTTTGAGCACTGTAACTGGATCGGCAAATCATTTTGATATCAAGGTCTGTCTGCACCAAGGATCTGCCTTGTAAGCTTTACCATTTTATGGACAATTTAACATTGCATACACATGGATAAGTGCATTGGTGTTTGTTGTTTGGAGCAGTGTTGTCAAAGGTGTGAGCCACTTCAAGGTGTTAAGGGCCGGAAATCCTTGAGGCGTTAGGTGTTCATATGGGAAAAGTGAGGTGATGGATATATAAACGTAAAGTATAATCTAACATTAATTTAATATTTATGTATACATGTCTAGATGTACTTGTGTATATGTGTGTATTTTCTCAAAGAATATATGTGTATGTTTAAATATATGTACATGTGCATGTGTATGCTTATATGTTTGTATACATATATATTTGTATGCACTTATATATTTGTGTATTTGTTTGTCTATGTATACACACATATATGCATATACATATGTATATGTATAATATAATATATGTACACATATGTGTGCTTTTGCATATGTTGATGTATGCATATATATGTAAATATGTTTAAATTTGCATTGACTGTGACATTATCTTGGTCACCCCTTGGTTTGTGGTAGAGCACAGTATTCTTTTTTTTTTGAAGTCAAAACAAGGGGGAGACACTCAGCGGTGTTCACCCCAATATATTAGAAAAATAGGAAAGGAAAAAGGGTGTACAAAAAAACAAGAAAAAACTGTACATAGAGGCAACAAAGCCCCCTTCAAACCAAAAACGAGCTGAGGCCTAAACCGCACCCCACTCCACCACCAATCTCGCACAGTGAATAAGCACGTTTTCCTTGTAAAAGCGTTGGCCTGAGAAGAGGGCCTCATTTCTCCCAAGCCAAATCGACCAAAGCCTCGCAACTGGAAGCAAAATTTCCCTTCTATCTCTGTTTCTGTTGAGCACCAACGAGCTACAGAAGGCCACCAAGTCATCCATTCTCACCCAATCCACTTCTGGTTCCTCCCAAACCCCTCTGACCGCGGGGCACTTGAAGAATAAATGTTCTATGGTTTCCACCGCTGAATCGCAAAGCACACAAAAGTTGGAGATATTGGCCAAGAATCTAGCGCAATGATACCTTGTCAACAGCCTCCTTCTGCGGAATAGCCATAATAAGAAGCCAAGGCATACAGGTAGCCTTAGCCCCTAGAAAAACCAACAATCATGCATCAAGACGTCATATCGCACCAGCGGTGGCTGAGCCAACGCCCCATAGATCTTCCGCGTCGATAAGGGGCCGTCCCTCCAGGCCCAGTGGTCCTGCCCATCGGAAGGCCTACCAACGACAACGAGGGCATCCAGAAGGGAGATAAAGTCATCAAGCCTTTGATCCGAGAAGTTCGCCATGAAGCGCGGACACCAACACCCATCCGCCCAGCAAGAGGCGACTGAGGCATCCTTGTCAGCTGCCAGTGCAAACAAACGCGGGAAACACACATTCAAGGGATCCCCTCCCATCCAATTGTCTTTCTAGAATTTAAAAGATTCTCCATTCCCCAGCACATGCTTAAACAACGATCTATTCCTTTCGAAGACCTCCTGTACACCATGCCAAAACGGGGTTTGAGCACCAATCACCCCAACCCGCTCCTCCCCCGCCCTTCCCTTCCCATGGATCTCCCTCCCGCAAGATGCCAGTAAAGAAATTACCTCCCTGGCCCCAGACCCTACTCGCCCACTTGAGAAAGAAAGCATTATTAACAAGCTCCAAACGCCTCACGCCCAAACCCCCTTCCTGCTTTACCCCTAGAGACCTCATCCCACGCCACGAGATGAATCCCATCCCCCGACTCAGCATTTCTTCCCCACAGAAACCTATGCATACATCTTTCAAGTCGCCTGCGGATCCCCACCAGCATACGACGATTCGACAAGAAGAACACCGGGATAGAGGAGAGCACTGCTTTGAGAAGAACAAGCCGGCCCCCTTTCGACAGCAAGGCGGCACGCCTACCAGCTAGGCGCGCCTCAACCCTCTCGACGACCGGAAGCCATTCCCTAATCCTGGCCCTCCCTACCACCAGCGGTAGACCAAGGTACCCAATAGGTAACTCTCCCGGAGGAGACCCTAAAATCCGGCCGCACTCGATCACCAGCGCCTCCGTCATCCCAAAAGGAATTACCTTGGATTTGCTCCTATTCATATACAGACCCGACATCTCACTAAATAGATCAAGGGTCACCGCCATGCCAGAGACCTCAGATAATCCTCCCTCTATGAAGCAAATGGTGTCATCGGCGAATTGAAGTAAGGGCACAGAATGGTTGCCCTTAGTGAATCCTTTCGAGAGCCCGGCATCAATGACACGGTCAGCCATACGAGCCAAGACATCAGCGGCCACGACAAACAGAAGAGGGGCAAGGGGGCACCCCTGGCGCAGTCCCCTTCTAGGCTGGAAATAGACCCCTCCAAACGACCATTCACCAAAACATAGAAAGACACGGTGGTCACGCATCGTCGCATCCACGAAATCCATAGCTCAGGGAAACCACGTCTTCTCAGAACCGACCACAAGAAACTCCATTCAAGGCTGTCATACACTTTGGCGAAATCGATCTTCCATAGCACTCCCTGTCTACCAGTGTTCTTCCAATCGGCGACCAATTCCGAGGCCACCGCAATGCAATCAGATATCTGCCTGCCTCGAATAAAGGCAGCCTGGACCGGAGAAACAATCGAGTCAAGGGCCTGAGCAAGTCGACGAGCCAACACCTTAGCGACAATTAGATAGATGGCGTTGGATATCGAGATTGGATGGAAATCCTCAATACGCTCCGCCGCTGAGGACTTAGGAATAAGCAACAAGATGGCCCTATTAATCCGATCGACCCCGCATTCCCACTGCAGAACTCGGTAACAACCTCGAAAACATCTTCGTCCACCACCTCCCAAAAATCTCGGTAGAATGCCACAGAGAATCCATCGGGGCCCGGGGACCCATCGTCATTCAAATCCCACACGGTAGCTTTAGTTTCCTCCAAGGAGATCGCCCGAGTCAACATCTCGCAATCCACATCAGAAATGGATGGGGCCCCATGCCCCAGCCACCGCCATGTCCTCGGAGAGCGCCTCGCCGTGAAGCTTTTGAAATGATCAATAATCATGGTCTTAAATTTCGCGAAATTTCGGCAAAATTTCGCCGAAATTTCGGTTTCGACAGGGAGTCTTTCGAAACACCTATATATATCGATTTCCCGGATTTCGACCGAAATGGGTCGAAATATCGGTGATATTTCGACATTTCGACCCATATCGGTCGAAATTCACGTTTGCACTTCAAAATTTCTCGGATTTCGACCGATATGGGCGAAATTTCGCCGATACCTATGTAAATCAACGATATTAATCATGTGATTTTAATTTTAATCATTTTACTAATACTAACTATTTAGTATTTACCAAATCTCTGTATCAAAACACATCATGATTTAGAAAAAAAATTTGGGAAGGGGGGATGCATATAATGTTTCTTCTCTGTAGGGAGCTTCACCTCCCTTTGCAAAAATAGAGAGATATGCCCCGATATGTGCGATATAAGGCATATGGATGAGAGATATGTGTGATATACGTGTGCATTTGTTAGCTATTACCGTTTTCAGAACTTGAATTTAATGATATCCATTTCCAATATGTATCAATCAATAACAGCCTTAACAACGAAATGACCGATATGACCGATATGTGTGATATAAGGCATATGGATGACATATATGTGTGATATAGGTGTGCATTTATTAGCTATTATTGTTTTAAGAACTTGGATTTAATTATATCCATTTCCAATATGTACCAATCAATAATCAGCCTTAACAACGAAATGACCGATATGACCGATATGTGCGATATCATGGCCTCAAATTTCAGCGAAATTCAGTCGAATTTCTGTCGAATATCGATATCCAGTCGAAATCGAAATTCGACCGAAATGACCGAAATGACCGAAATATGGGGGTCCTAGTACAAGAAATGACCGAAATGATCGAAATTTCGGTCGAAATTCCACCGAAATTCCATCGAAATTCTGTTTTGATCGGTACCGAAATAGTGACCGAAACCGACATTTAAGGCCTTGTGCGATATAAGGCATATAAATGAGAGATATGTGTGATGTAAGTACGCATTTGTTAGCTATTGTTGTTTTAAGAACTTGGATTTAATGAATCCATTTCCAATATGTATCATCAATAATCAGCCTTAACAGCGAAATGATCGATATGACCGATATGACCGATATGTGCGATATAAGGGGCATATATGAGCAATATGTATGATAAAATTATGTATATGTGAGCTATTTACTGCTGTAAATAACTTGAAAGATCTTAATTTGCAAAAAAATGGTCGAAAAATGACTTTTTTAGCCATTTCCGAAATTTCCACCGAAATCGTCGAAATTTCCCGAAATATCGGCGAAATTTCGGTATTGGAGGTGACCGAAACGAAATCGAAATCGAGATTTCGAACCTTGTCAACAATTGCACGTCCCATCTCTTTGTCCCCTACAAACCTCGTCCCATTTATGGAAATAGAACACATCGCATTGTTATGCTTCCTTCCGCTAGCCACACGGTGAAAGAAAGCCGTGTTTGCATCACTTCTTTGATCCATTTCAACCTCGACCTCTGCCGCCATTCAGAAGCCCGCTTCTTGTCCTCCGCCGCAACACGCTTCTGCGCAAGAGAACGTTCACGAAGCTCGTCAGGCATCAGCTCCCTTTCATTCTCAACAACATCAAACTTCGCAATAACATCCTCTTCCTCAACCCTGGCCGCGACTCTCGCCAACGGCCAACCTTGAATCCCTCTTGAACAGAGCAAGCTTCTTCCGCAGCGACATGAGCTTCTGATTCAACCTGGAAGCCGCAGACCCCACAAAGCGCGATTGGGCCCAGTGCAATGTCACAATATCCTTGAAGCTCGCCTCCTGAACCCAGCACTTCTCGTATCTAAAGAGGTCCCTCACCGAAGGGACCTCGCCGGAGTCCCAGAGAATAGGCGAATGGTCCGAAAAAGAACGGGGCCGAGAGGAAACCGAGCAACAAGAGAACATCTCCATCATCTTCCCAGAAGCCAAGAAGCGATCAATCCGAGAACGGGATCTACTGTTTCTCCAAGTGTAAATAGTATCACTCGCCACCAGATTCTCTAAAGCCAGCGAGTCCACCACCTTAGCAAAATTGAGGGAACCCGGGTCCCCGCCACCCCTGGACCGGGGGCGGGGACGATCCAACGAATGGAGCGTATCGTTGAAATCTCCCCCAATGAGCCAAAGGATCCCCTCAAAAGCAATGCCAGCATCACGCAAATCATCCCATAGCTCCCTCCTCTTAATGTGACAGCAGGGGCCGTAAGTGCACGAGAAAGCGACCGGCAAGGCCGTTGCTCCCCGAACCAGCACAACAGATATCATATGCCTCCCCACCAGCATTGAACTGAAAGAAAAAGCCGCCGATCTCCACGCAATTATCATACTCCCCGCCACCCCATCCGCATCCAACGCCCTAAACTCATCCAAAGCACCCGCACCAAAAGAACGCCAGAGGACATCATCAATCTCCCTCAACTTCGATTCTTGAATTAGAACAATATCACAACCCCACTCAAAGCATCTAGAGCCCAACGCCCTTCTCTTATCAGCCTCCCCTAATCCCCTAACGTTCCAGGAGAGGATCTTCATTAAGACAACTGCGGACGAACCCCAATGAGAATGAGACCAGCCGCCTCCGCCACGGATTCTCTCAAAGTCGCGCATGTATGCTTTAGCGAGGTCCCTGCCCGAGATCTGCTCCGCCTTCGATATCTTTTCCCCGACCTCCTGTCAGAAAGGCTCCCCAAATCACTAGGAATGTCCATGCCTAGGATAGCCCCCGAAGAGCTTGGAGAGGCGATCAACATAGACGAGCCGCCTTCGTCCAGGGGAAGAGGGTTCAAAAAGGGCCTGCTACGCGCTACAACAACCGGGTCCGAATCTCCCCCCGAGAAGACTTGCGACCCCAAAATGGGTATATCGCAATCGGAGGGTGGAATCACATCCGATCTGGTATCCTCTCCTTCGCAGGGGCGCAGCGGGCCGTACCCGGATCCGACACAGAGAAGACAAACGAATAACGGGTAGCTCCCTCCCTTTTCCAGGATCCGAAATCCAAAAGCCCGCCCAAGTCCACCGCAGCCTGACCCGACCACGGACCCGCATAGCAAATTTGGAAAGCACGATCCAACTGCCTCGATCGAAAGCCGAAAATCGAATCAACCTCGAACGCCACCTCATCAGGCAAACCGTCTCTCACAGAGAAGAAGCACGACACCCGAGATTGCACCCCGAAGGGACGCGGAAAATCCATCATTAGGGGTGACTCTTCGGACGAGCCCCCGTGCAGTGCCACCTGGCGGCCAGAAGACGAGGCGACATCACCAACCCATGGGACCTCCGGGCTTGCGGCCAAGGCCTCCGGAGAAAGCGCCACCGTTGGCGGAGCAGGTGGCTCGATGAACGACAGCTCCACACGAAAACAGAAACGACCAACCTTCAGGGACTCAAAGAAGACCTTGCCAATCGCGTCGTCAAGAAGCCTCTTGCTGCACTCCATCAAGACACGCGTGCTCCTCCAGTCCGGGCTTGGCTTGAGACCATCCTCCACGACCGCAAGAATCTCCCCCCAACGCCGAAGAGCCCTGCTAAGGCAGTGAACATTTCGAGAGAGGAATGGAACTCCTCGCACCTCCGCAACACACACCTCGACGTTCGACCAAAGTCCATCCGCAAAGCGCAAAGCCCTCCAAAAAATGTCTTCAGTTGCACCACTCGAAATAAGCCTTTCCCGTTGATCCGGGGAAAGGCCATGAACACAGCATCGTGAAGCATCCAAAGCCACGAAGTCACCAGCGAAGAGAGGACCCAGGAAACCATGCAGATGAGTTCTCACATCGTCCCAGGCGACGCCTTTTCGAAGAGCAACCCCCACAACCGCCCCGCTGTCTTCTCCCCCCTTCACAACCCTCCCATGCAAAACCACCCTCAAGCGAACCGGCCCTCCCATGCAAACAACCATGAAATAAGCCGGCCCCCCTACTACATCCAACTTCACCGATTCAACAACGGGGCCCAACTCGGCTCTTTCAACGCCAGTCGAACCAACAGTCACTCGAGAACCTTCCACCACCTGAGCAAAAGAGCGCACCCCCTCCCATCGAAAGGTGCCAACCAAGCCGACGTGGATCCCGTCACCACCCTACGACTGACCGAATGATCCTCCCTACGAGAAGAAGAGATGCCACGACCAGGACTGAACCAACAAGAATCCTTTCGGTGACCAACCTTTCCACAACCATAGCATCTCGTAGGGAGCCCGCAAGCCGATGCAACGTGACCACGCTCGCCGCACCTGAAGCACCGCTTCCCAAGCTTTCTGTGAGAGACCTGCACCCACTCCCCAGCCCCCTCTTCACGATCCTTGCCGCCTTCAACATGACCACCAAGCGCTTCCCTAGCAGGATACCCGACACCAACCTCGTGCAATGCCCCCTTTCCCCTCACATCGCCCAAGCCGCATGACCGGATCCCGCCACACTTGCCGAGCTCTCCATCTTTTTTCCGGGAACCTCGGACGCTTCTCCCACTTCTGCCTTCGCTCTCCACCAGCGTTCCATCTTCCGTTGCCCCAAATTTTTAAAAAGGTGGAGGTCCATTGAGAGCAGCCCCTGGGGTAGAGGGCCTGAAGGACAAGGGCCTGTTATCCTTCCACCTAGAGCATAGTATTCTGATTGGTTACCAGTAGTGGAGAAGATTTTTTTGAGCCAAAAGGGGGGAACACACTATGGTGTCCGCACCAAATAGATTAAAAGTTGATGCAACGTGCCTACCACCCAAAAGATCAGGGTTCAAATCCTAGGGCGGGCACCTGTGCGTGCTTCCCCCTCTTATTTCAAATAAAAATCTAGTGGAGAAGATTGTGAAGAAGTTGGCTAGTTGGAAAGCCTCACAACTTTCCAGTTTCCAGAGGGGGCGATTGGTGTTGCTTAAGATCATCCTCTTAGCTATTCATATAGTTTTCCTTTCCACTAGGTTGCTTTTGGTGGGGATTAAATGCAGTCATGAATTTCTTATGAGATGCCTTTTGTGGTCTGCTTTGGGAGACACTACACGCATCCCATCAATGGATTAGAGGATGGTAACACTGCAAAAACTTGATGGTGGTCCTAATGTTTTTAGCTTACATGAGATGGATAAAACATGAGATGGATAAAACGTTACTTTCTAAATGTATTTGCTGCATATATGGTCATGGCTCATATTTACTTTGTTCTTTGGTTCCGAAGACATGGGAGGTCCTCGAGCTTGTTAGTTCGGCTAGGCAGAGTCAAGTCTCCATTGACTTTTTAAGGGATAACCGCGCTATCATGCCGGACATCATTTCCTTCCTTGCGGCATGTTTTGGGGACGGTTATGGACCTTATGGTTTCAACTTTAGCAGGACGGCTTGCCAGAGGACATAACTCAATGTGATCGAAGATGCAGGTTCCCGTGGTCTTTTGCATCGACTTAGAATCATTAGGCACGGGGGTTGCGAGAGCTTGGGTTGGTGGGACTTCTATCTTGTGTTTTTGATCTGGTCTTTTCAAATATGGTTTGGAGGAAGCGAGTGATCCCCAGTTTCAAGCAAAGCGTGCACGGGAACAAATACCATTCTCAGTGGGTTGGAACAAATCGATTCATGACTATGATGGATTCTCTGCATGGTTACAACTGCCCTTCTATCGATTAGTCTGATAGTCGATTCATGGTGAAGAACCACGTTTTCGACTACAAGAGGATTTGGGGATACCGATCTAGATCGAATTTTTCCTTTGGCATTTGAGACATAAGAGAGTGATGACTGGTGCTCAACAAGTGATGATCTTTTTAGGGCGTTAATGCTGATCATGTGTGATGATCAACTGAGACGAAAGATGTGGACCACTTATTCTTTTTGTGCGAGAGTTCAAAGGATGCTTAGGGGTAAAGCCTGATTCAATGGGTGGTTGTTGGTTGTGCATCAGATTTGACTTCTCTTTGCTTGGATTAGTGTTAATATGATAGAGAAATATTGCCTGGATGTGCCCCGTGGTTGGTCAGAAATGGTGTGATTTTTAGACCGAAAGGGTTCTACAGGTTATTGAGCATGTAAATATTTCTTTTGCATCCTTATCTATTTAATTTTTTATATGACTACACTTACATGTAGTTGCGTTATTTTCAAACTTGTCTGTATATGGATTTTTCGGTATGTGTAATATGTACGTGTGTATGTACTATGTAGTACTTTTAATATGTCTATGTTTATGCATTTAAATGTGTATGTGTAGTGTAAATATGTATGATTTATGCATGCGTACATATAAGTAAACATATAATTGTTACCAATACTTGGAATTATGTACCTAAAAAAGTCCTAAATGTGATAAAAATACAAAAAAGTGGGCAAGGAGCATCATTTTTTTATTAGGTACTCACCTTGAATGCTTGGTGCACCGGGTCATGTATTTGCTTGGTTGAAACCTTAGGCAGAATGTCTCAGGTTAGAATAGGTGCTAAGGACTCACCTCACCTCGTCTTGGTGTTTTAGCCTTTTAGGTAAAGCACCTTGAGCATCATTGACAACATTGCTTTATAGATATTTGTTAATGACCAAAGGTGTCACGACCCGTCCCGCTAACCAGAACGTGCCGCGACAGAGATCTTTCTTCCTCATATTTTTTTTCCCTCAAGTAAACATGTGGCAATCTCAAAAACATAACATCTTTGTATTTCAAGTTCACAACATCAGCAAGTGTATTACACAAATTCTATCTATTACAACTTCTTACAAAATAACACAGACACTACAAAAACAACCTTAAAGCAAAAAGACACCTCCTTCAAGTGTATCCGTGGTCCTTTCTCCTGCTAATCGTGATTCTGCTGATCTGTATAAAATATAATATAACGGGATGAGTCTAAACCCATTTATGAGCTTAGACCCAGTGAAAGGATCTCAAGCTTTTTACATATAACTAAAATCTGAAATATGAGCATCATGACAAAAGTTTATGCTTAATACTGTGAAATAGCTTGAAAGAGACTTTATAACAGAAATTACATATAAAACATGCTAGTTTTGCTATTGAATGCTGAAATCACTTCAAAAGCAGATAAACTGAAACATAATCATCACTATCAAGCTGTTTGTACTAATCACCACTGTGGCTAATTTATTGACTCATGAACGCTGAAACAAAGCTAAGTCATACGCGCAGACGGTCCCAAAGACCAAAAACACCCTGCATACGGCCCAAAGCCTATATGTATACAGAATGCGGACCCAAAGTCCTCTTGATACCATATCTAATGGTTTGCCATATCTAATGGCGGTTTCAGGGTCATATCTAATGACATCACCATATCTAATGGCTAGTTCACGAATTGTATAAAAGAGCTACTGTGGTGCTTATCTTCTGATTCTGATCCTTTTCTTGTCACTAATAAACTGTACTTTTGCTAATTCAATCTCATAACAGCTAAATCATGAACATAACACACTCTTGGCATAACATACATATTCTGATAGCTAGAACTTGTTTAGGAACTTGAAAACTGAGCCATAATGCATAGTAACCGTGCAAAACATAATTCTTTGCATAAAACTCATATCTAAATAGTGAAACATCACGTCTCGTGTTCCATCAAGAACAAAATGCATAAAAAACGTGCTATCATGATAAAACACTTGAAACGACGCCTGAAATACGTTCTAAAGCCCTGCTTTCATATCAACTGTATGGTACTTGAAATTCATGCGTAAAAGCTTTAGAAAAACACGATTTCATACTTGCTATTCAAAACTATGCATAAAAGCTAAAAAGTAGTGCTTTAAAATAGCGCTTGAGAATCCCTCACCTGATTGTTGTCTAACTTGGGTCGGAAACGTTTCTTTTGTGAAATCCCCCCCTAAGGCCGTCTTAGATTGAATACTACGGCTTGGTGCGTACAGAACTTCGTTACGGCTTCAAAAACACGCTCGATATCCGGCAGGGCTTCGCCGCGGCTCCTCTCGAGCTCCTCTCGCAACCTCGGCGGCCTTGCGGCTTTATGGTGGAGAAATGGGCGTGGGATGATGTGAGGAGGTGTATGGGGGGTCATGGGTATTTATAGCCCCCCATCCCCTTTACATGTGTGACATGTGTCAACATGTAAGGGAGGCTCATGTGTATGAAGACACATGGCATGGCACATGGCAATATCACAAGGAAACTTGTTGCCCAAGTATGTGGCTAGTCTTATCCATGAGATTACTTGTTGCCCAAGCAATAGGCATGGCTTATCCACGAGTTTACTTGTTGCCCAAGCAAAAGAGTACACCGTGACATGTGTTAGTCTCAAGATAATGACACATGGCACTACTGAGGTTTTGACACATGTCCTGACCATAGAACGACACGTGTCCCATGATTTACACTCCATGTGTCCTACTTTTGCTAATGACGCTTAATTAACACTAATGGTGGGTAATTAGCACTAATCATGCTTAATTAGTCTTAATGATGTGATTATAACTAATGAGTATAAATCTATGCTAATGACGCTTAATTATCACTAATGATGGGTAATTAGCACTAATCATGCTTAATTAGTCTTAATGATGTGATTATGTCTAATGAGTATAAATCTATGCTAATGACGCTTAATTATCACTAATGATGGGTAATTAACACTAATCATACTTAATTAGTCTTAATGATGTGCTAGACAATCCAAAGAACTCTTAAAAGTCATAATTATTCAAGATGGTCTCTGATTTTTACAAAACAAGTTTCAATGAAATTGTTGCATCAAAGCGAATCTATTGACTGTGTCAAATACTATTAATTCAATATTTCCTTGAAATAACACTTGATATTATTCAAAAGTATAGTGTACAAAAACGCGTATTACAATTCTCCCCTACTTGTAATAAATTTCGTCCTCGAAATTTAAGTACCTTTGCTAGCTTGAAAATAAGTGGGGATATTGAGATCTCATTTCTTCCTCTCGTTCCCATGTGGCTTCTTCTATTGCGTGACTCCTCCATAGAACTTTGACTAAAGGAATCTTCTTTGTACGAAGCTCTTGTACTTTATAATCTAGAATTTCCACAGGAACCTCCTCGTATGACATATCTTCCTTCAATTGAATATCTTGAGGTTGTATCATATGGGTTGGGTCTGGAATAAACTTCCGAAGTGTAGAGACATGAAAGACATCATGTATCCTTGCTAGTTCAGCTGGAAGTCGAAGTCGATAAGCTACACTTCCAATTCTCTCAGTAATCTCGTAAGGGCCAATGTATCTAGGGCTTAGTTTCCCTTTCTTCCCAAATCTAATTAGGCCTTTCCATGGAGATACTTTCAGAAATACATGGTCTCCCACTTGAAACTCTAAGTCGCTCCTTCGCTTATCTGTGTAAATTTTCTGTCTGCTTTGTGCTGCCTTTAAGCATCTCTTGATTTCCTCAACTTTTTCTATTGTGCTTTGTATTAATTCAGGTTGAACTAATTTTCTTTCTCCAACCTCACTCCAACAGATAGGTGTTCTGCATGATCTACCATACAAGGCTTCATAAGGTGCCATCCCAATACTAGCATGATAGCTGTTATTATATGCAAACTCTATAAGTGAGAGATGTTCATCCCAGCTTTCTTTAAAGCTTAGTGCACAAGCTCTAAGCATGTCTTCTAGAGTCTGGATAGTCCGTTCTGATTGGCCATCTGTTTGAGGATGAAAGGCTGTACTGAATGTTAATTTGGTTCCCATGGCTTTATGTAAGCTTGGCCATAGCTTAGAAGTAAATCGTGGATCTCTATCAGATACAATTGACACAGGAGCCCCATGACGGCTAACTATCTCATTAACAAAGATCTTTCCCAAGCGGTCTAGACTGTATGTCTTGTTAATGGCTAAGAAATGTGCAGACTTAGTTAATCTGTCTACTATGACCCATATTGCATCGTGACCTCGACGGGTCCTTGGAAATCCTGTAACAAAATCCATAGTGATGTGTTCCCATTTCCATTCTGGTATTGGAAGTGGCTGTAATGTCCCCGCAGGTCTCAAACGCTCCGGTTTTGTTTGTTGGCATATAGGACATCTAGAAACATACTCTGCAATCTCTCTCTTCATGCCAGACCACCAATAGTAGCTCTTAAGTGTTCTATACATCTTAGTACTTCCTGGATGCATAGTATACATGGAGTTATGTGCCTCTTCCAGAATCTCAGTCTTTATATCAGATTTCCTCGGAACACATAGTTTTCCTTTAAAGAATAAGACCCCTTGACTATCTATTGTATACCCGGCTTCATCTCCTCCTTTAATCTTCTCAATCATTCTAATGATTTCAGAATAATGGACTTGTGCCTCCTTGATTTTATCATATAATACGGGTCTCACTTGTAAGGATGCTAATAGGGCTCCAGAATTATTTATGGTTAACTTTGCTCGTAATTCTTTTAACTGTAAATACTCTGCTTTTAAGTGAGATAGCCGACCATTGGACTTTCTACTGAGAGCATCAGCTACGACATTGGCTTTACCCGGGTGATATTCTATGGAACAATCATAATCTTTGATTAGTTCTAACCATCTTCTTTGCCTTAGATTCAACTCTTTCTGAGAGAAAATATATTTCAAACTCTTATGATCCGTAAAGATTCGACAAGTTTCTCCATATAGGTAGTGTCTCCAGATCTTTAAGTCAAATACTAGAGCAGCTAACTCAAGATCATGAGTTGGGTAATTTAACTCATGTTGTTTTAGCTGTCTAGAGGCATAAGCAATCACTTTATCATTTTGCATCAAGACGCATCCCAACCCTTGTCTTGAGGCATCGCTATAGATTACAAAATTACCTTTCCCTGAAGGAAAGCTAAGTATAGGTGCTGTGGTGAGACGACTCTTGAGTTCCT
This sequence comes from Ottelia alismoides, assembly GCA_037367405.1. Classification (NCBI taxonomy): domain Eukaryota; kingdom Viridiplantae; phylum Streptophyta; class Magnoliopsida; order Alismatales; family Hydrocharitaceae; genus Ottelia; species Ottelia alismoides. The sequence continues at coordinate 569,520 of JAZKJV010009615.1, read as the reverse complement.
TAAAACTCTTCTCACATTCTTCGTCCCAACTATACTTCACATTCTTTCTAGTTAATCTTGTCAATGGTGCGGCAATTCTAGAGAAGTTTTCTACAAATCTACGATAATAGCCGGCTAATCCAAGGAAACTTCTAATTTCTGATGCATTTTTCGGTCGTTCCCATCTAAGAACTGCTTCCATTTTTGATGGATCTACTGTTATTCCTTCTCCAGATATGACATGGCCTAGAAATGCAACCTTCTTCAACCAAAACTCACATTTATCAAACTTTGCATATAATCGGTGTTCCTTCAGAGTTTGAAGTACAATTCTCAAGTGTTCTCTATGTTCTTCCTCTGTTTTAGAATATACTAGAAGAGCAAGATATGTACTTAAGCAATCCATTCCTATGGTAGCATCAAATTCCCGTATCTCCATAGGAATCATGTCTACTTTAATATAATTTTTTTCCTACAAATGGCTCATGTCCAAATGGCAATTGGGGCTCTAATTTATGTCTTTTAGCAGACTAGGTAGCCATACCTCCTAGTGTTTGAGTTATTAAGGTCAATGTCATACACATTGTTGTAATTATCATTCTCCAGACTAGGGCTTGTGTGGTCATAGGTGGCTGCTCTACTGCCAGTGTTTCCAAAATAAAACCTCAATTAGATCCTTCATTGATATGAATCCTCCAATAATGATTCTAGATATCCTCAAGACTATAATATCAATTTTTTTCTAAGTCCAAATTATCTTCTAATACAAATTGGTCAACTCCTAATATAATTCTTGCTTAAGGTCGTAAAACCTTTGCTCTGATACCACAAGTTGTCACGACCCGTCCCGCTAACCAGAACGTGCCGCGACAGAGATCTTTCTTCCTCATATTTTTTTTCCCTCAAGTAAACATGTGGCAATCTCAAAAACATAACATCTTTGTATTTCAAGTTCACAACATCAGCAAGTGTATTACACAAATTCTATCTATTACAACTTCTTACAAAATAACACAGACACTACAAAAACAACCTTAAAGCAAAAAGACACCTCCTTCAAGTGTATCCGTGGTCCTTTCTCCTGCTAATCGTGATTCTGCTGATCTGTATAAAATATAATATAACGGGATGAGTCTAAACCCATTTATGAGCTTAGACCCAGTGAAAGGATCTCAAGCTTTTTACATATAACTAAAATCTGAAATATGAGCATCATGACAAAAGTTTATGCTTAATACTGTGAAATAGCTTGAAAGAGACTTTATAACAGAAATTACATATAAAACATGCTAGTTTTGCTATTGAATGCTGAAATCACTTCAAAAGCAGATAAACTGAAACATAATCATCACTATCAAGCTGTTTGTACTAATCACCACTGTGGCTAATTTATTGACTCATGAACGCTGAAACAAAGCTAAGTCATACGCGCAGACGGTCCCAAAGACCAAAAACACCCTGCATACGGCCCAAAGCCTATATGTATACAGAATGCGGACCCAAAGTCCTCTTGATACCATATCTAATGGTTTGCCATATCTAATGGCGGTTTCAGGGTCATATCTAATGACATCACCATATCTAATGGCTAGTTCACGAATTGTATAAAAGAGCTACTGTGGTGCTTATCTTCTGATTCTGATCCTTTTCTTGTCACTAATAAACTGTACTTTTGCTAATTCAATCTCATAACAGCTAAATCATGAACATAACACACTCTTGGCATAACATACATATTCTGATAGCTAGAACTTGTTTAGGAACTTGAAAACTGAGCCATAATGCATAGTAACCGTGCAAAACATAATTCTTTGCATAAAACTCATATCTAAATAGTGAAACATCACGTCTCGTGTTCCATCAAGAACAAAATGCATAAAAAACGTGCTATCATGATAAAACACTTGAAACGACGCCTGAAATACGTTCTAAAGCCCTGCTTTCATATCAACTGTATGGTACTTGAAATTCATGCGTAAAAGCTTTAGAAAAACACGATTTCATACTTGCTATTCAAAACTATGCATAAAAGCTAAAAACTAGTGCTTTAAAATAGCGCTTGAGAATCCCTCACCTGATTGTTGTCTAACTTGGGTCGGAAACGTTTCTTTTGTGAAATCCCCCCCTAAGGCCGTCTTAGATTGAATACTACGGCTTGGTGCGTACAGAACTTCGTTACGGCTTCAAAAACACGCTCGATATCCGGCAGGGCTTCGCCGCGGCTCCTCTCGAGCTCCTCTCGCAACCTCGGCGGCCTTGCGGCTTTATGGTGGAGAAATGGGCGTGGGATGATGTGAGGAGGTGTATGGGGGGTCATGGGTATTTATAGCCCCCCATCCCCTTTACATGTGTGACATGTGTCAACATGTAAGGGAGGCTCATGTGTATGAAGACACATGGCATGGCACATGGCAATATCACAAGGAAACTTGTTGCCCAAGTATGTGGCTAGTCTTATCCATGAGATTACTTGTTGCCCAAGCAATAGGCATGGCTTATCCACGAGTTTACTTGTTGCCCAAGCAAAAGAGTACACCGTGACATGTGTTAGTCTCAAGATAATGACACATGGCACTACTGAGGTTTTGACACATGTCCTGACCATAGAACGACACGTGTCCCATGATTTACACTCCATGTGTCCTACTTTTGCTAATGACGCTTAATTAACACTAATGGTGGGTAATTAGCACTAATCATGCTTAATTAGTCTTAATGATGTGATTATAACTAATGAGTATAAATCTATGCTAATGACGCTTAATTATCACTAATGATGGGTAATTAGCACTAATCATGCTTAATTAGTCTTAATGATGTGATTATGTCTAATGAGTATAAATCTATGCTAATGACGCTTAATTATCACTAATGATGGGTAATTAACACTAATCATACTTAATTAGTCTTAATGATGTGCTAGACAATCCAAAGAACTCTTAAAAGTCATAATTATTCAAGATGGTCTCTGATTTTTACAAAACAAGTTTCAATGAAATTGTTGCATCAAAGCGAATCTATTGACTGTGTCAAATACTATTAATTCAATATTTCCTTGAAATAACACTTGATATTATTCAAAAGTATAGTGTACAAAAACGCGTATTACAATTCTCCCCTACTTGTAATAAATTCCGTCCTCGAAATTTAAGTACCTTTGCTAGCTTGAAAATAAGTGGGGATATTGAGATCTCATTTCTTCCTCTCGTTCCCATGTGGCTTCTTCTATTGCGTGACTCCTCCATAGAACTTTGACTAAAGGAATCTTCTTTGTACGAAGCTCTTGTACTTTATAATCTAGAATTTCCACAGGAACCTCCTCGTATGACATATCTTCCTTCAATTGAATATCTTGAGGTTGTATCATATGGGTTGGGTCTGGAATAAACTTCCGAAGTGTAGAGACATGAAAGACATCATGTATCCTTGCTAGTTCAGCTGGAAGTCGAAGTCGATAAGCTACACTTCCAATTCTCTCAGTAATCTCGTAAGGGCCAATGTATCTAGGGCTTAGTTTCCCTTTCTTCCCAAATCTAATTAGGCCTTTCCATGGAGATACTTTCAGAAATACATGGTCTCCCACTTGAAACTCTAAGTCGCTCCTTCGCTTATCTGTGTAAATTTTCTGTCTGCTTTGTGCTGCCTTTAAGCATCTCTTGATTTCCTCAACTTTTTCTATTGTGCTTTGTATTAATTCAGGTTGAACTAATTTTCTTTCTCCAACCTCACTCCAACAGATAGGTGTTCTGCATGATCTACCATACAAGGCTTCATAAGGTGCCATCCCAATACTAGCATGATAGCTGTTATTATATGCAAACTCTATAAGTGAGAGATGTTCATCCCAGCTTTCTTTAAAGCTTAGTGCACAAGCTCTAAGCATGTCTTCTAGAGTCTGGATAGTCCGTTCTGATTGGCCATCTGTTTGAGGATGAAAGGCTGTACTGAATGTTAATTTGGTTCCCATGGCTTTATGTAAGCTTGGCCATAGCTTAGAAGTAAATCGTGGATCTCTATCAGATACAATTGACACAGGAGCCCCATGACGGCTAACTATCTCATTAACAAAGATCTTTCCCAAGCGGTCTAGACTGTATGTCTTGTTAATGGCTAAGAAATGTGCAGACTTAGTTAATCTGTCTACTATGACCCATATTGCATCGTGACCTCGACGGGTCCTTGGAAATCCTGTAACAAAATCCATAGTGATGTGTTCCCATTTCCATTCTGGTATTGGAAGTGGCTGTAATGTCCCCGCAGGTCTCAAACGCTCCGGTTTTGTTTGTTGGCATATAGGACATCTAGAAACATACTCTGCAATCTCTCTCTTCATGCCAGACCACCAATAGTAGCTCTTAAGTGTTCTATACATCTTAGTACTTCCTGGATGCATAGTATACATGGAGTTATGTGCCTCTTCCAGAATCTCAGTCTTTATATCAGATTTCCTCGGAACACATAGTTTTCCTTTAAAGAATAAGACCCCTTGACTATCTATTGTATACCCGGCTTCATCTCCTCCTTTAATCTTCTCAATCATTCTAATGATTTCAGAATAATGGACTTGTGCCTCCTTGATTTTATCATATAATACGGGTCTCACTTGTAAGGATGCTAATAGGGCTCCAGAATTATTTATGGTTAACTTTGCTCGTAATTCTTTTAACTGTAAATACTCTGCTTTTAAGTGAGATAGCCGACCATTGGACTTTCTACTGAGAGCATCAGCTACGACATTGGCTTTACCCGGGTGATATTCTATGGAACAATCATAATCTTTGATTAGTTCTAACCATCTTCTTTGCCTTAGATTCAACTCTTTCTGAGAGAAAATATATTTCAAACTCTTATGATCCGTAAAGATTCGACAAGTTTCTCCATATAGGTAGTGTCTCCAGATCTTTAAGTCAAATACTAGAGCAGCTAACTCAAGATCATGAGTTGGGTAATTTAACTCATGTTGTTTTAGCTGTCTAGAGGCATAAGCAATCACTTTATCATTTTGCATCAAGACGCATCCCAACCCTTGTCTTGAGGCATCGCTATAGATTACAAAATTACCTTTCCCTGAAGGAAAGCTAAGTATAGGTGCTGTGGTGAGACGACTCTTGAGTTCCTTAAAACTCTTCTCACATTCTTCGTCCCAACTATACTTCACATTCTTTCTAGTTAATCTTGTCAATGGTGCGGCAATTCTAGAGAAGTTTTCTACAAATCTACGATAATAGCCGGCTAATCCAAGGAAACTTCTAATTTCTGATGCATTTTTCGGTCGTTCCCATCTAAGAACTGCTTCCATTTTTGATGGATCTACTGTTATTCCTTCTCCAGATATGACATGGCCTAGAAATGCAACCTTCTTCAACCAAAACTCACATTTATCAAACTTTGCATATAATCGGTGTTCCTTCAGAGTTTGAAGTACAATTCTCAAGTGTTCTCTATGTTCTTCCTCTGTTTTAGAATATACTAGAAGAGCAAGATATGTACTTAAGCAATCCATTCCTATGGTAGCATCAAATTCCCGTATCTCCATAGGAATCATGTCTACTTTAATATAATTTTTTTCCTACAAATGGCTCATGTCCAAATGGCAATTGGGGCTCTAATTTATGTCTTTTAGCAGACTAGGTAGCCATACCTCCTAGTGTTTGAGTTATTAAGGTCAATGTCATACACATTGTTGTAATTATCATTCTCCAGACTAGGGCTTGTGTGGTCATAGGTGGCTGCTCTACTGCCAGTGTTTCCAAAATAAAACCTCAATTAGATCCTTCATTGATATGAATCCTCCAATAATGATTCTAGATATCCTCAAGACTATAATATCAATTTTTTTCTAAGTCCAAATTATCTTCTAATACAAATTGGTCAACTCCTAATATAATTCTTGCTTAAGGTCGTAAAACCTTTGCTCTGATACCACAAGTTGTCACGACCCGTCCCGCTAACCAGAACGTGCCGCGACAGAGATCTTTCTTCCTCATATTTTTTTTCCCTCAAGTAAACATGTGGCAATCTCAAAAACATAACATCTTTGTATTTCAAGTTCACAACATCAGCAAGTGTATTACACAAATTCTATCTATTACAACTTCTTACAAAATAACACAGACACTACAAAAATAACCTTAAAGCAAAAAGACACCTCCTTCAAGTGTATCCGTGGTCCTTTCTCCTGCTAATCGTGATTCTGCTGATCTGTATAAAATATAATATAACGGGATGAGTCTAAACCCATTTATGAGCTTAGACCCAGTGAAAGGATCTCAAGCTTTTTACATATAACTAAAATCTGAAATATGAGCATCATGACAAAAGTTTATGCTTAATACTGTGAAATAGCTTGAAAGAGACTTTATAACAGAAATTACATATAAAACATGCTAGTTTTGCTATTGAATGCTGAAATCACTTCAAAAGCAGATAAACTGAAACATAATCATCACTATCAAGCTGTTTGTACTAATCACCACTGTGGCTAATTTATTGACTCATGAACGCTGAAACAAAGCTAAGTCATACGCGCAGACGGTCCCAAAGACCAAAAACACCCTGCATACGGCCCAAAGCCTATATGTATACAGAATGCGGACCCAAAGTCCTCTTGATACCATATCTAATGGTTTGCCATATCTAATGGCGGTTTCAGGGTCATATCTAATGACATCACCATATCTAATGGCTAGTTCACGAATTGTATAAAAGAGCTACTGTGGTGCTTATCTTCTGATTCTGATCCTTTTCTTGTCACTAATAAACTGTACTTTTGCTAATTCAATCTCATAACAGCTAAATCATGAACATAACACACTCTTGGCATAACATACATATTCTGATAGCTAGAACTTGTTTAGGAACTTGAAAACTGAGCCATAATGCATAGTAACCGTGCAAAACATAATTCTTTGCATAAAACTCATATCTAAATAGTGAAACATCACGTCTCGTGTTCCATCAAGAACAAAATGCATAAAAAACGTGCTATCATGATAAAACACTTGAAACGACGCCTGAAATACGTTCTAAAGCCCTGCTTTCATATCAACTGTATGGTACTTGAAATTCATGCGTAAAAGCTTTAGAAAAACACGATTTCATACTTGCTATTCAAAACTATGCATAAAAGCTAAAAACTAGTGCTTTAAAATAGCGCTTGAGAATCCCTCACCTGATTGTTGTCTAACTTGGGTCGGAAACGTTTCTTTTGTGAAATCCCCCCCTAAGGCCGTCTTAGATTGAATACTACGGCTTGGTGCGTACAGAACTTCGTTACGGCTTCAAAAACACGCTCGATATCCGGCAGGGCTTCGCCGCGGCTCCTCTCGAGCTCCTCTCGCAACCTCGGCGGCCTTGCGGCTTTATGGTGGAGAAATGGGCGTGGGATGATGTGAGGAGGTGTATGGGGGGTCATGGGTATTTATAGCCCCCCATCCCCTTTACATGTGTGACATGTGTCAACATGTAAGGGAGGCTCATGTGTATGAAGACACATGGCATGGCACATGGCAATATCACAAGGAAACTTGTTGCCCAAGTATGTGGCTAGTCTTATCCATGAGATTACTTGTTGCCCAAGCAATAGGCATGGCTTATCCACGAGTTTACTTGTTGCCCAAGCAAAAGAGTACACCGTGACATGTGTTAGTCTCAAGATAATGACACATGGCACTACTGAGGTTTTGACACATGTCCTGACCATAGAACGACACGTGTCCCATGATTTACACTCCATGTGTCCTACTTTTGCTAATGACGCTTAATTAACACTAATGGCGGGTAATTAGCACTAATCATGCTTAATTAGTCTTAATGATGTGATTATAACTAATGAGTATAAATCTATGCTAATGACGCTTAATTATCACTAATGATGGGTAATTAGCACTAATCATGCTTAATTAGTCTTAATGATGTGATTATGTCTAATGAGTATAAATCTATGCTAATGACGCTTAATTATCACTAATGATGGGTAATTAACACTAATCATACTTAATTAGTCTTAATGATGTGCTAGACAATCCAAAGAACTCTTAAAAGTCATAATTATTCAAGATGGTCTCTGATTTTTACAAAACAAGTTTCAATGAAATTGTTGCATCAAAGCGAATCTATTGACTGTGTCAAATACTATTAATTCAATATTTCCTTGAAATAACACTTGATATTATTCAAAAGTATAGTGTACAAAAACGCGTATTACAAAAGGAATGAGAGACATACTCAATAGGAAGCTTGAGTATTGGAGGTAGGGTTTGTAGTTAAGGTTATCGACTAAGCATATGGAACCAAGATAATTCAAATTTAGTGTTAAGGAAGTTTGAGACAAGATAAAGGTAGAATTCGGAACATATTGCATTTTGAAGGTCGATTCGAAATACCTGTGTTTAATTTTTCAGTGTGATGGAGAAATTAATAAAGACATCATTTACACATTTAATGTAGGGTGGTGGAAGTGGAGAGAAGATTCGGATGCGCTATGTGATAGGAAGATACCTTTGGTAACAAAGTGTAAATACTAACAAAGTTGTAGAGAGACATGTAATGCTTTGTGGAGAACCACTCAAGGATCGGAATTGCGTTATATAATATTTGTTCGATCACGTGGTTTAAAATGATTAAGCGAGTATGCGAATGAGGACATATGCATATTACATGGTTTTAATATTTTAGTATCGTTTGTAATATTTTAATTAAAAATAATAAAAATAATGGGTTTGATTTTTATATTAGAATTTGTGATTTATCATTTACCAAAATAAAATTACTAAATATAAGATAACATTGACTAACTATTAAAATACCAATGTTCATAAAGTTAATTTTAGGGTATATATGCTTAAGCATATTTAAAATAGCAAGTAGATAAAAAAGATCATGATAAAAAATAATTCAACTAAAGAACTATTTGGAATAATCAACAATCCAAGCATACACTAAAACAACCTATAAAAGAATCCAAGCATACACTAAAACAACCTATAAAAGTTATAGTGAAAGATACCTAACTCCACATTTATGACTAATATACTGGTTAAATATAAAACATCAATAATAAAAAAATTGATGCATTGACTACGATATATTATGCAATCAGTATTAACCAATCAGCAACAACAACAACAAAGCCTTTTCCCACAATTAAGTAGGGTTGGCTACGTGGATTCTTCCCCTTCATTCAGATCTATCTTGGATCAATCTCGGGCTTATATTCACAAAACTAAGATCCCTTCGTATAGTCTCTTTCCAACACTTATTGGGTTGTCCTCACCCTCTCTTAGCCGACTCAACATCCCAACACTCGCATCTCCTAATTGGTGCATTGGCTGATCTTCTTTGCAAACGACCAAACCATCTTAAGCAGTTTTCTCGCATCTTATCCTCGATCGGAGCTACATCAACTTTCTTTCTGATTGCATCGTTCCGAATCCGATCTTTATGTGTGTGTCCACATATCCACCTTAGCATTTTCATTTCTGCTAAAGCCATTCTTTGCACATGTCTATGGTTCACAAGCCAACATTTAGATCCATAGAGCATAGCATGTCTCACGGCTGCTTTGTAAAGATTTCCTTTAATTTTTAAAGGAATTTTCTTATCACAGAGGACAACAGAGATTCCTCTTCACTTTATCCAGCCTGCATTTATTCTACTAGTAACATCTCCATCAATTTCCCCGTCATGTTGCAAAATAGATCCCATATATCTAAAAGAATCTCTCTTCCAAATGTTATCGTCACTGATCATACATGTCCTTTATGAGGTTAATGTATAGAACATGTACTTGTCTCTTCTCCAAAACTCTCCACAATATCTCTCGTTGGACATAATCATAAGCCTTCTCCAAATCAATAAAGATCATATGAAGATTATTCCTTTTAGCTCTATAAATTCTCCATTGTTCTCCTCAGCAAATCGATGGCTTCAATAGTTGAGCGATCTGGCATGAATCCGAATTGGTTTTTTTTACGTTGGAAACTTGCCTCAACCTTCTTTCGATCGCACGTTCCCAAATTTTCATAATGTAACTCATCAACTTGATACCTTTGTAATTTGAACAATTTTGAATGTCTTAACCAAATCAGTCAAAATCGGTACTGTAGAAAGGAATGCTTTGTTATGTTTATTCCAATGGGTTTAGGGGTCCTTACCCAACTTAGATACAATCCATGACAGGCGTTTCTTTGGTAATGCCTTTATAAAGGCATCTGCAAGTTGTAGATCAGTACTGATGTGTGGAGTGGTGATTCTTCCAATCTTGACTGCATCCCGTACGAAGTGGCAATCAATTTCTATGTGTTTGGTTCGTTCATGAAATACAGGATTTGTGGCAATGTAAGTTGCAGATTTGTTGTCACAATACAGGGGAATAGGCGTAGTGACATTAATACCAAGCTCTTGAAGAAAGGCTAATAACCACGTGATCTCACAAGTGGCTTGTGCCATTGCCCTATACTCTGCTTCTGCACTTGACCTGGATACGACGGTTTGCTTCTTGCTTCTCCAGGTAACAGTGTTTCCTCCAACCATCATAGCGTAGCATGTAGTCGAGTGTCGATCTTGTGGAGAGCTTGCATAATCAGCATCTGCATAGGCAACCATGTCTGTGTGTCCATTTGCTTTGTAGAAGAGTCCACGTCCTGGAGATTCCTTTAGGTATCGAAGAATTTGGAGAACATCCTGCCAGTGGCTGTAACATGGCCGTTCCATATGTTGGCTTGCTCTGCTTACTGCATAGGAGATATCTAGTCTAGTTACAGTAAGGTAGAGAAGTTTACCAACGAGGCTCCTATATCGGGAGACATCCTCAAAAGCTGAATCAGATGAGGTGGCATGCTTCTTTGGATCATCAAGAATACCAGAGGGCTTGCATCCAAGAAGTCCTGCTTCAGTAAGTATGTCCATGCAGTACTTCCTTTGTGAGAGGTGAAGTCCTTCGGTAGTGCGAAGTACTTTTATGCCTAAAAAGTAGCGTAGAGATCTAAGGTCCTTGGTAACAAATACTTTTTGAAGGAAGGCCTTGGTTTCTGATATCCCATTGTAGTCATCACCTGTGACAACCACATCATCAACGTAGACTGCAAGTATAACGGTTCCAGTTGCTCTTTTCCTGACAAATACAGAATAATCAGATGTCGTCCTCTGGAAACCAAGAGTGGTTATTTCTATAGTAAGCCTGTCAAACCACGCTCTTGGACTTTGCTTGAGACCGTATATGGTCTTGCGAAGTCGACATACATACTCCCCCTCGACTTCATAGCCCGGAGGTTGTTTCATATATACCTCCTCATGAAGATCGCCATAAAGAAATGCATTCTTCACATCAAGCTGAAAGAGGGGCCAAGATTTGTTTGCAGCAATAGAGAGAATAGTTCGGATAGACCCCATCCGTGCAACAGGAGAAAATGTCTCAAAATAATCGACACCATAGGTTTGTGTATAACCTTTAGCCACAAGATGAGCTTTTAATCTATCAATTTTGCCATCCGGGGATTGTTTGGTCGTAAAGACCCATTTGCACGCTACAGGTCGAATACCTTTCGGACATTGAACAAGATCCCATGTTCGTCGGGAAGTAAGTGCATTCATTTCTTCATTCATTGCATGTTTCCAGCCAGAGTCCTGTAGAGCACTATTATGATCTCGTGGAATGGATACAGTCATAAGAGCATCAGCATACCGTCGGTCATTAGTAGATAAGCCAGCTGTGGATGTGCAGTTGGATATGGGGTAAGTAGCACAATGTCTTCTTCTCTTTCGTAGAGCGATGGGAAGCTCTAGAGGATCATCCAGGATATTCTTTGATGCGGATTGGTTTTCGACGACGGCGGAAAATAAAATATTTTTATGGTGGTTTTTTGGTAGAAGAACGAGATGGGTTGAGAAGAGAAGTTGGAAGGGTTGAGAAGAGAACTCGCCGGGAATACGAGAGGTTGAGGGAGGAGAACCGCGGAGATCGCGTGGGGGAAGAAGAGAGAAGGAGAGGTCAAGAGAGATAGAGAGAATAATTCTCAAATTTGATTCATAATTGACTGTCTAAAAACAAGGACCTGCCCTCTCTTTATATAGGAGAGAGGATTTACAAAAATAGTAAATAAATCAAATTAACAACTAATTTAATCCTAATTGACCTCTAACTACCTTAATTGGACTCTAATTATTTAATTGACCAACAATTATAATTAAAATCTACGAAATCAATGTTGAGATCACATGCGATCTCAATTATTCAATTAGACCAATACGACCACTAAAAACGTAAATAAAATTGATAATTATTTAATTAAATAAATGTGGCCCCATAATTTGGGGTCACGCTGCATCAACTCTCCACCGCTTTAAAAATTCGGCTCCTGACGAATTGTGTGATGTAGGTGGATAGTTGGAGAGATCATCCTTGAATTGGGCTTCAATTTCCTCCCATGAGATCATCTTCAACATTACGTTTATAATTTTTTCCAATTTGAGGGTACCACTGCAATTTTCGTACCCTTTCAATTTTCTTTATATTCTTATGGTCTTGGACCTTTCTGTAAATATGGATTTGAGGAACTTTTATTTTGCAATTTTTCCTAAATATTCCTCCCCTTAATTGAGGGGATTCGGTGGGAGGGTCTTCCGCCTTCCCCGTTAGGGCTCCATGACCCCATGATAAGAGGCGGCGTCGGTATGCTGGATCCTCGATGGTACGGCCTGGGATGGCCGCTTCTCGCTGGCGCGGGCTGGGGCGGCAGTTTCGCAGGTGGGGCCGACGCCTACTCAGCCGCGACAGGGGCTTCCGCGACTCGGAGGGGAGGTGGGGTTCAACTGGGCCCACTCGCAGGAGGTGCGACGCCTTTGAGCGGCTGGAGTCGGGCGGATCTTTGCGCAGGAGGCGCGGCACTGTGGGGGGGGGTTGCGGCGTGGTGGATGGCGCGTAAGGGAGGGGCGCGCGGTGGGGACAGGGAGGGGTGTGTGCGGGAAGGGGACAGGCGGGGGGTGTTTTGGCGCAGATGAAAAGGGAGGGGCGGTGGCGCGTTGGTGTAAGGGAAGAGGAGGCGCCAGCTGGGTTGGGTGGTGGTGGCCGCGGGGTGGGAGAGGGTGATGGGGAGGGAGGGGTTGTGGGGTAGCCGGAGGAGGAGGGGAGGGCTGGGGAGAGGGCTGATGCGTGGGAGGAGGGGTTTGGAGGCGGCAGGGGTGGGTAGAATCACGCTCGGGAGGGCGTATGGCGCTGCGGGAGGGGTCACCAGCGGGTCTGGGTTCTGGATTGGGGCCGTCGGGGTTGAGGAATGGCCTAGGGAGCCCTGCGAAGGAGTCGTTGGAAGGGTGGAGCTCACCGGGGTTGATTTCGGCGGCGACGGTAGGTCTGAAACCTCCTGGACAGCAGTCTTTTCGTCGGTTTTCTCTTCTAAAATGATCTGGACAGCGGCTTGATCGGCTTTCACGGCGAGTTTTTCGTCGTCAAAACTCACGACAACGGCTTCGGAGGTTGGCGGCTTCGATTGGGCGTTGCGGTAGGCCTCAAGGTTGGCCGTGAAGTCCCGAAACATTGAAGACATGGCTCGGAAGTTGTTCTGTAAATCACATAACATGCGCTTCGTCTCCTTGTCGTAGGCTTCATTGGCTTGCCGTCTTCGTTCGGATGAATGATGGTGTCGGTGCGGACGCCGGGGCGGATCGTTAGATCGTGAGGACGATCTAAATGCCATGCTCTGATACCAATTGATGCGGATTGGTTTTCGGCGACAGCGGAAAATAAAATATTTTTATGGTGGTTTTTTGGTAGAAGAACGAGATGGGTTGAGAAGAGAAGTTGGAAGGGTTGAGAAGAGAACTCGCCGGGAATACGAGAGGTTGAGGGAGGAGAACCGCGGAGATCGCGTGGGGGAAGAAGAGAGAAGGAGAGGTCGAGAGAGATAGAGAGAATAATTCTCAAATTTGATTCATAATTGACTGTCTAAAAACAAGGACCTGCCCTCTCTTTATATAGAAGAGAGGGTTTACAAAAATAGTAAATAAATCAAATTAACAACTAATTTAATCCTAATTGACCTCTAACTACCTTAATTGGACTCTAATTATTTAATTGACCAACAATTATAATTAAAATCTACGAAATCAATGTTGAGATCACATGCGATCTCAATTATTCAATTAGACCAATACGACCACTAAAAACGTAAATAAAATTGATAATTATTTAATTAAATAAATGTGGCCCCATAATTTGGGGTCACGCTGCATCAAATTGATGCGGAACAAAATCGGCGACGGCGAATAAATAATAATATATTTTTTGGTGGATTTTTGGTAGAAGAAGAGAATGGTTGAGGAGAGAAATTGGAGGGATTGAGAGGAAGATAACTCGTCGGAATACGAGGGATTGGGGACGAGAACCGTGATGATCACGTGGGGGAGAGAGAGAAATAGGGGATGGAGATAACAATCTCAAATTTTACTTCATAATCGACTGTCTAGAACAATGGACTACCCTCTCTTTATATAGGAGAGAGGGGTTTACAAAAATAGTAAACCAAATTAAATTGACAACCGACTTGCCTAATTGGACTCTAACAAATCCTAATTGACCTCTAATTAATTAATTAGACTCTAATTAATTAATTGATCCATAATTGCAATTAAAATCTACGAAATAACGTTGAGATCACAGGCGATCTCAATTATTCAATTAGACATTTACGACAACTTAAAAACGTAAATAAAATTGACAATTAACTAATTTAAATAAATGCGGCCCTATTAGTTGCGATCACGCTGCATCAACTCTCCACCGCTTTAAAAATTCGGCTCCTGACGAATTGCGTGAACTGCAAGCTTGGAGGATGATTCGGCGGCTTCAATTGACTGCTGGAAGAACATGTGGGGCGTGAACGGCGGAATCCATGTGCGGGCGGGAGAGGCGCGGCTACCGTGGTTGAAAAACATATGCGGTGCGTACGGTGGCGTCGTCTCGATCGTCGTCTTCTTCCCATGATGCTCAAAGAATTGATGCGGCATGGAGAATATGGCCCTTGGATAATCCATGATGAAGCAATGGCACAAAGAGAGGAGAAGGGGAGATGTGTCTAAAAATTGAAGCCATGGGGTCCTTAAATAGGGAGAACCCAAGATGATAGTCCTATTTGGATAAGGAGTAGCCCCTGATTTTCCAATTACAGCCTTGTTTTTCAAAGATTTCGGCCGCCGGGGGCGTTGGCGCAATTTTCGCACCTCTTGCTTTTTCTCTCTTTTCATACTGCTCTGGACCTTTATGTAAATAGCGGAATTTGGGGTTTTTCTTCTGCAATTTTTCCCATTTAACTCCAATTCCCACCTTCCACGGGATTGCAATCCCGTAGAACTCGCAAACCCGGTTAGGGTTTTCGCTATACGCGCGCGGGAGGAGATCTTCTTGGAGGCGCGACTCGGGGTGGCGTCGAGCGGCGAGCAGGGCGCCGTGTCGTGGACGAAGGGGCGGCGTCGAGCGGCGAGTCGGCCACCGTGGCGTCGACGAAGGGGCGGCGAGAACTGGGGGAAGAGGGCGATGGTGGGCGGCGCGAGAGGTAGGAGGGGCGCTGGCAGCGCGGGGCTGCTGGGTGCGGTGGCGCGCGGGAGGGGAGATGGTTGCGGGGAGGGGAGGTGCGGTGATTGGGGTGCTGCGGGTGGGGTCGGCTGCAGCAGGGGTGGGGTTGGGGTTGAGGTGCGGCGGTGCAGGAGAGGGTTCGGGGCGTTGGGTGCGCACGGGAGGGGGTAGGAGGGGAATCGGGAGGGGAGGCGCGGCGGTTGTAGGGTGCGGCTGGCGGCCGCGCGGACTGGGGAGGGCAGGGGAAGTACCTGGGCGGCCTGGAGGGGTGCCGGGATGGTCGGCGGGGGCAGCGGGGTCGATTCCGGCGGCGAAAATGGTTCTGGAAGGTGCTGGACAGCAACTGCAGCTTCACGGAAATTGATTATTTCATAATTTTCCTCCGTAGGATCTTCATCAAATGTTGGTCCTATGTCCTCCTTGTCTTGTTCCACGATTGTCTCACTGAAATCGATATTAAGACTGGGAATACCTTCGTTTTCATGGCTGAAATCGACTTGAACTGCAGGCACAACGTTCTGATTTCGGTTGTCGACCGGCGAGTCTTCGTCGATTTGTTCATCCAACCATGCCTGGACCTTCAAGGATGCCGCAAGACGCTTTTTGTACTTCCGTTGACGCGAACGCGCATGCGTCCCATAAGATACGCGGTTGAGATCGAGCTTGAGACGCCAATATGCCACGGGATCGTTGAATCGTAGGAACGACTCAATATCCATGCTCTGATACCAATTGATGCGGAACAAAATCGGCGACGGCGAATAAATAATAATATATTTTTTTGGTGGATTTTTGGTAGAAGAAGAGAATGGTTGAGGAGAGAAATTGGAGGGATTGAGAGGAAGATAACTCGTCGGAATACGAGGGATTGGGGACGAGAACCGTGATGATCACGTGGGGGAGAGAGAGAAATAGGGGATGGAGATAACAATCTCAAATTTTACTTCATAATCGACTGTCTAGAACAATGGACTACCCTCTCTTTATATAGGAGAGAGGGGTTTACAAAAATAGTAAACCAAATTAAATTGACAACCGACTTGCCTAATTGGACTCTAACAAATCCTAATTGACCTCTAATTAATTAATTAGACTCTAATTAATTAATTGATCCATAATTGCAATTAAAATCTACGAAATAACGTTGAGATCACAGGCGATCTCAATTATTCAATTAGACATTTACGACAACTTAAAAACGTAAATAAAATTGACAATTAACTAATTTAAATAAATGCGACCCTATTAGTTGCGATCACGCTGCATCATTCTTGGAGGGGACAGTCGGAGAAGGCATACTATCCTGCAGCAAAGAGACTGGTAAAGGGATTGCTGGTGGTTTTGGAACGTAACTTTGATTATCGACGATGTGTAGAGGAGGGAGATCAAGTGGAATATCAATGACAAAATATGAGGAGAAGCTAGTTTGCTTAAAGAATGTTACATCAGCAGAGATGTAATACCAATGACCAACATGATCATAGCATCTGTACCCTTTCTGAGTTTGTGAGTAACCTAGAAAGACACATTTGATAGCCCCTGGTGAGAGTTTGTCGATATTATGAAATTTATGGACAAAGGACACACATCCAAAAATCCGTAGGAAGAGGAAATGGAGACTCATTGGGATAAAGAAGGGAGAATGGAGTGGACCCATGAATAGTAGGCGAGGGTACTCTGTTTATTAGATAGACGGCTGTGAGAATAACATCACCCCAGTAGGTTTTGGGGACCTTCATCTGAGATAGAAGAAAGCGAGCAACATTTAGAAGATGCCTCAGTTTCCTTTCTGCTATCCCGTTTTGTTGGGACGTGTAGGGACAGGAAGTTTGGTGGCAAAAAAGGAGGCAAGGTCATGTTGTGTGAATTCTAATGCGTTGTCAGAACGAAAAATTTGTATGTTAGAGGAGAAAACATTTTTAACATAATGAAAGAAGTTCTTTATGATACGATTAATCTCCGAACGTTCTTTGAGCAGAAAGACCCAAAATAACCTGCTGAAATCATCTATAAAGACAACAAAATACTTATGACCACTTAGTGTTCGAACCGGACAAGGTCCCTAAATATCACGATGAACTAATGAAAAAGGGATAGAACGACGGGCTCAGTACGAGCCGGAAAAGAGGCTCGATGATGCTTCCCAAACTGACATGCCTCGCACTCAAAAGGCTTGAGCAATGAAAGGTCAGGATAGAGAGGGCTTTAGCGGATGGATGACCAAGATGATGGTGCCATAGTAGAGGATCGGTGGAGATGGAGGCCACATCCGAGAAACCAGAATCTGTAGGTATGTCGAGATAATATAGTCCATTCTTCTCATGCCCCCACCAAAATTTTTTTTCCTCCGGATGTCCTGAAAATAATAGCAAGATTTATCAAATATCACTTTACAGTCAAGTTCAATGCATAGCTTATGAACAGATAATAAGCTTAAAGGGAAGGCATGAGCACATTGAACCCCTGTTAGTCGTAGTGTGGATGAGAACTCCGTAGTGCCCACACTAGTGATAGGCGAATAATCTCCATTGGCAACCCGAACAGATTTCACTACCGAAGAAGGTCGGGAAGAGGACATAAGGTTACCTTCTCCTGTGAGATGAGTCGAGGCTCCTGAATCAATGATCCAGGCAGGCGCAGATGTCGAAGCAGTGTTGGCAGTAGTACTCGAGATTGTTGCAAGACTGGCAGTAGATGCACGAGAGTAGTATCAGTGGGAGTATTCTGCAGTAGTTGTCGTAGTCGGGCATATTCTGAGGCAGTAAAAGAGGGCTGACTATCACTAGTATGTTGTTCAGATGCATCATAGTAAGTATCAGAGAGGGCAGTTTCATATGCACTGTTGGCATTAGGGGACATGCCAAATTTGGCCCAACACCGTTCTGACAAGTGATTCATGCGACCACAATGAGTACAAGGTGGAAAACGATCACGTCCTTGGCCACGTGATGAGTCGCGTCCACGGCCCAAAGTTCGGCCACGTCCCTGGCCAGAATCGCGTCCTCGTCCTCTAGAGTGAAAAGATCTTCCCCTTGCAAAATGTGCTGATGTCTCGGCAGACGGAGGAGGTGGAGACTCAAGTTCTTGTAGACGACAAAAAATGGTCTCAAGATTAGGTACACTGCAGCTGTTAGAAATTGATATTTGACAGGTTTATATCGAGGATGTAAACCTGATAAGAATCTGTAAACCTGCCATTCTGCCCGTTCTCCTACCTGCTTATCACAACAGGCAGGTTGAAAGATAAGAAGCTCTTCAAATAGACCTGTCAGTAGCATGTAATATTCGATTAATGATGTGTCGCCTTGGTTTGTAGACCAAATCTTAGTGTATATATCAGAAAGCCTAGATTTGGTTGTTTGTTGGGAATATGTATTTTCAAGGCTCTCCCACATCACCTTGGCAGTCTCCTTATAGAGGAGATTGGATGCAATGGAAATGTCAACACTGTTCGTCAACCATGTAATGACCTAACAGTTATCAGCATACCAACTATCATAATCCTTGTCTGTCGCAGCAAGCGGTTCTTACGTTGGCCACCAATGAAAACCTTGAAGGATCGGGACCACAGAACATAGTTCTCAGATCCCTTCAGTTTTATAGTAGTGCCATGAGCCATCATTGAAGGAGTCGGATACAGGGGCTTGGAGTCCACAGAATGGAAATAGATGTCATGGCAGCAAAGTAGAATAAGCAGTAGAGAAACTAGAAAAGTGTAGATAATCTAGGCTATCTCAATGATCATGAGAACCTATGAGAACATCACCAGGCGATAAATAAGCAGACCGTCGTTCAAGGAGTATCATGCGAGGAGGCGAACTTGTGAGAAACGCCGCAAAGGAAAGTGGCCTGGAGGCAGCCTGGAGGTGGCCTGTAGGTGTCCTCGGCGGTCGGCGGCTAAGAGATGAGCACGTGGTCTGCCTAGAGGCGGTCCCTAGCGCCTGGAGGGGCGCAACGGAGGTGTGGAAGGCCTAGTTGGGCTTCCTGGAGGCGAGGGTGGCCTGGCCTGGAGGCGAGGGCGGCCTGGAGACGAAGGCGAGCGCATTTGCGGTGTGCGCGTGATGCGCATGGGGTGCGCGCGGGGTGCGGAGGGGGGGGTGGTGTGGTTCCTGGGCGGCTCGATGGCGACGTGCGCGTGGTGCGCGGTGGCGGCGTGGCGGGTGCGGGGGGGGGGGGTTGGAGGGGCGGCGCGGGTGGTGTTGCCCTAGGTTTAGGGTTCGCGCATGACGAGAGAGAGGGAGGGTGGAGGGGCGACGGGTGGGGAGAGGGGAGAGATTAGGTCAGAGCCCCAGTCTAGGATTGTTGCTCTGATACCATGTAGAAAGGAATGCTTTGTTATGTTTATTCCAATGGGTTTAGGGGTCCTTATATAGGAAAAACCCTAGAAACCCTAGATAGTACGTGGAAGGGAAAAATACAGAATTGCCCCTAATTGAGGTTATACTAAGAAACGTCTCATAATTACTAACAGGTACGTTTTCCAAAATCAGTATTAACCAATACGAGAAAAATATTTAAATGGTCAGAGAGGGAGAATCGTGGTAAGGGTAAGGAGGTGGCATGCCATAGACTTGACTAAGGAGGTACAACATCAATGTTGGCAGATTGGAGTTGCGATGGAGGGAGTTGGTGCAACGAATGAGAATAAACATGTAGAGGGAGCTGCAAGGGTTGAGAGTTGGCGTATCCAAAAGAAAGCAAGTAGAAAGGCATCGATACTTAACTTTAACAAACTACCTGCATGGAAAATAGTTTTCAAATTGTTCTGTATGTATACCCCATGATCACTCATCACTCCAAAATTGCCCATATATGTACTTTTCATATATTAATGGTCTACGTTATTATCTTTTTGTCATTTAGAGATCATGTTCATGGATTTTGATAGTGAGAATAATGAGTTTCTGATCCGATTCTTGATTTAATCTAATTTCTCAAGTCTGGTGGATAGTCTGTGGTCTTGGTCTGAGTGTGGCCTCACACTATAACTCTAAACAGCGAGGAAAATGACTTTTTCATATGGATTTGATCATTTAAATGAATGGCCTTACAATGAAATCGGATTTCTCTAACACTGCCTAGTACCCTTCATTTCTCGATTGATGTCATGATCTTGTTATTAGACATGTGAGCCTAGCCGAACCATTTCTATAATAAATGTTATTATAATCTTTTTATATATCAACAAAATTTATTGATTTTTCATTCCCTTCTGAGATTAATGAATAAATACACTTATAAGATCCATTAATACAATTTGGGTTATGTACCATAATCATCATGATAATCACACAGTTGTTGATTCAATGATTGAATCATAGAGGCTGGTGCTGAGATGATATCTAAAGAGTTAGATTGAGGACCCAATTAGTACCATCAAATGATTGTTTAGAGAGGATGTCCGGTCTGAGAAGGAAATGTCAATCTTTACTTCAAAGGTTGATATCTGACCGACCTCTTGATGTAGGTCCTCTACATAAAAAATAGAGATTTGGAGGTGTCAGATAAGTTAAGTCAAATAGTTGACTCAACGAGATCGAGGTACTCAAGACCTATATCATAAGCTATCACAATACATGCACACATCATCTTACCATAGACAGATGTGTTACTGTATGTCTGAGTATGTACACTAGACAGTCCATTAGTTTGATGACCTAATCAAGGTTTATACACCAACGAGCTGGAGTGCATACAAGGGCATGTGAGTAATACGATCTCTTAAAGGGATTATACAGGTTCACTACTAAACCAGAAGACATGAGATCACTCATGAGATATTGGGACCGATCAACTTTCATCGATGGTCATCTTGCTTTAGAAGCATGACAAGATTTGTAGGTATGATATATGCTTTTGGAAGATAGACTTCAATTCCCAATGATCAAATGAGAAACTTAATGATAAAATCTTGAAGAATGCAATTAAAATATGATCAGAACTTCATGTTTATTCTAGATCTTTCAGTATGCATGATGTACATGTATTAGGAATACTCAAGGATGATGTGATTTTAGGTTGTATAACCATGACACTTCCATCAACTCGACTAATCAGGCCAACTAGTCGGCCTAGTCAGCCCACTACTCGACCGACTTTTACATTGAGTTTTTTGCATTCTTCAAACAACTGAACTCATTCTAATAACACACATTTCAAACTTGTTCACACCAACCATGATAAGCAAGAAAATAAATTCTCTCTACATGTACAACTGAATTTCATCCAAAATTCGTATGGATATATCAAAATACAAGTGCTCAATTCAGAGATCATGCTATCAACAGACTACTCCAGAGCTTATGCGAGACTAATAAAAATAAAAAAGAACTTATGCGAGCCCCTCTTAAAGGATATTCAAGTGAATAAAATGTAGAATTTATGTGTTTTGTGAGAACCAGTTTGGTAATTTTTCTAGTACAAAATCCATTCTTTCACATGCACACCAAAGCACATTGTTGAGATGAAAAAAAATGCTTGATCAGATGAAAGCTCCTTAATTTTTTGGAGAACAAACTTTTTTATTTTTTTATTTTTTAAAGAAAACTTATTTTAATATGCTTAATGTTATTTTAGAGTCAATTACTTCATTACCATATTATAGAAAATGTAATAATCTATGCAAATATATATTTTTTGATTCGAAAAGAGGGTAAACTCCCAAGGTGGGAGTTACCGCAAAATATATATGCAAACATATAAGAATATATGTATAGAAATGATTTATATATTTAAAATAAAAAAATCAAAATCGACTAATGACCGACTGAATCTGATTAGTTGCCCGAATGCCGATTATTCCTTAGTCAATGACTCTGCTGACTGAGTACCAACTACCGATTCATGCAACCTTGGCATACATTAAACATGTTTTAATGAGGCTCATGAATACATGTATGCACGAGTCAAGAAGGATGCTTTCATGAATAATGTTTCTTCTAGAAGACATCTCCATGCATGCATTACATGAATCGTGGGAGTGTTGAACAATTCTTTAATAGTGGAATGACCCCCGCTGCCTCTACAAGGCTGCAGTTACGTGATGCTGCTACAATGGGGGTGTGACTGTTGAGGGAAGACGACACAAGTAGATATACACCTAAAAATCCACGTCAAGAAAGACTGTTGAAGGAAGATTATCCATCTAAAGCCCGTCGTCGGGAGCCCTCTCAACCCACACTTCTCTCTCATCTTTCATTCTCTCAACGAAGATAGGGGTTACCTTCTGCCCTATGGTGTCTCATCTCCTTTGACAGCACTGTTCATAAATGACATGGTAAATATTTTGTGCCATTAGCCGGTCGGATATATTACTGTTTTGGCCGAATTTGATATTTGTTAATGAGGATTGTCATTATTCTTTTGAAAGAAGTTATTCAAAACTCCGTCTCATTTTCTTTTTAATAAAGCCAGTGAAAATCTCTGCAACAGTAAGCATCGTCCCCACTGTGAATAACATCATTCTCTTTAATAAACTGTTCAAAACTCCATCTTTTTTTAGCAACTCCTTTAAAAAAGTGCGCAATAGAGAGCATCATCCCCTAAGAAACAGCATTATCAGGCTAGCTACCTAAAGGGTGGCTGAGAGTCTGAGACCTTCAATAACACCATTATTAGATTTAGGTCAGTTGCCATGACATTGATAATGATCGTAGAAGGGAAAAATGAACTCCTGTGAAATTCGACAATATTCTTTGTCATTTGTATTTTACATGCCAAGTGGTGTGAGAAGGGTTTTGTATTGTAAAATGGGCCATAATAGTGACCAAGGGGAGATGTGCATTTGTTTCTGATTTTCTCCGAGTAATATGTTACTGTATCTTGATCCAGCATCCCCAGTGATAGATGTACTAGATCTTTCTCCCTTCTTCATGCCACTTTCTTTCTCTTATCTATGCGGTTTCTTGTGTAAGTATATGTACAAGTTTTACACAAGTATAATAAGCTCCATACTGTCATGATTTATTTCATATTTCGGAGTACTGCATGTGCTCCTAAAGATCTATTTCAATTCTTCATCTTCCTCCCAAATTTCACTTTGTATGGAGCTGTGAATGTAATGCAAAACGAGACTAACATGTTTTCTGACTTCCCGCTTATAGGGATATCTGACTTCGACTTTTTTAAATTTCTTGTTAGTTTCTCTGTTTTCCAAAGGATATTTGCCTTGAGAACTTTGCCATTCATTACTTTCTCCCTTGAACGTGTCAATTATTTTGATGCTTCCTTGCCACATTTTATTCATTATGCCTTTTATTTTCTTTTTTTACCAAACTGTTCGAGCACTTGTTATATTTTCTATAATGTTTTAAATATTTATACTGCTGTTTGATTAACCTTTTTTCCTTTAATGATATAGGTAAAGACAATGAGGGCACTGCAGTATTTTCCAACTATTGAAGATCCAAATACCCGGAGATCCTTGTTTGATGTAAGACTTCTTCTGTCATTTAAGTAGTTGATATAAGCATCTCAGCCTTTTCTTTGATGATTCTTTTGGTTATAGGTTTTGCAACGCATCTTGATGGGTACTGATGTTGTGAAAAATGTCAACAAAAACAATGCATCACATGCTGTTCTTTTTGAAGCCCTTGCCCTGGTGAGTTCTTGTTGGGAAAAATGTTTATGTTGCTGTACATATAAACATTTGTTTGTTGGGGTTAGGAATCACCGAAGTTTATTTATTCAGATTAAATTAAATTCTTTTAGTTTTTAAGGAAATATTGTGGAAAGATTGCTAGTGTTTTGGTAGTGTTGTCCATTCCTTTTTGAAAAGAGAATCTCGTCGGATTACGTCAGTTTGCTGGTACATATTTAAACACTACTATCACTTTTCAGTTTCCTGGTGGCTATGATCAAGATTTAACTCTTGGAATTAGATCTTAGAATTCTAACCATAATCTTCTATAAAAGTAAAATATTGAAATTATACCCATACGATCTCAATTTTGTTTCTCTACCATATGCGTACGATCTTTTGCATATACAAACCTGCTGATGCATATAGAACACTGTATGGGAAAGGTTGTACTTCTTTTGCAGACAGCCTTTTGTGCATTTTACCAGATGCTGTTTTCATGATCTCTTGGTCACCAAGTGGCAATTTTACAGTTACACCAAGGTGTATATATCTTATGCTCATGCCTTTCCGGGGTTTGGTTCCGGGGTTTCAGTTTTAACTCTCCTTTGTTCTCTTACAGTTTCTTTATCATGATGTTGTCTAAGCTTCTTCTGGATTGTATCATAGGTTATGCATCTTGATGCTGAAAAGGAGATGATGTCCCAATGTGTTGCATTACTTGGAAAGTTCATTGCAGTACGAGAACCAAATATCCGGTATCTTGGCCTAGTAAGCTCCAATATCAATATTCACTGTTCCTACGGGATATGTTTGCTCTAATTAGTAAACCTCTAGAAAGTTGGTATACAAATGCAAGCAATTATATTTCATACATCCTAATTTTCTCTCGAGTCCTTCTGTCTATTTATTCAGAATATCTCAATCGATCACTTCCTCAAACATTGGTAAATTAGTATATTTATATGATCTTTTGTAGGAAAATATGGCAAGGATGTTATTGGTAACAGATGTTCAAGATGTAATAAAAAGGCACCAAGGCCAAATCATCACTTCTTTGAAAGATCCCGATATCAGGTATTTTATTAGAGCTATGTTCTTGTGATTTAAGCATTTTAAAATTCTTATAATGTTCTGGGAAATGTTATTTTACGCCCGTAGCTCTATCATATTTCCTAATACGCTATTAACCCATGCGATTTTGGTTAATTACTTCACTACACTTGTAATCATAGTCTTACTCAGTATTACATGTTCCATCCATGGAAGGACATATCGATATCGGCAACATATCGATACAATGTCGATACCGATATATCGACGCATATCGCCGAAACCCCGGTATCCATTAGGCATTTTTCTCCTGTCGATACCCAATATATCCATATAGGCGATATATCGGTGACCTGTCGATACCGATATATCGACGATATATCGCGATATGACGATCCATGGTTCCATCCAGATGTCAAATAATTGTGAAAACTCTGCTGATAAATCCCACATTTATCCTTATTAGTAACTTAAATTTACAAACAACACCATCTCCTTTCCTCCCTCATCCCAGCACGTCATCCTACCAACGTGTCATTGGTGTGAGCTGGCGCATAGCATTTTGTCTTCCGATGTTCCTGACTTCAGCACGATCCTCCCGCATGGTGGAACTGAGAGTAGATTGCAACAGATGTAGGGTAGGGAGTTGGGCTGGGATCTTGAGCTCGAGGAGCTAGGATAACATGAGGGTGAGGGGAGAAGTTTGTGGTTCAAACTTGAGGAATTGTGGTTGATTAATGTGGTTCGGGAATTCGCAGATGGGTTCAAAGGTTCAAGAAGTTTGTTAATAAGCCTTATGGTGTTTATGCCGTTTGCGTGTAAATATATCTTTGGGCTGCGGGGTGGGGTCTTGTAAACATGATCTGGCTTAAATGAGTCTAAATTGAGGATAACCCGAGATTAATATATTTGATGTAATGAATCCATTTGTTGTCTTTCGAGAAAAAAGAGCTCATATATTGTTGTCCACTTAACAAGGGAAAATGCTTGATTTTGGTTTAATTTGTTTTTACTTTTTAGTGTGTTATCAATTACACCGAAGCGAACATAATGTGTTGGGAAAATAGAGAGAGATGTTTATTTCTTGAGTCTTAGGCTCTCTTACATAGGGAGAGACTTATGGGCAAATTACATAAAGTAGATAGAGGGAAAAGAAAAATAGATAAAAGATACATAAACATGAAGTATATCTCTACACCCCCCTCAAGATGGATCATAGATATCTATCATGCTCAGCTTGAATGAACACTTCTGGAAGGACCCCTGAGTAAGACTTTGGTGAAAATGTCTGCCGTCTGGTCTCCTGAGCTGACATAGGATGTAGAAATGAAGCCTTTCTGAACCATATCACGTATATAATGGCAATCAACCTCAATGTGCTTTGTCCTCTCGTGAAATGCATGATTATTAGCAATAAATAATATTGCATGATTGTCGCATTTTGGAGACATGGGAAGAGGACCAACTATATGTAGATCTGTCAGGACTTCTCGGACCCACATCACTTTTGTACATGCTTGGGCCATAGCTCTATACCCAGATTCAACACTAGATCTAACAACAATGGTTCACTTCTTACTTTTCCATGAGACAAGTGACTCTCCAACAAATATAGCGAATCCTGATGTAGACTTCTTGTCCTTGGGGCGCCCTGCATAGTCTGCGTCTGCGCATGCTGAGATAGTAATAGGGTCACCATTTTTAAATAACAGCCCTACACCTGGAGATGATTTAAGATACCTTAGTATCATTACTTGACGAGGTTGTTCCATGAACTGGCTCACTCGACTGACTGCAAATGAAATATCAAGTCTGGTAATGGCAACATAAAGAAGCTTTCCCACCGGTTCCCTATATCTTCTCTTGTTAACCTCATCAATATCATCATCATACAATATTCTTGGATCCATGGGTGTAAAAGCAGGTCAACATCCAAGCATACCCGTACCGCTTAGCAAGTTAGTGACATATTTTCTTCGAGTCATCACAAGCCTTTGTTGATTTCTGGCAAACTCTAATTCTAAAAAGCATCTAAGAGCTCTTAGATCCTTGGTAACAAATTCACGGACCAGTAATTCTTTTGCTCTTTTTATTCCCTACATATCATCTCCTGTAATATGTATATCATCAACATACACCATAATAGCGGTCGTACCTCTGGAGGTCATCTGTACGAAAAGAGAATGATCCGCATTCGACCTTTTGAACCCTTGCTTCTCAAATAAATCTGAGAGCTTCTGGAACCAAGCTCTCGGGCTCTGTTTAAGGCCATAGATTGCCTTATGAAGTCTGCATACCTGTGAACACTCCCCCTAAGTAACAAACCTTGGCGGCTGCTATATGTAGACTTCTTCTTGAAGATCACCATATACAAAAGCATTCTTGACATCCAACTAAAACAAGAGCCAATCTCGAACCACAACAACAGATAAAAGAATTCGTAAGGTAGAATGACGAGCAACTAGAGAAAATATGTAAAAATAATCCACCCTGTACGTCTGAGTAAACCCGCGGGCGACTACTCGAGCCTTGTACTTATCAATGCTACCTTCTGCATTTTGCTTCACTGTAAATACCCATTTGCAACTTACTATAGATGCCCCGGTGGGAGCTGGAAGAAGGCTCCAAGTA
The DNA here is from genome assembly GCA_037367405.1 of Ottelia alismoides. Lineage (NCBI taxonomy): Eukaryota > Viridiplantae > Streptophyta > Magnoliopsida > Alismatales > Hydrocharitaceae > Ottelia > Ottelia alismoides. Next base: position 541,714 of record JAZKJV010009615.1, on the reverse strand, counting down.
ACTCTCGACTGAAGAGCCGCCATCTCTTCCTTCATAGCCAGATGCCATCTACTATTAATCAATGCCTCCTGGTATGTCTGTGGTATGTCCACAACGGACAAAGCAACTGCAAACCTCCTGAAGTCACCCGTTAGATGCTCAAAGGTGACATGAGAAGCAATAGATATGAAGCACTTGAATGCTTCTGCTTCCTCATAGCAATAGGCAAATCAAGATCTGCATCATCTGTGCCACATGCCTGATCATCCCCTTCCTGAAATAAACTTTATTGAGAAACACCATCAGACCCATCATTAGAAGTAATTTTGTCAGAACAAACCTGGGGCATGCTGGATGATTGATCATGATCTTGAGCAGGGGTTGGCCGTCGACTGTAGTGATGTGGTAAAGGAGGAACCAAAACAATGGGAGGAGGTAATGTTGGTGGAGGTGATGGTGATTACATGGTTGGAAGAGGAATATAGATCTCATCATCTGAACTTGATGGTGCCAACCTGTCGCCTGTAGGAGAAGAGAACATGACTGACTAAAAAAATGTGATATCTACACTAACATAATACTTCTTGCGTAACGCATCATAGCAACGATAACCCTTTTGAGTCCTGAAATACCTGACCAAAACACATTTGACAACCCTAGGAGAGAGCTTATCAATTCCTAGAGACAACTGATGGATGAAGCAACAGATCCAAAAACACGAGGGGTAAGAGACAACAACTCCTTGTCAGGGAAACCAAGGGAGAAAGGTATCTTCTCCCCGAGCATCGATGAGGGCATACGATTAATGAGGTAATATGCTGTGAGAACCGCATCACCCTAGAATGAATGCGGTGCATAACTCTGAACAAGGAGAATACGAGTGACATCAAGAAGGTGACATTACTTTCTCTCTGTGACACGTTCTGTTGGGACATGTAAGCACATGATGTTTGATGAAGGATGCCGTGAGATGAATAGAATTGAGATAGTATATGGGTACAAAATTTAAGAGCACTATCAGTTGGCACGATTTTGACAGAGGTGAAAAACATTATGCACTTCTTTAATAAAATTCATAATAGCATTGCCTGCTTTTGATTTATTCTTCAATAAGAAAACCCAAGATAGATGATTGAAATCGTCTACAACATCTAAATAAAACCCGTATCCCTGATGATCGGGAACACGACTTGGACCCCAAATGTCATGGAAAAACTCATAAGGGAGCTACTACTCCGACTCTGACGACTAAGGAAGACATACCGATGATGCTTCCCTAACTGACATGCTTCATAATTGAACGACGAGGGATGTGAGATCTGGGGAAGGATTTAACGCAGTTTCTGAAGTGGAAGATGCCCAAAGCGCAGATGCCATAGATAATAAGAGACATGCCAAGTAGAATGAGAGTATGCTCCAGCATATGGTGTTTGGACCATGCGATACAGCATGTCCTGCTCAGGACCACACCCAATCACTCTGCTCGTAAGAATGTCCTGAAACATTAGAGATGATGGGTCAAATATTGCTCGACAATGTAAATCTCAGTAATCTGACTAATCGACAGTAAATTCATTGAGAAATTAGGGACATGCTACACATTCTGCATCTACATAGATGGCGTGAAGGTAATCTTTCCTGATCCTGTCATGGGAGAATGAGTCCCATCTGCTATGACCGCTGTCTTTTCTGGAGAAACCTGCTTGTAGGATATGAGCTGATTTCTGTCTCCACACAAATGATGTGTTGCACCTGAATCTATAATCCACTCCGAGATACCTGAATCATGATGAGAAGTAGAGGTATGAGCACTACCTAAGGTACTAGCTCCTGTAGTAGCAACAACATCTGAGCTGCTCTCTGAAACAGGTGAAGGAGTACTGGCTGAGGTTGCAGTCGAGATACAAGTTCATCATACCGTTGATCTGATGCGGTTGGAGCGTCATGATGTTGAATATGCTCTGTTACGCGGGCAGATGTTGGGAAACCATTCTTGGAGCAGCATGTATCTTCGGTATGACCAGATCGATGACAATAGGTACAAGGTGGTCCACGACCACCTCTACCACATGGGCCCCGTCCATGGAATTGAGACGGGCCACCTCTTCCACGAGAGGAGGCCGCCATAGCAGAAGAATTTGGTACTAGAGCAGGACTTGAGATATTGATTTGGATCAATCTATGAAAGGCCTTCTCCATGGGAGGAATGGTAGCATCTGCCAGTATATGAGAAGAAGCAGTCTCATACTGTGAATCTAGAGAGGCTAGAAAGACACCCACCATTGTGGCATTCCGTTATGTCTTCAACTGCTCTGTAGTAGCTGTGAGGGGCATGAAGCTATGAAGCTTCTCAAACATTCCCCGCAATGCAATGTAGTGAGCATGCTGGGATCAACTATTTTACTTTATAGTGAAGATGTCATGTTGAAGCTGTAGAGTGGCAGCAAGAATGTCCTACATGAATTTAGCAGTGGGCTAATGCAAGACATCTTTTGCAATATCTACAATCAAGGTCCTAGACAATCAGACCTGAGCATATGTGTCATCAGCCTCCCATGAGGCATACAACCATGTCTTCTCCGTCGGCTCTTCCTTAGTAAGAAACGTACTGAGCATATGCATCATCAGCCTCCCATGAGGTATACACCACTGTCTTCTCTGTCGGCTCTTCCTCGGTAAGAATACGTTTCTTACTCATCGACTTCATTAGGCTCATGAACTGCATCACCCACAATTCGTAGTTCGACCCATCCATCTTCACAATAGGCATGGGACCTCTGAAGGCGCTAGTGGTGGGGATATCCACCTTGCTTTCTGACACGATGACTAGAGATGACTAGGGTTGTAGACTAGATAAACTTTGATCTACACTGATATGAAGAGGTTTGGTTGCATGTGTAGACTTACGCAACCAAACCCATCAAGACGGAGATGCGGTGTTGGTAGCCAGAGGATGACGGAGCCGTGGAAGGAAGCCTCTCGAGGAAGGGAATGACGACACCTCTAGAAGTAAGAGGTGTGGCGGGGTCCCTTTAGAGAGAGGTGCAACTGCGAGGCTCTGGCAGTAGGAGCGTGACAACGGGGCCCGAGGCGGCGGGGGCCCGAGGTCCTAGGCGGCAAAGGCCTTGGATGGCAGGGGCGGTGGGACTTGGGTGGTGAGGCAGAGAGAGCCTGCGAGGCGGTGAGGGGGGCCCTGGGCAGCGGCGGGAGGTGTGAGACCCCTCAGGATCCGGGTACCCGTTTACGCGCATTTCGCAATATTTCATTCACATTTGATTGCACAAGTCGCACAAAAACAGGGAAAATTTTTCGCGCAATTATGACATTCATTTCCAACACATAACCACAAGTAAACGTGACAATATGGCACCAAAATTCTTTTTCATTAATTTCCATATATTTTTACATCATGTACAAGGTCTGTCAGTATACACAATATATCCCAAAATGTAGTACATAAGAGAAAAGAAAGGGGAAGCATTTACATCACTATCTGCACAAAAACTGAGACAAAGTAATTCATACCGTCTAGTGTATACTCTGTCTCCAGGAAGCATGTATAGCTACTGAGCTGCTACTGAAATGCAGGCTGTTTGCCTGCCAAACATGTTAGGAAAGAAGAGGCGTCATCGGTTGCTGGTACCTCCCAAAAACTTATATAAAATAACAAACATTTATTGTGATCAAAAGCAGCAAGTAGAGAGGCATGAGCAATTCAAAATAAAGTTTATTTCTACCTGCAATGAGAAAGGCTTCCAGATTTCTAGTAACCACCTTTTATGATTAGCTATTATCCCCACATTTCCCACATAAGCATATTTTAATGGTAACTAATTAATCACAAGTATGTATATTTTATTATCATATTACTCGGAGATCATATTTGTAAATTTTGATGATGGGAAAGATGAGATGAGAAAATATATTAATTTATTTAATTCTTAAGTCTAGTTACTTCTTAGTGGATAGTCTGTGGTCTTGGTCTGTATATAACCTCACACTATGACTCTAAGGTATTAAAAGTACCTTAGGGTTGGGGTGCCTCCGTAGGCATGCGGTGTGGTATAATGCATCCTAACTAAGTTCCCAACACGTCCACTAGCTTTTTAAGATTTCGAATTCAAATTATAATCACTTCCATTTACTCAACTTAACCGTGAACTGATTATAGTCACTTCAAATCATCTCAATTTTAATTGTGATTTCCTCCAAACCTTGACTGTAACTTTCTCTCTGATGTAACTCTCGATGATGTAGATATAGATGTAGATATGGATGATATGGATGTAGAATCGTCAAGTCTGTTGGCGAAAGAAAACTTAAGCGGTGAAGAAGCCAACAAAGGCTCTTCCGTCTCGCCCTCTAATTGGAAGGACGGTCCAATAGAGGGATAGGTCTACTCCCCAACTACGCCACTGAGACGGGTGAGAGGGGCTTCCCGGAAAAGTCACTCTAAAAAAACAGCCCGACCGGTAACGGGCAACCGAGCTCGTACGTAAAACTGAAAATCAAGGATCCCCCACCTGGGTATCCTAAAACAGAGGGTCAGCGTAACTGGTCTAAAGTCGGGATCCCAACGAGGCGTAAAAACACTACGAGCTCGCGTAAAAACCGAAGAAGGACTGGGATCCTAGACCCGCGCACTTGGCGGCTGCTGCCCTAACTGGGCTTCCTATCTTCCGCCCAGGTGAGGGTCACCGCGCCCTCGCACGGTCAGGTGTGAAGGTCACCATGACCAGCATAATAATTTATGAGTCATTATTGATTCACAATCAACTTCATTTGCTTGACTACTCGTTTCTTTCTCAATTCTCTTTTTTTTGTGATTAGTCATACAGATCTAGCTCTCTTGATCTATACTCTTATGGATCTAACTTCATAAGAGAAGAGTATTAATATCTGTAACTCACCTTTATATAACATTATGAGACTAATACTAATGTGAGTTTATTGGATGATAAAGATAATTTTGATTAATTAATACATCTATCAAGCATATGTCTAATGTATGTTTATGTACCCTTGGTCATATGAATTTCACAAAGAGAGAGAGTATATTATTATATTATTACAAGTAGGATGGCATGAAAAGCACTTGTATTAGTTCCTTGGATAATACAAGACTTCCAAAGAGAGAGAAAGAGAGAGAGCGTAGATGGTGATCCCCAACACCATTGACCTACCAAGAAGGTCATTCAAAGACAGATAATACAACTAATTCCAGTTTATCTCTGTATGGAAGAAGTACAGGTCTTGTGTAACCAATTGCAACTGACGATACGGTAAAATGGTATTCAAGAGATGTTTCTAGCGCTAGGGAATTTGTGACCTTGGATTAAAGTGATGTATACATAATAGAGTAAAATTTCACCAATATGTATCCTCAAACAGAATAGTTATGATATCCAGGACCTGGTTATTTGCTTTAACAATTGTAACTAGTATATTTAACTTAAATATTATTCCTTGGTTTGATGACCTACATACATTTTGAATGTGGATGGTTTAGATTTCACCCTTAATATTAATGCATAATGTTCTCATGACAATGGTACATGTTTGGATATGGCTAACTTAGATTAAGAGTATTGGCCAGGCCAGATGACTTATAATGCAGAAAATGAATTGTTTAACGAAGAAGTATAGTTCTTCCTGCATCATGTATTCTTAAGTATAGATTTAATAAGATTGATGAGGGTATTTCTTTATATAGGTATAGATACCAATTCAAACGACAACTGCACTCCATCGTCTCAATAGAACTAATATCAAAAGAGTCTAACTCGACAATAGTTACAGATCACCGATGCTTCTTGTATTTTTTGTTTATTGAACATGGCTTAATAGACATAAATGAATCATTACATACATGTAATTCCATTTTATATTTCCAGAATTTGATAATAGAGGACCATTTTAAAATACAACATAGACGGGCTAATAATGCATGCTCGAGACCTATAATTATCTTAAATATTATAAAACATAAACTTAGAGAGCACCAATATATTTTAGAATGCTAATGCTACATGTAACCAATTGAGATACAAATTTCAACAGTAAAGGATATTTCCCATGTATTTGACCCAAAACTAATGACAAGAGCTCAGACACATGCTTTAGTTTATAATCACAACATACAACCAACTGTTAAGAATAGATTGTAATGTAAACAATAACATGTTTGATAGCAAGAGGAAAGTCATAAATGGTACATGCATGGCAGCAATAGGGGTAGAAGGATGGTACCTCTATTCCTTCAAATTTTGGAGAATTAAACATGCAGTAGAACTAGCATGAAACGGCTGATCTTTGAAGCAAAGAGGAGGGACAACACTCCAGCTTCTGAACTGCACTTGATGGGGCTCCAGGAGGTCCTTCAATCTGCTGCAGCAGCTTCAGGATTTGCTGCATGCAGCAGCTGATCCCTTTTTCCAGCAACAAAAGGAAAAAGAGAAGGCTGAACTTTCTCCGTCGTTGGAATTCTTTGGGAGGATTTGGAGAAGGAAAGAAGGAAAAAGAGGTTTCGGCCGATACTTATAGGGAAGATGAGGAGTGTACCTTAGTTTTCCCCCAATTTGGGAGATTACCACATGCACGAAGCTGCAATTCCAGGAGCAGCTTTGGCTGTAGCAATTATTTCCAGATTGGCTTCAAATTGAAGCAGAAAATCCTCTTGTTAGGGCTTGGTTTTGCAGTTCCAGCAAGGGAGGACAACAGCAATAAGGTAGGCTGGGGATGGTACCTTTATATTCTCTAAATTTGGAGGATTGAGGCTGCACCTGCTGCTGTAGGTAGCAGCTCCAACTGCAAGGGGATAGTATCAGCAATTGATTAAGCTTTCTGCAGCAATTGCAGAGAAAGATGAGACTGTAACTCCTCCCTATTTGAGAATTAGAGAGGATTTGGGTTTCTCTCGTTGGGAACGAAGGGGAGAAAGAAAAGAATTGGAATTTTAAGAAAGAAAAGAAGAAGGAAGGGGAATTGCTTACGGCTGGAATGTAGATATATATAGGAGAGGAAATGAAGGGCATATGGCTTAGAGTAATGCCAAGTGGAGCTTAAAAGAAATCCAAGTGGAGAAAATAGTGATTAGGTGGCTGCTTAAAAAAATTTCATATTTTATATATATATATTTTTTTAAACAAACAGTAGTAACTACTCGATTGCTACTGTCTAATTTTATTATTTATATATATATATATTTGTTCTTTATTTGGTATACTTAAATTAAACCGTACGCACACCTCGGTTGTCGGGTTTTGACGCGAAAAATCTTGACTTGATCGTCTCTGAACGACGATCAATATGAGTATAATATTGATATACTTTCGGTTGAGTTTTGAATACCCGAAATTTTCGGATACGTTTTTTTTTGTTTAAGGTTAAATTTTGTGAAATTAAAATACCAAACGACACCCGATTGACGAACGGTCGATTTCGTTGGTCTTGTGTCGTCGAATCGGATATAATGATGGTCTCGGTTCATTTTGCGGTTTCTGAATTTGCGTCGCAGCTTTTTCACGACGCGCGCTACGATGCGACCGTTTTTCGGTCGATTTCGCCCGAACGACTTTTGATTCATAATAAATTGACCGTTTTAGGTTGTTTGGCATTGACCAACAATGTTTTTGGGTTCATTGGATCTAAAATCGGACGAGTTCGGGTTTGTTAGAATATGGATGTTACAAATATAAAAACCTTAAAGGGAGTCTCGTCCTCGAGACTCGAGTTAAGGTCATTAGGTGTCTTGTTTAATTTTATGTGACCATAAAAACCTCAAAGGGTTTTAAACCCATAAAAACCTCAAAGAGAAAACAAGACATATATTAATCATGTATTTAATTACAAAAGCTTGTTTTGATGCTTACATCAGAAAAGATGCGGGTATCGTGCCCGCATGTCGGCTTCGGTCTCCCACATCGCTTCTTCGACGCCGTGTCGGTGCCACAAAACCTTGACTAACGGGATCTCTTTGCTGCGAAGCTTCTTCACAGCATGGTCAAGTATCTGGATTGGCTTCTCCTCATAAGTCAGATCATGCTCCACGTCAAGATTCTCGTAGCTGATGTCGTGTCGAGGGTCGTGCACATACTTCCTCAGGTTGGATACGTGGAAGACATCATGGATAGCTGAAAGATGTGGAGGAAGGGCTACTCGGTAGGCAACTTTCCCCACTTGAGCAAGAATCTCGAACGGTCCAACATATCGTGGCGCCAACTTGCCACGAACACCAAATCTCTATACTCCCTTCATGGGAGATACACGAAGAAATACCCAATCTCCCACCTGGAACTCCAAATCTCTTCTCCGACGGTCTGCATAGCTCTTCTGGCGGCTTTGTGCCGTCAGAAGCCTCCGTCTCACAAGATCAACAGCTCTCGCAGTCTCTTCCAAGAGATCTACGGAGTAGAGAGCATGGTCACCTACCTCCCGCCAACTGAGAGGTGTAAGACATCTCCGCCCGTATAGGACTTCGAATGGTGCCATACCAATACTGGAGTGATAGCTGTTGTTGTACGTGAATTCTACTAACGACAGATGGTTCTTCCAGGACCCTTTCTACTCTAAAGTGCATGCGCGAAGTAGATCCTCAAGCGTCTGAATGGTGCGCTCACTCTGCCCGTCTGTCTGTAGATGATAAGCAGAACTCATCTTCAGCTCTGTCTGTAGTGCTGACATGAACTGATGCCAATAATGAGATGTAAATCTCGAATCCCTGTCAGACACCACCTCTCGTGGTATACCATGCAGCCTGATAATGTTCTGCACGTAGAGCTTGGCCAACCTGGACGGAGTGTAAGTCGTGTTGACAGGTATGAAATGGACTGACTTGGTCAACCTATTAACAACGAGCCAAATGGAATCATGACCACCTGGCGTTTTCGGCAAACCTGTGACAAAATCCATAAAAATGCTCTCCCACTTCCACTCGGGAATGGGGAGAGACTGCAATAATCCTGGCGGTCTCCTGTGCTCAGCCTTGACCATCTGACAGGTTATGCATCTGCTAACATGTAGCGCCACGTCGCGCTTCATTCCATCCCACCAGAAATGTCGACGCAAATCACGGTACATCTTCGTACTGCCTGGATGGATAGATAACCGTGAACTGTGTGTCTTATCGAGAATGTCTCTGCGCAGCTGCTCGTCATTGGGTACAACGACCCGTCCTGTCTTCCATAAAATAGACTCTGCTACGACAAAATCATCAACTTCGTCCTTGACAGCGCGCATGTATCTATCATGAATCCAAGGATTGATTTTCTGGCCTTCTACAATACGATCCCAAAGACTACTGTATCGTAGAGGTACGGCGGTAGAAATGGATGCGCTCTCCTGAGGATGCCAATCGGTCAAAGCGGCAAGCGTATCCCATGTAAATAGCCAGTTCGTCGTACCATCAGCATGCGCTCTCCTGCTAAGTGCATCAGCTACCACGTTTCCCTTACCGGGATGGTAAGAGATCGCGCAATCATAATCCTTCAGTAGCTCGAGCCATCTGCGTTGTCTCATGTTCAACTCCTTCTGATTAAAGATGTACATCAGGCTCTTATAATCAGTAAAAATCTCGAAATTCACCCCATAAAGATAGTGGCGCCAGATCTTCAGAGCGAAGACAACTGCTGCTAACTCCAAGTCATGTGTGGGGTAGTTCCGCTCGTGCAGTCTCAACTGCTGTGATGCGTAAGCAATCACCTGTCCTCTTTGCATCAATACTGCTCCTAGACCTTCTCCAGATGCATCTGTGTAGACTGCATAGTCCTGAGTGCCTGAAGGAAGAGCAAGAATAGGCGCTGTAGTCAACCTCTCTTTCAGTGTCTGGAAGGCCTTCTCACATGAATCGTCCCAAATGAATGGAACTCCCTTCTGCGTCAACCGTGTCAGAGGGCGAACAATGCGGGAAAATCCGCTAACAAAGCGTCTGTAATAGCCCGCTAGCCCGAGGAAGCTCCGAATCTGTGTAACTGTCTTGGGCTGCTCCCAAGACATGACTGCCTTAATCTTCGCAGGATCTACTGCGATACCTGCTCCAGCAATGTATCTAAGACGATCCGTAGATCATTCGCATGATCCTATTCATTTCGTGAATAGATGAGCACATCATCAATGAACACCACTACAAACTTGTCCAAGTATGGACGGAAGATCCTGTTTATCATATCCATGAAAGCCACAGGTGCATTGATGAGCCCAAACGACATCACCATAAACTCGTAGTGTCCATAACGAGTCTTGAAAGCGGTCTTCGGAATATCAGACTCTCGAATCCTCAGCTGATGGTAGCCTGAGCGAAGATCAATCTTTGAGAACACCGAAGATCCCTAGAGCTGATTGAACAAATCATCGATGCGAGGCAAAGGATAACAGTTCTTCACCGTTCTCTTGTTCAACTGCCTGTAATCAACGCACAGTCTCATGGATCCATCATTCTTCTTGACAAATAGAACCGGAGCACCCCAAGGTGAAGTGCTCGGTCTCACGAATCCCAAATCTAGCAACTCCTGCAACTGCACCTTCAGCTCTCTCAACTTGGCTGGTGCCATGCGATAAGGTGCCATTGAGATCGGCTGTGTATCTGGTAGCAAGGTGATCTCGAACTCGATCTCTCTCTCTAGAGATAATCCTGGTAGCTCATCAGGAAACACGTCAGGGTATTCTGAGACTACTCGGATGTCTTGTGCCATCGGCTCCTGATCAGATATCTCCCGCACAAATGCAAGGTATGAATCACAACCCTGATCGATAAGTCGCTGAGCTCGCAACACTGAAATGTACTCCATGGTGGAGTCATGTATAGTACCCTCAAAAGTAAACTCGGGTAAATCTGGAATTCTGAAGACAACCGTCTTCCTAAAGTGATGCAAATTGAAATCGGCGACGGCGAATAAAATAATAATATATTTTTTTGGCGGATTTTTGGTAGAAGAAGAGAATGGTGGAGAAGAGAAATTGGAGGGATTGAGAGGAAGAACACGCCGGAATGCGCGGGGTTGAGAGGAGAAGACCGCGGAGATCGCGTGGAGGGAGAGAGAGACGGAGAGGGGATAGAGATAACAATCTCAATTTTTACTTCATAATTGACTGACTAGAACAATGGACTACCCTCTCTTTATATAGGAGAGAGGGTTTACAAAAATAGTAAATAAATCAAATTAACAACTAATTTAATCCTAATTGACCTCTAACTACCTTAATTGGACCCTAAATTATTTAATTGACCCGAATTACATTTAAACTCTACGAAATAAACGTTGAGATCACAGGCGATCTCAATTATTTAATTAGACCATTATGACCGCTAAAAACGTAAATAAAATTGATAATTATTTAATTAAATAAATGTGGCCCCATAATTTGGGGTCACGCTGCATCAACTCTCCACCGCTTTAAAAATTCGGCTCCTGACGAATTGCGTGATGTAGGTGGATAGTTGGAGAAATCATCCTTGAATTGGGCTTCATTTTCCTTCAATTCGATCATTTTCAATGTTACGTTTGTAGTTTTTCCCAGCGGATGGGCAGCTCCGCAACTTTCGCACCTCTTTCTTTTCCTCTCTTTTCATACTGTAAATAGAGAAATGTGGGGATTTACCGTTGCAATTTTCCCAATGCAATATCCGATCCCCCAATTCCAGGGGTATCGTTTCCTCAAACTTCATTAGGGCTTCCTTCTCTCAAAAGGCGGCGGGGCACGGTTCCATGGAGGCAGCGGGGAAGGCGCGCTGCAGGCGCGGGGCAGATGCGGCACAAGCAGGCGGCGTGGGAGGGTTTGCGGGAGGGTGGTGAAGCAAGGCCTGCGTCGCGGGGAGGATGCGGAGGCGCGGGGATTTGCGCCGGTGCGGGGGAGGGCAAAGGGTCGGCGTGGCGGCTATGGCGGAGATGGGGGGCGAGGGCGATGACCCGTGCGAGGGGAGGAGATTGGGTGGCTGGCGGAGGGGCGGGGCTATGGGTACTGGCGGGCCGAGCCGGGGCGCTGCCGTGTTGGGGGAAGGCGCGGGGACCGTTGCGGTTGGAGAGGACCGGCGCGACGGCCTGGCGAATAGAGGGGCGAGGGAGAGGGAAGTCGTGAGCCCAGGGGGAGGGACGTGAGGGAGAGGGAGGCTCCTGGGATCCGTGGGGAAGCAGGAGGAGGCGGGGGATCCTGGGGAGATGGCGGCTGTGCGGGGATAGGGGACTGGCGAGGGGGGCGCGGGGTTGATTGGGACTTGGTTCAGGTCGGTTAGGGGCAAGTCGACGGTTGCGAGGGCTGGGGAGGGTGGAGGCGTTACCTGGGGGGTTTGGAAGGGCGCCGGGGTGGTTGACGGGGGCAGCGGGGTCGACTCCGGCGACGGCGTTGGGTCTGAAATCGCCGGGACAGCAACTGTTATTGCGAAGAACTCGACATTTTGGCATGCTTTATCCGCGGGATCTTCATCGAATATGGATCCAATGTCCTCCTTGTCTTGTTCCACGATTGTCTCACCGAAATCGAGATTAAGACTGGGAGTACCTTCGTTTTCATGGCTGAAATCGACTTGAACAGCAGGCACAACGTTCTAATTTCGGTTGTCGACCGGCGAATCTTCGTCGATTTGAGCGTCCAACCATGCGTGCACCTTGATGCATGCTATAAGTCGTTGATGGAACTTTTTTGAGCGACGCGAATCACGAGATGGGCGGCGGAGACCGAACTTCGCACACCAATAGTCGATCGGATCGTCGAATCGTAGAAACGATTCGAAATCCATGCTCTGATACCAATTGATGCAAATTGAAATCGGCGACGGCGAATAAAATAATAATATATTTTTTTGGCGGATTTTTGGTAGAAGAAGAGAATGGTGGAGAAGAGAAATTGGAGGGATTGAGAGGAAGAACACGCCGGAATGCGCGGGGTTGAGAGGAGAAGACCGCGGAGATCGCGTGGAGGGAGAGAGAGACGGAGAGGGGATAGAGATAACAATCTCAATTTTTACTTCATAATTGACTGACTAGAACAATGGACTACCCTCTCTTTATATAGGAGAGAGGGTTTACAAAAATAGTAAATAAATCAAATTAACAACTAATTTAATCCTAATTGACCTCTAACTACCTTAATTGGACCCTAAATTATTTAATTGACCCAAATTACATTTAAACTCTACGAAATAAACGTTGAGATCACAGGCGATCTCAATTATTTAATTAGACCATTATGACCGCTAAAAACGTAAATAAAATTGATAATTATTTAATTAAATAAATGTGGCCCCATAATTTGGGGTCACGCTGGCGACAGCGAATAAAATAATAATATATTTTTTTGGCGGATTTTTGGTAGAAGAAGAGAATGGTGGAGAAGAGAAATTGGAGGGATTGAGAGGAAGAACACGCCGGAATGCGCGGGGTTGAGAGGAGAAGACCGCGGAGATCGCGTGGAGGGAGAGAGAGAGACGGAGAGAGGATAGAGATAACAATCTCAATTTTTACTTCATAATTGACTGACTAGAACAATGGACTACCCTCTCTTTATATAGGAGAGAGGGTTTACAAAAATAGTAAATAAATCAAATTAACAACTAATTTAATCCTAATTGACCTCTAACTACCTTAATTGGACCCTAAATTATTTAATTGACCCAAATTACATTTAAACTCTACGAAATAAACGTTGAGATCACAGGCGATCTCAATTATTTAATTAGACCATTATGACCGCTAAAAACGTAAATAAAATTGATAATTATTTAATTAAATAAATGTGGCCCCATAATTTGGGGTCACGCTGCATCATAAAGCAATCAACAAGTGCATGATGAGCAGACAACCAATCCATACCCAAATCAAGTCAAACTCATCAAGCCGTAGAAGTAGACAATCTGCGATCATCTCGTGACCGCCAATCAGTACGGGCAAGTGCCTGACTATCAGAGAAATGACAAACAACTGGCCACCTGGCTCTCGGATGTGATATGGAGAAGAGAGAGTATCTGCGACTCTACCTAAAGAAACTAGTAGTCTCAAAGGAAGAAAAGAATGTGTCACATCAGAATCAAATAGAACATGGAAAGGTCGATAAGAGTAGTCAGTATGTGTGCTAGTTGGTTAGTCATCTCCTAGTCTGGTCGGGATGACATGGTACTGTATGAGAAACATAACTAATCATAGAAGTACCATTTGAAGATACTTATAATATATGCTTTTTCTCTTCTTGAGATATAATATGAAAATTAATGAAATTGGTGACATCTGTGGTGATTGAATCTGAATGTCATATTTCCCTTCTCGGACTCAAGACAAGTCGGATACTGTCGCTATCCGAGAACTTATTGCGATCGGAATTGTAATACCGCGAATGTGCGTATCGGGGTACCACTGCTCTGATACCAAAATTTTGAGACCCCTCAGGATCCGGGTACCCGTTTACGCGCATTTCGCAATATTTCATTCACATTTGATTGCACAAGTCGCACAAAAACAGGGAAAATTTTTCGCGCAATTATGACATTCATTTCCAACACATAACCACAAGTAAACGAGACAATATGGCACCAAAATTCTTTTTCATTAATTTCCATATATTTTTACATCATGTACAAGGTCTGTCAGTATACACAATATATCCCAAAATGTAGTACATAAGAGAAAAGAAAGGGGAAGCATTTACATCACTATCTGCACAAAAACTGAGACAAAGTAATTCATACCGTCTAGTGTATACTCTGTCTCCAGGAAGCATGTATAGCTACTGAGCTGCTACTGAAATGCATGCTGTTTGCCTGCCAAACATGTTAGGAAAGAAGAGGCGTCATCGGTTGCTGGTACCTCCCAAAAACTTATATAAAATAACAAGCATTTATTGTGATCAAAAGCAGCAAGTAGAGAGGCATGAGCAATTCAAAATAAAGTTTATTTCTACCTGCAATGAGAAAGGCTTCCAGATTTCTAGTAACCACCTTTTATGATTAGCTATTATCCCCACATTTCCCACATAAGCATATTTTAATGGTAACTAATTAATCACAAGTATGTATATTTTATTATCATATTACTCGGAGATCATATTTGTAAATTTTGATGATGGGAAAGATGAGATGAGAAAATATATTAATTTATTTAATTCTTAAGTCTAGTTACTTCTTAGTGGATAGTCTGTGTTGGTCTGTATATAACCTCACACTATGACTCTAAGGTATTAAAAGTACCTTAGGGTTGGGGTGCCTCCGTAGGCATGCGGTGTGGTACAATGCATCCTAACTAAGTTTCCAACACGTCCACTAGCTTTTTAAGATTTCGAATTCAAATTATAATCACTTCCATTTACTCAACTTAACTGTGAACTGATTATAGTCACTTCAAATCGTCTCAATTTTAATTGTGATTTCCTCCAAACCTTGACTGTAACTTTCTCTCTGATGTAACTCTCGATGATGTAGATATAGATGTAGATATGGATGATATGGATGTAGAATCGCCAAGTCTGTTGGCGAAAGAAAACTCAAGCGGTGAAGAAGCCAACAAAGGCTCTTCCGTCTCGCCCTCTAATTGGAAGGACGGTCCAATAGAGGGATAGGTCTACTCCCCAACTACGCCACTGAGACGGGTGAGAGGGGCTTCCCGGAAAAGTCACTCTAGAAAAACAGCCCGACCGGTAACGGGCAACCGAGCTCGTACGTAAAACTGAAAACCAAGGATCCCCCGCCTGGGTATCCTAAAACAGAGGGTCAGCGTAACTGGTCTAAAGTCGGGATCCCAACGAGGCGTAAAAACACTACGAGCTCGCGTAAAAACCGAAGAAGGACTGGGATCCTAGACCCGCGCACTTAGCGGCCGCTGCCCTAACTGGGCTTCCTATCTTCCGCCCAGGTGAGGGTCACCGCGCCCTCGCACGGTCAGGTGTGAAGGTCACCATGACCGGCATAATAATTTATGAGTCATTATTGATTCACAGTCAACTTCATTTGCTTGACTACTCGTTTCTTTCTCAATTCTCTTTTTTTTTTATTAGTCATACAGATCTAGCTCTCTTGATCTATACTCTTATGGATTTAACTTCATAAGAGAAGAGTATTAATATCTGTAACTCACCTTTATATAACATTATGAGACTAATACTAATGTGAGTTTATTGGATGATAAAGAAAATTTTGATTAATTAATACATCTATCAAGCATATGTCTGATGTATGTTTATGTAACCTTGTTCATATGACTTTCACAAAGAGAGAGAGTATATTATTATATTATTACAAGTAGGATGGCATGAAAAGCACTTGTATTAGTTCCTTGGATAATACAAGACTTCCAAAGAGAGAGAAAGAGAGAGAGCGTAGATGGTGATCCCCAACACCATTGACCTACCAAGAAGGTCATTCAAAGACAGATAATACAACTAATTCCAGTTTATCTCTTTATGGAAGAAGTACAGGTCTTGTGTAACCAATTGCAACTGACGATACGGTAAAATGGTATTCAAGAGATGTTTCTAGCGCTAGGGAATTTGTGACCTTGGGTTAAAGTGATGTATACATAATAGAGTAAAATTTCACCAATATGTATCCTCAAACAGAATAGTTATGATATCCAGGACCTGGTTATTTGCTTTAACAATTGTAACTAGTATATTTAACTTAAATATTATTCCTTGGTTTGATGACCTACATACATTTTGAATGTGGATGGTTTAGATTTCACCCTTAATATTAATGCATAATGTTCTCATGACAATGGTACATGTTTGGATATGGCTAACTTAGATTAAGAGTATTGGCCAGGCCAGATGACTTATAATGCAGAAAATGAATTGTTTAACGAAGAAGTATAGTTCTTCCTGCATCATGTATTCTTAAGTATAGATTTAATAAGATTGATGAGGGTATTTCTTTATATAGGTATAGATACCAATTCAAACGACAACTGCACTCCATCGTCTCAATAGAACTAATATCAAAAGATTCTAACTCGACAATAGTTACAGATCACCGATGCTTCTTGTATTTTTTGTTTATTGAACATGGCTTAATAGACATAAATGAATCATTACTTACATGTAATTCCATTTTATATTTCCAGAATTTGACAATAGAGGACCATTTTAAAATACAACATAGACGGGCTAATAATGCATGCTCGCGACCTATAATTATCTTAAATATTATAAAACATAAACTTAGAGAGCACCAATATATTTTAGAATGCTAATGCTACATGTAACCAATTGAGATACAGATTTCAACAGTAAAGGATATTTCCCATGTATTTGACCCAAAACTAATGACAAGAGCTCAGACACATGCTTTAGTTTATAATCACAACATACAACCAACTGTTAAGAATAGATTGTAATGTAAACAATAACATATTTGATAGCAAGAGGAAAGTCATAAATGGTACATGCATGGCAGCAATAGGGGTAGAAGGATGGTACCTCTATTCCTTCAAATTTTGGAGAATTAAACATGCAGTAGAACTAGCATGAAACGGCTGATCTTTGAAGCAAAGAGGAGGGACAACACTCCAGCTTCTGAACTGCACTTGATGGGGCTCCAGGAGGTCCTTCAATCTGCTGCAGCAGCTTCAGGATTTGCTGCATGCAGCAGCTGATCCCTTTTTCCAGCAACAAAAGGAAAAAGAGAAGGCTGAACTTTCTCCGTCGTTGGAATTCTTTGGGAGGATTTGGAGAAGGAAAGAAGGAAAAAGAGGTTTCGACCGATACTTATAGGGAAGATGAGGAGTGTACCTTAGTTTTCCCCCAATTTGGGAGATTACCACATGCACGAAGCTGCAATTCCAGGAGCAGCTTTGGCTGTAGCAATTATTTCCAGATTGGCTTCAAATTGAAGCAGAAAATCCTCTTGTTAGGGCTTGGTTTTGCAGTTCCAGCAAGGGAGGACAACAGCAATAAGGTAGGCTGGGGATGGTACCTTTATATTCTCTAAATTTGGAGGATTGAGGCTGCACCTGCTGCTGTAGGTAGCAGCTCCAACTGCAAGGGGATAGTATCAGCAATTGATTAAGCTTTCTGCAGCAATTGCAGAGAAAGATGAGACTGTAACTCCTCCCTATTTGAGAATTAGAGAGGATTTGGGTTTCTCTCGTTGGGAACGAAGGGGAGAAAGAAAAGAATTGGAATTTTAAGAAAGAAAAGAAGAAGGAAGGGGAATTGCTTACGGCTGGAATGTAGATATATATAGGAGAGGAAATGAAGGGCATATGGCTTAGAGTAATGCCAAGTGGAGCTTAAAAGAAATCCAAGTGGAGAAAATAGTGATTAGGTGGCTGCTTAAAAAAATTTCATATTATATATATATATATTTTTTTAAACAAACAGTAGTAGTCGACTGCTACTGTCTAATTTTATTATTTATATATATATATATATTTGTTCTTTATTTGGTATACTTAAATTAAACCGTACGCGCACCTCGGTTGTCGGGTTTTGACGTGAAAAATCTTGACTTGATCGTCTCTGAACGACGATCAATATGTAGTATAATATTGATATACTTTCGGTCGAGTTTTGAATACCCGAAATTTTCGGATACGTTTTTTTTTGTTTAAGGTTAAATTTTGTGAAATTAAAATACCAAACGACACCCGATTGACGAACGGTCGATTTCGTTGGTCTCGTGTCGTCGAATCAGATCTAATGATGGTCTCGGTTCATTTTGCGGTTTCTGAATTTGCGTCGCGGCTTTTTACGGCGCGCGCTACGATGCGACCGTTTTTCGGTCGATTTCGCCCGAACGACTTTTGATTCATAATAAATTGACCGTTTTAGGTTGTTTGGCATTGACCAACAACGTTTTTGGGTTCATTGGATCTAAAATCGGACGAGTTCGGGTTTGTTTGAATATGGATGTTACAGGAGGCTTGAGGTGGAGATTAGGGGCAGGGTTTCGGTACAGGAGCTCCGGTCTAGGACCGTCGCTCTGATACCATGTTGGGAAAATAGAGAGAGATGTTTATTTCTTGAGCCCTAGGCTCTCTTATATAGGGAGAGACCTATGGGCAAATTACATAAAGTAGACAGAAGGAAAAGAAAATAGATAAAAGATAGACAAACATGAAATATATCTCTACATAATGCATAGGGCAAAGGTACTAAAAAATCTGTTTGTCATGCCATTCTCTCTTGTCATATTATCTTTGCCACATTACACTGCAAATCACTAATTTGGGTTTTTTTGCTAGTGTTTTCTCAAAAGCGGAAGGATGATCATCCACTAAGTTTTGTTAGAACAATAGTATGGTTGCTTGCTACTTTTCAAAATTTCAAATGATGCACCATCTCCCACTTCCCCATAAAAAAGGACTCATAAACAGAATAGACCTATCGCTGGGGTTGCTAATGCAGTTCTTTTTTTTGCAGCATTAGAAGGCGTGCTCTTGATTTACTTTATGGAATGTGTGATGTTACAAATGCAAAGGACATAGTTGAAGAATTGTTGCAGGTTATGTGATATTAAACTTCTCTTAGTTGAGAACTTAATATATATGAAATTTTGATACTAAATGGTGGTTGATCTTTATGTTTTTAATAGTATTTGAGCACAGCTGATTTTGCCATGCGCGAGGAACTTGCACTAAAGGCTGCCATTCTTGCAGAAAAATTTGCACCAGATTTGTCTTGGTGAGGGCTAATTTTAGGAATTCTGATGAACCCTGTTTTGATAAGATACACATGCAGATGCCCAATGAGAAATTCGGTTAAGTACAGAAGTATGATGTTGAGTTATTAATTTGCATGGAAGCTTGGTTTTCGATAGTTAGTAGCATGACATAAGCTGGTTAAGGCTTATATATAGGGTGCCCTTCAAATGAGATGGGTCTTTCTTGAGATTGTTAAAGTCATTGTCAATTTAGTAAAAATTATGTAACAATTTTGTAAAGTGTAAACTGCACATTGTAAAGAAAATGATTTTGTAAAATATATCATCCATATGTAAATTAACATTTTCCTTCAATATAATAATACTTTCATAATTCTATTTGATGTATATGTTATATTAATATTTATTATTAAATCTATGGCATAAGAAGCTGTAAAATATATGGGAAAGATACCTAAATTGACATTTTCTTACCATAGATATGGCGAGCCTCCATCTCATTTGAAGTTTCTCCTGTATATATGTGGTTGCTTGTGTTAAATGGGGCTACCCTCAGGGGGAAACTTGGCTACCCCCACCCTTTTTTCTCATTTTAAGGTATTTTTAATGACCTCTTGGGGGTTTGAATCACTATATGACAATATGTTCTCATTCAAATTTCGTGTAAAATAGGCATTCCTAATTCGTCCATCTAGAAGGGGTCAATTTCACTATCTCTGAAATCGTTAAAATTTGATAGGCTTGATGGATGTGACAAGAGTCTCAAATTGAGTCGAAGTTCAAATGAGAAAATATTATAAGTATAATAGTGATCTAAATCCCCTCATGTGTTATTAAAAATACCTTAAAAATAAACAAAGGTAGAGGTAGCCTTGTTGGCCCCCCTGGGGGTAGCCCCTTTTACCCAATAGATAGTATTTTAAGAACCGTCTTAAATTGGTTGGTGGTTGAGCATGTGGGTTCCCATCCTCGAAATTAGGATTTGAATCTTACTAATTTCTCTTAAATAAGATTTTGTTAATATGCTGATTAGGGATATGTATGGAGAATTTGAGAAACAAATATGGTTTTCTACTTTCTATAATGTATTTGTGGAAACTTTTTGTTGACCCTTAGTTTATGCTGAACATATGATGTTCTCCTTCCGCAACTTACCATCTTTATCTCCACTCATTTATAAATCCTCCCCATTATTCTGAATTAATCCAACCATTTCATCGTTGATGAATGCAAAAATTGGGAACTAGGTAAAAATTAGGGGGTTCCTGTCCAATTTGAGCCTTTTCGATGTTTTAAATTCTTGTTCTAAATAAATTGATATTTCCAACAATAGTAGATTGGATATTTTGTTTAAATTAGATATTTATATGAATCATTTACTGTTTGTTTGGGATTTTCTTCTTTTTTTATTTCATTTGTAATCAAACCCCTTATTACATAAATGGCTGGTGGAGTCATAAAAAATCACATGAGTACCTTAAAATCGGAGTTTCTTCCATCTTCTCGTTCCTTCTTACTTTTTCCTTGTGCATTTCCGCGCCTCTCCACCAAAACCCTACATTATAGGTGTGTCTCCCATTCTTTCTCTTACCCTCTGTCTATTGGTATTAGAGAATGACATTCAAATCGTCTATGATATGCATACGGAAGGTTGGCAGAAAAGGTAGAGATCATAAGTCCTCATCTTACTTATTATCACAAACTAAAGATTATTTACGTTGCTTATGTGAGGTTATAACATTCATTTTTCGAGGTTACATACCAATACTTGTGAATTCCGTATACATTGAAATTATTACTATTTCAAATAAATGGACAAAGGGGAGGATCTCCTACACTATGAACCACCACAAAATGGTGGAATCCATCATGCCACTATCGATTTGATCCCATCTTATCGGACCCCAATAACCGGAGTTCAGACCATCGCCTCGTCACCATTATTGCAACAACCATAGTTATCAGAAGTTGCAAATGCTATTGTGATTGCCATCACCTACAGGATGCAAAATGTCCTTCCCTCCTTGGTTCCACCGGAGACCTCCATATTCTTTCGACAAGCGATGATGGGACAACTATCACACCGACCGCTATGTGTAGTGTCCAACCAATATTAGATTCCATCGTGCGACAGTCAATTTTTTGATTCGATAGTACATGACGCCATTTGTTAGACATTAGCTCCAACTACTACTACAACAACTATTATGGGAAGCCGCAGGCCCGCAAATGCCATTATGATTGCCATCCCCAACTAGCCGCCAACACTTTTTGCTCCATTTGGATCCACTGGAGATCGATACCATTTCCCACTCAATGTTGACAATGAGATCCCTACCATACAACTCTCCACACATGGTGCTCAATCATCATTGATTTCACCCACCCCGACCACAATCATCTATTGGCTTTCATTCCTTAAACAACATTGTCATTCACCACACAGTTGCACTATTGCTCTATGGTGTCTTAGAAGTGTAGTGTTGTCTGCATGCCTGTCATGTCTCTTCCAACAACAATGTTGTCCATACTTTCTTTTCACCACCTGCTTGTGGCCATCCCTTGAGGAAGGCCTCGACCAATCACCTTATCCATCACCAAAGGGAAGGGATTGTCAATGTTGGATCCTGGAGCCAACCATCATTGACATCGGCCCAGGAGGGGATTTAATGGTTTGAAACTCCGGCCTAGAACAGTTGTTTAGAAACCATGTGGAATCCAATGCCCGTCTAAGATCATTGTGCTATGAACCATTATTTTGATACCCACAACTTCATTGTATTTAGAAATAGGTTAGGATAAGGGTTGACTTAACAAAAGCAAATTAAACAAATACCCCAAAGGAGTATTACACGGACCCTAATCTTAGTGCTTACACTCTAACATGAGTTATGATGTAATTTGAAAAATTATGTGGGTCGTTATGTAATTGGGAAAGATTGTGGGATCTTGGATGTAAAATTTTATATTTTATTCCAAGGTTGCAGAAAGCGGTAGTCGGTACTCAGTCGACGGGGTCACCTACTAAGGATTAGTCGGCAGTCGGGAGACTAGTTGGAATTAGTCGATTTTGAATTTTTTAATTATTTTAAATATAAAATCAGTTTTTTTATACATATATTCGTATGTATATACATATATTCGTATGTATATACATATATTCGTATGTATATACATATATTTGTACATTTTATATGACATCATGATGAAACAAAAGAAGTAATTGACTTTAAATATAACAGTAAGCATATTGGAATATGTTTGCTTTAAAAAAAGTGAAAAACACAAAAAATAAAAAAGGTTGTTGTAAAAGTCGGCCGACTAGTCGGGTGGACCGACTAAGGGCCAACTAGGCCTAATCGAGTCGGCTATCCCCCCCCCCCCCCCCCCCCCCCCCCCGATTCGACTAGTCGGCTGACTTTTGGAAGCTTGTTTTACTCCCATTTCTAGTTTCAAACTGTACCCACTTAAATGATCTGGTGGTAGTGCAATGTGTCTACCACCCAAAAGTCCACGGTTTGAATCCCTCATTGTGGGGGTTGCGTTAGGTAGTCGACAACTAGTGTAAAATATAGTTGAATATTTCAACATGGATTTGATTAAGAATCCATGCAGCCGACCCTACTTATAGTGGGAGAAGGCTCTACCATTTTTTTCCTAGTTCAAATCTTTCTATATATAAGGGTTCCCAGAGTCTTGGGAAATCAATCATGATTATTATAAAAATTAGGGTTTCCTCCATCTTATTTTATAACTTCTTTCCGTTTCCTCATGCATCTCCATGCTTCTCCTCGAAAGCCCCATGTTACATGCACATCTCTATTTATTCTCTCACTATCCATGTGTATTTTCTCCCTCCCCATTTGGATTATGCATCACTTCTCTACAACATTCTTGGTCTAGTTGAAGACTTGCAGGCAAACTAGTTGAGTTTAGAAGATTTCTTACGACTTTCAACAAGGCGAATCGCTTACGGCTTCGGGAGAGGATTATGGCATAGGAGGAGGTCAACAGAATTGATAGGCTTGAAAACGAGGGTGGCCTGTTAGAGGAAGAGATGATGGAAAGAAGTGCTCATCTAAAGATAAAAAGGAGGAGGCTGCATGGAGGCAATGAGCTAGGCAGAAGTAGTTGAAGGAAAGAGACGCGAATACATGATTTTTTCCATATCGTTGCTAGCGGAAGAAGTCGCAGGAACATGATACATTCGATTTCTGTTGGCGACGAGGTGGTTGAGGGGGATAGGGCGGTGGGAGGCTCTGCGGTCTCACTTTCAATCGCTTGGCAGGCGACGTGCACGGGTAGGCCGAGGATGGCGATGAAGGGGGAGTTTTACGGCTTTCCAGCATGGAAGCGGAAGGTCTGCTGAGTGTTTTCACTGATGAGGAGGCAAAGAAAGCATGCTTTCAGCTGAATACAGATGGGACACCGGGTCCGGACAGTTTTCCGGTTGGCTTCTATAGGGAGTTCTGGGGTATGGTGAAGCAAGAGGTCATGGATGTGCTGGAGGAATTTTAGGAGGGAATTTGTGGATTTGAGAGATTGAAAAAGGCATTTATCTTTCTCTTGCCGAAGAAGGATACACATTCCAGGTTTGAGGACTATAGACCCATATCACTATCTAATGCTATTTACCTCATTATCTCTAAGATCCTAGCGAACCGATTAAAGGGTGTGATGAAACGGATAATTTTGCCGGAGCAGACAGCTTTTGTGCCCGGAAGAGATATGGCAGACGGTCCGGTCATGACATCAGATATGGTGTCAGATTGGAAGAGATGCAAAGCTAGAGGCGTGCTCTGGAAGGTAGATTTTTCCAAGGCCTGTGATTGTGTTGATTGGAGGTTCATGTGGGCGTCGTTAGAGAAGACGGGGTTCTCGGGTTTATGGATTGTATGGATCAAGCGGTGTGTGACGACGGCTTCGCATGTGGTGTGTGTCAACGGCCGACATGAGGGGGGTTTCTTTCAGCCCCAGAGGGGCATCAGACATGGATGTCCTTTGACATGGCTTCTTTTTGTTATTGTGGTCGATGCTTTAGCTGTGATGATGAGGAGGGTGACGAGTGGCGGTTGGTGTTGGGGACCATTTTGTCGTTGCAATATGTCGATAACACCATGTTGTTTATGGGGGTAGAGAAAGAGAAGATTCGGCGAGCGTCTTTGATTATGTACATCTTTGGAGACATTTTGGGGATTCAAATCAACAGAAACAAGTTGGTAGTGGTTCCATTCGGCCTATCGGAGCAGGAGGCGCAGAGGGTGCGGTGTTGTTGGGTTGTCCCATTACCACCCTGCCAATCACTTATCTGGGATTACCATTGATGGCCGGGCAACCCAAGAAGAGGGATTGGGAGGCACTGCTGGAGAGGCTCGAGAACAAACTTGCAAGTTGGAAAGTTAGGATGCTATTAAGGGGTGGGAGGTTGATTCTGCTGAAGCATGTCCTTTCATCCTTCCCAATCTTCTTATGTTCTACGAGGTTGCTACCTACTAGGGTGCTTGCAAGAATTGACGTGGTAATGCGCAGATTCTTTTGGTCATACGAGAGACAAGTCTAGGAGGAGGTTCATTGGTGAACTGGAATAGGGTGACAACGTCGAAGAAGAAGGGTGGGTTGTGTATGCTGCGGTTGAGAGAAATGAACAAGGCTTTAATGACAAAATGGGTGGTGCGCTTATGGGGCAGGTCAGAGGATTTTGTATGTAGGGTGATGATGAAAATCTATGGGATATCCATGTCGCTGGATGTGATTGTGGGCAGCTACCGTCGTCTTTGTGGAAGGGCATTTCACAGGTGATTCCAGAGATGGCCAGTCAATTGAGACCGATGCTTGGGGACGGAGCGCTTTTCCGATTCTGGCAAGATGATTGGTCGGGGGAGGGGGTGTTGGGGGTGCAGTATCCATGTCTACTCCAGTTAGCAGTGGATAAGGACGTGACAGTGCAAAGGGTTCAGGAGTAGGGGGTGTGGTCTCCAATTTTTTCTTCGCGGATGTTGGATCAGAGGGTGGAGGGGACTTCTTGGCCCTGCAGGTGGAACTGGGGCTGGTGGAGGGCCCATCGATTGGAAGGGATCACTACGTTTGATGGGACGGTAGATTCTCGGTTAAGAAGGCTTACTGTTACTTTATAGAGGACGGGAGGTTGGAGTTTGGGGGAGGGGGGAGGTGCTGGTCGGAGTGGACTTGCATATGATATGGAGAAGCAAGGTGCCAAACCGAATCAAAATTTTCTTATGGTTGTTCAGACTTGGCAGGATCCTCACCAAGGAGCGTTGGGGATAGTTGATGGGGACGTGGCATGCAACATATGCGGATCAACAGTGGAGGAGGTAGATCATATGTTCTTTTTGTGTCCATCCTCGGCTCAGGTGTGGAGCATGGCGAACATATCTTGGCTTGATCGGAGGATAACTCGAGCTTTTGGACGGATATCAGATTGGTGTGCAGTTATGGCCACGAGGACTCTGCGTACCCTTTTGCGTTGATTTGGGATATCTGGTGTGCGAGAAATGATGTCATTTTTTGGGGGAAAAGTTTCTACTCAGAAAATGTAATTGAACATTGCAGGGCTATATCTGTATCTTGGAACGTGTGACTCAATGTAATTCATGTACAATAAAAGTTAATATAGATAAATAAATATACTTTTATGGTGGTTGGTTCCAACTTGGGATGCCACCTGATTACTTTAAAAAAAATATTCTCTACTTCCGAAGATTGCTGACTCCACACCTATAAACAAATTCAATGGACTCTGCTCCACTATGAATCCCACCCTTCTACCATTTGTCACTTGCTGCCAATTATGTTCAAAAGTTCCACTCGTTTTCCATTTCGATGATCTAAATTCACTTCTTATTGATGGTTATAAATGAGAAATTTTCATTTACTGGGACAAATAAGGCAATGCATTGACGCTTATTTCATTTGGGGGTTTTCACATGGATAATGCTGGATTATAATATGCTTGATGCTTATGTTCTTTTTTCCATGCTTGATTATCATTCCAGTCATATTAAATATAAATTCATTCTATCGATAGATCAGTTTCTTCTTTTTATCATAGGTATGTGGATGTGATTCTTCAATTGATAGATAAGGCTGGGGACTTTGTCAGTGACGATATATGGTACCGTGTTGTGCAGTTTGTTACAAATAACGATGACTTGCAGGTTTTACTCACTCGTTGGACAGCGATTTTTCTTCCTCTTGCTTTGTAAACTTTGTTATTATATTTCTTATTCTTGTTATTTGACAGCCTTATGCTGCAGCAAAGGCGAGGGAATATCTTGACAAGCCTGCCTTGCATGAAACTATGGTCAAGGTATATATTTTCTGTATGCCATGCCCTTCTGAAATCACCTACTACCAGCAAATGTCGACTGAATGCGACAAAATTAGTATCAGAGTATCATCTGCTTTGCTTGAAAGTTGTTCAGCATTCTGCTCGCCGCTTCTTAATTCGTATTCTGCAGCTATCTTGGTTATCATCCCGAATCAAAATATAGTATCTGCATTAATGATCTCGATTCTTGGTCTGTACCATATACGATATTCATGAAGTTAGGGACTTAAATTAAATTGTCTTTTCTTGTTGCAGTAAATGGCCCTTAATAATCGAAAATTTTGGTTTAATTAGTCCATTTATTCGTATTTTTGCCCCACTATCACTAAGAAATCAGATTAACACTTGTGGATTGGTTGCACAACCTCATCCCTTTCCTCTGCTTCAACATTTGGTTTCTACAATTACAGTAGAGCATTGGGCCAGGTTGGTCCGAACCCAACCCTGACCCGCGACCCGCAAGAGTCCAGATCCAGCGCGAGCCCTAAGTACATGTGGGCTGGGTCCAGCCCTCATCTTGCCAAATTTTCGAGCTTGGGCTGAGTCAGTCTGACCACGAGGAGGCCTTGGATATTCTGACCCGACCTGCCACTTATGGAAGTGCTACACAAATAAGGAATTTGCTGAATTAAAGGCCATGTGCGTGCATGCACATGGTTTTGCATGGGACATGCACGAGCGGGCCCTCCTCAAGTCTGAATAGAATCGAGGACCGACAAGCCTTATTAGTTGTTGAATGAATTAATAAACTTAAAAGACAATCCCGCTAGACAGTTGGGTTAGTTAAGCATGTTTTAGTATATATTTACTCTCCACGATAACATAAGAATTTGGTAAAAAAAATACATAACATCTAGACAGCAAGAGATATCACAGAAGATGCAATACAAATGTACCATGTTTCAAGTTAATACTTAAAAATTTGTATGGTCTACCAAGGTTGCAAAAGTTGGTAGTTGATGCTCGGTTGGTCGGGTCACTAACTTAGGATTAATCTGCAGTCAGGCGACTAATCAGATTTAGTTAGACTTTAGTCGATTTTAAATGTTATAAGCTTTCTAATTATATAAATAATATTTTGTACACATATTCTTATTTATCTACATAGATTTATACATTTTCTATACTATCAGTGAAATAAAAGGAATAATTGAACTTAGATAAAACATTAAGTATTTTAGATTAAGATTTTAAAAAAACAAAAAATAAAAAGTATTGTATCTTCATGTAAAAATTGGCCGACTAATCAAGCCGAGTAGTTGGCTGACCGACTACCGAACGATTGGTCAAAAGTCAGTCAACCACCCTACCAACTCGACTTGTCATACCAATTTGTTAGACTACTTTTACAACTATGTGGTATACTAGACAACCTTCTTCCTGAAATATTATCCCATTAGGCTTATGAAATCAGAAGTCATGTTCATGTTCGAATGAGAATCAACATGAAATGAAGGGGCCGAATCAATTCATCTATTTCAAGCTCATCCAACATCCACCCTTCACCAATCATTAAATCCCTAACATTTAACCTTTAAGTACTCATAATGGAGGTGGGTCGAGCCTTTAATCCCAAAATTCGGTCCTCGACCTGGCCCCAAGGCCCGAAAAAATTTGACAGGTCCAGGTCGCCCCAGGTGAGCCCAATGCTCCACCCTATCTACAATGATCAACGGCTGTGTGGATGCATATACGGTCAAGGCCCTAAATGTCGGTTTCGGTCACCATTTCGATGACTGACCGAAGCGGAATTTCGATCGAAATTCGGTCGAAATTAGATCAAAATTTCGATCATTTTTTGTACTAAGACCCCCATATTTCGGTCATTTTGACTATTTCGATAGGGTATCGATATTCAACAGAAATTCGACCGAATTTCGCTGAAATTTGAGGCCATGTATACGGTTTCATATTGGGGAGAGCTAAGATGGTGTCTTGGTGCTTGGGGAGGTGATGAGTTGGAAATCTAGCCATTTGGCGTTAATTATTTGGTTTGTTGCATTGTGCATGGAGAACGTGATTGATTGTTTTATTGGATTTTGTCCATTTGTGTACTCAAGGAGTTGGGTTTTGGAGGTGTTTGGAAAGATATTAAGGTATGGATGCCACCCCATTATTGCATGTAATATTGGGATTCAAATGGGGCTACTGATGTTGTTATGGTGCTTGAGAGATTGTGATGGATGGTGATTCAAGGACTTCTCATTAGTAGACTGGCGGTCTAAGGCATCTATTTTCCATGAAGTATCTATTTTCTCGAGGGTTGTCACATAAATTTAGTCCAACGTGAATTATCTTTTAAAATTTAGTCCCACGTAAGTGCTAACACTATCAAACAGTAGAGGTATGTAATGTAGGAGGGGTATTTGTATAGGCGATAATTCCAAGCTTTAATGTGTAACATTTCTAGTGTGCACGTACATAACTAAAAAAAACTTGCATTTCTATTTATTTATGTAATTTTAGATTAGCATAGCTGAAATCATGTTACAAGACACGGTTAAGATTTTCTTCTAAAACCAGCTATGTTTATAAATTTCAGAAGACAGAAGGAACAACATTACCAAATTCAACGCTTTTGAAGTAGACACTCCGGAGTGCTAGGCAGGGTATATGTATAAATAGAGCATCTTTTGGAGGCCATATTGGGGGTCATATTTATAAATATGAAGAATTTAGATGTAAAAATACTAATTTATAGCTGAAACCATGTTATAGCTGGAACACAACATCTATGTTTTTATTCTTTTATGTTAGCTGGAACTATGTTGTAAGACACAAAAAAGTCCCCTCTAAAAGACTAAAACCATCAGAGATTATAATTGTCTAAAGGGAAACTGAACCAGCATTATCAAAGCCAATGCTCAAGTGCCAACCGCCAACCTTCAAAACACTCTTGGATGATAGCTCTCGTCTAGATGTTCACTCAAGAAAAGAAAGGCGATGAAATGTTGAAATATCCATGTGTCAACGCACAATGATTTATTTTTTGAGAAGAGAAAGGGTGGTATCCCAAGATTGGGAACCACCACACTTTTATTCCATTAAAACATCAAGAAACTTGTACCCACTTAATGGTCTAGTGGAAGTATAGTGTGTCTACCACACAAAAGAGTAGGGTTCAAATCCCACTCTTGCAGGAGTTGCATTAGGTAGTCGATGGTCAACATAAAAAATAGTCGAATCTTTCAACATGGATTTGAGCAAGAATCCATGTAGCCGACCCTACTTCTAGTGGGAGAAGGCTTAGTACATTTAAAACATCGAGAAACTTACAATGCACTATGATACAAGATACAAGATTCAAAAGCGACACTATGCTACATGGTTCCAGGGTTCACACAACACTATACAATGCTCCAGAACCTTTTCAGAGAAGAACGATTGCCCATGAAAAATTGTCTCATTTCTACCACGCCAAATTGCCCACAAAATGGCGAACGGGTATGAACTATCAGCCTGACTATTGTCGTGCACTGCTCTAATGCAACTCAAAAAGTTGGACGCATCGTCCGCCCTAAGCCACGAAATATGACATTCGTCGAGTGCACACAAGAGAATAACAAATGGTTCAAGACTTCCACCCTAGATCCGCATCTGTCGCAGTTGTGATCTTCAACACCTAACTTATTAGCAACACTTGTTGCGAGTTTTTCATCAAATTTTACAAGTCATTACATAGTGTTACAGATAGAGACTCTCCTCAATTATAGTAGATAGAAACTTTTTGCATAAAAGTTCATTAGAAGCATATGTTGATTACTCTATCTTTTCTTTACAATCGGTTGTTTCTACGAGCCTTTCATTCAATTAATGGTAAGATGAGTGGCTCATCTTGCTCAGAGGGCCTTACATAATTTGGAAATTTTCCTTTATATGTATGTGTATAGTAGATCACTTTAGTACAAACTAAGACGATCTGTGGAGAGAGAGATGAGAAAATGTAATAAGTTATCTATTCATGAGAAAGGTTTAAAAAGTGCGAGGCGGTCCGAGATGTTTTCCGAGAATATGAGATGAGGCGTAAGCCTCAATTTGTTGGAAAGAAAAATTAAAATTAATGCAAATTATACTGGAATAAATCACAACACAAATTATTACAACATATTGTCCAAAAGTGCAATACAAAGTACAAACTACAGCTTTGATTGTTCAAAGTTCAAATACGATTGCATCCAATGGCAATCCAAGAAGCCTTTACTTCATCAACAAGGGTGGTTATGGTCTGCTTCTCTTCTTTCAAAATTCAAGTTCATAGTTTATGCATGGTCGGTGGTTTGAAACCCCTTCCATACATACCCACATACATCGGTCATCATCGTCAGACAAGGACTATTAACTATGTTGAATGCCGATGAATTCTAAAAAAATTTCCCAATGCTTCTGCAAATCCTTCTTCTCGCATCTTTTTTCCAACTTGCATTCAAAGTGAGTTGTTATGTTGGAGGATCTGAAGTACCTGCACCCCTACCTCCTTGTAAATAAAAAAATCAACCGGTCCTCGAGCTTGCTTGATTGACACTGCTAGAATATGTCAATGCTCTCTATGACCGTTAATTTTCATCACCTCCAGATGACCCTTGCATTCCAACTTGACAAACCTCTTCCATTTCAAATATCATTCTCCTCTCATTACTCTTGCTTTCCATGAACATCTTCATCTCTTGTTAAACCTCAGTGGGAATGTTTGGACATGCTCTCACATTCTTGCGTGTCTTTGCAGGATGATCTTTTAGTCGCTTTACCTCACTGGTGATATTCATCGGATAAAAATTACATTCAATATATACATAGCCTTTTCCTTAGTGATGCTCGCCCATTTTAAGTTCTCGGCAATATTCCCATTCGAGATCCGATTGCCCCCTCCCCCCTGCTTTGACTTTCTTTCCCATATCTAAAAGTTATATAATAACATACTTACATACACGATAGCATATGTACGTACACAATAACATACCTACATAGTACATGCATAAACACACAAGGTTGCCAAAGTCGGTAGTCGGTACTAGGTTGGTTGGGTCATTGACTAAGGATTAATCGGCAGACAGACAACTAATGGGATTTAGTCGGGCTTTAATCGATTTTGAATTTTTGAATTATTTTAAATATATAAATCACTTTTATACATATATTCTTATATTTTTAGAAAGATTTGTACACTTTTTATATTATCATAATGAAAGAAAAGAAGCAATTGAGTTTAAATAAAACATTAAGCATATTAGAATAAGCTTGCTTTAAAAATAAAAAATGGTATCTCCAAGCAAAAATCGATCGACTAGTCGGTCTAGTCGGAATTAGTCAATACTCAGTCAGTCACCCCATCGACTAATCTAGTCGGACCTACTAGTCGGGCTAGTCGAGGGACTTTTACAATGTGTAAACACAACGACATAATCCCTCTAAACACATCGAAGAACATATGAAAAATGAAAACCATAAAAATAAATCCAAAAAATACCTACTGTGGAGGCGACAACACTTGTTGGCGGTGCTTGTGGTGGTTTTGGTCGTCGGAAAGGGAGAAAGCGGTGGCTTTTGTCATTGGAATAACATCTGTGGTGGTACTGCCCAGCCTTCATCGATATCTAGAGCACCTCCTCCATGTAGGGACAAGGGCTATGGGGTTTCTTTCTATTCAAACAGAAAGAAAACCTTCAGTTTTTCTGTTTTGGTGAATAAGGAGACAAAAAAATAAAAAAGGCTCAGCGAGGCTTATGCTTTCGCCTCGCCTCGAGCATCTCACGCCTCGAGCGCATCAGGAAAAGCTGAGGCATACACCCCACCAACCTAACCCGAAGCGTGCGCCTCGAGATGCTTTTGACGCGCCTCACATCAAGGCGTACATCTTTGTGCCTCAAGGTACCACTTTTTAAAACCATGTTCATGATACCTTACGGTTCTCTTATATAGAGGAGAAAGATGTTGGGTAAATTACATAGTGTAGATAAAAAGAAAGGAGAATAAATAAAAAATGATAAAAGATAACTAATATCTTAATATCCCCCCTCAAACTGGAGCGTAGATATCAATCGAGTCCAGCTTGGAACATTATCTCCGAAATGGCCCTCTAGATAGAGCCTTGGTGACACGTCTATTGTATGTTTACCTGAGCTAAAATGAGAGGTAAAATTGAAACCCATCTAGATCATGTCTCGAATGTGGTGACAATCTACCTCGATATGGTTGGTCCTCTCAAGGCTGGGTTGTTGGCAATGAAAAGAGAAGCATGATTAATACATTGGAGGTGCATGGGAAGAGGCACCTCAACAGCTATGTCAGTCAAAACAAATCTGACCTATATCATCTCCATACTCCCCTATGCTATAGCTTTGTACTTTGATTCTGCATTAGATTCGGCGACCATTATCTGCTTCTTGCTCTTCCATGATATCAAGGAGTTCCCTATAAACACTAGAAAGCCAGAGGTAGACTTCCTATCCTTGAGACATCCTGCATAATCTGCATCTGCGCAGGTTGTAACAAAAAGGTATATGCATATGCTAAATAAAAGACCAATGCAAAGTGAGGTATTCCGATACCTCAGAATCATATGGACTGCATCCATACGTGCATGTCTAGGCTGCTCTATGAACTGAGTCACTCGACCAAGTGCAAAGGATATATCTGGCTTGGTGATACTTTCTTATAAGATCTTCCCAACGAGCTCCTTGTACCTCATCTTGTCTACCTCCTTGTATCTTTATTATGTAGCTTCATACTCGGGTCCATGGGAGTAGTGTCATGCTTGCAATCTGCCATGCCCATCTTCGAGAGAAGATCTGTAACATATCCTTTGGGTCATCACAAGATCTCGTTGGTTCCGAGCAACTCTAGCCCAAGGAAGTAATGTAGACTGCCGCAATCCTTGGTTACAAGTCGCTGACTAAGGAAAACCTTAGCTGCTTGAATGCACTGCACATCATCACCTGTAATAATAATATCATCAACATAAACCAATACAGCAACGCTGAGGCCACTGAACATACAATGATTGGTATACAGTTGATCTCACGAATCCCTATTGCACTATCAAGTCCGAGAGCTTCTAAAACCTTGCTCGTGGACTATGTTGCCATAGGCATCCTTATGAAGTCTGCACACCTTCTGACACTCCCCCTCAACATCGAACCCTGGTGGTTGCTGCATGTAGACTTCCTCCTGTAGGTCATCTCCTCTTCCATGGCAAGTCACCATTTGCTCTCTTTGAGAGTCTCTTGGTATGTAGGTGGGATTCAATGGAAAATAATCTCGCAGCAAACTTCTTGAGATTTGTGTAAAGTCGTGCCGAAGACACATGTCCAACGAGAGGGTTTCTTGCACAACTACGTTTGCCTTTACATAAGGAAATATGTCACCGCAGATCATCCTCTTGTGGTGGTCCCTGCTCTTTTCGTATATCTTCATGCTCATCCTGCTACCAGTGCCATTGGTTGAAACCAAGTTTTCAGAATTGACCTAACGCGTGCTAGATGTTGGGAAAGGCATTGGAGTGTGGAGAACATACTAAGGTATATGTGTAGGAGGTGGAAGAACAACATCATCCCCAAACTCTGAGGGACTCAACCTATCACCTGTTGGAGTATAGTACATGATGGACTCAAAGAAAGTAACATTAACACTACATAGTATTTTCTCTGGATAGGATCAAAACTCCTGTATCCCTTTTGGTTACAAGAGCACCCAACAAATATACATTTGACAGCTCTAGGAGCGAGTTTGTCACAACCTGGATCCAGAAGGTGAACAAATGTTACACAAGCAAAACCTCATGGCATAAGAGAGAAAAGGGCCCTTCTCAGGAAAAGCAAGAGAGGATGGTGCTTTTTCACCCAGAATGGTAGAGGGCATCCGATTGATTAGGCAACAAGTTGTCATCAAGCATTACCCCAGAAGGAATGAGGAGCCTGAATCTGTATGAAAAGAATCCTAGTGATGTCCAGAATATGTGACTTATTTTTCAATCTTAACAAATAGGGGACTCAACCATCAACTTAAGGGTCTAACGTGGACATATAAGGGTCATTGAAGCTTATAGAGGCCTCTGTTTGAGACAAAAACATAAAGCAGACCCATCTTTCTTTTGGAATATGCAGCAATAGCCCAAAAGAAAGGCCCAAAAAGAAGACCAGTCTCCCTTTTCTATTTAGGGTTCCCTGACATGGACCCCCTTCCACGACAAGAGCCACCCCACGAGACGAGATTGTGGGGTGGCTCTTGTCGTGGAAGGGGGTCCATGTCAGGGAACCCTAAATAGAAAAGGGAGACTGCTCTTCTTTTTGGGCCTTTCTTTTGGGCTATTGCTGCATATTCCAAAAGAAAGATGGGTCTGCTTTATGTTTTTGTCTCAAACAGAGGCCTCTATAAGCTTCAATGACCCCTATATGTCCACGTTAGACCCTTAAGTTGACGGTTGAGGCCCCTATTTGTGTGTCCAGCAACACCATTATGTTGAGAAGTATATAGACACGACGTATGATGGATAATGCCACATGATCTAAAGAATTGGGATAATTGAATAGTACATAACTCCATAACATTAGCAGAACGAATGTATTTAATAGAAACAGAGAAAAGATTCTTTATTTCAATCTTAAAATTTTGAATCATAGTATTAGCATCAGACTTATTCTTTAATAAAAAGACCCATTACGGTCTGAAAAAGTCATCCACAACAACCACATAATACATGTACCCCTAATGATCATGGACACGATTCGGACCCCACATATCAAAATGAAAAAGCTTAAATGTACTTTGATCAATATGACCTTGACGACTTGTAAAGCTAGATCGGTGACACTTTCCAAGTTAACATGGTTCCCACTGAAACGTGGACTTGGTAGAAATGCTAGTAATGAGATGATTGTTCTTTTGCAACGGAAGATGACCAAATCGGAGATAAGTTTATGGAGGAATCGGTCCAACAAAAAGAGAGCTAGCTCCAGGATAAGGAGACTAGATCAACATGTAAAGCCCTCATGCTCACGGGCACATCCAATCACTCTGTCCGTGAGTATATCCTGAAAAACAAGGGAAGCATGATCAAATATGGCATGACAATGTAAATCTTTTGTAATATGAGTGATAGATGACACATTCTTTGAGAATTCCAGTACATGAAGAACATTCCATAGGCGTATGGAGGGAGTCAAATGGACCTCTCTCCGTTCGTTTATGGGAGAATATGTCTCATCAGCAATGTCCACTGATCTACCAGGTTGTACGCAGCTATAAGCATGGCCTCAAATTTCAACGAAATTCGATCGAATTTCTGTCGAATATCGATATCCAGTCGAAATAGAAATTCGACCAAAATGGCCGAAATGACCGAAATATGGGGGCCCTATTACAAAAAAATGATCGAAATGATCGAAATTTCAGTTAAATTTCGACCGAAATTCCGTTTCAGTCGGTCACCAAAATAGTGACCGAAACCGACATTTAGGGCCTTGGATATAAGAACCAAACTATGTGCGATCTCCACATAGATGATGAGAAGCTCCAGAGTCCATGATCCATTCTGAAGTTGAATGCGACTAGTAAATGCATTAGTAATACTTGAAGTGCTAGTGGAGGCAGAAGCAACATCATCTGATGAGCCAGTAGAAACATTAGAAGATCTAGCAATTGTGAGCATGATCTCTGTCAATCGAGCAACAAAGTTGTCAAAACGATGATCGATAGAATCATGGTCAGTCTAGACTTGCTCAGTAGCACGAGCTAATGGTGGAAAGTTGTGATTGCAATAGCACGCATCCTATAAATGATTGAATCGATAACAATATGAACATGGTTGACGTGGATGTGATCCTTCTCTGTCGTGTATGCCCCGTCCTCTAAATTGAGGCAAACTGCCTCTACCACGGGAAGCTGTCATAGCTGATGATGTCTGAGAAGATGCAGCAGAGGGGATGCTCATTTTGCTCAGCCTGCGGTATGCTTCCTCCATAGATGGTATAGTAGCATATGCGAGTAACTGAGAGCATGCCGAGTCATACTCAGGGTTAAGGGCTACCGGAAAGACATGTGGTAGACCTTGTGCTACTGCGGTGAGCCATTAGAGGTATGTAGATATGGAGTCTATCAAACATACCCCTAAGAGATGTGTACAAGGATGAAGAGGACAATCACCCTATTTGATCGTAAGAATATCATGCTGGAGTTGTATGATCTTGGACTCATTCCACGCTTGAGATTATGTCGTTGCGAGGATGTCCCATATTACTTTTATTGTTGGCTGACTCAAGATACCATTGGCTATTTCCACTGAAACATTACCAGATAGCCAAACTTTTGCATAAGCATCATCGGCCTCCCACGAGGCATTGGTCCCAATCTTGTTGGTCGGCTTATCCTACGTCAGAATATGCTTCTTACCATGGCTTTGTAAGAGATTCATGAATTGTATCATCCACAACTCGTAGTTTGTGCCATCCATCTTGACAATATGTGCTGAAACTTTAAAGGCACATGTGATGGAATATTAACTATATTTTATGACATAGTGCCGAATTAATACACAACTGGGACGTAGACATGTGATATGGTGTCTACACGAACAACAAGGGGGTTCGTTGTGGGTGTATGCTCATACCACAACTAACCCTAAGCAAACTCGTGCGTGGCATGGGCAACGCTAGGACAACATTGGGCGTCGCTAGGGTAGCTTAGTTAAGCTATTGTGGCATCACACGTGGCCCTTAGACGAGGAAGTAGGGTTTGTGCAAGGCTTAAGGACAACTGAGGCTGGTGATGGCATTGGGTTTAGGTATAAGCTCCGATCCAGGATCGTTGCTCTGGTACCATGCGGAAAGAGAGATGAGATAATGCAATCAGTTATCTATTCATGCGGGCCTCGAGTTCTCTCAATATAGAGGAGAAGCATGTTGGGCAAATTGCATAGTGTAGATAGAAAGAAAAAAGAATACATAAAAAGGAAAGAAGATAACTAGTATCTCAACCACGATCAAGCGTGTCATCTTTCTGAATATCCAACCTATATAAAGAAAACTAAAAGTATGGCCTCATGGATTATGGGGAATTCTCGGAGGTTTTAATACACCTGGATTGCGTGGATGAAATGGTGCATCAATGCTACATCTTTCTTGATTCTTATCAATGGTTATTTGGAGGACAATGATTTTCACTCGCAAAGGAGAGTTCATCAAGGGTGTTCACTCACACCTCTTGTATTTGTCATTGTGGTGGTTGTCCTGGTTGTGATAGTGTCTTAGTCTATTGAGGGTGGGATATGTACTGGGTTCATATGTATTGATCTTTCCATTTTGGTGTTGCAGTATTTTGA
This sequence comes from Ottelia alismoides, assembly GCA_037367405.1. Lineage (NCBI taxonomy): Eukaryota > Viridiplantae > Streptophyta > Magnoliopsida > Alismatales > Hydrocharitaceae > Ottelia > Ottelia alismoides. The sequence continues at coordinate 503,500 of JAZKJV010009615.1, read as the reverse complement.
TGACACCGATTTCTCATTGAGGGGGTGTGGATGTTAAGAGTTTGTGCTCGCCATGGGAAAGAAGGTAAGAGACAATGTGAAAAGGAGTGTCTATAGCAGTAGCGGGGTGGCTTGTTTAGCTGCAATAGAGTCCGTGAGTTGAGCAACAAAAGCTTCAAGTTGAGTGGCTACATCAGCGAACATAGCTGGAAGAGGGGGATGATTCGAGCTGGAAGAGAAAGAGAGAGGTTACTGGTTCTCATGAATTGCAAAGGGCTAATGGCCCTAGTCCAATTCGTCGGAGGATCTGTTTTTATGTAGGTTAAAATTGAAGTTTTCGAATTCTCCAGCTTTGGGTGTTTGCCTGGAGGCTGGAGGTGGGGCTATTTGCTTCTAAAGCAAATCACTTATGTTTGGTATTGCATGTTGGTTAACAGTTATACTGTAGTCAGCAATTGCCTCAAAGGAAGTCATCAATAGTAGGCACTGTTGGATTGGCCCATTTATATTATTCAAGAGTCAGCACTACCAGACATTTATATACTTACTGTTGGAGTATTTGATAGTGCACCTATTGTGTTGTAGCAGGGTAAATGGATCCTGGAGAAGATCCATTTACCCCATCCAGTGTTTAGTCCCACATGGACCAGTGGTGGGACTTGGAGGCTCTGGGAAGGCTATATAAGGAGCCCCAGACCTCCTGTACTCATTGAGAAAGTGCAATGCATAACACACCCCTTTAGAGGGCTTCTCCCGTGGTTTCATCCCGCTCCTCACGGAGTAGGGTTCCACGTTAAAATCCCGCGTTCTTCGTGGATGTTTATTCTTTTTCCATGTTCGCTTCCGCATTCTTCATATTTTATAACATGGTATCAGAGCGGGTTCGATTCTCGAGGATTTGTTGTTCGTTATTTTTATTCGAGATTCGATCGTTTTTTAAAGATTATTCAGATTCATGTATTGTTGAAGATCGGTCAAGATTGTTGATCATTCGAGATTCGTTTGAAGATTATTGTGCATTCAAGTTCTGGAGATCTGCTCTTTCCAGAAATTAAAGGGTTTGGAAACCCTAATTTCATACGGTCCGCGTACATCGGGTTATCAAGAACCCTAGCCTCGGCTTGATCCAACCGAGTAGGCCTACAGTTCTTCTGATCTCCAGCAGGCAGTACATGATCCATTAATTACAAAAGGGGGGGCGAGGGCCCTGTTGAGATGCATGTTTTACAAAATTTAAAAAAAAAAAGAAAAGAGGAGGGATGGGCTGCATATCCCAAGCTCGGTCAGGGAAAAAAAAGGAGGAATTATTTTTGAAAAAAAAAGAGAGGAATTATTTTTGGAAAAAAAAGAAAAGAGGGGAAGAGAGAAAGAAAAGTTTTTGGGCCCAAGTGGGCCGAGTAGAGAAAAAGAAAAAGAGAAAAAAAAGGGCGCGTACATATAGCAAAAAGCCATACGTATTTTTCAAAAAAAAAAAGAAAAAATCGCGTACACCTCAAAAGCCGTACGTAAAATTCAAAAAAAAAATAAAAATAAAATGTTGAAAGCCAAAAAAAAATGATACGGCTTGTTAAATGTTATGTTTTCCCCCATTATATTGTCTTCTCCCAACTTGATCGATGTTCATTTTCCAACAAGTATGGGAGAAAGGGGGAGTATATGTAGAGTCACAGGTCTTGTATTCCAGATGCAGATTCAGATTTCCAGACCGATCAGATTTCAGACTCTACGGTTCAGATCCAGTTTCAGACTCGACATCAGATAGTTCCGAGTCCAGTTTCAGACACGCACGAGTATGCGGTCATTGTCAGATGTGCATATGTTGCCATCATCAGTTCGAGGTCCCCATCATTCTTGTTGTTGTTCGGCCAGAGTTTTCATATGAGCCATAGGGACTCCAGAGCAGAGGACCATTCCCTTGAGGGCAAGGGTTTTCATGTGGTATCATAGGTACACCAGAGCAGTGCACCATTCTCTGAGCCAGATGGGAGAGACCCAGTTCTCCGACAAGGAGACTTCAGGTGCAGTTTCAGACTCGATGATCAGATTCCGAGTCTTCAGTTGACTCACACTCCAGCCCGTTCGTCCTCCTCACCTGCATGGCATGAGAAGCAACGTCCTCGACTGCAGCATGTGCGCGTTGGGTTGATATTGTCCGTAGTGTCATATAGCGTGAGTTGAGTTTCTTTCTGTTTGTTTGTCCAAGCTGAGCATTGCATGCTCCAGCTTGAGGGGGAGTGTTGGAGTATTTGGTAGTGCACCTATTGTGTTGTAGCAGGGTAAATGGATCCTGGAGAAGATTCATTTACCCCATCCAGTATTTAGTCCCACATGGACCAGTGGTGGGACTTGGAGGCTCTGGGAAGGCTATATAAGGAGCCCCAGACCTCCTGTACTCATTGAGAAAGTGCAATGCATAACACGCCCCTTTAGAGGGCTTCTCCCGTGGTTTCATCCCGCTCCTCACGGAGTAGGGTTCCACGTTAAAATCCCGCGTTCTTCGTGGATGTTTATTCTTTTTCCATGTTCGCTTCCGCATTCTTCATATTTTATAACACTTACTTTTGCTATTTACAACTGTTTGCATATGACAGGTCAGTGCTTACATTCTTGGCGAGTATGGCCACCTCTTAGCCAGAAGACCTGGTTGTAGCCCCAAAGAAATATTTGCAATCATAAATGAGAAACTTCCTACTGTATCGTAAGACTCCTGCAGTGCTTATGATCTCACCTTTTGTCTGTCCGTCGTCTGTCCTGATTAGGATTACTGCGCCCTCTTAAAATAATTGAAACTGCTTATTTTTATTCAGGACAGCCACTATTGCCATTCTTCTGTCAACATATGCCAAGGTATTGATGCATACTCAGCCTCCTGATGCTGAATTGCAGGATCAAGTCTGGGCAATCTTCAAAAAGTCAAGACTTCTTTCTCACTCTCTTCTTTGATTGAGTAGTTAAATTGTTGTCCGTGGTTTTTCTGGTTTCAAACATTTATGTTAACATACAATAAATTTTGTTCAGATATGAAGGTTTTATTGATGTTGAGATACAGCAGAGAGCCGTGGAATATTTTGCACTGAGCAGTAAAGGTGCTGCTTTGATGGATATACTCGCTGAAATGCCCAAATTCCCGGAAAGACAGGTGCATGATATATTTATGCAAGCTCGGCATATTTACCTGGTTATACAGATGAAGACTATAATGTCTTTGTCAAGTCTGTGTTTGTAATCTTTACAGAAACTACCGTTTTTAGCCTTACTGGTGCTATTACTTTATATTAGTCTTCCTTGCTGAAAAAAGCTGAAGAAACAGAAATTGACACGGCTGAGCAAAGTGCATTAAAATTGCGAGCTCAGCAGCAAGTATCTAATGCTTTAGTTGTAACCGATCAACGGCCTGCCAATGGATCAGCAAATGCTAGCCAGCTCAGCTTAGTCAAGATTCCTGTCCAAAATGAGGTGAGTGATGCTTCCCTTTATACCTTTAATTCATGGGTTCTGCTGGAATGGTCATTCATCATGTTTAGGTAGGGCTGGCTATCGAGCCTAACGAGACGAGCCAGGGTTGGGCTCGATAAGCCCAACTGGGCTCGAGCTCGAGCTCGGGCTTGAGCTCGGTGGGCTCGAGCCCTTATCGAGCCAGCTCAGGCTCGATAAGTCTTGAGCCGAGCCCTTTATCGAGCCCGAGCCTCTTATCGAGCCTGGTCTGGGCTCGAGCCTATTCAGGCTCGTTAAGGAAATAGGTGTTTTTTTGGTGAAAAAGTGTTGTGCCTGGGCTCGAACCCGAGACCTTTTTAAAGATCGTCTACCTTACCAGTAGTCCATCATCCGAGTTGTATATTGTAACATTCTGCTTGTTAATAAAAAAGAAAAAAATACTAAATTTCTAACTATGACCTAGATTAACGTAGATAAAAGGTAGAAAATCCAAGTCTACAACATAGTACAAGTTACATAAACAACATAAACACATAATCAACCATTAACGATGTTGCAAAACTAATACAAATAAAAATAAAAATCATTGTATTTTCACAAATAGAATATATATATATTCCTTATCGAGCCCGTTATTGAGTTATCGAGCTGAGCAAGGCTTGGCTCGGGCTCGGCTCAATAAGCTATCGAGCCCAAAAATCTGGCTCGGGCTCGACTCAATAGCTTAATGAGTCAAGCTCACGTGCCCTTATCGAGCCGAGCCCGAGCTTGGCTCATCGAGCCGTGACTCAATAGCCAGCCCTATGTTTAGGCCTTTAGTTTCCATTAAAAGTCTGGATATCTCATGCATAACTATTCTTCATCTGTGGTTTAATGGACAATAGCGTTGATATTGTTCTTTCTCTTTATTCAAAAAAATAGTGTTTTTTCTCTTTTCCTTTTCCTCCCAATCCGCGTTCTACATTTCAATCTCTCAACATGAAATGCAACTGTTCCACTCCGAAAAAAGGTTATTCCAAAATTTTCGTCTCTGCGACCGCAATATGTAGAGGGAAAAGAATGAATCGGCAGCCTACAGTGACCTACGATGGTCTGGACAGCGGCCTAGGCAGCGGTGGCCTGGACGGCGGGCGGCAGGTTGGGGGGGGCAGGTTTTGGTGAGATACAGGATCTCCAGTCTAGGACCATCGATCCGATAACATGTGGAGGGAAGAGAATGAATTGCATTAATGAGAGACCCTTGGGTTCTCCTATATAGGAGAGGAACCTATTGGGCAAATTATAAGTAGAAGACAAAATAAATATATAATAAGGAAACAATAAGAAAGATAGTAAATATCTCAACACAATATGCCTCAAAGTAATTAAACAATTGTGCAGGATGTGCATTCTGTTGAGCATGAAGTGGTAGAGAGTAATGGTGCTTTAGTCAAAGTGGATTCTGGTCCTGCTCCTGCTGCAGATCTTCTTGGTGATCTTTTGGGTCCTATTTCTGATGAAGGTCATCCTGGCACTCTTCCTGTTCCCGTTAAGCAACCTGTTGCCCCTGAATTGGATCCTATCAATGACCTGGCAGGTGCATTAGCACTTGCCACTGTGGATGAGAACCCAAACTCTGTTCAGGTACATTATTATCTCTTAGTAGTTTTACCCATTTTCAAGTGTTCTGTTTGACATATGAAGCTGTTTTGATATATCACAGTTGCCCAATATCCGAGATGTTGGTGTTTTTTTAAATGCATTACTTCCATCATATTGTCGTGTTATAAATTGAATCCCAGTGAAAAGATGTCGGCAAGTGATATCTTCTTTTCGTATCAACTCTATTTATCTTCTTTTTGTATCAACTCTATTTTTTGTGCTTTCTAATTTGTATCTTTTATTACAGCCAATCTGTAACATCCCAGAAAGATTCGCTGCCTTGTGTTTGAAAGACAGTGGAGTTTTGTATGAGGATCCTCACATCCAGGTTTGTGTCCTTGTGCCACTTTGGTTACTCTACATGGAGCTCAAATCAGTTATAGTAAGGCTTCTGATAAGTTGTTAAAATCTACATCTGTTTTTTTGTACTTAGATTGGTGTGAAAGCAGAATGGAGAGCCCATCATGGACGTCTTGTTCTTTTCCTGGGAAACAAGAACACTTCTCCTCTAAGTTCAGTTCGAGCATTGATATTGCCTCCATCTCACTTGAAGATGGAACTCTCCTTGGTGCCTGAAACTATTCCTCCTAGAGCACAGGTTGGAATTTCCATCTGTTTTTTTTTCTTTTTTGTTTCCTTCTCAGCTCTTTCTCATTTGTCTTTGATTTTAGGTGCAATGCCCACTTGAAGTTATAAATCTCTGTGCAAGCAGGGATATTGCAGTTCTTGACTTTTCCTACAAATTCGGGAGCTCCTTGGTATGTGAGCTGACAAATATTGTCGGAATGGGTGTTTTGTGGCAGTGGTTTCTGTTGAGATTATAATTTATTCTCGTTGCATCTAGGTTAATGCCAAATTACGCCTTCCAGCTGTTTTGAATAAATTTCTGCAACCATTAACTGTCTCAGCCGAAGAGTTTTTTCCTCAATGGAAATCGTTGTCTGGGCCACCCTTGAAACTTCAAGAAGTGGTGAGTTGATTTATACCTTCATCATATTTAAGTTTTTGAGTGGCTTATGATGGTGATTTCCTTCTGGTTCACTGGTGGTCAGTTTGAAGTCTCGAAATGGTCGGAAAGTGAAGTTCAAGCATATGTTAATCTCTATTTTTTAAAAATGTCAAAGGATGGGTTGTCATAGTCATCCAGATAAATATTAAATATTGGAATAATTAATATATTTGGTGTGGGCACCTTTGTGTGTTTCCCCCTTTCTTGGCTTCAAAAAAATCTAAAGGGAAAAGTTAGAAAATGGTTAATTTATTATTGTCCTCGTTGGGCCTCCCGCCTTTCTCACAATTCAGATGGACAGTTTAACATTCATGACATAGGATCATATTCTTGAATTCTTCTAAAAAACATTCAGAGCAACCGCATGGCCCCAAAGACCACGAGAAAATGGAAGATCTCCGACATTATTAACATTCAATTCATTAACCCCTTCCTCTGGAAACTGTCTAAACATCCTTCACGGTTGAGGTCTCCAACCACAAAACTCCAGCCTGCCTTCAAACTTAATGGTGTGTGAATAATAATAGTGAAACAAGTGATTGATGTTCTCTTTCTTAGTGAAGGGCAGAAGTCAGCTTTATTTATATGCATGATTTTTAAAAAAATTAATAAAATAATGAGTCATTAAGATGAATAATTGATCATGATTCATTCAAATAGAAATAAATGTTACAAGTCACAACACATGATACAGACTGCAAATAAGAAACACTCCCACGAACTGTGCACAGTTAGCACCATGTACTATGTCTCCCATGTGTTCGAATATCAGTGCATTCCTTTTATCCATGAGGTCCACAATAGCACCAAGGTCGATTCCTGTCATGACGTCTTCTGTATGCTCCCTTCCACCAACCCTTCCTATTTTGAACTCCTTTAAAATCCATCCAGATTGCTGGTATCCATCCAAGATATCTTCATTGAATGCCAAACCGGTGATGCCATTGGGCGCTTAAGGGTAAAATGGTCCAAGTCCTCACGATCTCTACAATTTGGATATGCCATGCCCATCCAGATGGCTGATATCTATCAAAGTGATCTCCATTGAACGCCAAGCCGATGATGCCATTGGGCACTTAAGGATAAAATGCTCCAAATCCTCAAGATCTCTACAAATTGTATGTGCCATGTCAAAATCAACGCCCATCTACTTTTTATGCCTCTATAGACAACCTCCTTAATAACCATTTATCAACCTAACCATCAATGGGACCTTAGCCTGCTATATCAGCCAATTTAAGTGAACTCCTGATCAAGGGCTGGGCATGGTCCCTCTGAACCTTGTAAGCTTCCTTGACTGAAAAATATCCTCCATCTACAACCAAGCATCTGGCATACCGTCTATCGCTGTCACACCATCTAGTAAGGTGATCATAAAAACAAACTTTTATATCCTTCTGTTTAGAAAGTGAGCCACAAATAGAGGCAACCATAGTCTCAAAAACAAGTAGCGGCAACCACTCATTACCACACTTTGCAACCAACATTTATCTGTCTTCCGGGAGCTCAAGCCACCACCATATGTAAGATTGGCTTACCCTATAAGTACATGCTCCAACATCTTCAACGGTCCTTGAGTTTTGAAGTACCTCTCTCTGTATTCTACACCCATCCTGGAGACAGAGACTATCTTTACATGCTGAACTCTAAGCGGTGCAGAGAAGAGGATGATTCTGCTGTGTATTTATATTCCATCCTCGGTGCTCATTAATGGTGATGTGTTCAATCTATTTCTTCTTGCATGGTACATTTGTCTTTGACTGTTTCCTAATCTTCCATAATATACAATAGTTGGATAAAATATTACTTCTGATGCTTCAAAGATGCCTTACAGGAGCCCTTTTGCTTTGATTTTTTATGGACATTTTTTCAGTTATGTTGGATTTTGATCGATAGCTTCATTAAAAGATGCGTTAAAATATAAATTCAAAGGAAAATATAATTTAATATCCAGTAAAAGAAACAGGTATCCACATACACAAAGATATTGCTCTTCAATTGAATCCATTTGCCTTCTCATTTGATTCTTAACTGTTTTTTGGTTGCTATGATTTCCTATGTCGTTTATATCTTCCTATGTGGATCTGTTTTTTAAATGTTTATCTGCAACAAGTTATTTTCTACATTTTAACATGAAAAAACAATTCTTATATGAAACCATATATGGACTCGGTATTTAGATTGTGTTGAATGACTTTCTTAGACGGTTAGACCGATCTTCAATGTGCAGGTTAGGGGTGTGAAGCCACTGTCTTTGCCTGAGATGGCTAGTTTATTTGCCAGCCTTCACTTGGGCATTACTCCAGGACTTGTAATGATTCTTGTATACTATGCGCTGCTTCTATATCTACGTTTAATTATTTCATAACATTCCACAATTCTATTTCAGGACCCAAATCCCAATAATTTGGTAGCAAGCACAACCTTCTATTCAGAAAGCACACGTGCAATGATATGCTTAGTAAGCCCTAGCAGCTTGAAATTGTTTGTGGAAGTTTGCTTCCTAGACTTAGTGGATGATATGACAACCCGAAACATCACAAAATTGTAATGCTATGATGTCTTTTTCATTAAAAAATGCTGTCCACAATGTTGTCTGTGACGTTGTCATTGTGGCTTTCTTTCACTCAACAACTGGAATACAATTAAGAAAATGATCGCAATTAGTGCATTACTCAAAATCTATCATATAATTCTGAAAGGATCAGCATCAAGTAAAGTTGACCAATAATATAGACAAAATTCGGATCACAAAATATCGAGCTGATTGAGTTTAATTGAGCAGAATTCGGTTTTTTTATATTTTGACTGACTACTTTCTTGTTGGAATCTAAAAGGAAACCCGGGTGTACTGTTTTTTTTTTATAATCAATGCAGCTATTTAAACTACTATGTGGTTATTTTGCTAGTTGAAGGGTATTTTTTGAATATTGAGTTTGCTTTGCTGATTGGATCAGACATCTTTTCAATAGGAAGTCTATTCCCTAATCATGGCCACATGATGGTTTAATTAGGGCAAAGCCACCAATTTAAAATTTACTCTTCCTCATCTGTGAGGCATTAGTGGGGTTTGTATAAACTTTATATTAGCTTGAAATTTTCCAAAAAAAACAATAATATGCCAAAAAATCTTTTCTTTGAAAAGTGCCCGTGCATATGCTGTGATTTCTAATCTTCAAACAGTCAAACCAGTTGGCTTGAGCCACTTGATAATGGGGTCCTACACATTTTTACAACTATTTTCTAAATCGGCATATAGGGAGAAATGGAAGAACATATGATTTTGTGAACTTGTGCTAGGAAAATTAATTAGGTCAGCTTGGTTTTCTTGTTTGGCCAATTTTGCTTCCATCCATTGTGGAAATTGGTGGCTTCGTGAGATCTATCTGCTAGCTTCTTCATCAGCTGGCGACGTATCTTGTTATCATCATCTCAATCTAGCATAGTCATTACGCAATGTTGTTCTCTCTTATCAGATAAGAATAGAGACTGATCCTTCGGATAGAACCCAACTCCGGATGACCGTAGCATCGGGAGATCCAGCGTTGACATTGGAGTAAGTGATTATTACAAAACATTCTTATTTTGATCCAATATTCTATGGCGTGAATAAATCCTTAATTACGAATACCTTGATGCCTTTGTCGTCGTACCATAATGTTGTCCTATATAGGTTATAGATATAATTTGAGAGCTAACCCTATATTTCTTATAGTGGAAACAATCAAATATTAAACATACGGGTTTCTAAACTCCACAGGTTGAAGGAGTTTGTCAAGGAACAGCTAATAATAATCCCAGCAGCACCTGTGGTTACTCCTCACATACCCCAGCAACCGCAGTCGCCCGTGGTAGCAGCAGCAGCAGCACAAAATGATCCTGGTGCAATGCTTGCCGGTCTACTTTGAAGTGACAGGGCATTTCGACTTGTATCCTGTATTTTTTCTTCTCAAATTTACCAAAGAATGCAGTTGGCCCCTCGTAGTTCTTGGTTATAGAGGATCTCTTGCTTGGAGAATGGTCAGCAGCAAACAGAGGCTGGCGGAACGGGTCAAGGCTCATTGTGAAAAAAGGTGGATTATTGTTTTCTCCTAGGGGTTCTAGATTCTTTGGGGTTTGTTGCTGTCTTATAGGCGATGTGCATTTTCCCTCCCCTTTTGGGGTTTTGGTGATCCTAAGTCTGTAATTTTTTTCTTCATGGGAAATATTAGATCAAGTGTCTCTTTGTAAAAATTTTCCGAGCTGAAGTTAGTGTGTGTGCAATAAATGTAGAGCAAAAGAAGGTTTGTGTTTGAGCAAGGCGCTCGGCCGATAGTGCCATTGAAGTGTGTACTTGTGTTAGTAGTAACCTCTGTCTTTTGACATGAGGAGTAAGTAAGCTATATATTATATGATTGTCATTCTCTAGTTTTCCTGGAGAACAGGAATCTTAACCATGGTTCCATCTCTGATACTAGAATCCTGATGATGCTAGGTAAAAAATTGTAAATGAAACTCGGCAATGGTTCTGTTTGGTGTTGGTTGCTTCTTCCTTTTTGCTCATTTGGTAAGTGGTTATTTTGGATATTTCACATGATTATTTTTTATTAGTCTTTCTTCAGTGTTATTTCCTTGCGTTGTTGGGTGATGTTTCTGTCGTGTTTCTTAATTTTCGATGTATGAGCGTTGCCACTTTCTAGCATCTTTGGACTAGTGTTGATGATTTCGTTTCTACTTGAGATTCCTCGATTTGGAAGAAAGCTCCAACCTGAAGCTGGATTTTTAAGGTAGCATTTCGATGGAGGGCAGTCTTGCCCAACATCTGCTTTATCTAGTGGATAACCCTTGTGTTTTTGGTGCTTGGATGAAGAGTTTGTTGTGATGTGATTTTATTGAAGTTTGGAAATATGATTAGATGTTAGCATTTTATAATTTTCAGATGACAAGATTGGAAGAATAAGAAATGAGTGTGGTTGTTGATGATCAGTGGACCCCATGAGGTGGAAACAAGGAGTTTGCAAGGAAACCTGGTTGCTCACCCTTGACTTTTGCGAGGAAACTCGCAAATGACAGGTTTTCGTGTATCTGGCATTTTTGACATGACTGTATGGGGGTGAATCTCATTTCACCCTCATCTCTGAGCATGGGCGAATACTTTTCTAGATCTATGGTATAATTCATTGTATGATTTGTCGAAACTTGATATGATTGGATGGGTTGATGAATCATTTGTCAATCAATTATTATTTGGCGAATGGTTTTCCGACTTTTTTCAGATTCTCTTGATTATATAGTATATATATTATTAAGAGAAAAAGGAGTATACTCCTTGGGAGTATGTAACTTACATGTTTCCACTTTTTTCCTCATATTTTTTCCATTTTTCTGAAATGAAACTTAGTATAATTTAGATTACAATATGTCACCATGGTGTCATTCAAAATTCGACTTAATTCGAGATTTCTATCCCATCCATCAAGACAGTCAAATTTTAATGGTTTCAGAATTGTTGAAATTGACCCCCTTCAAATAGAAGTGTTAGGAATGTTTGTTTTACATTAAATATAAACACGTATTCCACTTATTATTCTAAGTAAATCTCTTCATGTTTCATTTCAAAAAATTAAAAAATTTTGCAGAAAGAAAGGTAGAAACATACTCTTATATATTAACCCTATTATTAATCTTTTATTTGCATCTATATAATGTGCATAATTGTTATGCATCCCTCCCAACATTTTTTTTGAAAGAGTGATATGCGGAAAGTAAAAAAAAAGCTAATGATAGTTATGATAAACTATTTGGTTTGCCGTCACAATTGAAGTTTTCATTACTCGTTTCTTATTGTATTATATATTTTTGATCATAACTCAATATTCAATATTTGACATATTGATAGAATGCAGGGGTGTTCTATCACAAGTTTAGGAAGATATCCTTTTAGTGGCCTGGTTGCAGAAGCGGTGGCTCTCGCTTCTACCAATTAACCCCCTTCTACCAATTAAAAAAAGGTTAGGAAGATGGGTTCATATTAGATTGCTTGCGTTTTTTCTCTAAAATATTTTTAAAGTTGATCAGGAATGTGCGGGTAAAGCTCGGTTGCCTTCTATCGATTTTATTTGAGGTTGTAGTTTTCGTCATGTTCGCAAGCTTTTTCAAAAAAAAGGTAATAGATTCCAGATAAAATAATATTTATTCATGTAAATAATCGTTAAAAAATATAGATCGTTGTATCTAGCGTGAGATGTAAATTGTCTGATTATATAAGTCGCATATGCGTGACCCCCTTTCTTTCTCTCTCTCTTATCTTTATTCTGTCCTCTCTCTTCTGGTACACTGATATCATAGGAAATTCTTAAAGATGTATGCATAAAATTTATTAATCTGTGTTTGTAACTTTCTTACAAATATCAAGCCAAACGAAAAAAACATCATATCAATTACGCAATAACAAACGCCAAGGTGTTTTAAAAAAAAACTCGTGTTATATTCAAGTCTCCTACCAGTCAATTGCAAAGAAGGTCTGCTGATACATGAGTTAGAAGATGCGAGATTCTCGAAGATGAGCTGGCTAATAGAGGGGAGGAAGGTTTAAAAAGTGTTGGAAGAAGATTATACGAAGGGTTCTTAATTATTTGGATCTAAATCCCAGAATGATCCAAAATAGACTGAATGGTGTCCAAGAATTCATATAGCCGACTCTAAGTAATGTGGGAGAAGGCTTTATTGTTGTTGTATTGTATTCGAAGTTTCCAAAATACAAAACATGCTTCTTCTTTTTCTTCTTTCTTTTTCAACATAATGCATAAAAAAACTACAACATATTCTACATACTCAGCTAGGCGATCACGTGTAAAGTGAAATGTCCTTATTTATCAACATAATCGAAGAGAAAATAGTGGAGTTATTTAAAGAAGAAAATAAGAAGGGCAGAGAACCAGAATGGGGGAGTCCGAATTATTAATGGTTGAAAGATCAAAATTTTTGATTTATTTCAAAAAGAACTCAAGTAAATAGGAGACTAACAAACTAGAATTGACTCATTCAGGAATGGATTACACAAGGACGGAATCATGAATTTTATCAAGGGGGACCAACTATACATCTATCTTGTATAAGTAAAATGAAAAAATATTTTTCGAATGATATTTTTTAAGTAGACTTAACAATTTCAAATGTGATTTTTAAAACTTGATAAATTTACCATTTCAATGTTATTTGAATTTTTCAGAAAAGTATAGACCTTTTTAATGGTGATTTTTTAATAATTTCAGTTAAAAAATCATATTTAGAAGGAAACAATAAAATTTATTTCATTTACAAAGAGAATTAAAAATAATGGGAGAGATAAATGAGCCGGTAAAGTGAGTGGGGCTTTTTTTTAAACAAAAAGTAACAGTGGGATTTGAACCCAAGTTCATTTCTTAGAAAAATAAATGATTTACCAACAAGCCATTAAGCATTCAACATTAGCATTTGAGATTGCTCTTTATATATGTAAACTTTGAGGAGTGGCCATATCAAAAACTAACATCATCATATAAGTAAAATGTAATAAATTAAGGAAAGGTCATGACCCTCTAAGATATATGCTAGTTCCGTCCCTGACTACAATCAAATACGAACTTGTTCGATTTGATTAGTGACCAATGTAAACCTAGTATTTCTTCAAAATTATTCTAGTATTCAACAATCTAACCGACCGTGTCCTAATTATTTCAACTCCTAATGGGGCTCATGTCTACGTTACCAAGGGTTGAATAAGCATTGAAACTAATATATCATGTTATAGTTAGTACAAAAGTTAAATTTATCGTATTGTATCCACCTGTGAAATGTTACACGTGAATAAAAGTTAAGAGAGGGCGGCATCACCTCCCATTTAGGTAAATCTAATAACTGAAGTGTATCTAAATCCATCTCAAAAAGATAAACTATCAAACTAAACTTTGAAAAAAATTATAGTTAAAAGAAAACAACCAAATTTAGTTCATTTACCAGGAGTGCTAGAGAAATTGGAGAGATAAATGATCTTGTATATAATTTTATATAAAATTATACTTATAATTTTAATATCTTGAAAGTGATTAGATAAATATATAAAAGAAATTAAAACGAGGATCTAAGTATCAAACCTTGCTCTCTAAAATAGTTACCAAGTTACTATACCACTTGACCATTATATGAATTTACAACATTTTCCTTACAACACTATATATTATAAATTTAAGGAGGGGCCATGTTAAAAGCTTAATACATTGCATAAGAGAAATATAATAATCAAGTAGGGGTTATGGCCTCCCATCACATATATTGGTTCTGCCCCTAGGTGCGAAGGTGGCGGTGGTGGAGCGCCTAGGTGCGAAGATGGCAGTGGTGGAGCGAGGATGGCGATGGTGATGCTGGCATGTTGGTGGCATAATGTTGGTGGTGCTGTAGTGGTGTGCAGGTGGCGGTGCAAGAGTAATTTTTTGGACGTACATGTGATGAGAGTTTATTCCTTAGGAGGCCATATGACATTGAAAATTACTAATCATGTTATATGTCGGCAAACAGTTTGCCAATCAATGAATTGTTTGCCAATCGACATATTTTTACTCATTTCAATGCTAAACAGAAAAAAACCTCGTAGCACGCGATCTTCAGGCACCTCGATCTTTAGTGTTATGTATCTTTGGCGCATCGTTTTCCGATCAACTAAAGGTTCGTCAAAATTGTCATCTCTCCCATGTTAGGATTAGAGTTAAATTAGAATTAAGAAATCTAATGGGATTGAAATCCTAATCCTAGTAGTAGTCGAGTTGTATTCTATTTATAATTCTATTCGAAATAGGACTATGCGGTTGTAACTAAGCTATATATAGAGGGCGCTGGAGGCATTGCCTCTACACCAAAGAAAGAGAGAGTACCACAAGATAAAAGAGAGAGAGGGGGAGAAGAGAGAGGTGCGAAAGTGAGGTAACAAAGAGAGTTGTATTTGTTCTTCTTATAGTAATCTTTCTTCTCTGATGGTCGTGAGAGGTTACCATCACTGTTATATCTAGTTATTCTTTCTTTCACGTACTTCCGTGATGGTTGTCGATTATGTATCTGCATCCGTACCCGATTGTTCGTTCCCAACACCTCCTTCTTTAACATCATCCCCCTCCAATCCCTCTCACCCAAACGCTCTCCCATTCTCCTTATTATGTGCATCAATAGTGTTGGTGGAGCTGTGTTGTTCTCAATTGTGTTGTTGCTCACAATGAGATTGTTCTTCTTGTATTGCTTCTATTTATTTCTTCCGGAAAGGTGTTTCTCATTCGTTTATCCTTTCAACTCACACTGCAACTCATTTAGAGGTACTTTCTTCTTTTAGTTTATTTTGATGATTAATGTTTATG
Source organism: Ottelia alismoides (assembly GCA_037367405.1). Lineage (NCBI taxonomy): Eukaryota > Viridiplantae > Streptophyta > Magnoliopsida > Alismatales > Hydrocharitaceae > Ottelia > Ottelia alismoides. The sequence continues at coordinate 488,074 of JAZKJV010009615.1, read as the reverse complement.
ATATGTCTTATTTCGATAACATGTAAAAGATAGTTATGTAATAAAAATAATTATATGTTATTTATAAATTTTCACATTTTTATGCAAAAAATTAATGGGATAAAATTAGAATATAATAATTGATTTCACATATATCTAAAATAATAATGTTATCGTAATGCAAAAATATGTTTTGAAATGTTATATCATTTGAAAATATTAGTTGATTTCATGGAAATACAAATGTTACTTGATTTTTTAATAATAATTCAAATCAATATTAGATGTTGTATACATAACGGGATGTTGATTATTTTTACAATGCTAAAAAATGTCTATCGATAATGTGATGTGTTTCATAATGGCGAAGTTTTCTTTGAAAATGTCCTTAGTATATTCATTTGTTTAAATGCTAAATGATGCCTTGTAATTAAAAATTATGTAAAATGCTGGTAAAAAATATGTAAACTGTGCACTCGTGATTTAATAGAGAAGTTTATTTTGTTTAAAATTAAAATATTTTTTTAATATAGAGGCATTTTAGTGAACTAATTGGGTAGCTAGTCAAAATAGTTTTACTGAGAGAACTCGTCATATTTTAAACATAAAAAATATAAATATAATTTGGAGTCATGTGCATAGTCATACGATGCAAAGACACTCTTTTGGAATATCTAATTCAGTAGTGTAGTCAAATAACATTGCACGTGCAAACTTAGAGACCCCTTTGGGAACCTATTTAGAAAACACTTAAATGCAATTATATTTGTATCCATAAAACATATTGATTTTAATCGATTGATTGAAATTTATGAAATTTAAACTTTAACTCTATTATTAAAATTGATTCTATTAGTAAAGTTTATACTTCAATCGTGATAATAAAGTATAAAAGTAGTTTTTATTCTTTTAATATTTGAACCTAAAGTTTATGTTTTTGTAATTCAAAACTTAGTTAGGACATTAAGATTATAATTCCTCAATCTTTCCAACTTATTGGTCTTAAATAATAAAATCCAAAATAAAAAATACTTAACAAAGCCAAATGTAGGTTGAACTTCTCATATAGTATGCCTTTACCCTCGTCTATTGAGCTTCTGATGGTCACCTCGGAAAGTCATCATTCTAGCGAAAAGGCATGTGAATTGGATTACGAATTCCTTTGCTAGGTCAGAATCTTGTCAATGGTGAGCCATCTCACTCCTTCCAACTAGTATATAAGTCAACATCTACATATTTCCTAGGGGAAGAGAGCTTAGCTTCCACCCACATCCCTTCTCTCTCTTAGCCTTCCCGCTTTGTGACTTGCATTACTTTTTTTGCAGCATTTGCCTCCCTATTTGTTTTCTGTTTATGCCTTGGGAGATAACAGAGACGGTCCTGAGACCTAGGTCGAATTGAAAGTGCTAGAAGAAAGCTATCCGATAGAGTCAAATCTATGGTGGAAGTAATAAGTAATACAACTATGAATCTCATCGACACCCGAGCGCGACCCTAGGAGGTTTAAGAGGAGCTCAAAGATTCCTACTAGTAAATTTTATTTATTAATAAAAGATAACTAAACGATTCGGATAATCATATTAAATTAATTGGGATGAATTTGTTGTATAATCATAAATCGTTAAAATATTTACTTAATTGGTACCTTATATGTTAAGGAAGGGCTCCTACTTGGTATTCTTAGACTCTGCCAAAGTTGTACCGATCAAGACTAGTATAATTATAATTCTCCCACCTTATCTTCTTATTTGTAAATAATAAAATCTGAATCCAAAAATTAGATCTAATTCAATTAGTCACTAAAAGGTTTAACAAATTAAATCTATTTGGGACCAATTTGATGTATAAGTCATTGCATCTTAGGTAACGACTGGACATTTTCTGGAATGGGGAATTATACTTGAGAACGGTATTTTGGAATAAGAAGGTGGACTTAGGCAAGTGATTGGTCTTCCTCTATCCAACAAATTTGACGATGTTTAGTTGATAAATTATAACTTAACTGGTTATTGTTGTATTTATATTTAATGTAAATATATTTTAACTTGGTAAACGTATGCAACTATATTGAATTATCAATTTGATTTCAAATGGGAAATCAAATGATGTTAGAGGGAAGTTGGGAATTCCCACATTTGAAATAAGGGTTGTCTTTGGTGGAATTTTAATACCATATCTGGTAATTCTGAAATTTTGGTGGATATATATATATATATATATATATATATATATAGGGAGCCATTCTAATGAGGTGGGTCTTTCCTGAAATTCAGAAAGCCACTACCAAATTTGTAAATTACGTAAAAATATTGTAAATTTGAACTACATATTGTAAAATAATGATGATAATGCAGTTATGTAAAATATATCATCCATATTGTAACAAACATTTAATGTCAAATATACTAATAATTTCATAAATCTTTCATGATATACATATTATGTTAATATTTAGTATTAAATTTATGGAGTTAGAATGTGTAAAATAAATAGAATAAATGCTTAAATTGATGTGGCTTTCCATGCATCCAGGAAAGGTGCACCTCATTGGAAATATTTTCTATATATATATATATATATATATATGGGAAAAGGGATCCTACACCGGCAGGTGCAGGAAATTACCTACACCCGACCATATTTTTCATTATTTTTTTGATTTTTTTGAAATGGAACCTTGGGGGATTTAGATCACAATGTATCACCATGTTGTCATTCCAATTTCAACTTAATTCGAGGCTTCTATCATCTCCATCAAGAGTATCAAATTTTAACGGTCTCAGAATTGCTGAAATTGACCCCTTTTAGATGAACATGTTAGGAGTGTTTGTTTTGTATGAAACTTGAATCACATATTCCACTAACTATATTAAGTATATCCCCCAAAGATTTCTTTAAAAAAAACTAAAAATAATGGGGAAAATGGCCGGGTGCAGGAACTTACCTACACCCCCCGGTGCAGGCTCCCCAACCCCTATATATATATATATATATATATATATATATATATATATATATATATAAGTTCGCATCCCAAGCTATTATAGCAATAGTAGAGGAGGAGGAATGGAGAATCACACATGCACATGCTTCGCTCTAGCCTGGAAGAATGAAATCGAATCTTGATAATTTACCGTAGGTATCATTTTTATGACTCGAATAAATTAATTCTACGAATTAATTATGATTCAACTGCAACCAGAATTCGACTTAACCCTCAGATGGACTTCATTGTCGTTTTAGAATCCGAAGAGGTGTCCGTTGAGGGACATTTTCATAAGATGAAAAGACACATGTTAGGTCTACTTATACGTATGCCTGAACGTTCAACGCAAGAAAACTTTCTTTCTCTTGCTCTATGTTCTTCAAATGCAACTGTGATCGGTTTCCTCTTTCAGTTGTGGTTCTCTGGGGTACTTTAATGGACGATCTCGTCGGTGTGCACGAAAGACGATCGCGTGCCTTCATATCCTGGGAGTGGATCGCTAGCGCCCTACGCACTGGTATTGTGATGGAGATATCCTCTCTAAGGATAGTCCATTACATGGATGCTTTGGTGATCTCTAACCTAATCTATTTATTATTTTATATGTTGTAATTTATTTATCGATTTGTATTTCTTGGATCTCTCCCTAATATGTGATTATGTATAATAAATTAGTTCTTGTATGCATATTATAATTGTATTATGCATCGGAAATGCACGATTATAGAAATGTCAATATGTAATGCATTAATAATAATTCATTTTCATATGAAAAATTACTATGTATGGCATGCCCTGTTGATCCTACTAAAAATAATATTAGAGAGGATATCAGGAATCTGGTTTATAACTATGTTGTACACCATGTTTAAATCGAGAGTGGATCTGGCCGAGATGCCTGAAAATTCGGGAGTCAAAATATCATACATTGGCAACAGTGCATGAAAATCTAATTAACCATCATAGGTAATTTTGATGCTTAAAATTGAATGCATTGCTGTGGAAAAGGAAAACCCTCAACCGATAACTAGAAGGTGCAATCTATGTGCAAGGAACGCGATCATATATGTTATGGTTTCATCTTATTGGCTATCTTTAACACATTGTTTGGCGTATATTGTTTGTCCACTAAACTGTAAAGGGGTTATGGAAAGAACTGGACCGGGTGTATAACACCAGGATCTCGGTATAGAGAAATACTCTATCACTAAATTCTTAAAGTATTCCATGGTCAAAGGGAAGCCGATTTCTGAATAGGCATAGAAGTATTTTGTTGGACATGCGAGCCCACAACGAGCCATTATGCAACAAATGTTATTGCAAATATCATTCCCTGATCTGAAATGAAGAATAACTAGTTTGCATAATATATCTCTTAGTACAATTAGGGTTATGTACCATGGCCATCTTAATGATCATACAGCTGTTGATTCAATTATTGAATCATAGAGGCTGGTGTTTGGAGGAATCTAATGAGTTAGATTGAGGACTCATCAAGAACCGTTAAATGATTGTTAAGAGATGATCTCCAGCCTGAGTAGGAGATGGCAATCCTTTCTCAGTAGGCTGATATCTGACCGACCTCTTGATGCATGTCCTCTGCATAGGAATAGAGATTTGGAGGTGTCAGATTAGTTAGGTCAAAGAGTTGACTTAACGAGATCGATACAATCAAAGTCCTATATCGTATGCTGTCACGATAAAAGCACACATCCTCTGACCGGAGACAAATGTGTTACTATATGTCTGAGTATGTACATTTGGCTGACCAATAGGTTGATGACCTAACCAAGGTCTATACACCGGCGCGCTGGTGTGCATGCAAGGGCATATGAGTGATGCAATCTCTCAAAGGGATCATACAGGTTCATTACTGAACCGGAAGATATGAGCTCACTCATGAGATATTGGGAAGAATCAAATTCCTTGCACGGTCGTCTCGCTATGGAAGCTTGACTGAATTTGTAGGTTTGATATATATTTTTGGAAAGTATATGATCAACACCTGAGTATGATATATGCTTTTGGAAAGTATATGATCAATACCAACTCCCAATGATCGAATGAGAAAACTTATTTATGAAACCCTGAAGTAGACAGTGTAAAATAGATCTTATACTTTGGGTTTATTCTGAGTCTTCCAGTATGCAGAATGTACAAGTATTGGAAATACCTGAGGGTGATGTGATCAGAAAGGATTGTATAACCATGACGCTTCCATTCCTAGGGAGTGATGAAACGGTCTGGATTTTAGCGACTCCTCTCGTAGAGAAGTGATCTAATCTTAGTCCAAATGTTGGATGTTGATCTGAATGTGACTCGGATACGATGAGAAGATTAGATCTACGGTTTTGATTTAATCAAACATCTATGGGAGGTCCGCAAGATCTGGATTCGAGATGTGATCTCAATATCCAAGTCACTATACGTGGAACAATACAATCGCCATGTCCTTATCTCCAAGTATCCGCGGAGAAAACGCATTATCCTTGAAAGAGTTTATGGATAATTTCATTGTTGATATATGTATCCGAGCATCGTGAAAATTGATAATTAAATGTGATTTAATTATCATGGATAATATGAATTTGATTCATATTATAAGGAGAGTTATCTGAGATAATTAAATGTGATTTAATTATCAAAGATGTGAATAATGTGAATGTGATTTATATCATTTTGACACATGAGAATAGAGATCCAAGATGATTAAATACGATTTAATTATTATGGATATGAATAATATGGATAACACTATCCATATTAATCATATATATTATAAATATGATTTATAATATATTAGAGAGAGCATATTGTGATTTATATTTGTTAATTAATTATTGATGTGAATTAGATTCACATTTAATGATTAATTAAAATATAATTTATATTTTATTTTGGGATGTGAATTTGATTCACATTTTTCCAATGGCATGATTGTAATATTTCACAAGATAATTATGAATTATTTTTATGAAATAATTTACAATAATTTTTGTTGTAAATCCTGAAGATATCATGAGATAATTGTATCTCATGAGATAATGAGATCTCATGAGATGTTGGTAGTTGTCCCCCCTTTTCAGGGGATATGATTTATCTCCTCATTATCTCCAAAGATAATTAATTGATTTGATTTGAATTTAAATATATTGATTTATTGATATATTTATTAAATTAAATTAATTGTTGTTGTATTTTTACAACAACATCTTATCCATTGAAAGAAACACAAATCAATCTCATCCATTGATTTTGTGTTGTCCATGGATTGGGATCCATGGACTCCCAAAACCCTATATAAGAAGATGCACTCCTTACTCTTCGAAATAGATAATTAATGAATGATCTCTCTCTCTATACATGTCCACTCTCTCTATCTCTCTCATGTGGCCGTCCATCATGGATGCCCTAGAGAGATTCTCCATCGTCGCAGTGTCGTCGTTATGTTGCCCGATCGTTTGCTTGTGGATCCCTGTCTAGTTCAGCATGCCTTGCTCGTGAATAAGACGTCGTATCTCGTTTGTCGAGATCAGGAGATCCGTGGCTTGGAACTTCAACATGAATTGCGAGGAAGCACGTGTTTCATTAATATGCTCACAAGCGTATCCTCCGACGGATCGGCCTTGAGATAGGAAGTATCTTGGTTTAGAGACTCGATCGCAACCACGCTTCAAGAAGTAAACCTTATACCGAATTGTGGTTTAGATGAAACTATCCGAGAATGGTTCTTGGATCATGTGGTTTCATTATATTGATTTTTTTAAATTCCTCTACCCGGAGCGACTAGTCGCACTAGTCGCTCCGGGTAGCATTCAATGCGATCCTCATGCTTCAGTGATGCACTTGAAGATTTTTCCATATCCTTCAAGTGGTATCAGAGCCAGGTTTTCGAAGGTTTTGGAATAGATCCATGAACCTACGAAGATTTAGGCTCGTTAGGGTTCGTGGAGATTTTAGCATTTCAATTTTTCGCAGCCCTATTTGTGATAAAATTTCGATCCTGTTTAAAATGTTTAAAAATGAAATTTTAAAGTGTATAATGTTCCTCATTAATTAAGAAAACAGTAGGATTTGAGTTTGTGTCATTTGGAATCTGATAACTCAAGTTATGATGTTTTTAATAACCATATGTCCATTGTTTCGGGGATGGCGATTAGTGATGTAATTAAAGAGTTAATTACATGTCCTAAATACCTGGAAATATATAACTATATCTTGGATTCTGTTTTAAATCAAATTGGTGTACAAAATAAATTTAGTTTGCATTCATTAGATTTAAATTGATCGAGTTATGTTGATTTTAGTGAATAGGGATCACTGTTGAAAATTAGCAAACTTGATCATAAACCTTGTGATTGTCATTCAAATAAATTAATGAAAATTATTTGTTAATTTTCTGAAATGATTATTGATAAATATTTGTGAATTATTTAAATATGATAATTTTTCCTTGAATGACATCGCATTAACCAAAATGATAAGATAGTTGATCTTGATCACAATTTGTTAATATGAAATCACCAACAAATATTGTTTTTCATGAAAACTTTAGTTTATCACACAATGGTTGTAGGACAACTTTTACATGCAAAGCCTTCTTGTTTGAATAGGATTAGGGATTTGTTTAGAAAATCTCCTTATAATATTATCAAAATGTTTTTGATGAATATTATATGGTATAACTTCGGTTGAAAAACCGATGATCATCTCAAGTACAAAGTGATCTATTTTGCATTATCCTTTCCCGAGGCGGATATGGTGTCTAGTCGGGGAGCATTGGGGTAGCAGGTTGCACCGTGTGCGGTCTGTCCCACTCCCGTCGGTACTGTCCATGACAACAGGTAGGGTTGGTATACTGCTTAAGAAATCATGATGTATTTCTAATTATTAAAATTCAAATAATACGTATTTGAGATAGCACCATAATTCAAGTAACAACTAAGAATGTTTGTTGGATATTAATTGGATCATTAATTTTATATGATTATATTAATTGGAATCCAATTAAAATTAAGACACTATATTATTAATAGATGTGTTATTTCCCTTGGAAGAATTAACCGTAATGAATATGATTCATAATGATTAATTAGAATTTGAATATGATATGGAGGATTATATAAGTGGCATCCATGGTCTCCCATCAAGGCGAAGCGTTCCGTCTTCAGATATTGTATGTAGGAGACACCTGTCCGAAGTGACAGCTCCTGCATACAATCCATTTGGATCAGGCTCTTCGCTTTTCGAAAGAGTATGGTTGTATACTTAGTGACCCCAATATCGGGTCCTCATATTACTGAGGCGATATTGGATTGTGTATAGAGAGTATTAAGCTTGTTGACGGTTGGTTCAATTAATGACGGGTCAACATCACCTTAGGGGTGGTGGGCCTGGATGTTAAAGACCGAATTGGGAGATGTAAGTTGGACTTGCAAGGCGGAATGTGTTCCCGCTTCTTTTTATCCGAGTTACAGGTTCACATATTATTGGGATGTAACAAAGATAAGGAAGGAGATCCTAGATCTTGCTTGAGATATAATGGTAAGTATATCTCTTACATTGAAAGTGATTAAGGGAATGAACTTTTAGTGTTGACAAGGCAAGACAACTTTGATATAAAAACTCCTAAATCAAAGTAAATATGTATATATATAAATATATACACTTATGCAAATTTTTTATTTCAGATAATCCTTCATTAAACCCACTCAATTTTATACTCAATAAATAATTGATGAATCTCGTATTCATCACTCTAACCAGTAAAATATCATGGATTGGATTCATGATCCAGATATTGTACTTGCAGTTGGACACATAATTGATGAATCTCGTATTCATCACTCTAAATCTCATTTATTAAGCTCAAATACCTAAAAATCAACAGCATTCTTGCATTTATTTTGCATAATTAGCATTCATGCATGTTTCCATAAGAATGACATTTTAGCACAAAAATCTGCATAAAATAAGAAGCCAAAAATCCAAGGCAAAATGACCTGTAAATAGCCTAACTTCCCGGATTTTTAACTCATTCATGCTAACTCCGAATAACTCAAAACCACTTCCACTGTGTACATATCACTAACAAGAATAAAGGAAAAATACAAAAAAATAACTAACCCAAATAAGTGGACCAAAAACCCAAACCCTAATTTCAGGATTTTTCGAACTAAAAGACCCATATCTTCTTCATCCAGTGTCCGATTTAATCCTGCTCACTTTTGAACTAATGTACATTCAATTACCTTCAAAACAAGACCAAGTTCAAGTGAATCGGAGCTCATATGTGAAAGTTGGGTCTTGGGCCTCTTATGTACATTGTATATTTTAGCTGTTTTTGACCTAATATTTTATGTACATATTTTGTTGATTAATAAAAATCCAAAAAAAAATAGATTAATGTATCTTTATTTATCTTTGGTTTTACCGTAATTTTTCCGGATTTTTATCTGTTTTAAAAATGACATAAAAAATACAAAACCCCAAAATTAAGGTATTCTATGTACATAGGATACCCCAAAATTTCACTTTTTGCAAATGATCGATTTTGGTTTTGATGTCTTTATGAAAGTTGTAGATCTCATTGAGACGAGCAACTTTTGTGAATAAACTTTTTCGATCCGAGGTCGTTTACTATTTTTTATCGATTTTTCAAATGTTTTATTTTCGGAATTTTCTGGTGCTGACACGTGGCCGCACCTGGTGCCGCCACGTGTCAGCCGTTTTTGGCTATATTATATATTCGTTTTATTAAAAAAAATTAAAATTAAAACCGCACGTGCGAGGCACGTGCCTCCCAGGCACGCGCCACGCACGTGCCTCGCCTGCTACCCCTTTGACCCCCCACGTAGAGCCTTTCTGGCCGCCCGATCTCGGCCGATCGGACGGTCAGGGCTCGTCTTCCTCCTTCGCACCCCTTTCCCAAATATGGCGCCGCCGCCGACCCCGCAAGCTCACCGCGAATCCCGCCAATCTCCTCCAATCGGATCCCCATCTCCGATCCGCTTCTCCCCATCATCTCACGCCGCCTCCCCGCGCATCTCCATCGAATCTCAATCAATCCCCGCGATCTCCTTCCTTCGCCGGCGATGCCCTCCAACCCTATAAAGCCACAGACATCGCGACCCAAGGAACCCATCCGCCGATCTTCATCGAAGCTCTTCGTCTCCGGGCGTGACAACCGTGAGGCCTCCACCGGCGTGATCCGAGGACTCCAACTCCTCGTCGCAGCTCCGCCCCGAGCAAGTTGCTCGCTCCGGTCGCCCAACGCCGTCGAGCCCCCATCTCAGGTTATCCCTCTCTCTCTCCCTTTCCTTCCCTCTCTCTATTCTTCTTCGTCGTCACGCAAACTCTACCGAGCACCATATTCCTCCGCCACCGCAACCCCGCTCCGCCTCGTCGACTCCGCCATCGCCACCGCGCCGTAGGACCACTCCTCCGCCATCGTCTTCTTCCTCGATGACCGTCGGCCGTGTGTCGGCCCTGGGGCTTCGTCTTCTCCACTGCTTCAGCCAGAAGCCGCACCTTCACCGGTGCTCTGCTGCTGCGCCATCAACGTCCCACGGCCGTGTGTCGGCCATCGTAGCCCTCGGCTCCATCTCCGCCCCCCGGAGCTCCATCTCCGCTTCACCACGCCACCAGCGAAGCTCCAGGAACCTCATCGGAGCTGCCCCTCTGCCCCTCTGCCCCTACGCCGCCTCGCCCATCTCCGCCGGGTCCGACCCGAGACCCCCGCCACGCGCCTTGCACGTGGACAGGGGGGACCGCTCATCGCTACGGGTCACGTGCGGGGCATGTGACCGCGTGGGTCATTTGCATACAGGCCCCTGAAGAGCCCTCTATTTGCGCACGTGTCCAACCGCCTAAGGAGCACGTGCGCTGCACGTGACAACTTGGAGATTTTACAGAAAGGCCCGGGATTCCTTCATATTTGCATTCCAGTCCACTGCCCAGAGGGCACGTGCTATGCACGTGCTCCTCTGGCAAAATTGCAGAAGAAACCCCCCCAGTTTAGGTAACTACAAACAAGTCCCCCTTTGCATTTTTATTTCTTGAGTTATATTGCATATGTACCCCTGTGTTCCCTCGTGATTTTGGACCTTCTCTTTAATTATTTTCTTAATCCAAAAATTGCATGATGTTTGTTAATTGATTCTCTACACTTCGACATGTTGTGGGAAATTTTATGATTGATGGTTAATTAATAAATAATTATTCTGTGGAAATTTGCATATCTTACCCATTTCTTGCTCTGAAATTGATAGTTGATTAACCGTTGCTCTAAAAATTCTCGAAAAATCACGTATTGTAGAGTTACTTGTTCTTAACATCATGCCCAAAAAGAATAAAATTTGCATGCGTAATTTGCTCTATAAAAATCATCTTGCATCTTTTAGTATTTAACTTTTAATAGGTATTAAACCCCATATTTTCGAGGTTTAGGATTTTTCTGAGATCCATCACCTAGTGATAGATCTTAGATAATTTTATTTCTTGAAAATAAGTAGGTTTAATATTTATTATAAATAAATATTGAAAATCATTCTGTTTGCATTTAAAAATCCTTAAAAAATTCATATTGCATCCAAAAATTCCAAAAAAAATACAGTGCATACATTTCATCATATTTTACATCTCGGCCAAGTTTCGTATTTTTCGGACTTCGTTTGGACTTAATTCACATTTTAGTCCCCAGAATAGGCCGAATTTGCATGTGCACCCCCTAATATATTGAAAAATTCCAAAAAAAAACCGTCTCGAAAACCGAACACGAACTTTGATAGACTTAATTCTAGGTTGTTCCTTTGCCTCCTTGTGATCGACCTTGGGACTTGCCCAAGTAAAACAAACATAAAACCATGAGAGTAAAAATTGAATAACTTATTTGTGGTATTTTCTTGACCGTTTCCGATTGCCGTCTACAACGCACGACACGATAAAAACAACTTTTTAAAACCGGCATTTTCGGATTCGTCAGATGGCACCGTTGCCGGGGAGGCAAACGACTTAGATTTTTGTCTAAAAATTTTTCATTCGGTTTTCCGCATTCGGGTAGTCTGACCCCCGAATTTTTCATTGTAAATTTCATTTTCCTGCAATTTATTTTCAGCCTTTATTTTTCATATATTTTTGAGTCACTCTCTTACATTTTCTCTCTTATTTTTTTGCGAGGTACCTTGTACATGGAGCGGTTTTCAATAACCGACGCAACTTCACTGACTCTTGCAAAAACCGCAATTAATTTAAGATCGAGTCGAGTCGTGAGAGAGCATAGAGTCTAGGTTTTTAATTCTTGCAATTTTTAAATTTTTGTAATTTTACAGCGGTGTCCGTTTGGACTCTCGCGTGTGTAGAAAGACCTCTGACTTTATTCTGTGGTGTGTCGTGGCCTGTTTCACTCTCCGGCGAGGGTGGGGCCCGACTTGAGTGGCGATTAGGATAGACCTGCACATACGGCTCTCAGAGAATTTATATTTTTGCTTGTGCTCGTAGGATCTTAAACCACACTGCACTTTAATTGAGACGCACATAGATCGTTCAACTTAGCCAAATTTAAATCAATTCTTCCCGCTAATAGAACTTTCTGCTTAGGTGCGGTTTTTCCATCGGTTTGCACATCATATAGAATAATTTTTAAATTCTGTCTAGCATCCCACATGGAGATTGCGAGGATTCACTGTAAGTCTTCTAACTGAGCATTCATTATAGTTTTCCGCATGCATCGGCTTTTCCCGAATTCCTCTCTCTTGTTTTATAACATAACTTTAAAGGAAATTGAGACTAGACGGTAGACGTGTATTTGTGCTCATCTAATTTTTCAGTGATCACCTCATTAAAATCGGGACTGCTAAATATATCTGATCTCAAATAACCCATAAAATCAAGAATTTTTGCGGGAGAGTAACCCCGACCTTGGTTGTTCTATTTTTCTGAGTGAGCGAGAGACGACACTTAAGGCTAGAGCCCAAATCCAAAATTTCATCTCGCTAACAAGATTGTCTTTTCACCTTTTAAAATTGACAAGAAAATTGGTCGAACTCTTACGACCTTCACTGTGTGAGTTGGTGAAAAAGATTTTTGTATTGTGTTTGATTTGATCAAATTCAAGAATGGAAAATTGTGGTAATTTCTGTTCGGACTCAGCAAACCCCTTTCTGACTACCACAAACTTTCCAATCTCAAATGATCTAAACCACTCTTACTCAGAACCACCTTGGGTTCAGGGACACCTTCCCTTGGACTTTTCATCTTATAATTCTCTTCAAACTATTGACTCCTATTTTTCACAATCTGAAGGTGAAAAGAAGACTTCACAAAAAATGCCTCCAAAGAAGACCAATCCTGAAGATGACCAAAATGAAGATCCGATGCAAATGATTCTCGCAAGACTTGCTGCATCTGAGCAGCAGCAAAATTTGATGAGGGAACAATTGGAAAGAATGAATGTAGAGGAAGAACCACCAATGGAGGCTGCATATAATCCCGGGCAATATAGGGTCATAAATTACTTACAGCCACCTCAACCTGAGGTTCACCATGAACTGAAGCCACACTTCATAAATCAATTACCACAATTTCATGGTAATTCGAATGAAGAACCCTATGAATTCCTGCGTGATTTGGAGCTAATCTGTTCTAATCAGAGGCACCCACAAGTCAGCCAAGACTATATCCGTCTCACTGCATTACCTTTCGCCTTGAAGGGTAAGGCAGATTACTGGGTGAAAAATTTGGGAGTGACTGTGACCACCTATGATAGGTTCAAGAACCTCTTCTTAAAAAAATTCTACCCCTTGAGTCGAACCAATCAAATGAGGACTCGCATCACTAGCTTCTCTCAGATGCCAAATGAACCACTTTGTGATGCATGGGATAGATTCAAAGATCTGCTGCAGAAATGTCCATGCCATGACCTAGATAATAACATCCTGGTTCAATCCCTCTATTCTGGCCTTAACCACGGGACTCAGGGTCTAGTCAGCGCTGCCTGTGGAGGAAACTACACATCCCGAGGAGCTGATACCGTCTGGAAGATACTGGAGCAAATGGCGGAGACTAGCCGTTCACAAATTGCTAGTAGATCTTACACCGATTCACTGAACAACTATCAAGCCAAAGGAGGGAAACAAACGGTCGCAGAAATAGCAGAGGACTTGCTGCCCAACATGAACATCATCACTGACAAATTAACAGTTGTGGATAAAAGGGTGAACGACATCGACAACCGACTCTCTCAATTTCCAAAACAAATGGAGGAACTCACTGAGAAGGTGTCCAAGATCGGGATGCCTACTGCTCCTACGGTCCCAATCTATCATGTGCATCATGTCCAAGAGCAGCCAGGCTCTGGACAACCGCAACCATGGACTCAGGACCAATCCTACGTCCAACCTTTCCAGCAGTCACCTCCTCCAGCTGAGACAGTCATAGAAGCCCCGCCTCTGACTTTCGAGATAAACGGCATCTGGTACACACAGGATAATACCCGACAGGGTAATCTGGGGGACCGTCAGCAATATCAGCGTCCACCCAACTCCTACAATGCCGCTCCACAACACAATCAGCCCTCAAGGCAGCAGCAGCCACACGACTGTCAGAACCAACCTCAACAACATCGTCAACAATATCAAGCTCCAAATCAAGCATCTCGATCATCCAAACCTCCAGAAGACCCGATTGATATCCAAAGACAAATGCTGGAGGAAATTCGCAGCTTCCGGAATGAACTGTACGACCTACGGGTAGATGTTAATCGTCTATCCCGTTGGAAGGAAGAACAAACAGCCCATGTTACAGCCATTCCTGCTCAAGTTCAAGCTAACCCCAATAGCTTGAACAAACCTCAATCATCTCAACACAACAATCAGGTATATTACTCAGACTTTTCCACATCTAAATACGAGACCCTTTCGTTTAACAATATCAATGTCATGTCCCTCAGGAGCGGAAGGACCGTGGTCGTACCTAACCGGGCAAGGGAAGCTGACCATCATGACTCAGAAGATCAACCGGAGGATGCTTCTGAGGATGAAGACGAAAGACGCCCGAGGATTTCTGCCCAAAGGAAGGGAAAAGCATCTATGGAGACCACAGAGGACCTTGAACCTCTCGTTGCTGCAAAAATACCTTTGTCACCATTTCATCAACATAATTATGATCCAAAACATTATGATTGTAATAAGAACTCCAAATTCAATAAAGATGCTCTTATTTATGATTCTGGATCTCTTTCTCCTGTCTGAAATGCTTCCATTCCTTTTCCCCATGCTCTTAAGAAAGGAAGACAAAAGAAAACTATCCAGAGTGACCCAGTGATGGAAAAATTCTGTCAACAAAACATAACTGTGAAGGTACCCTTTGATCAATATGTGGCCAGTAATCCTGCATTTCAGAAATATTTGAAAATGAAATGTACTCCCACCCGGACCCGCACAAAGAAAACAAACCAATTTGTGGAGACTCATGTTCTGACAGTGGCCACTACCAAATGCGTGAGAAACCAGCATTTACCAAGGAAGAAAAGAGATCTGGGTGCTCATTATGTGGAAAACCGCATTGGCGGTATCGCATTCGCACGCACACTTCTCGACAATGGTTCTTCCATCAATCTTCTTCCCTTATCCTTATATTACCGATTGGAGTTAGGGCCTCTTCAGAAATCATTATCTTTACTCCAATTCGCGGACAAATCTACTAAAAGACCTAAAGGAGAAGTAAAAAATGTTATCATTATGGTTGAGGGTACGGAATACAAAGTGGACTTCACTGTCCTTGACATGGAGACCCCGAACCATTGGAAAGAGTCGCAAATCATTTTGGGAAGACCATTCTTAAGAACCGCCAAGGCTGTATTCGATTACGGCACTGGAATGATGAAATTCCGCTCCCTAGATGGAGAAGTGGATCTGGAAATGAGACAAACAAAATGGCAAAGACCCGATTCTGAATCCACCACTGAGGATGCCGAAACCTCTGAGTGTAATCTAATCAGCACTACCAGACCTTGGGACCAATTGCCAGATCTTCACATGGATACCCTCACATCAGAAGAAGAAACAATGCACCATACAGTGTGTGACCTATTGCCAGACAAATCTGAACACCTGGATATGTACAATCTTGACGACACAGAACTCCTCTCGGATTGGTCCATTCCATCCTCTTCGAAAAAAATCAATGAAGAGTCGGACGCGGCTTTGGCTGAATTACCACACTACTTTTGTGATCCGACTCACTTTCTTTCAAGATCAGTGGCTAGCATATCACAGAATGATCCACCACCAACAATCACTAACCCAGACTTAAAAGATATTCAGCCAGATTTGATTGATGATATAGATCTGCCAGAGCTGAAACCCCTCCCTCCCACATTAAAGTATGCATTTCTCAAAGGACCCAAAAACAAATTCCCTGTGATCATTAGCTCATCATTGACATTAGAACAAGAATCCAGATTACTTGAAGTCCTTGAGCAAAATCGAAAAGCAATCGGTTGGACTGTGTCAGATCTCGTAGGAATCAACCCTGCTCTCTGCTCGCACCAAATTTATGTCGAGGATAACGCAAGGCCTTCCCGTGAATTTCAGAGAAGATTAAACCCCAATCTTCGGGAAGTGGTAAAAAAGAGATCGAGAAGTGGTGCAAAGCAGGTTTTATATACCCCATTTCTGACTCCAAGTGGGTGGCCCCCCTTCATGTCATCCCGAAGAAGTCGGGAATCCAGATGGTCACCAACGAGGAGGGGGTAGAGATCGCGACCCGAGTACCCACGTCGTGGCGTGTCTGTGTCGATTACAAGCGCTTGAATGCTGCGACCAAGAAAGATTACTTTCCACTGCCATTTATTGATAAAATCTTGGAGAGGCTTGCAGGGAAAGCATTCTTCTGTTTTCTTGATGGGTACTCTGGCTACAATCAGGTAGCTATTGCTCCCGAGGATCAGGAAAAAACCACATTTACATGTCCCTTCGGTACCTACGCTTTCAAGCGCATGCCATTTGGGCTTTGTAATGCCCCTGGCACATTTCAACGGTGCATGATTGCCGTATTTGCCGAAATGGTGGGTGATTTCCTGGAAGTGTTCATGGATGACTTCTCGGTCCATGGTGATTCATTTGATACATGTTTAGCACACTTGGACCGAGTCCTCAAGAGATGCAGAGAAGTTAATTTGGTACTCTCCTGGGAGAAGAGTCACTTTATGGTGACTGAGGGTATCGTGTTGGGGCATGTCATCTCCAAAAAGGGTATGGAGGTCGACCCTGCCAAGGTGGATGTGATCAAGAAACTTGAGCCACCAACCAACGTCAAGTCAGTGCGGTCTTTTCTAGGACATGTTGGATTTTATCAAAGGTTTATCCCTGATTTTTCAAAGATCGCCCGCCCACTGACTGAGCTCTTAGGAAAAGACACCGAGTTTATTGTAAATCACAAGTGTCTTGAGGCCTTCGAGCTCCTGAAAAAGAAAATATGTGAATTGCCGATATTACAAGCTCCTAACTGGTCTCTTCCCTTTGAGATCATGACTGATGCATCGGATTTTACGGTCGGAGCTGTGCTTGGACAAAGACGGGATGGAATCCCTTATGCGATTCACTACGCGAGCAAAGTATTGGATCCTGCACAGAAAAATTATACAGTAACTGAAAAGGAAATGCTCGCGGTTGTTTGGGCCCTTGAAAAATTCAGATCATATATATTGGGCTCCAAGGTGACAATTTTCACGGATCATACGGCAATTAGATACCTCATGGATAAGAAAGATGCCAAGGCATGACTTTTGAGGTGGATCTTGTTAATCCAGGAATTTAATTTGGAGATCAAAGATAAACCTGGAATAAAGAATGTTGTTGCTGATCACCTTTCCCGAATTGAGAAAAATGATTATCCTGATACTGGACCTATTAAGGAGACTTTTCCAGACGAATCTGTTTGCACTATTGATTCAACCCCATGGTATTCCAACATCGTGAACTATCTTGTCTCCAAGAAGGTTCCCTCTGGTTGGACCAAGAAAATGAGTGATAAACTAAAGTCGGATTCAAGAAAATACCATTGGGGCGATCCTTTCCTTTTCTATGAAGGAGCGGATTGTGTCTGGAGAAGATGTATTCCTCAGGAAGAATACCAGAGTGTCCTCACACATTGTCACACTCTCGAGGCTGAAGGGCACCATTCGGGAAAGAGAACCGCACACAAGGTACTCCAATGTGGATTTTACTGGCAGACCTTATTTCGTGATGCTAATGATTTTGTACGGTCTTGCCCGATTTGTCAAAGGATTGGAGGGACCGTTGGTTATAGAGACGAAATGCCTATGCAACCAATGATTTTCTGTGATGTTTTTGATGCATGGGGGATTGATTTTATGGGTCCCTTTCCCAATAGCAATAGATTTGAGTACATCTTATTAGCGGTTGATTATTTGTCTAGATGGGTAGAGGCTATTCCAACCCGAACGGCAGACAGCAAAACCGTCTGTAAGTTTATCAAGGATAATATCATTGCAAGGTTCGGGATACCAAAAGTTTTGATTTCTGATGGAGGTAGCCACTTTGTGAACAGGGAAATGAGATCTTTGGCTAAGGAGTACAAATTTGAACATAGAATAGCCAACCCTTATCATCCACAATCTAATGGCATGACAGAAGTTTCTAATAGAGAAGTGAAGAGTATACTTCAAAAGTTGGTTCGTCCAGATAGGAAGGATTGGTCAACATTGTTGGATCAAGTTCTTTGGGCCTATAGGACAGCTTATAAAACACCACTCGGCACTTCACCTTTTAGGATGATCTATGGAAAGCCATGCCATCTTCCTGCAGAACTAATTCACAAATCTGAATGGGCAATCAAAAAGTTGAACTGGAGTTGTCACCTTGGGAAATTATGTCGAGACCTAAATCTGAATGAGCTAATTGAAATCCGAAACCGAGCATATGACAACAGTGTGATTTATAAGGACAAGGTCAAGAAATGGCATGATAGACACATTCGAGATAAAACCTTTGTCCCTGGGCAGGAAGTATGGTTGTTTAATGCTCGATTAAAGATTTTTCATAGGAAACTGAAATCGAAATGGACGGGTCCCTATGTTGTCATCGATGTGCATACCAATGGAAGTGTGGACATTGCTGAACTGAAAGATGATGCACAACCTTTCTCAGTGAATGGACAATTACTGAAACCATATATAGAATCATCCAAAGAACATACAATGCACGTTGAGGTCATCCATTTCACACAAAGCAAGGACATTGACGATATATCAGATCAGACCCACCCTCCATCCCGACCACATCGATCACCTTGTACAACTTCTTCCTCTACTTAGGCCAAGGCCTAAGTATAGGGGGGGACCGATGCCATCTGTATATACCATTTCCCTCATCACATTCCGATCTCTCGCTCACTCCATATCCATCCTTCTTCTATACTTAGGCTGACCAAAGCCTAAGTATAGGGGGAACCGCCACCCATCTGTTTATACTCTCCTCATTTACATATCCTGACCACCTCTTCTTGCGTTCTTCTTCTATACTTAGACTATTCACAGTCTAAGTATAGGGGGGCAGAACACTGTATAATAAATTTTTACACTCTCTTACGCTTAGCACGAGCTATGTCTTCATTACGCTTCTTGTGCTCTGAGGACACAACACTCGCTAAGTATAGGGGGGTCTGTATATATACTATGTATATATTTTAGCCATACCTCGTACTTGCGTATAAGTCTATATGTATTTACGGGATGGGTATTAATTAAAAAAAACAGAAAAAGAAAAAGAAAAAAAATGTTTCTAACACTGACTGTACCCAAAATTTTTGAAAAAATGGCTTCTTATTCATTTTTTGCATAAAAAAAACAACAAAACAAATAACAAAAATCCTTTGCATAAAAAAAGAATTCAAAAAAAAAATTTGCATTCCACACACCTGCACTTCATCCAGCATTACATTCATTTGCATCTGTGAAAAGTCATTGGGTTCTGAACCAAGTTATGAGCTGAAACCGAGAGTAGTCTGAACTTAACCTTAATCAACCTAATTTTTAGAGGAACTTCACCGAGAAATAGGATTTTGGAATCTTCATGTCATTGACTTAATTCTTTGAGTTCCACATAACAATGCACAGAGTTTGACTCTTAGTGTCTAACCTGGTCTCTTCATTCTGGGTACAACTCTGGAATAAGGAATTAATTTGTACTCTCGCACTATGCACTTAGCTCAACTCAAACATATGTTGGAAGACTGTGTGAGCTTCTTTTCTGGTAGCATGGAAATCTAAAGACCGGAGTACGGGTTGAAATAAAGCTTCGGAAAAGGGATGGACGGCTGGGCACAATTTTTTTCTAAGACCCAAAAAAATGTACGGAAACAAAAGATGCTATATCCGTAGGGGCGAAACAAGATCCAAGCAGAACCACCAAAAATTCCAAATACAAAGAAGCAACTACCAAATAAAATCTGACCAAAAAGGTCCAAGCTTCAAGAAACCTGCAGATCTTGGTGGAGACTCGGCTACACTGGCCAGCTTCACAAGGAGAGGTGAACTACACTAATCACCCTCCAGTTCTTTTCTCATTCTTCTAACTTCTCCCCCCAATTCGATTGTGAACACAGCGCGACAGACCTTAGAAGGGAATACCTGACTCCCCGAGGACGAGTTATTGGAGAGGAGGTTTGCGCAGTAGTCCGACATTCTGAGTGGGAAGAGCTAAAAACCTTTCACACACAAGAGTCGGTTATTCAATGTTCATAGGGTATACTTTGGGAAGAGGATTGATCTAAGATGACTTCTGAGCCGAAACTGTAAGCAATGATTTGTAGAACTCGAGGACTGTTGATTTTAAAATTCTAAGTCTCACAGAAGTTCCGATACACAAATAATCCAAAGGTAGAGTTTAGATTCATTTTCAGCCTCAACTCATGGTCTTGGTATGGAACCCAATCTCATTTCACTTCATGGCATATCTTTTTAATGCTCAGGGACGAGCATGCTTTAAGTATAGGGGGATGATGAATCTCGTATTCATCACTCTAAATCTCATTTATTAAGCTCAAATCCCTAAAAATCAACAGCATTCTTGCATTTATTTTGCATAATTAGCATTCATGCATGTTTCCATAGGAATGGCATTTTAGCACAAAAATCTGCATAAAATAAGAAGCCAAAAATCCAAGCCAAAATGACCTGTAAATAGCCTAACTTCCCGGATTTTTAACTCATTCATGCTAACTCCGAATAACTCAAAACCACTTCCACTGTGTACATATCACTAACAAGAATAAAGGAAAAATACAAAAAAATAACTAACCCAAATAAGTGGATCAAAAACCAAAACCCTAATTTCAGGATTTTTCGAACTAAAAGACCCATATCTTCCTCATCCAGTGTCCGATTTAATCCTACTCACTTTTGAACTAATGTACATTCAATTACCTTCAAAACAAGACCAAGTTCAAGTGAATCGGAGCTCATATGTGAAAGTTGGGTCTTGGGCCTCTTGTGTACATTGTATATTTTAGCTGTTTCTGACCTAATATTTTATGTACATATTTTTTTTGATTAATAAAAATCCAAAAAAATTAGATTAATGTATCTTTATTTATCTTTGGTTTTACCGTAATTTTTCCGGATTTTTATCTGTTTTAAAAATGACATAAAAAAATACAAAACCCCAAAATTAAGGTATTCTATGTACATAGGATACCCCAAAAATTCACTTTTTGCAAATGATCGATTTTGGTTTTGATGTCTTCATGAAAGTTGTAGATATCATTGAGACGAGCAACTTTTGTGAATAAACTTTTTCGATCCGAGGTCGTTTACTATTTTTTATCGATTTTTCAAATGTTTTATTTTCGGAATTTTCTGGTGCTGACACGTGGCAGCACCTGGTGCCGCCACGTGTCAGCCGTTTTTGGCTATATTATATATTCGTTTTATTAAAAAAAATTAAAATTAAAACCGCACGTGCGAGGCACGTGCCTCCCAGGCATGCGCCACGCACGTGCCTCGCCTGCTACCCCTTCGACCCGCCACGTGGAGCCTTTCTGGCCGCCCGATCTCGGCCGATCGGACGGTCAGGGCTCGTCTTCATCCTCCGCACCCCTTTCCCAAATCTGGCGCCGCCGCCGACCCCGCAAGCTCGCCGCGAATCCCGCCAATCTCCTCCAATCGGATCCCCATCTCCGATCCGCTTCTCCCCATCATCTCGCGCCGCCTCCCCGCGCATCTCCATCGAATCTCAATCAATCCCCGCGATCTCCTTCCTTCGTCGGCGATGCCCTCCAACCCTATAAAGCCACAGACATCACGACCCAAGGAACCCATCCGCCGATCTTCATCGAAGCTCTTCGTCTCCGGGCGTGACAACCGCGAGGCCTCCATCGGCGTGATCCGAGGACTCCAACTCCTCGTCGCAGCTCCGCCCCGAGCAAGCTGCTCGCTCCGGCCGCCCAACGCCGTCGAGCCCCCATCTCAGGTTATCCCTCTCTCTCTCCCTTTCCTTCCCTCTCTCTATTCTTCTTCGCCGTCACGCAAACTCTACCGAGCACCATATTCCTCCGCCACCGCTACCCCGCTCCGCCTCGTCGACTCCGCCATCGCCACCGCGCCGCAGGACCACTCCTCCGCCATCGTCTTCTTCCTCGACGACCGCCGGCCGTGTGTCGGCCCTGGGGCTTCGTCTTCTCCACTGCTTCAGCCAGAAGCCGCACCTTCACCGGTGCTCTGCTGCTGCGCCATCAACGTCCCACGGCCGTGTGTCGGCCATCGTAGCCCTCGGCTCCATCTCCACCCCCCGGAGCTCCATCTCCGCTTCACCACGCCACCAGCGAAGCTCCAGGAACCTCATCGGAGCTGCCCCTCTGCCCCTACGCAGCCTCGCCCATCTCCGCCGGGTCCGACCCGAGACCCCCGCCACGCGCCTTGCACGTGGACAGGGGGGACCGCTCATCCCTACGGGTCACGTGCGGGGCACGTGACCGCGTGGGTCATTTGCATACAGGCCCCTGAAGAGCCCTCTATTTGCGCACGTGTCCAACTGCCTAAGGAGCACGTGCGCTGCACGTGACAACTTGGAGATTTTACAGAAAGGCCCGGGATTCCTTCATATTTGCATTCCAGTCCACTGCCCAGAGGGCACGTGCTATGCACGTGCTCCTCTGGCAAAATTGCAGAAGAAACCCCCCCAGTTTAGGTAACTACAAACAAGTCCCCCTTTGCATTTTTATTTCTTGAGTTATATTGCATATGTACCCCTGTGTTCCCTCGTGATTTTGGACCTTCTCTTTAATTATTTTCTTAATCCAAAAATTGCATGATGTTTGTTAATTGATTCTCTACACTTCGACATGTTGTGGGAAATTTTATGATTGATGGTTAATTAGTAAATAATTATTCTGTGGAAATTTGCATATCTTACCCATTTCTTGCTCTGAAATTGATAGTTGATTAACCGTTGCTCTAAAAATTCTCGAAAAATCACGTATTGTAGAGTTAGTTATTCTTAACATCATGCCCAAAAAGAATTAAATTTGCATGCGTAGTTTGCTCTATAAAAATCATCTTGCATCTTTTAGTATTTAATTTTTAATAGGTATTAAACCCCATATTTTCGAGGTTTAGGATTTTTCTGAGATCCATCACCTAGTGATAGATCTTAGATAATTTTATTTTCTTGAAAATAAATAGGTTTAATGTTTATTATAATTAAATATTGAAAATTATTCTGTTTGCATTTAAAAATCCATAAAAAATTCATATTGCATCCAAAAATTCCAAAAAAATTACAGTGCATACATTTCATCA
Source organism: Ottelia alismoides (assembly GCA_037367405.1). NCBI lineage: Eukaryota > Viridiplantae > Streptophyta > Magnoliopsida > Alismatales > Hydrocharitaceae > Ottelia > Ottelia alismoides. The sequence continues at coordinate 464,291 of JAZKJV010009615.1, read as the reverse complement.
TATTTTACATCTCGGCCAAGTTTCGTATTTTTCGGACTTCGTTTGGACTTAATTCACATTTTAGTCCCTAGAATAGGCCGAATTTGCATGTGCACCCCCTAATATATTGAAAAATTCCAAAAAAAACCGTCTCGAAAACCGAACACGAACTTTGATAGACTTAATTCTAGGTTGTTCCTTTGCCTCCTTGTGATCGACCTTGGGACTTGCCCAAGTAAAACAAACATAAAACCATGAGAGTAAAAATTGAATAACTTATTTGTGGTATTTTCTTGACCGTTTCCGATTGCCGTCTACAACGCACGACACGATAAAAACAACTTTTTAAAACCGGCATTTTCGGATTCGTCAATAATGCATGTGGTTATAATGTGCAAGTTTTCTCATAATAATGAGGAATGATAATTAAATAGACAATAGATCTACAACCCTAGGGTTTGTATGTCTCTGTAGTCTTGATCTCATCGAATGTACTTTGGAAGTGACGTGTTGATGACGATCACAATTGTCAAATTAATCCTTATAAAACCCTAAGAAGATGTTCTGGCATATATATGTGCTCTTGACATTTTAATCATGAATGACATGGTTCACTGCATCATGCAGAATGGTGGCTCTATAAGAGATGATGTATTCAAAATGTTTGAATACCTATCTGAACCAATGTTTTAAGAGTTTAGATGGATATAGATATGATGAATGTCATCATTCTTCTGTCTATACTCTAGTCATTCATGAAGCTTCATAATATTCATATTGTATGAAATTAATGAAGCATGTATAAATGTTGAAGTTCTCTTTTATTGAAATCTTTTGAATTCAACATAAGAGATTCTTTGTCTTGAACAATGGTTGTTTATAGATGAAGAGAGCACAGTGGAAGCATGAGTCAGACCCGTTTGAGAAGGAAGGTCAAAGAGTTAATTGTACTTCTGTGACTTCCATATGACATCCAAAGAGTTGGATGAATGCCAATACTGCAATAAGTTGATGTGTTGATAGTATGATTATTAAGTCTGTTTAAAATCCTTAGTGAATGACTCAGATAGAGCATCATAATAATCTACATATAATCATTGACTTTGACTTACTTATTTCATAAGATAAATTCTGATAATTGTATCCCAATCTTCTAGTGACACTTGCAATTGGTTGCATATATATATTAGAAGATTAGAAATTTGATCTTAAGGTTTAATAGTCATCTACATGGATATTGATGTAATTGTTGCAACAAAATCTGTTGGATAGATAGATAGACTTCATATTCTTAGTGGGAGAGCCCTTAGTCTTAGAGAATGTCTCTAGGACCTAGATATTAGAATACACTCATTGTTTGTTTCTAAATGTTGGAAATAAACACGAATTCTGAGATAGAACTATCATAAAGAGTTACGATGGACATATTTCAGATAGTAATCTATCATCTAGTGGACTCCACAAAATTAGAAAATTAATAAATGGTTCATTAAGATTTCTAATACTAAAAATTAAAACCTTTATAAGATCAATAGGAGGATGAAGATCATTTGACAATGATTTGACATCAAGTTTTAGACATATGTCTGTTGATGAGATCAATAGACTAGTAAGATATGAAATTTAGAATGTCTAAAATTTCAAATCTTACATACTTGTGAATATCGTATTCAAAGAATGTCCAATACACCCTTCTCTTAGGAAAGGTGTAAGATGTCAAGGTATTCAGGATCTCATACATATTGATGTATGTGAATCATCTATATCATAGTAAACAATATGGATATGTGATATCTATTGACGATTATGTATGATATGAGATTTCTTCTCTTCACCTAAGAAAACTTTGAAATGTTCAAAGATTTCATAATTTTGGTTTAGAACCAAATTTTGAAGAATGATGAAATGAATTTGATCTAACATAAGTAGCTTGTACCTATTAGATAAATTCAAAGAATACCTTATGAAGATATGAATATCATTTCCATCTCAATCCTCCTAACACACCTAAATTCAATAGAGTTGCAGGAGGATACAATTGGATCATGTGTGACATGATTTGATCAATGATGAATTTTAGCATAATTTCCTCTTAGTTTCCTGGTCTATATGTAGTAGAGACTACAGTATATATAATTAATAAGATTCCATGCAAGTACGCTGGAATCGAGCACTAGGGAGTGCTACTTCATTAGGAAAATGAAGGATGGTATTGGATACCTACTTTATGACCTTGAGATTCTTAAAAGATCTCATCTCTGAGAATGTGATTCTTAGAGGATTGAGACTCTTGAGAATCAAGATGAAAATGAAGTAAAGAAACTCATTGAATCTTGAGATGATAATAAGGCTCCTGAAATCGGAAACCAAAAGGACAATTAAAGATGAAACACTAATACCTCTTCAAATGAGTTTGAGTATGTATTCCATGTGTCAGTTAAGTCTGACAATGATCTGGCTCCATATGATGAAGTCTCTAAAGATCATGACATGGAAAGATGGATGTTAGCAATAAAGTCTAAAGTAGACTTCATATACAAGTGTTGTATATGGACCCTCGAGGATCCATCTATTTGGGTAAGACCCATAAAGGTCTAAATGGATCTTCAAGAGAAAGGGAACATGATGAGAAGGTAGAGACCTTCAAAGCACGGCTCGTAGCCATGAGCTACACATTTGAAGAGAAGACATTGCTTGCAATAAGACTTGATCTTTAGTGACCATGCTTGAACTCATTAGAATATTGCTAACTATAGCTACATAACTTGACTATGGCATCTTTAAGATGTAAGTCAAGATTGCATTCCTCTATGAATACCTCTCCAAGGATATTCATAAGTAGTAGCCCCAGGGCTTCATGGTTGAGGAAAGCAAAGTGTGCAAGCTGAATAACTCCAACTATAGACTCAAATAAGCTTCTTGTAGTTGGAACATAAGATTTGATGAAATTATAAATGTTATGATTTCAAATAGAATCTTGATGAACCATGCGAAGCTTAGTGGGAGTATCAATGTGTTCACCGTGCTAAATGTAGATAATATCCTAATCATTTAGAATGATATAAGGATAATAATAAGTGTTTTATGATCTGGCTATTTCATACCTTGAGATATGATCTCAAGGATACCTCTTAGATCTTAGTTCTGAAATTGTTCAAAAGCAAAAAGAAGAGAGAGAATTGTGATTGTCACATTATTGGTACATCATGGATATATTCTATCCAAGGAAGGATCCTTTCCCTTAAGATTTGGTACTGACCAATATGAAGGGATAGCATATCAAGTGTTGATGATGCTAAGACTGCTTGCCCTTGTGCATCGGTTGCTAGAAGCCTGGTGTGTGCTAGATATGTATGAAAAGCCAAATGTCTGTCATGCAATGGGAGTAGTAAAATGTTTTTAATCCTACTATGGAGATAACACGCTTAGTTGCAGTAATAAAAGAATATCTTCAAAGTTGACAAGACTTAGAGATAATGATCCCAAAGTCTCATCATCAAGAACCTAAGATTTTATAGATAGTGATCTAAAAGGTCTTAACTGCAGATAACTCAAGAGATAGAGATCTCTGGAAAAAGGGTATTCTGATAATTTGAAATTACATACTGGTTATAACGATTGTTGAGTTGTAGTGTCAAAGACATTATGACTGCCTCAATATTGAGTATTGGTTGCATAAGATGCAACATTCGCATTGAATGTGAGCACTGTTACTGAGGGATATGCAAGTGCCGTAAAAGGACTTGGCACAGTCTCTTGGGAATAGAGTGATTGATCAGCTTACCTAGCTATTTTCTAAATAGCTTATGATTGTCACATGAGTGTAGGTTTAAATGATTAGCCCATTAATGGCTCTTTGGGCTAGTGGGAAATTGTTGGACATGCGAGCCCACGATGAGCCATTATGCAATAAATGTTATTGCAAATATCATTCCCTGATCTGAAATGAAGCCAAATGTCTTCCATGCAGTGGGAGTAGTAAAATGTTGTTAATCCTACTATGGAGATAACACGCTTAGTTGCAGTAATAAAAGAATATCTTCAAAGTTGACAAGACTTAGAGATAATGATCCCAAAGTCTCATCATCAAGAACCTAAGATTTTATAGATAGTGATCTAAAAGGTCTTAACTGCAGATAACTTAAGAGATAGAGATCTCTGGAAAAAGGGTATTCTGATAATTTGAAATTACATACTGGTTATAACGATTGTTGAGTTGTAGTGTCAAAGACATTATGACTGCCTCAATATTGAGTATTGGTTGCATAAGATGCAACATTCGCATTGGATGTGAGCACTGTTACTGAGGGATATGCAAGTGCTGTAAAAGGACTTGGCACAGTCTCTTGGGAATAGAGTGATTGATCAGCTTACCTAGATATTTTCTAAATAGCTTATGATTGTCACATGAGTGTAGGTTTAAATGATTAGCCCATTAATGGCACTTTGGGCTAGTGGGAAATTATTGGACATGCGAACCCACGACGAGCCATTATGCAATAAATGTTATTGCAAATATCATTCCCTGATCTGAAATGAAGAATAACTAATTAGTATAATAGGTCCCTTAATACAATTAGGGTTATGTACCATGACCATCTTAATGATCGTACAGCTGTTGATTCAATTATTGAATCATAGAGACTTGTGATTGGATGAATATCTAATGAGTTAGATTGAGGACTCATCAAGCACCGTTAAATGATTATTAAGAGATGATCTCCAGCATGAGTAGGAGATGGCAATCCTTTCTCAGTAGGCTGATATCTGACCGACCTCTTGATGCAGGTCCTCTGCATAGGAATAGAGATTTGGAGGTGTCAGATTAGTTAGGTCAAAGAGTTGACTTAACGAGATCGATATAACCAAAGTCCTATATCGTATGATGTCACGATAAAAGCACACATTCTCTGACCGGAGACAGATGTGTTACTATATGTCTGAGTATGTACATTTGGCTGACCAATAGGTTGATGACCTAACCAACGTCTATACACCGGCGCGCTAGTGTGCATGCAAGGGCATATGAGTGATACGATCTCTCAAAGGGATCATACAGGTTCATTACTGAACCGGAAGACATGAGCTCACTCATGAGATATTGGGAAGAATCAAATTCCTTGCACGGTCGTCTCGCTATGGAAGCTTGACTGAATTTGTAGGTTTGATATATATTTTTGGAAAGTATATGATCAACACCTGGGTATGATATATGCTTTTGGAAAGTATATGATCAATACCAACTCCCAATGATCGAATGAGAAAACTTATTTATGAAACCCTGAAGTAGACAGTGTAAAATAGATCTTATACTATGGGTTTATTCTGAGTCTTCCAGTATGCAGAATGTACAAGTATTGGGAATACCTGAGGATGATGTGATCATAAAAGATTGTATAACCATGACGCTTCCATTTCTACAGAGTAATGAAACGGGTCTGGATTTTAGTGACTCCTCTCGTAGAGAGGTGATCTAAACTTAGTCCAAATGTTGGACATTGATCTGAATGTGATTCGGATACAATGAGAAGATTAGATCTACGGTTTTGATTTAATCAAACATCTATGGGAGGTCCGCAAGATCTGGATTTGAGATGTGATCTCAATATCCAAGTCACTATACGTGGAACAATAGAATCTCCATGTCCTTATCTCCAAGTATCTGCGGAGAAAGTTCATTATCCTTGAAAGAGTTCATGGATAATTTCATTGTTGATATACGTATCCGAGCATTGAGAAAATTGATAATTAAATGTGATTTGATTATCATGGATAATATGAATTTGATTCATATTATAAGGAGAGTTATCTGAGATAATTAAATGTAATTAATTATCCAAGATGTGAATAATGAGAATGTGATTCATATTATTTTGACACATGAGAATAGATATCCAAGATGATTAAATACGATTTAATTATCATGGATATGAATAATATGGATAGCACTATCCATATTAATCATATATATTATAAATGTGATTTATAATATATTAGAGAGAGCATATTGTGATGTATATTTGTTAATTAATTATTGATGTGAATTGGATTCATATTGAATGATTTATTAAAATATAATTTACATTTTATTTTGGGATGTGAATTTGATTCACATTTTCCAATGGCATGATTGCAATATTTCACAAGATAATTATGAATTATTTTTGTGAAATAATTTACAACAATTGTTGTTGTAAATCCTGCAGATATCATGAGATAATTGTATCTCTTGAGATAATGAGATCTCATGAGATGTTGGTAGACGTCCCCCCTTTTTAGGGGATATGATTTATCTCCTCATTATCTCCAAGCATAATTAATTGATTTGATTTGAATTTAAATATATTGATTTATCGATATGTATTTAATTAAATTCAATTAATTGTTGTTGTGTTTTTACAACGACATCTTAGCCATTGAAAGAAACACAAATCAATCTCATCCATTGATTTTGTGTTGTCCATGAATTGGGATCCATGGACTCCCAAAACCCTATATAAGAAGAGGTACCCCTTGCTCTTCGAAATAGATAATTAATGAATGCTCTCTCTCTCTCTCTTTCTCCATACATGCCCACTCTCTCTATCTCTCTCATGTGGTCGTCCATCATGGATGCCCTAAAGAAATTCTCCATCATCGCAGCGTCGTCGTTATGCTGCCCGATCGTTTGCTCATGGATCTCTGTCTACTTCGGCGTGCCTTGCTCGTAAAGAAGACGTTGTATCTCGTTTGTCGAGATCAGGAGATCCATGGCTTGGATCTTCAACATGAATTGCGAGAAGCACGTGTTTCATCAGCACGCTCGCAAGCGTCTCCTCCAACGGATCGGACTTGAGATAGGAGGTCTCTTGGTTTAGAGACTCGATCGCAACCACGCTTCAAGAGGTAAACCTTATACCTAATTGTGGTTTAGATGAAACTATCCGAGAATGGTTCTTAGATCAAGTGGTTTCATCATATTGATTTTTTTAAATTCCGCTGCCCGGAGCAACTAGTGCGACTAGTCGCTTCCGATCGCATTCGATGTGATCCTCACGCTTCCGTGATGTTCTTGAGGATTTCCCTATATCCTTCACATTTACTCTTGCTAAATGGTTTAGAAGATGCCAGAATGAAATTTTTAGAGAGGTTTTAAGTCATGTACATCATAGAAACATTTCTCAAGTTTGGGAAGACGTTGTTATGACCATAAAATATAGAAAGGGGATGATTTCTATGGATGACTTGATGAATACAATTACCATAGAGGAGGAACACATGAAATAAAAGCTTGTGGTTCATGTTGATATTCATGTTAAGGTTACTTTCATGACATTGAAGGGCAAAGATAAAAAGGAAAAGCGTAGAAAAAAATAGAATAAAACCAAAGGGAAAGATCCTGAAATAAAGAATAAACTTGCTAGAACTATGATCAGATTATTCATTGGAAGAAGGAATGCCTATCCTTAAAGGCTCAATCAAATATTAGAGATGGGAATCCACAAGTGATATGATCACTGCGTGATTTGGGGCTAGGAAGGGGTATGTTTCTATAAAATCAGAAATATACTGTTGGAAATGTGAGCCCACGACAAACCATTATGCAATAAATATTATTGCAAAATTCATTCCCCGATCTGAAATGAAGAATAACTAATTTGATGAGTATGTCTATTAATACAATTAGGGTTATACACCATGGCCATTTTAATGATCATACAATTGTTGATTCAATTTTTGAATCATAGAGGGTGGTGCTTGGATGAATATCTAAAGAGTTAAATTGAAGACTCATTAAGCACCGCCAAATAATTATTAAGAGATGATCTCCAACCTGAGTAGGAGATGGCAATCCTTTCTCTTTTGATCGATATCTGATCAACCTCTTGGTGCATGTCCTATATATAGAAATAGAGATTTGGAGGTGTCAGATAAGTTAGGTCAAAGAATTAACTTAGCGGGATCGAGATAACCAAGACCTATGTCGTATATTGTCATGGTATAAGCATGCATCCTATGACCGGAGACAAATGTGTTACTATATGTATGAGTATGTACATTTTGCAGACCAATAGGTTGATGGCCTAATCAAGGTCTATACATCAGCACGATGGTGTGCATAAAAGGGCATATGAGGAACATGATCTCTCAAAGGGATCATACATGTTCATTTACTAAACCAGAAGACATGAGCTCAGCCATGAGATATTGGAAATCAAATTCCATGCACAATCATCTCGCTTTGGAAGTTTGATTGAATTTGTAGGTTTGATATATGCTTTTGAAAAGTATATGATCAATACATAGGTATGATATATGCTTTTGGAAAATATATGATCGATACTAACTCTCAATGATCAAATGATAAACTTGATAAAACCCTGAAGAAGACAATCTAAATTGATCTAAATCTCAGGTTTATTCTAGAGCTTCCAGTATGCAGGATTTACATGTATTAGGAATACATGAGGGTGATGTAATCATAAATGATTGTATAACCATGATGCTTCCATTCCAAGAAAGTGATGAAACATGTCTATATTTTAGTGACTTCTCTCAATAGAGAAGTAATCTAATCTTGGTCCAAATATTGGATAGTAATCTGAATGTGATTCAGATACATGAGAAGATTAGACTTACGGATTTGATTTAATCAAACATCTATGAGAGGTCCCCAAGATCTAGATTTGAGATGCGATCTCAATATTCAAGTTACTATATGTGGAACGTACAATCGTCCTATCCTTATCTCCAAGTATCCGCAGAGAAAGCACATTATTCTTGAAAGAGTTCAAGAATAATTCCATTGTTGATATTATATCTGAAAATTTAGCAAAATAAATAATTAAATGTGATTTATTTATTATGAATAATGTGAATTTGATTTATATTGTTTGAGATCATGAGAATGGACATCCAAGATGATTAAATATGATTTAGTTATCAAGGATGTAAATAATGTAGATATCACTATTCATATTATTCACGGATATTATAAATATGATTTATAATATGTTAGAGAGAGATAATTGCATTTCATATTTACGAATTAATAGTTGCTGTGAATTGGATTCACATTGAACAAGTAATTGTAAATGCAATTTATATTTTATTTTGGATGTGTGAATATGATTCACAATTGTTAATGGCATGATTCAAATTATCATAAAATAATTTGAAATTATTTTGGAAATAATTATGCAATAAAAGCTATTGTATATGTGGAATTATTACTGGAGAATAATATCTCAACAAAATTGGAATGATGAAGCCTTCTTGCCATACAAGGGTGGACGACCAATTTGAGCTCTCTCAACTTGGTGGTCTTCCACCCCATATATGCAATGGAGCTCCATTCATTTTAATTAATTCCATCCTTGGTTGTGTGATTTAAATTGAAATATATTGATTGATTTAAATATATTTAATTTAATTAAAAGGCAACAATTTTTTTGTTGATAACTAAAACACTACAAGATCATGGTCATTGATTGAAAGCACAAATCAATCTCAATCATTAAATTTGTGAGCATATAGATTGTGATCCACGAGCATCAAAAATAGTATAAATAGAAGGGTAGTCCTATCCTTTTTGTTTTACATAATATGAGACACAATTCTCTCTCTCTCTCTCTCTCTCTCTACACGTCTACTCTCTCTCTCATTGTTGTTGTCCACCTCAGTGCCCTAGAGAGAGTTGTTGTCGTGTTACCGCTTCGACTGCTCATGGATTCTGTCTCCTTCGATGTACCTCGCTCATGAGGAAGACGCCATATTTCGTAAGACAAGATCATGAGATTCGTCACTTGTATTATTAATTTAGATTGCGAGGAGCACGTGTTTCATTAACGCGCTCGTAAGCATCTCCTCCGTTGAATCAGACTTGAGACAAGAGGTCTCTTACTTTAGAGACGCAGTCGCAACCACGCTTCAAGAGGTATTCCTATATCTTGTTTGTGGTTTAGATGAAACAATCTGAGAAGTGTTCTTGAAAATCATGTGATTTCATCACTTTAAATTTTTTAAAATTCCATTGCCCTGAGAAACTAGTGCGACTAATAGCTCCCAATCACATATAATGTGATCTTCATGCTTCTGCGGTGTACTTAAGACTTTCTCCATAACCTTCTTATACCATATCCATGATCCAAATAATTGTCTTGTGGATACGAGAGGCAATGTACACATTTTTTCTGACAGAACCTTATTTTCTTCTTATCATACATGCAACGATGGGACTGTGAAGATGAGGACAATTTTGCTGCCAAAATGATAGAGTCAGGATAAGTCAACTTAAAGTTTTGCTATGGATGTATCTGGACTTTACATAAGGTGTTGCATGTCCCCGACATGAAGAAGAATGTCTTATCTAGCTCTATCTTAGTTAGAAATAGTTTTGAGTTGAACTTTAAATGTAATACATGTGTCATTGTAAGACATGCCCTTTTATGAAAAAGTCTATTTGGCAGATTTTTATTTGTTATTTAAATTTATATGTGATTTGGTAAATATTAATTCAGTAAATGTTTTAAATTCTGAATGTTGTTAATAACCGAGAATCATGTGATATATGGCATGGTATATTGGAACATGTAAACTTGAATTAAATTGAAAGAATTATGAATTTAGAGTCGATACCTAAACATACTATTGATAAAACTCAAAATGTGAGATTTGTGTGCAAGCTAAGATATCTATGAAGTATTTTCGGTCTGTCTCTAGAGATAGTGAGATCTTGATCTAGTTCACACGGATATCTGTGAGTTTAATGGTATGTTTTCCATAGACAATAAGAAATATTTTATTACCTTTATAAATGATGGTAGTAGATAATGATATGTGTATCCAATGAAAACCAATGATGAAGCCTTAGAGAAATTTCTTATTTTCAAGAATGAGGTTGAGATACAAACATGAAAGTACTTAGACATCTTAGGTTAGATAAAGGAGGTGAATAGACTTCTAACTTATTTGATGAACAATACAAACTGTTTGGCATAGCTCATGATGTTACTGCTCTATATTCATCACAATCAAACGGGATAGAGTAACACAAAAATAATATCTTAACTGACATGGCCAATGCTCTTTCACAGAGTGCTGGACTTCCAACCTATATGTGGGGAGACGCCTTGAATACAGCTTGCCATATGTTGAATTAGATCCCTCCATGATATATGGAAAAGTATCCTTTTGAATTTTGAAGAAATATGAAACCAAGCTTAAGGTATATCAAGGTGTGGTGATGTCTCACTATGGTGTTAGTCCCAAGACACAAGAGAAAGAAGCTAGGTCCTAAAATTGTGACTACCATTGGATGCAAGTGGGTGTTTGATGAATCTCCATTTCATCACCTTTATTCTATCATTTTGACCTCAAAAACCCCAGCAAATGCATGTAAATAGCATCAACTTGTACATAATAACATTCATTATTCATGGTGTTAATTATACATAAAATAAGGTTTTTAGTGCCAAAATTATAGAATAAAGAGAAGAAAAGAAAACAGAATAAAATATTGCAAATATTTTATGACCCAAACCCCGAGACCAAGGCCAGCATGGAATTGGTCGACAAGGAATAAAGTAGGGGGAGATAATGCTAGTATATAATAAATACCTCATTTATTCATGCATTTATTTATGCATTTTTGACACCTATTTTGTACATAATTATTCATTCATCAAATAAAGAAACTTTGTACATGAAAGTTGTAGATAATAATGTAAATAAAAATACAAAATTGAGTTTGTGTAAAAATAATACTCAGTGTACAGTTTATACACAGAATAAAAAGCCAAAATTTCAACTTCACAGACCCATATCTTGCAAATAAAAACTCCAAATCACCCAAACTCACATTTAACTGTATATAGCTTTACAATACCTATTTAATAGAATTGGTTTCATAATTTTTGGAATCCATCTGCAAAAGTTAGGTTTTTGGCCCTCAATGTGCAGCCTGTCTGATTAAAATATTCAATTCATTCATTGTCCATTATTTTTATCAAATTATATTTTTAGAATTTTGTAAATAATGTGTATAATACATGTACATATTGAGAATAAAAGAAAACCAAAAAGAATTTGTAAAATAAAATAAGCTTATGTAATACATAGGCAAAATACCTATGCTAAGTATGTACATAAATAAAAGGGGATTTAATTATTTTTTGTAATAATGTAAATATTATACATAACTCATTAAAAATATAAATTCAGAATAAAAAAACTAAATAGAATACATTAAATAAATAAAGTATATAATATATAGGTAAAAGACCTACAAGTATACCTACATATACATATCCCTATTTATTTGAATAGGAAAATAAACTCACAAAAAATAAATAAAAATACCCTCACACTCACAAAAATAAATTATAAATTTATAAAATAAGACAATAAAATAATAAAATAAAATAAACAAATTAAAAATAAAATACACAAAATGCATGTAAATACATGCATATACACATTATTAAAATAAACTTATAATAAAACACTTCAAAAAATTCAATAAAAATCATAAATAAATACTACATGAAATAATACACATTTTTTATTTTATAAGAAAAAAATAATAAAATCATCTATTATGTCAAAAAAATCAATTTCGAGCAAAATTTCCTATTTTGTCCTCTAGCGTCCCAGGTGGACCAATGAGGGCGCGGCCTTTGTTGACCGCCCGGTCAACTGTCCCATCCGGGACCTGGCGCGCCAGAAGTGTCTTTTCCTCGATTTTCTTCCCTTTTTTACGGGCATCTCGTCCATCGATCAAGCTCGCTTTCTTCACAAGAAATCATCCCTGATTATCGCTGATGCCCGCCGATATCTTAGATCAACACGATGCTCATTGGATTAATCAATAATCGCCGGTCAATAAGGGTCCAGACCCATGTTTATAAATAAGAAGCTTCTCCCCCCTCCTCAAATTTGGCCAATTTCATCCACCCAAAAGCCTCGACTTCGATCCTGGGAGGTACTTCGTGACAGGGGGAGCATCGCAGCGACTTGAATCGGTCGGAGGAGGGAAAGTTTTGACGCGGCGGAGCTCCGGCGTCCGTCCTGCTCCCTGGTGGCCCCCAGGTATAAGTGCTTCCCTTTATTGCATTTTAGGTAGATTTTAGTGTTAGCTTTTCACTCCCGTTCTTAGTTTATCTTTTAGATCAGTAGCGTAGCGTGAAATAGAAAATTTGAAGTTCGCCGGAGCTCCACTCCGACGACTTCTCCACCGAGATCTCGACCGTTTTCGACCGCCACGTTCACCCCACTTCGTTTCCCATCGCGTTCCCCATCTATCTATCATCTTTGTTCAACCAAGGACCTCTGGTCTTTGCGAATCGGAGCTCCACCTCCGCCTATCGCCGGAGCTCCTCCGCCTCACTCCACCTTGCTGCAGAGCTTCAAAACCCGGGGTCGAGGAGATAGCCCTCGTTCCCCCGGTTCTTCCTGTGCAGGTCAGAAGATGAAAGGAGCCCATATGGGCTCGATTGGAACCAGGAAGAGGCTCCTGGAGATCCCGACCTTCATCGACCTCGTCCGAGCTCCTTGGACCTCGAGGAGCCATAAGCAGACCACGAGCAGATGCGGGAGACCTCCAGCTACGTCCAGACCATCTCATACGCGAGGGAGAAGCCCGGAGGAGCCCAAGCTTCACGATCGAAGCTCGCCGAGCGCGAGCTTCTTCCCTGTTCTTCCAGGCGCCTTCATCGCCATCCGATCAGGAGGCGCGCCCCAGATTGAACGACAAGCGTTGGATGAAGCATCGCCATCACCGTCCGATCCACGAGGAGGATCTAATCTCAACCCTTCATCGACGAACCGGTACCCGCCATTGGATGTGCGACGCGTATCCAAGTGAAGCCTTCATCGCCGTCCGTCAGCGCCTAAATAAGGGGTAAATTCCTCATTTAGCCCCGTTCTTTTTTGTATTTATCGTTCACCCCTGTAAATAAAAGTTGAAGTTTATTTTAGCGTGTAAATTTTGCATGGACCCCTCCTGTACTTTTCTGATATTACGTTTAGGTCCATTACACGTCACCTCACGTGTACCCCCACGTGAGGTGGCTAAATTGCACAAGCACCCTTGTATGTTCGCATATTTGCCTTTAGTCCGTAAAATAAAATTTCCAGTGTAATATTTTTGTGAAAATTTGTATAAAGGACCCTGGACTTTTGGAAATTACTTTTTCGTCCCTGTGGGTGCGGATCACGTGTAGTTCCACGTGCTGGGTATTTTGCGCTGGGGTCCCTGGCGGGTTTTGTATTTCACTTTAGCCCTTAAATTTGCAAGCCACATTTTATATTTTTGGTGTTTTTGCATAGAAGCCCCTGACTTTATTTTTATTTGCAAAAATGCCCCTACCAGGCCATATATTTTTGTATGTTTTGTCCATTTATTTCATGCCTCATATTAACTTCAGAAATTTTGCAAAAATGGATATAAACTCCTGTTAGCTTGCTTTTGCACGCCATATTTTTAGTTTTCAATTTTGTTGCATTTTTGCATTTATTAAAAATCAAAAACATGCATTTTATTTACTGTCTAGCTTATAAAATACCAAAAAATAGTAAAACACCTCGAAAAATTCCAAAAAAATTAACTTTGGTCTATTTTATCATAATTAAGTGTCAGTACAAAAATTGTTAAAAATCTCAAAGGAAAAACCTTAAAAATTCAAAAACACTCAAAAACTTCTAAAAAATATAAAAATTTTAGAAAACCTCAAAAATTGCAAACTCAAGTGCTGTAGTTTCTATATTTTAACCTCTTTACTTTAAAAATGGTTTGGAAAAATTTTGTGGCTGTGTGATATTTTTAATTACCATTTTACCCCCAACCAGTAGCTACTCCACTGTTTTGCTTTATTTCAGTATTTAAAAATGCCAAAAATATGTTGAAAAATGCCCAAAAATCACAAAAATAGTAAAAAATCATAAAAATACCAAAAAGATTTTATTTCCGAATTTTTGACTATTTTTGCGTATTTTTATAAATATTATATGACCCCTCTCCCTACATTGTATATATATTCCCTTATTGAAAAAAAAGAAGAAGAGAAAAACCCAAAAAATAGGCTTCACACAAGGATGACTCTGTTGTACATGGACATCATAGGCTACTGCATTTTTGTATTGCTCTTTGTGGTTCGACCTCTACATACTTATTCACTGTGCATTTTGTGGCAGAGTAATAAATGTTAATTCACAATTTTGGGATTCTATTGATTTATTCTTTTATGTGGGTTAATTGCTGATTAACCGATGTTCTGTGAGCGGTCGCCTCAGCGACAACATATTTTGACCTCGCAGAATGTCAGTTATAAGATGGCGCCGTTGCCGGGGAGCAATAAGCGTAGCCTATTAATTTTGTCATTCTTGATTAGACATTGATGTATCATTGATTGTGTGAGCAGCTAATTATTTTGCAATTGATCACTATGCTTTATTGCTTTATTTATTGTGATTAATTCTTTCCTACTTTATTTTATTAATTGAGCTATACTAATTCAATCTCTTTGTGACCTTGATGCGAGGGCCCGCACGCGAGGATGGTTTCTTAGGGAGCCGAGGCAGCCGAGCTTGGAGGAGGGTGGTCTTCACCTCATGACCATCTGGAGAGAGCATCAAGGATACCAAGGGATGGGAGTTAGATAGGTCTAGAGCAATTAGGATCATTTTTGTAATTTATGGTGAGAGAGAGAGAGAATTTTGGCATGTAATAATTAACAGGACTCTACTCTTCACAATGAGGTCCAGTGCCCGGGTGATTGTTCACCTGGGGGCCTCATCGCGGCTTTCCGAGTTTTCCATCGCTTTCTTTTCTTTGTTTCCCTTAGTTTTGAGCTTTCCGCCTTTGTTTTACTTTGTTTTGTGTGCTTGGAGCCCCTAGATATAGGTTGCTTGATCCGGTAGCTAGTTCCAAACCTTAATAAGAATGTGTGTTCCTATAGTCTACTTCGTATGGATC
This sequence comes from Ottelia alismoides, assembly GCA_037367405.1. NCBI lineage: Eukaryota > Viridiplantae > Streptophyta > Magnoliopsida > Alismatales > Hydrocharitaceae > Ottelia > Ottelia alismoides. Next base: position 448,360 of record JAZKJV010009615.1, on the reverse strand, counting down.
TAGTCAAAATTAAACAGTTCCATCATTTATTCCTTAACCCGTGTGCCATGAGCGAGCCCCATCAAGCGCTACTCCTGAACTCGAGTGTGTCGAGAAGAGGAGGGGTAAGCCAAGACCGGACCCTTAGGTTAAAGATAAGTGACCAACTTGTGGTTCTTCACGTTAATAGTAGCTAATGTTTAGGGTGATTTTGTCGAATGCACACCGCCATGTAGATAGGTTTAAAAATTCTGTTTTGCATACCACATGGAGAGAGCTGGGATGCACTGTAAGTCTTCTAACTCAGCATGCATCATTCAGTTCAATGGTGAGATTTCCATCATAGAACCAACTTGCACGGCTTTTCCGCTATCTCCCTCTGATTTTGAGCACCTAAGACTTAAATGAAAATCTACAAAAATGTTAGGCGCTGGTAAGAAACATACTCAAAAAAAAGTGAAAACTCAAAAAACTAAAACAAGGGGACTGCTAAATAAACTTTGACCTTAATTAAAATTTGTAATGGACTATCATTGTACTGGGTTCATAAAGTCCTCATTGTTTTCAGGTACCTTGGAGGGGGACCAAAACCCTACTCCCTTGAGCGAGGCACATCCCATAAGGAATAGAGCCAAAATTCCAGTCTGCAACTGCCTTGTGTATCGCCTGGATTACCGAAGTATTGGCGCTTCTATCGTACGTGGGCGAGTAGGGCTTGGTCACCAGTGATGACTCTCTGTAGTGTAGAGCATTGACCTTGTCCGAAGTATCGAGCATAGGCCACACCTTCACGGGGGTGTCTGTCTCATCGTCTTGCGTCCGAGTAGGTTCTTGCAGCTCACGGGTGATTCCGTTGCGAGCGAGAACCGAAGTATCGGTTTTGCCTATTGGCTTCCTCTCTCTATTTCTTTGGCTGAGTAGGGATGCAGGAAGGGTTACAAGGACCTCAAAAAGTACAGACTACAGGTTACAAAGGAGGAGGACAAGTACGGGATACTTTTCTGGCAGTACTCTCTCTCCTATAGGGGTAGCGTGCTAAGGACTTGTTAAAAGATATGCCTGAAATAACAACTCTAAAACTGAAAAGATAATAAGTAGCCGAACCTTTACGGCTTCACATGGCGTGAGTTGGTGAACCCAATCTTGTATTGTGTTTGTATGGATCTAGATTAAGGTTCAAAGATCAAGTCCCGCGCCTTTGCGCAAATTTTGTTGTGTCACCCCTCTTTGACCCCCGCTCAGTTTGAGCCTTTCTACTGTTTTGCACTCCTTTTATTCCTCGTTGACCATCGTATCCTTCTTTCAACATCCGATCCTCTTTCATGCTTCGCGAAGTTGATCCATGGATGGTTTCCGTCGGGACCATGCTGACACCCACATCGATTCCATGGACTCAACTCCGCCAATAAATTCGAGGCGATTCTCGAGAACCCGATGCGGACCTTGCGGATCGATCTCCAGACTCCTCGTTTTCTACCTTTCTCTTGGCCACCCAATAAACTGGGATCATTTTTGTCCCACTTTCGCTGTTATGAATGGAAGTCGATTACAGTCTACATCTTGTTCCATTCACAACATGTTGGGGTTGACCTTAACTCCAACAATTATCATGACAGCTGAACAATAATGCAAGTGGTCTGATTCGGATTCTTTCATTCTACAGATAGAAGGGCAGACTGAGCCCTGGCTTCTACTCCGGAATTCATTTCATCCGACTCAGACCCTGATATGGCTCCTCAAGGAAAGGGCAAGGGTCAGCAGCCACCTCAACCAGAAGGACAGTTGCCAGATCAGAATCAAGTTAATGCACAACTATTGGCATCTATCCAGGCAATCCAACAGCAGCTGACAGAGCAAGCCTTAGCCCAAACCGCTTTTCAGGATATGCTGAATGATGTGATGAACAGAGCCGAGGGAGGAGGAGGTAGAGGAGGAGGTGGTGGTGGTCCTGACGACGATGAAGAGCGAGAAATTAGGGGACAAAAGCCTACACTAAAGGAGACCTATAATCCTGGAGACAACCAAATGACTGAGTGGATTCTCATTCCACCGGTACACACTCACTTTGAGCTGAAGCCCCAGTTCCTCGCTCTCCTTCCATCTTTCCATGGAAACACAAGTGAAGAGCCGAACATCCACCTGCAGCAATTCTCCCGCATCTGTCGAACTACTCACTATCCGAATGTCCCTCTGGACATTGTCAAAATGATGGCATTCCCCTTCAGCCTGCAAGACAAGGCCCTTTATTGGGTCAACCATCTGGGGAAGGTTGTAACCACCTGGGAGGAACTGAAGTCCGCCTTCCTGCACAAATATTATCCTCTCGACCGGCTCAACCAGATGCGAGCACGTATCAGCAACTTCTCCCAAGGAGCACATGAATCCATACACAAAGCCTGGGAGAGATTCACAGATCTGCAGGAGAAATGTCCCCATCATGAGATCCCGAAGACCAGTTTGGTCCAACATTTTTTTGGGGGTCTGAACATTGAGAGCCAAAGGCTCTTTGACGTAGCATGTGTGGGTTCACACTTCAACAAGGATGAAGATGCAGTCTGGCAGATATTCGAAGAAATGGCCGAAGGAGAGGCCGCCCTCTCTTCATCAAAACATACCAGAAGCAACCCCAGATCCTCCAGAAAAAAGTACACATGGCAGCGTCCCGTGAGGCGGAGAGAGATGAGATCTCCAACCTCAGCATCATCGGGGGCCATCTCTCGAAGGTTGATATTATTGAGAAACGATCACAGGATCTCGAAAAACTCGTTGTGATCGAGAAGAGGACTCAGAATTTAGACAAGCTGGATCAGATCACCAAGCAGTTAGAACTGCTGGTGGGCACCATCAATTCTGTTCAGTCGGCAGCACCATTAGAAGCTCCAGCTGAGAGGAAAGACGAGCAACCACTGCTACATCAGCCTCAGCCGAGCCAGCAGCCACCGGCAGTCCAGCACGTGTACTACGTGCAGGCACCCGATCAGGGCCAGCCGCAACAGCAGATGGTTGTGTATCAACCAGAGTTTGTATCAGGATCTGATTCGGTATTCCCACCACCACCCCTGGTCCAGGAAGTGAACGGGGTATGGAGTCACGAAGCACAGCCGACCCGTCCTATGGGACAACCTCAGAGTCAGCTACCAGCCAACCGGCAATACCACCAGCCTCAGGGTGGTTGTTTTGGGCAATCCTCACAGCCGCCGGCGTCGTATCATCGGCCTCCCCAGTATGCAAATCAATGGAGGCAGAACCAGCAGTATCAGCAGCAGCCATACCGTCACCCACAGCCCTTCCATCAGTATGCAGCTACTCCACCTCAGCAGTACCAGCAGTATCCTCCTTTATCAGCAGCTTCAGCTTCCTGCACCACCTCCGCACTACCAACAACAGCCTCAGCACCAGCATATGCAACAACAACGTGGTCTGCACGCTGAATCCACCGAGGCAACTCCAGTGAACCCGACCATGGACTGCTTGGCCCAACTTGTCAAAGGGCTAGCAGATATGACCAAGAGGCTCGACGAGCTGGCTGCCACAAAGACCACCATTCCAACTCAGGTCGAAGCCAACCCCAATAGCTCCAAAAAGAGAGAGCAGGTAGAATGTGATGTCTTGTATGCATCTGTAGAGTTGGAAAATGATAACACGGTGTATTCTAATGCTGTCACTCTTAGGAGCGGTAGGGCCTTGCCTCCACCTGCTACCAAGAATGGGGAGAATAAAGAACCAGGTGGATCATCATCTTCTGCATCAGCCGTGCCAGCTACAGGGGCGGGTGAGGAGGAAGAAGAAGGAGAAGCCATTCCAGCCGTCGTGCAATGCCAGCATCCCCAACTAAAAATACAAAAAAAATCAGCAAAATCAAAAACAACAAAAAAGAAGCTCGCGCCGAAGCAAAGCTACGCCAGCATGGGAACAGCCGCCAACAGCAGCCGATCCCTCGCCAGCCGACGGAGCAGACGCTACACTTTTTGCTCACCCTGCAGCACCAGCATGCCAAGATACAGTTTGTACTCCTTTTTTTAGTCCGGATGTACAACATTCTAAGGGCGATGATCTTGATGTAAATAAGAACTCTATTTTTCCCGCTAGGAATGTGCATATTCCTTTTCCTCATGCAATAGAAAAATCTAAAAAAATGCAAAATGAAAAAAATGCATTGTCTGATCCGGGAGTTGTGGAAATACTAGACAAGTTGACTGTTGAGATTCCCTTATTAAAGGCCGTGGAGTACATGCCAACTGTGAAGAAAGGATTAAAGTAGGCATGTACCAACAAGCGTCGCCCAGCGCAAGAAAACAAACGTCGAGATGTAGAAAAACACGTTCTCTCCATGGCAACAGTCGCAGCTATCAGCAACCTCCCACAGAAGAAGCAAGATACAGGAGCACCTCTGATCAGTTGTGAGATTTTTGACCAGGTCTTCGAGCGCACTCTCCTTGACAGTGGGTCTTCCATCAACCTTCTGCCCTCATCCATCATGCAAGAATTTGGGCTAGGTCCGCTCAAGCAGACACGCATGATCCTTCAGTTCGCTGACCGATCCGTCAAGCGGCCCCGAGTTCTTTTGGAAGACGTTGTAGTTAAAGTGCAGGAGATGCAATTCCCAGCTGATTTCGTGGACCTTGATATGGACTCACCTGCACCCCTACTCCAGACCCCTGTCATCCTTGACCGACCATTCCTTCGTACTTCAGGTGCAGTGGTTGATTACGGGTCTGGCAAGATTACTTTCAGCTCGAGCACCCAGCAAATCACTATAAACATGAACAAAGAGCCGAATGCCACGACTGATAGAGCCAGGAAGCATCCGAAGCAGACTGTGACTTTATTGCAGAGGTCAGAGACGCATCCTTATCATTGGACAATTCATGGACCCGAGAAATCCTCACTCTTGAGGAGGACTTGGAAAAGCGCAGTTAGCTTATGCTCCGACGATTCTTGGGAGACAGATTCTCAGATGCAGGTGCAGTTTTTTGAGCATTCACTCCAGACCGAACACGATCCGCTTAGCGCAGAACCGTTCGGCACATCACCGGGATCTCAACAGAACGAGGAGGATGGTAGCCCCCTCAAAGAAGTACATTCCACCACCAGCATAGTATCTGAAGTGACCAACAGGTTGGACAGATCAACACCAGAACTCAAGCCACTTCCTGCAGGCCTGAAGTATTCTTTCCTTGCAGGTGAAGAACAAATGTATCTGGTCATCATTAGCAGCAGGCTGAATCCGGATCAGGAATCTCGACTTCTCGAGATCCTAAAAAAGAACCGCAAGGCACTTGGTTGGTGTGTATCAGATCTCCGAGGGATAAATCCAGCCTTGTGTTCGCATCACATCTACCTGGAAGAAGATGCCAAGCCGTCCCGCGAATTCCAAAGAAGATTGAACCCAAACCTCTGGGACGTCGTCATGAAAGAGATAACAAAATGGTGCGATGCAGGCTTTATCTATCCCATCTCCGACTCGAAATGGGTAAGCCCACTGCATGTAGTTCCAAAGAAATCCAGGCTCACCGTGGTTACAAATGACAAAGGAGAGGAAATATCCACTCGGGTACCAACATCCTGGCGGGTGTGTGTTGACTACCGCCGTCTTAATGCAGCAACTAAGAAGGACCACTTCCCCTTGCCATTTATTGATCAAGTCATGGGGAGACTAGAAGGCAAGGAGTTCTTCTGCTTTTTGGATAGGTATTCTGGGTACAACCAAGTGGCAATCGCCCCTGAAGATCAAGAGAAGACTACCTTCACTTGCCCGTTCGGCACTTACGCCTTCAAGAGAATGCCCTTTGGATTATGCAATGCATCTGCAACCTTCCAAAGATGCATGTTAGCAGTCTTCGCCGAGATGGTAGGCAGTTTTCTCGAGGTGTTCATGGACGACTTCTCGGTCTATGGTGACAGTTTTGATTCTTGTCTTGTGCACCTAGACAGAGTGCTTCATAAGTGTCGGGAAGTCAATTTAGTGCTTTCATGGGAAAAGAGCCACTTCATGGTCACTGAAGGCATTGTGCTGGGTCACGTCGTTTCCAAACGTGGCATGGAAGTCGACCCGACAAAGGTGGATGTTATCGCAAATCTACAACCACCTCAGTCAGTGAAGAATGTAAGGTCATTCCTGGGGCATGTGGGATTTTACAGGCGATTCATCAAGGATTTCAGCCGCATTGCCCGACCTTTGACAGAGCTTCTGTGCAAGGAAACCGAGTTCAATGTAGATCAGCAAGTTCTCCTTGCTTTCAATCAGCTGAAGGAGCTTATTACTCAGGCTCCAATCTTACAGCCGCCTGACTGGTCTCTTCCTTTTGAGATAATGACCGATGCGTCAGATTTTGCAGTCGGGGTTGTTCTTGGGCAAAGGAAAGAGAAAGCGTCCTATGCCATTCACTATGCCAGCAGAACATTAGATGAAGCACAGAGAAATTACACAGTGACAGAGAAAGAGTTGTTGGCTGTGGTTTTCGCCCTTGAGAAGTTCAGATCCTATTTGTTGGGATCAAAAGTCACAATTTTTACAGACCACTCCGCTATCTGGTACCTCCAGCAGAAGAAGGATGCCAAGCCGAGACTGATTCGATGGATCCTTCTCCTCCAGGAATTTGATCTGGAAATCAAGGACAAGCCTGGAGTTCAGAATGTGGTAGCAGACCATCTCTCCAGAATTGAGCAGCATGAGCCTCGTCTGAACAGCGCACCCATTACAGAAACCTTCCCTGACGAAGCAATATTAGCATTGGATTCTCTTCCTTGGTATGCAGATATAGTCAACTACCTCGCCTCTGGGGTAACACCAACGGATTGGACGAAAAATCAGAAGAACAAATTCATGTCGACCATCCGATTCTATCAATGGGAGGATCCTCTTTTATTCAGGGAAGGAGCGGATTGCATTTGGCGTAGGTGCATCCCTCAGGAGGAGCAATCTAGTGTCCTCGAGCATTGTCACTCGCTCGAATCTGGTGGACATCACTCTGGAGATCGTACGGCAGCCAAAGTACTTCAGTGTGGCTTCTGCTGGCCCACATTATTTAAGGATGCTGCAGAATTCGTCAAGCGATGTATTGACTGTCAGAGATTGAAAGGTACACTCACTGCAAAAGATTCAATGCCCATGAGAATCATTCAGATAGCGGACGTTTTTGATGCATGGGGCATTGACTTCATGGGACCTTTCCCTAACAGTCAAGGTTTTGAGCACATCCTTCTTGCCGTCGATTACGTGAGTCGTTGGGTTGAATCTATCTCGGCTCGAGCCACCGACAGCCGAACAGTATGTCAGTTCCTGAAGAAGAACATCATTTCGCGGTTCGGGATACCGAAAATTCTTATATCAGACGGGGGTAGCCATTTTATTAACAAAGAGGTCAAGAAATTGACGAAGGAGTACGGCATAGACCACCGTGCCGCATCTCCTTACCATCCTCAGACCAATGGCATGGCATAATTATTAAACAGATAAATCAAGACTATCCTGCAGAAACTTGTCAGGACAAACAGGAAAGACTGGTCCCAACTCTTGGACTCGGTCTTATGGGCTTACAGAACCGCCTACAAGTCTCCCTTGGGCATGTCGCCCTATCGTGTTGTATATGGGAAGTCATGCCATCTTCCAGTTGAATTAATTCACAAATCTTTATGGGCAGTTAACAGTTGCAATTTGGACTTACGCAAAAGTGGTCAGAAAAGAAAGGATGATCTGAACAAACTCTTGGAGTTCCGAGACTATGCATACGATAACACATTGATGTACAAAGAGAAGGTGAAACGCTGGCATGACCGGCACATCAGACGAAAGACCTTTGATATTGGACAGAAGGTGTGGTTATTTGATGCAAAGTTGCGGATGTTCCCGGGCAAATTGAAGAGTAAGTGGACAGGGCCATTTTGAGTTTGTGAAGTGTGTGACAATGGAAGTATTGCCATATCAAAATTGTCCCCTGACGCACAGCCATTCGTCGTCAACGGCCAACTCCTGAAGCCTTACCTCGAACTAGATACATTCTTGGTCGTTGTAAACTCTATTCAGCTTGTGCACCATGATGACATATCCACAACAGTGACAGCATCAGAAGATTCAGACAATGTACTCCAAAAACTGTTTATCTGATTTTCTTCTTTTCTTCTTTTCCTTTTCTATCTTCTTTTTGTATCTAAGAAGGTCCCGCCCTTGTAGACAGTTTTCTATACTTACGACATACTTTGTCCTAAGTATAGGGGGGATGTGCACCCCGAGTTTTTCATTTCATTTCGATCCTCTCCATTGTCTCCTCTTCTTGTCTATACTTAGGAGTATCTTACCTTAAGTATAGGGGGAGACAATCTGAGTACGATCTGTGTATTACCACCCTTGACCCTCTCTGCTTTGTGTACAGTCTGCTATACTTAGGATTATTTGATCCTAAGTATAGGGGGACGGTCAACTTCTCATTCATTCATTCATTCCCATATATTCTTTAGATCTGTCTATACTCAATACGAGTTATGTCTTCTCTTGTTTCTTCGATCTATGAGGACATAGCTCAGGCTAAGTATAGGGGGTCGTATATACCATGTATATACTATAAGCCATAACTCATACTGAAAAATAAAAAAACATCAAATCAATCTAAAAAGTAATAAGTAACTCTATATGAATAAAAGATGGTTGTGAGCTCCTCAGACTCTATGTACTTGTATTGATTAATAAGTCAGGAAAAGCGTTTGTGCAAAATATTCTCTTTAAAAAATCTTTTGAAAATTTGCTTGAAAATAGTGTGTACAAGTATTCAACCTTTGCAAAATAAGTTTCGTTTGTAAAATTTCTTTTCTTTGAGTGAAATAAAAATGTGTGAAAATCAGTGTGCAAATGATTGAAAAATTGGTTTGTCAAATTGCTTTGAAAAATCTATCTATATTATGTGAAAATCCTTTGTAAAATTATCTTCAAATGCGTGAACATGTTTGTCAAATTAGTTTGGACTATAGTTTTCTAAAATTTTTTGAAAATGATTCTCGAGTAAGTCTGAGGAGTCTGCACAAAAATCTCTCACACAAAAACAAACAATAATCCCAAATAAAGCTTATAAAAGCCAAAACCATGTTGTACATCGAATATAGTTTTTCTTCTTTTGTATATACTGACTAACAAATCAGGATTAATACCTATACAATATGATTTGAAAAGTAGAGTGAATCGTGTGAAAAATTTGCTGTGAAATGTTTTCAACCTGTGTAAAATGGTTTGGTTTGCAAAACTTTTCTTTGTGTGGAATAAAGGATTTGAAAAACCTATGTGCAAATGTTTTGAAAAATGTTTGTCAAAACTATTGTGAAAAATGTATATAGTCTGAAAAATCTTTGCAAAAATAGTTTTCAAATGTGTGTAAATGCTTGCAAAAATTATCAAGTACTATAGTTTGCAAAATTATTTTCAAACTAGATCTGAGAAATAAAAGCATCATTACAAACACTTGTAAATCAAATACATAAAATTCTCTTTGTACAACCTGAATAAAGAATTCATTAAAACCTATAAAAGTCCTTATACATCCATACATTTGTCAATAAGGCAACACGCCCGTGTAAATAATTGTATGTACTTTTTATATGTCAAGCTTCTTATTTGCAAAAATTCTTTGAGTAAAAAGCTTTTTTATTCTTGCAAATTCTTTGTGAAAAATTGCATCATTCATTGTGCATAGCATGAGAATACCATTCATATTCTTTTTGAGTGAGCTTGATGATTGAATCAGTCCAATAAAGTCTCAAATTGGAGCTTGGTTAGACCTTACCACACCTAACTGCACTGGAACCTTACGGGAACTAGGTTTAAGGTACTTCAGGTCTGTTCAGACTTAATTCTTTGAGAAATCAGGGCTGGGTTCAAGTCACCTCAGTGGACTAACTAGAACTTTTTGAAACACACGTATGACTCTTGTCGGTCGTGACCTAACTTGGACACTTGCACTTTTCACTTGGCTCAACTCAGTTGGAGTGGTGAGGGGGTTGGATTTGTCGGTCTGAGACGCACACGGGTGGAAACATTCGTCCTCGTCTAGGGAGGGAAGTGCACCCCAACCTGGTCCAGTTTCAATGAAGTCGAATGACAGGAGAGTGGGGGTTGCGATAAAGCTTCAAAAGAGGGATAGTCTTCTAGCTCAAGAGGAAAAAGTCCTTATGTAACTGCTGTTGTAAATAGTATGTTGAAAAAAAACTCCAAAAAAGTGGACAGGCTTGTAAATAAATAAAAATAAAAATGCCTGCCGGAGTATGTACATATGTTATAAGCAAGCTTGAGCATCAAAGTCAGATCATGGGAGCCTGCAGCTGGATGACTTGACTACACTGGTCTTGCATCCCAGGATAGGTAGCTACACTGGTTATCGTTCATTCTTCTTCTCCTCCTCCTCCTCTTGAGTCGGATGCCACTTGAACTTAGAAGGGAATACCCCGCTCCTTGACGGTAGAGGGATGGATTGGGGAATCATTGGGTTGTCACTCTGGAGAAGTCAGTTCCTTTGTCATTTCAGTTGGGGAGAGCCACTATCACTTACACTGAACAAGTCAGCTTCATAGTCATAAGGGTTTGCGTATGACGTAGGCTAGTTCTGACCAGGCTATTGAGGTGAGTTGAACCGAGTTCTGTGACTATCGAAGGATGTTGTGTTTTAAATTTGGTTCCCGACTAGGTTCCACACACATCCACACCCAAGGTCTGACAGGAGCTCTAAATTCAGATTTTATAAAGACATACATTGCACTGAAAGCACCCCGATTCACCCTATCCTTCTTTAATTCTCTTTTTCTTTTCTTTATTCTTTTTGTACTTATTGCATAAGTATTTGCTAGGGACTAGCAAAGGCAAGTATATGGGGGTGATGAATCTCCATTTCATCACCTTTATTCTATCATTTTGGCCTCAAAAACCCCAGCAAATGCATGTAAATAGCATCAACTTGTACATAATAACATTCATTATTCATGGTGTTAATTATACATAAAATAAGGTTTTTAATGCCAAAATTATAGAATAAAGAGAAGAAAAGAAAAAGGAATAAAATGTTGCAAATATTTTATGACCCGAACCCCGAGACCAATGCCAGCATGGAATTGGTCGATAAGGAATAAAGTAGGGGGAGATAAGGGCCAGTATACAATAAATACCTCATTTATTCATGCATTTATTTATGTATTTTTGACACCTATTTTGTATATAATTATTTATTCATCAAATAAAGAAACTTTGTACATGAAAGTTGTAGAAATAATGTAAATAAAAATACAAAATTGAGTTTGTGTAAAAATAATACTCAATGTACAGTTTATACACAGAATAAAAAGCCAAAATTTCAACTTCACAGACCCATATCTTGCAAATAAAAACTCCAAATCACCCAAACTCACCTTTAATTGTATATAGCTTTCCAATACCTATTTAATAGAATTGGTTTCATAATTTTTGGAATCCATCTGCAAAAGTTAGGTTTTTGGCCCTCAATGTGCAGCCTGTCTGATTAAAATATTCAATTCATTCATTGTCCATTATTTTTATCAAATTATATTTTTAGAATTTTGTAAATAATGTGTATAATACATGTACATATTGAGAATAAAAGAAAACCAAAAAGAATTTGTAAAATAAAATAAGCTTATGTAATACATAGGCAAAATACCTATGCTAAGTATGTACATAAATAAAAGGGGATTTAATTATTTTTTATAATAATGTAAGTATTATACATAAATCATTAAAAATATAAATTCAGAATAAAAAAAACAAATATAATACATTAAATAAATAAAGTATATAATATATAGGTAAAAGACCTACAAGTATACCTACATATACATATCCCTATTTATTTAAATAGGAAAATAAACTCACAAAAATTAAATAAAAATACCCTCCCACTCACAAAAATAAATTATAAATTTATAAAATAAGACAATAAAATAATAAAATAAAATAAACAAATTAAAAATAAAATACACAAAATGCATGTAAATACATGCATATACACATTATTAAAATAAACTTATAATAATACACTTCAAAAAATTCAATAAAAAATATAAATAAATACTACATGAAATAATACACATTTTTTATTTTATAAGAAAAAAATAATAAAATCATCTATTATGTCAAATAAATCAATTTCGAGCAAAATTCCCTATTTTGTCCTCTAGCGTCCCAGGTGGGCCAATGAGGGTGCGGCCTTTGTTGACCGCCCGGTCAACTGTCCCATTCGGGACCTGGCGCGCCAGAAGTGTCTTTTCCCCGATTTTCTTCCCTTTTTTACGGGCATCTCGTCCATCGATCAAGCTCTCTTTCTTCAAAAGAAATCATCGGTGATTATCGCTGATGCCCGCCGATATCTTAGATCAACACGATACTCATTGGATTAATTAATAATCGCCGGTCAATAAGGGTCCATACCCATGTTTATAAATAAGAAGCTCCGCCCCCTCCTCAAATTTGGCCAATTTCATCCACCCAAAAGCCTCGACTTCGATCCTGGGAGGTTCCTCGTGACAGGGGGAGCATCGCAGCGACTTGAATCGGCCGGAGGAGGGAAAGCTTTGATGTGGCGGAGCTCCGGCGTCCGTCCTGCTCCCTGGTGGCCCCTAGGTATAAGAGCTGCCCTTTATTGCATTTTAGGTAGATTTTAGTGTTAGCTTTTCACTCCCGTTCTTAGTTTAGCTTTTAGATCAGTAGCGTAGCGTGAAATAGAAAATTCGAAGTTCGCCGGAGCTCCGCTCCGACGACTTCTCCACCGAGATCTCGACCGTTTTCGACCGCCACGTTCACCCCACTTCGTTTTCCATCGCGTTCCCCATCTATCTATCATCTTTGTTCAACCAAGGACCTCTGGTCTTTGCGAATCGGAGCTCCACCTCCGCCTATCGCCGGAGCTCCTCCGCCTCACTCCACCTTGCTGCAGAGCTTCAAAACCCGGGGTCGAGGAGATAGCCCTCATTCCCCCGGTTCTTCCTGTGCAGGTCAGAAGATGAAAGGAGCCCATATGGGCTCGATTGGAACCAGGAAGAGGCTCCTGGAGATCCCGACCTTCATCGACCTCGTCCGAGCTCCTTGGACCTCGAGGAGCCATAAGCAGACCACGAGCAGACGCGGGAGGCCTCCAGCTACGTCCAGACCATCTCATACGCGAGGGAGAAGCCCAGAGGAGCCCAAGCTTCACGATCGAAGCTCGCCGAGCGCGAGCTTCTTCCCTGTTCTTCCAGGCGCCTTCATCGCCATCCGATCAGGAGGCGCGCCCCAGATTGAACGACAAGCGTTGGATGAAGCATCGCCATCACCGTCCGATCCACGAGGAGGATCTAATCTCAGCCCTTCATCGACGAACCGGTACCCGTCGTTGGATGTGTGACGCGTGTCCAAGTGAAGCCTTCATCGCCGTCCGTCAGCGCCTAAATAAGGGGTAAATTCCATATTTAGCCCCGTTCTTTTTTGTATTTATCGTTCACCCCTGTAAATAAAAGTTTAAGTTTATTTTAGCGTTTAAATTTTGCATGGACCCCTCCTGTACTTTTCTGATATTACGTTTAGGTCCATTCCACGTCACCTCACGTGTACCCCCACGTGAGGTGGCTAAACTGCACAAGCACCCCTCTATGTTCGCATATTTGCCTTTAGTTCATAAAATAAAATTTCCAGTGTAATATTTTTGTGAAAATTTGTATAAAGGACCCTGGACTTTTAGAAATTACTTTTTGGTCCCTGTGGGTGCGGATCACGTGTAGTTCCACGTGCTGGGTATTTTGCGCTGGGGTCCCTAGCGGGTTTTGTATTTCACTTTAGCCCTTAAATTTGCAAGCCACGTTTTATATTTTTGGCGTTTTTGCACAGAAGCCCCTGACTTTATTTTTATTTGCAAAAATGCCCCTGTCAGGCCATATATTTTTGTATGCTTTGTCCATTTATTTCATGCCTCATATTAACTTGAAAAATTTTGCAAAAATGGATATAAGCTCCTGTTAGCTTGCTTTTACACGCCATATTTTTAGTTTTCAATTTTGTTGCATTTTTGCATTTATTAAAAATCAAAAACATGCATTTTATTTACTGTCTAGCTTATAAAATACCAAAAAATAGTAAAACACCTCGAAAAATTCCAAAAAAATAAATATGGTCTATTTTATCATAATTAAATGTCAATCCAAAAATCATTAAAAATCTCAAAGGAAAAACTTTAAAAATTCAAAAACACTCAAAAACTTCTAAAAAATATAAAAATTTTAGAAAACCCCAAAAATTGCAAACTCAAGTTCTGTAGTTTCTATATTTTAACCTCTTTGCTTTAAAAATGGTTTGGAAAAATTTTGTGGCTGTGTGATATTTTTAATTACCATTTTACCCCCAGCCAGTAGCTACTCCACTATTTTGCTTTATTTCAGTATTTAAAAATGCCAAAAATATGTTGAAAATGCCCAAAAATCACAAAAACAGTAAAAAATCATAAAAATACCAAAAAGATTTTATTTCTGAATTTTTGACTATTTTCGTGTATTTTTATAAATATTATATGACCCCTCCCCTACATTGTATATATATTCCCTTATTAAAAAAAGAAGAAGAGAAAAACCCAAAAAAATAGGCTCCACACAAGGATGACTCTGTTGTCCATGGACATCATAGGCTACTGCATTTTTGTATTGCTCTCTGTGGATCGACCTCTACATACTTATTCACTGTGCATTTTGTGGTAGAGTAATAAATGTTAATTCACAATTTTGGGACTCTATTGATTTATTCTTTATGTGGGTTAATTGCTAATTAACCGATGTTCTGTGAGCGGTCGCCTCAGCGACAACATATTTTGACCCTCGTAAAATGTCAGTTATCAGTGTTTAAGAGAAATCTTAAACCTGGAGGATATATTGGAAAATATAAAGTTATATTGGTTGCTAAGGGCTCTAGGCAAAAGAAAGGTATCGATACATATTCCTTTGTGACTAGGATGACCATATTCTGGATGCTTATAGAATTGATATATGTATATGATCTCTCTATCCACCAGATATATGTGAAGACTGCCTTCTTGCATGGCGATCTAGAGGAGGAGATCTATATGTATCAACTTGATGGGCTTGTGACTTTTGGGAATGACAGAAAGGTTTGCAAGCTCGTTAAATCTCTTTATGAATTGAAACAAGCACCAAAGTAATGTCATGAAAAATTTGACAAAACTATTTCATCATGTGACTGTAAGGTTCATGAATCCGAAAAGTGTATCTATTCCAAGGTGAAAAGTGACGAGTGTATTATCTTATGCCTGCATGTTGATGATATATTGTTGTTTAGATCACATGTGAGGATTACTAATGAGACTAAATCATTCTCAAGTAGTAAGTTTGAGATGAAGGACATGAGTGTTGCTGATTTGATCTTAGATCTCAAACTGATAAGGTCAGTTGATGGTATTGTAGTTTCTAAATCTCACTATGTTGAGAAGGTATTTGAGAAATTCAGAATCAATATTGCAAAGTTGTAAGCATTCCTTTTGGTTCTTCCAAAATATTTTTTAAGAACAAGAATGGGGTACCAGTAGCTCAGTTAATATATTCACAAGTAATAAGAAGCTTAATGTATCTTATAAATTGCACGAGACTTGATATTTCATTCTCGGTTACAAAGCTAAGTAGATACACTAGTTGTCTTAGCTGTACTCATTGGGAGGCTCTGGAATGATATTGAAGTACTCGAAGGGAATTATTTTCCTTAGTTTCCATTGTGGTAGACATCCATATGTACTACAAGGATATAGTGATGCAAGCTAGATAGGGAAAATAGAGGAGTTCGGGAGTAATGGTGTTATTATGTATGTCTTTACCCATGGAGGCGATGCAATCTCCTGGAGGTCTGTGAAGTAGACCATTCTAGCTCGATCTACCTTTAAGGATGAGTTGTGTACTTTGGACACCACTGGAATTGAGATGGAATGGCTAAGGGAACTTCTTTTTGAAATTCTCATGGTAGGTCAGCCAGTTCCTACGATCTCAGTACATTGTGATAACATGTCCACAATTGTCAAGATCAAGAGTCCAAAGTTCAATCAAAAAATAAGAAGACATATACAAATTGTGATTAAGACATTAAGGGATTTGGTATCTCGAGGAGTGTCAGTTGTGGATTTTGTTAGATTCAAAGACACCACAACAGATCCGTTGACTAAGAGATTTGATAGATCTTTAGTCATAAAGTCTAGGCTTGGAATGAGACTGAAACCCATTAGGAGTTCCCCTAAAATACCAACCCAACCTATCTGAGTGGATATCCCATAAAGTAGGTTGAATGTGGTAATAACAAGTTATTTTGAAGAATTGATTCGCACTCTTATTTTAATTCTTATGTATGACTGTCTTATACCTGGAAGCCTGAGTGTTATTTAAGCTACATGTTTAGGAAGAGTGTAGGCTCCGAATAAGTTCAAGCATTTGGGCAGAATGTTAGCAGTGCATCCTTGGAGAGCGACATCTATGTGAGTGCTACTGTAGACCACAATTAAATGAAGAGGGTCTTCTTTGAATACACTTGTGAAACGAGATAAGGATGCATGGCCTTTAAGACCACCAACCATGAAGATTGCACCAAAAACAAAACTTTGTTGTTTCTACCATATACTTTAACACTAAGGTCTAAAGTTCAAGACGTAGTTCACTTCGTTCCTATTAAGGTTAAAGTAATAAACTAGGGTAGAGGTTCAAACCATAATGTACCTTTATTGAAAACAAAGTGTGACAGTCGAAAGATGTCTTTTGAATCTCTTTTTTCAAATTGATGAATTTGTTGGGTATTGTTGTATCTAGACTTAATGTAATTATGATTTAACTTAGTAAACCTATGCAATTATATTATATTATAAATTTGATTTCAATTGAGAAATCAAATGATATTGGAGGAAAGTTGAGAGCTCCCAAATTTGAGACAAGAGGAGTCTTATGTGGAGTTTTAGTCACATCTAGTAGTTATAAAATTTTGATGGACTTATATATGGGTTCACACCCCAAGCTTTCTAGCAATAGTAGAGAGGAGGAATAAAGGACCACACACACTCACACGCTCCGCTCTGGCTCGGGAGAGTCAATTTGGATCTCGGATATCGATAAACCCATTGCAAGGCATTTTCGAAAAATGAAAATTCGTACGCTAGATCTACTTATACCTATCCACGAATGCTTCATATGCGAGAAAACTTTCTCTCTCCCACTCTATGTTCTTCCACAATGACTGCGACACGTTCCTTCCTCTTTCGGTTGTGGTTCTTTGAAGTTCTTACAAGAACGATCTAGTTGGTGTGCGTGGACAATGATCGTGTACCGTCGTATCTTGGGAGCAAATCCTCAATACCCTACACCCAAGTATTGTGTGGGCAATATCCTCTCTATGGACAATACATTACATGGACGCTTCAGTGATCTGTAATCTAATCTATTTATTATTTTATTTTTTGTAGTTTGTTTATTGATTTACCTTTCCTAGATCTCATCCTAATATGTAATTCTGTATAATAAATAGATTCATGTTTGCATATTGTAATTGTGATATGAACTGAAAATACATGATTATATTCATGGTAATCAACAATGCATTATTAATGATTCATTTTCATCTGAAAAATTATTGTTTATTGCATGTCATGTTGATCATACTAACAATAATTATAAACCGGAGGACTACATAAAATGATAATAAGTAAATTATTGATGAATTCAAACATGACAATCAGACAATCGGGTTTGGCGATTGTCCAGGTATAATTACAATGAATCATTGTCAAGGGCATGTGAGGACGGATGAAGAGTTATTCAAGATGAAGTTGTCGTGAATGTTGCTATTTAGGATAACGGTGAAGGAGAAGCGGAAGATGGTAATGATGGGGACGATGGTGACGAAGATGTTATTCTTGACCTCAGTGACGACTGTGAAGATGTTCATGGTCATGGGTCACTAATTGGTTCAATTAATCGTCAATGAACTAGTTTTCCATATCTGTTGACTATATGACTTTGGATCCAATAGTAGAGCTCTGTGGCACCTTTAAAATGAAGATTGAATCTTTCATTCATACACAGAGGAGAAACCATTTTGAGGAGATCCCTAATAATGTTGAATCTGATTTGAGTGGAATGGAATATTGGAACAATATGTCTTTAGCCACGAAGCTATACGTATACTTGGAGCATGCCTACTAAATTCAAAAAAATATATGCACATAGTCAGTTGGGCTCTACCTAATATCATGTGGAGGTTGCATGTTAGCTGTAGTAAAATGCAAGATTGTTGAAAGGTCCGCACATATCGGTAGAGCACATTTGTCATAATGTTACATAATCCCTCATTTTGTTGTTAGTAACTACCGAGCAAGGAAGCATAATCGCGCAACTTCACCTAAATAGAAACATAATCAGTAAAATTAAGTTAATGGATAATTCATTGCTATATGAACCTTTAACAACGAAAATAATATTGATTGTTATTGCAAACAGAAAAATCAATTTTACAATGAATAATATTTATTGATATATATTGAACTGCCGCAAAATATGGAAATAAACATTCTAGATATTTATTAACTTACGCCACTTTTCCTCTAACGTGGTATTCGTCATGACATTCTTGTTGTATCTTTCCTGATAGCTCGCTTCAAATCTAAAATACAAGCTAACTAGGGAGCATACCCTACTATAAAACTAGTAAAAACCCGCGCTTTGTGGCAGGATGTTTATATTCGTAATAATACTAATAAAATAGTAAAGCAACAATAAATAATTTATCTCTTTTTTGTATAGAAGATTGATCTAAATATAAAAGAGAATGTTGTACATAAAATTAAATAATCAGAACATTATTAATTCATATAAAATGATGTATTTAACTTCACTACTATTATTATTGTGTATATTAGCAGATACATGGGGTAAACTATGACATAAATCTATAAAAAAATTAATGTTAATAGTTTTATTATCGATCTACCATGATCATACAAACACCATCAAAAATCAATTTAGTGATGATGCTAGCAGGAAAACTTTAGTTTGTATCATTATCTATTCAATAAATGCAAGTTTCCTCTTCCCTAGAAATTACGAATAACATCTAAAGGTATTTGTCTCTCTTCTCTAGCATATCTTTCTTATTTCAAACATGAAGGTTAATGATTTTTTATATATTTTTAAAATTATATATGTTAGTCCTTGAATTAATATGTGATTCAAAGCTTAATATGAAGATAGTTAGTGCTTACTTTACTTGTATAATATACTTCGATCATGAAATAATACTCGTGCTCTGCTGAGGGATTAGTTTTTTTTAACTTTTATTAGTGAAACATCCTATCTAAGATTAATATATCAAAAAACTAAAATAAAAAACATTAATTTGATGTTTTTTAAATATTTTTTAGTATATCCTTTATTTTAAAACTAAATGATTAATTCTAATGTTATCTAC
Organism: Ottelia alismoides; assembly: GCA_037367405.1. Taxonomy (NCBI): domain Eukaryota; kingdom Viridiplantae; phylum Streptophyta; class Magnoliopsida; order Alismatales; family Hydrocharitaceae; genus Ottelia; species Ottelia alismoides. The sequence continues at coordinate 428,925 of JAZKJV010009615.1, read as the reverse complement.
TGTTCATAAAATAAAAATGATGATAATATTATTCATTATTTATATTTAATAAATATAAATTTTTGATCCATAATATTGTGATTTTAATATTATTTGTGAAATACATAAATATTATTTTAGATAAGTAGTGTGCATTTGTATATTGAAATACAAAAAATTATAAAATAATTATAAAAGAGATAGAAACATGTAAATTTCCAGCCATTTTATCATTTATATAATTAGTTCAATTTTTCTAATTATTCATATATATATATATATATCTTAACCCTTAAACACTGACTGACTTTTAAAATATATATTTTCATAAAATATATCTTAGGAATATACCATATTTAAAAAAATATATACCGTGTATTTTATGTCGTGAACAGTATTAATTATTCCTAATCATTTTTGTATCAATTATTATTTAAATAATATATTTTAATCTTATGATCCTGATTTATATAGATATAAAATTTAGGATTTTTATTAGTTGTGCCCCTTTGATGTGTTGCAATTTCAATTATACCCCTCCCTTCTTGGGAATATCAGTTGTACCCCCGACTTTTTGCTATTCTATCACTTGTACCACTCGAGTTAGTGGTTGTCCATATCCAACACAAATGAATGTTAATTTTGAGGACATAATAGGAAGTAAATTAAAAATAAAGGTAGAAAAGGTCATTTTTTCGCCCTCTTCTTCCTCCTTCACCATCCTCTTCCTCCCCTTCTCTTCCTCCTCCCCAACTTCCTGCTCCTCCACTACCTCCTCCCCCAGCCCTAAGTCCTCCCTCCACCCCGAGCTCCTCCCCCCCCCTGCCCGCCCTCACGTCGCCTCCTCCACCCTGAGCTTCCCCCCCACCAATTGCCGCCCCTGCGCCTCCACCTGCCCCCGCCTCCTCCCCTTGCTCCCGGTTCCTCCCCGCCAACCTCCCGCCCTTTCCCGAGCATCCCCTACCCTGCATCCCCCACCCCACCCCGCGTGCCTCCACCTCCCCTCACGCCTCCCCCTGCCCCACCCCCAGGTCCTCCCACCAGTCGCCCACATGCCTCCACCTGCCCCGCCTCCTCCCCCTACTCCCATGTCATCCCCTCCAACCCCTCGCCCCTGCCCCAAGCTTCCCCCACCCTGCATCCCCACCTCGTGCGCCTCCCCCTCCCCTCGTGCCTCCCCCTGCCCCCACCCCCAGGTCCTCACACTAACAGCCCTCGTGCCTCCCCCTACCCCAGGCCCTCCCTCCGCCTCAAGGTCCTCCCATTTGGGGCTCTAAGCAAAAGGCACATGCACCATGAGTTTCACCATCTGCCGCCTTGAGCCGCTTGATGGCGATGGCCATGTTGTCCTCAAGCACCCTGCGGGAGACGGTAGAGGTGGAGCCACAGCCGTCGACGGAGCAGAAATCGTAAGTGGCACAAACGATCACGTCGAGCTTGAAGCGCATGGGGACTCCGACAATCTTGTGCAGGAAGTTGTAGTCCCTGCGTTGTTGCCTTACGCTGTTGAGTGTGGCCCGGTGCTTCATGGAGAGCTGGCAGCGATGGTCGAGTGAGGAGAATTGGAGGAGGAGGAGGAAGACAAAGATAGCGGCGATGGAGGCGATGCAGACGGTGGTCGAGGTAAGGAATGTGTAAGAGGTGGGCCCCAAGCAGTAGTCGAGCAAGGCCATGGTGACGATGAGGGAGAGTACCAGTGACGTCGATATGATCTTTGCCTTGTTTGGATCCATGAAAGCTTTTTTCCGGATATGCCCCTCTTAATTTTACCACAGTTTGATTAAACTATGGTTAAGTTCAACTCAATGATGGTTAAAGTAACGGATGGGAACAAGTGATAGAATGACAAATGTCAGGGGCACAACTGATATTCCCAAAACGGGAGGGACATAATTGAATTTGTAATATCTCGGAGGGGCACAACTGATAAAAACCCTAAAATTTAATATCGAATAAATATATACCATTTGGAAATCAAATTACAAAAATCTAGTATTACATATTGAATTAATTATCAATATGGTCATTTTAATATACATATATAATTAGTTTACCTTTGCAATTGCATTGTAAAAAATAATGTTAGGTTTAAATAAGGAAGAGTGGAAGAAAGACGTGAGAGAGAGCTTTTAAGTTTACTAAATATAGAATAGAGAGAGTGAGTGCATGGAGAAAGAGTGTCCTCATATAGGATGGAGAGATAGTGAGTGTCCTAATAATGAGTGTAGATAACAATTGAAACAAAAAAGGAGCCAAGAGGGAGAAAGGGGAAGTGAGAGGGCAAGCTACATGGACGTGGGGAAAGAAACCATGTATTAGTATAGGTATAGATTTATTATTTATAATTTGAGTTACTTTAAAAATACACTATTATTATATAATATTTATATCACTTTTCCTTTTTGTTATTTAAAAAATACACGGTTATTGGATTATTTTAAATTGTATTAAATATTAAATTATTTATATTATGTAATATGTATATATTGATTCAAAATTAGTTTCTAATTACGAATTAATAAGATGTTATAAAGAATAGTATTTATGCGATAGAATATTCATAATTAGTTTTATTCGACGTGATTCATTTGATATAAAAATCTACTACTAAAAAATTATTACATACGAATGATGCTAGTTTTAAAAAATTACAATTAGTTTTTCATGTCAAAAGTAGTTTTAAAAAAATTAAAACTACTTTTTTCAAATCAGTAGATTTAAAAGGAAAATGAAATTTTTAAAAAGAATTTTATAATATACATTTCAAATTTTATAAAGGATATAAATAATATATGCTTTTTCATTTATTTAATTAATATTAATATATTAGTAAAATTGTTTCTTATTTATAATTTAAGTTATTTTCAAAATACATTATTATTATAATATTAAATTTTTAAAATCATGTCAATTTAATTTCCTTTTATTATTTTAAAAAATATGGTTATTATATCATTTTTATTTGTATTAAATAATAAATTATTTGTATTATGTAATATGTATATGCTGATTTATAATTATTTTCTAATCACTAATTAATAAGATGTTATAAAGAATAATACTCATGCGATAGAATATTCATCATTAGTTTATTATGCTTATTTCATTTGATATAAAAAATCTACTACTTAAAAATTATTATATATGAATGATGTCAAGAATAGTTTTAAAAAATTACAATTATTTTTTTATATCAAGAGTCATTTTAGAAAACTAAAATTATTTTTTCCCCAAATTAGTAGATTTAAAAGGAAATTAAAAGTTTTTAAAGGAATTTTATAATATATATTTCAAATTTTATAAAAGATATAAATAATATATACTTTTAAATTTATTTAATCAATATCAATATATTTATAAATTTGGAAATATAAATGAGAAACATAAGTTGTGCATTGGTAGAAAGAGAAAATTATTTTTTAAAGTAGTAGATTAAAAGGAAATAGAGATTTTAAAAATGATTTTCTAATATATATTTCAAATTTTATAAAGAATACAAATAATATATGCTTTTATTTTTATTTAATTAATATTATTATAGTTCTAAATTTAGAAAGAGGAAATGAGAGAAAGAGGGGGAAGAGAAAATGAAGAGAGAGAATTAGTGGGGAGGGAGAGAATATAAAGAGAGAGAGGGGGAGTAATCAAGTGCAAAAAGAGCGAGGGAGGGGACATTTTCCTTGATAGGGCATGCTCCAGGAGCAAATGCCTCGTCAGGGCATGAGTTTATTTTTTTCCCAGCTTGGGCATCAATCGACGTTCTATTCGCCGATCGGTGAATGGTTTGTCGATCAATGCCGCTACACGCCAAATTCAACGCACGTGCTCACGATCTTTGAGAAGGCGTGGTCCTCAACGCGCGTGTGTGCACGACGTTTGAGGAAACATAGTCTCCGAGCGAAATGGTGGAATCTTTGATGGTGTTGAACTGGAATCGGCGAACGGTTCGTCGAATGAAGCCCTCCTCCCGCCTATAAACCCCCCACCCCCTCACCATTTCTACACCTCACTTCTCCTCTCTTTTCCTTGCATCTCCATTCCTTTCATTTCCTTTCAATTCCGTCCGTTCAATTACGCAGTGGTCTCTCTCTTTTCTCATATTATCCCTCTTTTGCTTATCATCAACAACAATTATATTTAAATAATTTAAAATTTATATTATTATTATGTTTGATATTCATTTAGTAAATGTAGTGGTTTTTTATACAAAATAATTTTTGTCATTTACATAAAGTAGTCTCTGTCAGTTTATATAAAATAGGGATTTTATCACTTGTGCCCCTCCGAGATATCGCAATATCAGTTATGCCCCTATCTTTTTGGTAATATCAGTTGTGCCCCTCACTTCTTTCTCCGTCATCACTTGTGCCCTTCCGTCAGATTAACCGTCAATGAGTTGATTTAACCATGATTTTTTCAAACCTTGGTGCAGTTGAGAGGGGTATTATTGTCCAGACTTCTTCATCTTCTTTTTCCTCCATTTGCTCTTCTTCATTTTTCCTCATAATTTCTCTCTCTCTTAGTTATCTACACATCTATCCCAGTCCGACGGTCGAACAGGTAGGTTTCCTTTATCCAATCCGGCGAACGTTGCAATTCACCAGATTCCTGATGATGGAGAGAGCATGCTCATCTCGGATGTTGCTGACTGCAATCCCTGCAGAAGCCATTACTCTCTCCTCTCTCCCCTGATGGAGAATCTCCTTCCAAGCACTGGCACAAAGATTTTGGCTTCACAACTAGAATAATCCATACAAAAACACCACAGATCACTTCAAGCCTTCGAATCACATTGAAAGATCTGGTTTTTGAGCTCTTTATGGAACAACCAAGAAGACCGTACTATTGCCCAAATCTCACAAACAGATCAACCTCACAAACAACAAAATCGAAACTCCAACGTGACAGAAACAAGTCGGGCAGACCCTAGACCCTCCCGGAATCCCTGAAATGCCATGAACCCGTCACTAGGTGAAAAGGAAGGAGAAAAAAAGGCACCAACTTATCTAAACAAGAACAATGCAGGTCATATCTCGCATCAGCTCATCAACGAAACGTAAAAACAAATTGGGTTCTCACCGGAAGGGGAAATCAGACTGCCAAATACCGAAATCCGCAAGAGCGCGCTGCCAAGATCAGGTCTTTATCACTAATCCCAGGTGGGTTCTTATCCCTCGTCCTGGCAATTCATTCAAAAGATCTAATCTTTGCTGCGAGGGGGTGCAGCCCAGGGGGAGGCGGAGCAGGGGGCGCCGTCGGCAAGGGGAGGAGGTGCAGAGCTGGGAGGGAGGAGGAGCAGGGGGCGACGACGTGCGGGGGAGGAGGTACAGCCCAGGGGGAGGCAGAGCAGGGGGCGCCGACAAGGGGAGGAGGTGCGAGGGGAGGAGGTGCAGGGCTGGGAGGGAGGGGGAGCAGGGGGGCGACGTTTGCGGGGGAGGGGTGCATCCCAGGGGTAGGGCTAGCAGGGGGCGGTGCCGGCAAGGGGAGGAGGTGCGGGGGGAGGAGGAGGGAGCAGGGGGCGGCGCCGGGGAGGGGATGGGAGCTCGGGGCGGAGCTGAGCGTGCGGGGCAGGGGCAGGGGTAGAGAGGGAGGAGGAGGAGGTTGGAGGAGGAGGAAGAGGATGGGGAAGAGGAGGAAGAAGAGGAGGATGAAGAAAAGGGTATAAAATGACCAAATAACCTTCTTTTTAAAATTAATTCCGCTTATGTCCTCAAAGTTAACGTCCGTTTCCACTGTGGATGGACGGTCACTAACCCGAGGGGCACAAGTGATAAAATGGTAAGAAGTGAGGGACACAATTGATATTACCGAAAAGATAGGGGCATAACTGATATTGTGATATCTCAGAGGGGCACAAGTGATAAAATCCCTATAAAATAATCTCTATCAGTTTACATAAAATAATATCCCTCATTTTAAGGAAAAGATAAGATTTTTGCATTGTCTATCCCTCGTAGATGTCAACCCACTTTATTTAATTGTCCATGTATGCCCATGTCAAAGGGAGAGATCATGAAAATGATAATTAAGTTTATTTATGCAATGTAATTAGGTATCGTATAATAAAGTGTTTTTATTTAATCGTATTTAATTAAGTGTATTTAAGTAAATGTAATTAATTATTAAGTTTTTCAAATAAATGATTGTAATTATTAACTGTTATAAAATATAATTAAATAGTAAGTATATTTAAGCAAATGTATTAAATAAGTAAGTATATTTAAGTAAATGTATTTAATTATTAAGTATTTTTAAATAGGCCTATTTAATAATATTAAAGCTCTTAGTTAATTATTAGGTGTATTTAAGTAAATGTATTTAACTAATAAGTGTATCTAAATAATTGCATTTAATTAGATTAAAAATAGTAATCAAGTGTTTTTATTTATTCGTATTTAATAATTAAGAATTTTTAAAAATGTATTTAAATATTAAGTAAATTAAAATAAATTTATTTAATTATTAAGTGTATTTAAGTAGTTGTATTTGATTATTAGGTGTATTTAAATAAATGTATTTAATTATTAGGTGTATTTAAATAAATGTATTTAACTAATAAGTGTATTTAAATAAATGCATTTAATTATACTAAAATTATTAATTAAGTTATTTAATTAATAAGTGTATTTAAATGCATTCAATTATATTAAAGGTATTTAAATACTAAGTGTATTTGAGTAAATGTATTTAACTAATAAGTATATTTACATAAATACATTTAATTATACTAAAATGAATTAATTAAATAAATTAGTTAATAATAAAGTGTATTTAAATTAATATTTTTAAATATTAAGTGTATTCAGACACAGTACCATTTGCGGTACTCTTATTCCAATGAGCCATCAGCAGTCTCGTTCTTCTCCTCAACTTACGCGGCTGTTGGACCCACCACAACTGTTGGTACGCATGATGCCGAGGCAGGACCATCTCAGGAGAGCCCTGCAACACAGACTCAGCTTACGAACCATCACAGGCTGATGACTTTTGGGGTCTAATCCCCCCCATGCAGACAGTCTCGGAGTGCTTAACCAGCCATATTGTTCTTCATCGGCCTAGTGTAGGTTTTTCATACTATGCGAGCCATGATCGTCCACCTCCATTTAGTAGTATACATCCCTCGCGGTCGAATCCGATGTATCCACACCAGCAGCAGCATGGTCCTCACCACTATCCATTGTAGCATCAACAACAATCCCCACAACTTGATAGAATAACTTCAGTTAGAGAACAAACACGAGAGACAAGTGTGGAGAGTGGAAGTACCTCTGGTGGAGGTAGTAGAGGTCGTAGGGTTAGATTATCAAGAATATTACGTAGGGCACGACAAATGTTTGACTAGAGTAGAAATGTATCCTCGGTTACATTTTCTTGATGAATGTAATAAAGTTCTTGATATTAATGTGATGTTTTATTTTGTTTTCTGTTATTAATTATTTCGTGATGAAAATTTGGGTAAGTGGATCCTATAATGCAATTGATATTTTTTTAATGAGCTTTAAATATTTTCAATATATATAATTTCATATGCAATTGTATTCATGTAGGTTATGGCAAAAACTCGCTTCACAGCACGTAAGTCGATGCGTCCACCCTCACATAATCAAATCTTGGTAGTACGTCTACCATCCACTACACATGGATCTCATAGGACAACATCTGCTCCACCACTTTCTGCAACACCATCGACACCAAACTTTGTGCATCAGTCACCACCCTTGTCTTTAGGCCATCTGAGGCCCCTACAGAGTACCCCTCGGAGGAGGAGCGATTGCTGGATCGACAAGTGCAGTCGGCTCAGTCTCTATTCACTTACTGCTCGCCTCAGTCCATGACCCCTGCTATGGTCGATAGTTCACAGAGCGAGACTTCTTCACACATCGATAAATGTGATGATGATGAAGATCTATATGCCGAATTAGTGGATTTGCATTATGCCATTGCACTGAAATATGCTCGTCTGAGCGTATTACGCAGGGAGCGCATTCGTAGGCAATGAATGGAATATATTTATATATTGATGTAATGTTGGAAGTAATTTGGTGTAATGGTGTTGCATGTTCACTTGCATTGAATATGATGAATTATCTGCTTCTTGATGATGTTCTCTGTTTCATTATATATGGATGTTATATCTCTTTCAGAAAAAATATTTATCTCAGTTACTATTAAATTCCATCAGAAATTAAAAATATCACAATTGTATTGTATGTTTAATAATACATTTATAGGCAAAAAATATTACATTAAAAGTTGTATATGAACGGTTAACCCAATTTTACAATATTATAAATTTTTTAATATATTAAAATAATTTAAATTTAAACATTATAGATATATTTTATAAAATTATATATATTACAATTTAAATAGTACAATTTTGCTTTCACTACATACAATCATTACTTAAGTTAGAATAGAAATGGTAATTAGGGTAGACTTTTAGTGGCAAATGTCATTGATCGACGAACAGTTCGCCGATCGGCGAATAGAACATCGATCGATGCCTAAGACAGGGAAAAATAAAACGATGCCCTGATAGGGCATTTGCTCCTAGAGCATGCCCTGTCGGAAAAAATGCTAGAGGGAGGAAGAGATATCATTTGAGAGAGAAGTGAAACGGGGAGGAGAGAGAGGGAAAATAGATAAATGAAGGGGAGAGAGAAAGAGGAAGTGAGATTTTGATGGAGAGAAAATAATTGGAGAGAGAGAAAGTAGTCGATGAAGAGAGTAAACGAAGAGAGAGAGAGGTGGAGGATGAGCAACGGGTTTTAACGAGAAGAGAACAATGAGAAAGAGATATAGAGTAGTGAATGGAGGGGAGAGAGGGAGAGAGAGATTGATGCGCGGGGCATTTGGCCCAATTCGAAGACACACGCCTTAAATGGAAGATGCAATTTATCGGTGAATCATGAAGGCACATGGAAGTACATGAATAAAAAGATGGAGAATCCATCGTCTTAAATGGAAGATGCCATTTATTGGTGAATCATGAAGCCACGTGACAGTACAGGAATAAAAAGATGGAGAATACAATTTTAGTATTATTAATAGATTAATAGTATTATTAATAGATTAATAGATACGACGAAGCTCGTGTGATATTAACATCATGTTTCCTCCCTCCTGGCAGTCTCCTGCCACGCAACCTACTCAGTTGACACCTTCATTGCGGCACGGCGGCAGACCATCTGCTCTTTGTCAGCTTCACTGCCAGGCTACCGTCTTCCCCTTGGAAGCTCTTTAGATGCATCTCCTTCCTTCTGGTCTGCCTTGATCCTTCGAGATACGGTTACTCGAGCGTGTTGACGAGTCTCGAAATCCAGCTTTCATGTTCAGGTTTACAGGAAGATTTCGTATACTTCTTGCAATACACTGAAGGTGGTATTTCATCATGTAAGTCCTTCGTTCGCTCAAATGAATGTTTCTAGTCATAAAAATGCAAAATATTTTACTCCTTAACACGGAAAAGATAACGGTGGCAACTCTCGTTAACCTCGAGCAAACAATTTGAACAAAATTAAAAGAACATACGATACGGACGAGTACAGAATAAATAAATCAGGATCAATTATTAGAGGAAGACCAAGGCACGCAACCCACCTCCGGCACAATGAGGACGGCAAATCTAGCTAAATGATCGGAGTGGGACTTGATTGAGATCGCCGTAGAAGATCTTCTCATACAGTAGAATGCGATCCTCCTCTAAGGTGACAGTGACCATGATCTCGTCCTCTTTGGCTATGTCGCGCGAGAAGTAGAACAAATTCGGGGTTACCACAGCACGGTTCAAGTACGCCGGCGTCCCCCAGCCGAAGTTGGCCATGTCGAAGGGCAAGCTCAGCCAGCTCACCACGATAAAATCAGCCGGAGGTGGCGGAGGAAGCTCCATCATCGTGAGCTTGGCCAATTCCAAGTGATCTATCAGCGACCTCAAGTAGGCGTCATGGAGTCGATGCTTCACCTGCTCGATCTTGTCACTAACTGTCCCTTCAATGATCTCGCCTACCACGGCCTCCACCCTGTTGGCCACTATTGCATTCCCGAGGAAGTTCTTCGGGAGGGGCGGCTCCACACGGTTGCGGATGTCCGACACAATGTCGAGCTTCGTGGTCGTGTCGAGGGGGAACCCTTTGGCCTTGCACACCGATCGCCATGTGTGAGCCAGCACGGCGGAGAAGGTGCTAGTATTTACGCCTCCCTTCAGGCCGGCTACCTGTGCCCTTGTCAGCCGGAGCACCGACGTGGCGGTCGGCTGAACCGTCGTCGTTCGTGCAGCATCGGTGATCGGATTGTACTCCGGGTGATTATATTGGACGGAAGGCGGAGATCTAGCCTTGAGGAGGGTTCGATCGAGGAAGGGTCGTGCAATGGCGTCGAGATCGACCCCTCGTGTTACCTGAGCCCATGCATTTAAAAAGAGCAGCACCGACACTCCATCGGCGAAGTGGTGATGCGTCAGCAACCCAAGGCACACGCCGCCGCATCTGAACCTGGTGACCTAATTAATCACCGAAATATATGAACTTGAACAATCCGACATTGTCACATATGACGGTCTTCTGCTTGAATATATGCAAACTCATCATCACCTGAACAAAGGCGAGGGAGCAAGGAGGGTCCACTGACTCCACGACGTCGGGGAAGAAGTGGCGGAGGAGGGTGGCGCCGGGGATGAACTCGCCGTACTCGTCCATGGTGCAGCTGCAAGAGGCCTCCACGAAGAGGACACCCTTGCCAGTGCAGATGGCCTCGATGCGACCGTGGTGGTCGTAGCGGAGCTCGCCGGCGAAGGGGAAGAAGGGGACGAGGACCTTGGAGAGGGAGGACTTGAGCTTACCCGCGTCGAAGAAGGAAGGGTCGTCCTTGCCACCGAGAAGAGGGGGGTAGAGATAGACGACGGGCGTGTACTCCTTGACGTGGACGAGGAGGTCGAGGTTGCAGAGCCATATGGGATGGGTCGGAGTGGGCAACTCCGGTGTCACGTACTCCGACCTCAGGATCTCCACGCTCCTGTGCCTTCCATTCTCCATGAGCGCTCTGTACTGCGGTACTGCTTGACGTTAATTATATGAAAAGAGTACTCAGTTGGAACGTTTTAATCGTGTAGTCATCAAATAATGTCTGGACAAAATAAATTAGGACGATGGATGGATATAAAAAGGATTTCTTCCTCCTTTGGTTAAATAAATGTCCGAGCCATGGAAAGATAGAGCTTTCTGCATAAAATGTAAAGAGTTGTTGCAAATTAATGGCGGGAGCCAAGTCGAAAAGGACAGATCCATCGATCTTGAGAGGATCCTTTGCTGGACCGTTCGATTACTATGGAGCCCCAAACACATAAACAATTTGGATCGTCAGCAAGTGGTCTAGCCGTCCGATCCGTATCCGAGCCCGACTTCGAGATGCGTGTCCCCAACCTCGACATCCGCACCCACTATCCCCAGCCCCCTCTGAGCGTCGTCGGATCCGCATCCGACGGCTCTCATTCATTGTAGCAGGGGTTGTAAAAGCCCATTACAGCAGATGATCGGAGCCCCACACATAAAGGTCCTTGATAATCATCAATCCACGTGGTCCTCCGCTTGGATCCCCTATGGAGAAAAGAAAAAGATCGAAGCAGAATACACCATATCAACATTAAGTGGTCACTCCGTCTCATACCCTTAAGACCGTAATCTTGACGAATTACACGAGAATTCCCAAATAATCACTCCGTCTCACACCTAATACCCAAGGATTATGTACATAAATCTGAAACTACTCAGGATTATGAATGTAAATATGACAAGTTTTAATAATATCCTAAAGAGCTTTAAGAGGCACTCTTCCTCCTCTGACATTATTTGATGGCATACATATGCTCAACCCCATCATCCCCAAGGCCATCTCCTCTCCCGAGACTCCCCAAACACACACACACTCTCTCTCTACACACACACACACACACAACCTCCTTCGTCTTCTTCTCATTGATTCCAAGAAAAAGTCTGCAGCATCTTCTTCCTCCATTCCAATCCCTCCACCATCCAAAAAGGATCGTCTGATGTGTCATGGGTTGTAGCAGGCTCTACTGGAGGCTCGAGAGCCGCTCGATCTTGATTAAGCGGTTCCCACGAATTTGTACCTTAGTCAAATCCCCTGAATTCCTTGCACCTCCGTCCTTGTACAAATCTCCCCATCTGATATCGCTCGAACCATTCCCAGCCCTTTAATTTTGACACCTTGAGCCATAATTCAATCTTTTTTTATCTATCTTTGAATGAATCTCAGCTCCGGCCACTTTAATGCCCAGTGACAACGAATAGTTGAGAAAGAGCAGTTGTGTAACGTTTGCTTCTCATCTCCACTGAGATCCTTTGGATGCTCTTCAAAACCTATGGATGCAGCTAACTGCTCGAGGCAGAAACCCATTGAATCCCTTTGCTCGTGAGCCTCCTGGTCAGAGCTTATGCACCTCCTCCTTCACGTCACCGAGGAGCCCTCCATATCATCCACCTCACTTACAAGCTCAAGTGATGCTTACATTGGAGTGTCAGACACCCACACATGAGACCGCCCTTCTCACAGATATTGGAGTATATACATGTGGGACTTCCTCAACCTTAGGATTCTAATAGTAATACTTTATATCGTGATCCATACACTTGAAGGTATAGATTTACATCACATCCTCTCCTCAATTATATTTGTGTTGTGACTAATATTCTATTGATCTATTACAATTACGCATCCTATACACATATGGATATCTGGTCAAAGATATTTGCAAAAAAAAAGTGCAACGACACGTCACATTCTACCACAATGAATTAGATGAAGTAGCGTACCAATTATACTAGTAGTTCATCCCACGCTTCATTGCGGGGAGAAGAATTTCATTAAATATGATTGAACTTATGATATATCAATTGCAAGCAAAGAAATTATTTGAAATTATTTTTACACCACCAGTAATATGTGTATGTGATAATTTATGAAAAACACATCATGAAAATAGTGATTTTTAATTAAATGTCCAATACTAATTGTTCAAATTACACTCATTCTCATTACAAAAATAATCCTATTTAAAAAAAATATTTTTTTATAAATTTTTAGTATGTAGAGAATTTAAAAACCATTTAAAATACATGAGGTATGAAGTATGTCATTTTTTATAAAAATTTATTATAATTTTTAGAAGTTTTGGAATATATATTTGCATTTTTAGTATTTATACTTTATATTTATGTTTGAGTTTTGGGTAAGTTTTAGTATACTATAATATATACATATATCTATTTTTTTGGAATTTTTACTTATTTACTTGAATTGTTATGGATTTTTAAATTTAAAAGTAGTTTTTATTTACCGTTTTTTTAGTTTTCAAAACTGATTAATATATTTTTAAGCATAGTAATAGATACTTAATATTATTTGTGTTTTATTTTTTTGTATTTTATTTATTATAGAATTTATATTTTATTTAGTTATTAGCATTGTATAGGGGTATACATTTAATAATGGAAAAGTACAATATCATGCTTGAAAAGGTAGAAATTCGTGGGACAAATATACAAAAAAACCCAACACGCACGTGACACTCCATGATCTGAACCAAAGCAGGTGTAAACATAAAATTGAAGATATTCGAGTGTTTGTTCGTAAAAGTCAACTAATATGTGATGAACGTGTGCTACGGTTTTAGTGGCTTACACCTTAGATTAAGTGGTCAACTTATATCAAGCACCACATATATGTCCTATTTCGCATTCTAAAGAGTTGGATGCTACTAATAAAAGGATGGAAGATGAATGAATATAATTGTTGATCGCAAGTCACTCATATTGTTCGTGCGATTCTCTTCTTAAATTGTTCCATGTATGTTCTCTAGATGTTTCCATAGATTCGTATTTTTCCTATAGGTAAAAATCATTTTTTTCTTATTCTCATAATGATTGTGGTAATTTACAAAGCCTTTACATGAGTGGAATTACATACTTTCATGTTTTAAATCGTACCTTATTTTCTATTAACTACCTTATTTTCTAAAAACTACATTAAGAGTGTGACGCTTTCCTCATCTAAAAACCTAACCATTTCCATTGGAGATAATAACGCGATGAAGTGCGGGTAAATTTTTGTAAAATAATTAATATTAGTACAGATTCACATATATAATTAATACGCAATACTGAAATGTTTGTATTCAGATTTAGGAAAAAGTGAAGGCTCATACACATGTTCAGTTGACGAAAAATTCTTTTTTGCTCATGTCACATGGTTCATTTTGGTGCGATCTCGGTTTATTCACAAACTCAAATAGAGCAGTAAAAAATATATAATCACCAAACGTACGTTAGCATTTAAAAATCAACATCATACATGACGTGGTGGATGTAGACATCATAAAGTAATTTGATGTACTGACATTACTACAAACTCAATGAAGTCAAAAATAATTTTCGAACCATTTTAGATAAAGGTTAAAAAGCCAAAGAACTTTAATAATATCCTTCAACATAAATTCAAAACAACAAAAAATATCAAATTACACGATGTCATCCTAGAAAAAATACAACTCATACAATAAATAATCATTAGTCCTATACAGTAAAAAAAATAATCAAAGAAGTTACAACAATTAAATATGTGAAAAAAATTAAAAGAATTGAAATATAATTGTAAGAATTATGAAATTATCTAAAATAATTTTCAGAATCTTTTAGAAATACTATAAAATAATTGGAGAACTACATCAATACCCTTCAATGTAGATTTAAAACAACCAAAAACACTGAAGTATAACATACTATCCTAACTAATACATAAAAGGTATGCAAATAAATAATCATTGCTCTGTAAACATAGATGTTAAAACAATCAAATTCTAATTTTAAAATAAAATCTACTGAATAATCTTCAATGAAGAACATTTATGGCAATAGATGGAATGTTTATACCGAGGTATGGAAAAATTGCAAAAGCAAAAAGGGAAGGGAGGAGACCCTTCGTGGCACGTGGCACCTAATCATGAAAACGGAGGGTGGGAAAAATTGCAAAAGCAGAAAGGAAGGGGAGAGCCTCATCTTGTCATGAAAAAACGGAGGGCTGGGAAATTACAAAAGCAGAAAGGGAAGGGGAGAGCCTCATTGTGCCTAGTGCCACCTGATGGGTGAAAACTCACCTTTAAAGAGGGTATATAGATAATTGATATAGTTTTTCACATAACATATGTCACAATCATTGAATTTAAATTGGACCAATATACGCAATGGTCTCCATATGATGTGGAGTTTGTGAATAACTTGCATACAATTTTATCAAGAAATGAAAGAGTTCTTAAGGTCTCAAATTGTGTTAATTTATTTTAACGTAGTCCTTATGCATGCATTACATCATATAATGTAATATTTTTTCTAGGATAATGTATCCTAAAACCAATGCCTGAAATAATATTTCCAGAGTTTTGGCAAAGGGACGATGAACCTATTCGACTGGGCCCACTGCTGATAGCAAATACTTCGGTGGAATGATGTTGACTACCTTCAATAGAATCCCTTAAACAACGAGTTCTCAGGTACATGGATTGATGTTGAAATATTACACATCATTATATTCAAATGTCAATACACATCATTATATTCAACTTGCTTGTGAGACATGGCTCTCAGACACATGCTTGGAATACAAACCACCTTTTCATTAATTCATTTCTAAAATCGAAGCATGATTTTAATAGTACTTATACAACAACAACAACAAAGTCTTTTATAGTACTTATGTTTTGTTTAATTCCATTTATAGTTGCAAAGTATATATACAACATGTGAGTTACTTGAAGATTGTGAAATAAGCGTATAGTTGCGTAATATCATTGGTTTATTGTTTATCACTTCAAAATTTTGGATTAACAAACCTGATGATACAGTATCACCCATGATACTCCTATATGAAAGAGCCCTTGGTAGTTTCCTTCTCCTCTCAACAAATTTTGTAGATACAAAATCTCAAGTAGATAACTGGATATCACAACAATAGTACAAGGTTGGGGGAAGCTCTACATCCCCACTTGTTCCTCAATAACAATATGGAGTTTGTACTCATGATGGCATGGTTGGCCCTCATCAATTATAGACAATTCTTTTTATTTTATACTAATGCAGGATGTTCAACCTTTGCAGGGAGATGTTTTATGGAGAATACGACTCTTACTCAACCCACTCAGACATTCATGTATCTCTTGCAAGATAATGTTTTGTCTACTCAACTCGATATTGGATTTTCGTATTACGTTGATCCGCATTGTAAAAATCCTTTGCAACATCCATACTCACATCCATAATATGAACAACCACCTTCGCAGCATCAATAAATACCTCATGATGTCAGCAACTACCTCTGCATCATCAACAACCACTTTCACAAATGGATATAACTACTTCGACCCAAGATAGCGTATAAGAGACTAGTGAAGGGATTCGATTTTAAAAAATGACTCGTACATTACGAAGGTGTGGAGATCGGATCATATGAGATCTAGATAAACTAGTAATACTAGTTGACGGGGCAACGAAATTTTAAAAAAATCGATGAAATAACATGACATGGAAAGGATTCCCATGTCGTTACATCTTGATAAAAAACAAGTATTAAGATTACCTCTTGTAGCGTGATTGTGATCCTCGTGTCTCTAAACAAAGCGACCTCATGTCTGTAGTCCGATCCGACGTAGACAACATTTGTGAATGTGTGGATGAAACGCATGCTGTTCGCAATCATTAGTGATGATTGATAACAGAGATCTCGCGAGGGTCTAAGTAGTCCACACAAGGCGGGACCACAGTGTCGCTGAGGCGACTGCTCACGAAACCTCAATTGATCAGCAATTAACGCACAATAAAATATATGCAATTAATATCAAAAATGTGAATTAAAATTTATTAACTCTACCATAAAATGCATAGTGTATAAGCATGTAGAGGTCGAACCACAGAGAGCAAAAAAGTAGGTAGCCTATAGGTATTTATGTACACTCTAGTCTTCCTTAAAAGAATCCTCTTTTTGTGGGTTTTTAATTTATTATAGATATATATTCTTTTGTTTTATATTTTTGTATTTTGGTTTTTTTTAATTTCTGGTTATATATATTATATATTGCATTTTTATATTTCCTTTTTCTTTTACTATGTATATGTATATCTATATTTGTAGCTATCTAGAGAATATATATATATAAGAGGAGAGAGGTATATAAATAATATAAAATAGGGAAAATAAATAAAATATAGTGTTTTTAGGGTTTTTTATATTTTTCTAATGTTTTTTTTGTGATTTTTCAAGACTTTTTGCTAATTTTTATATATTTTTAAAGTAAAAAACACTCAAAATAATGAGTATAATAAATATCCGATAATAAAAATGGAGGTAAATAATATTAAACAATGGCAAAAATCCTCCAAATTAATTTTAATATATAGAGAATATAATAAAGAAAATTTAGAGACAAGAATTGTATTTTTGTGATTTTTTATGGATTTTTAATATTTTTATAGAGATTTTCAGGGTTTTGTTATTTTTATGCTTTTTCTTTTTAAACTTTTTAGTCGTTTTTGGTCAGAAAATCAAGCACACTCAAAAGCACAGCATATATTTTTTTAAGAACTTTTCCAGAGGTTTTTTATATTTTTTTTAGGATTTTATAATGCAAACAGTAGCAAAAATGCATGTTTTTGAATTTTTATAAATATGAAAATGTAATAAAAATACAAAATAAAAATATAGCGTAATAATACAATGCAGCAGGGACTAATGTTAATTTTTTGGTGATTTTTGGAATTTTAGAGATGTATCCAATAAATAGGGAAAGCACAAAGAAATTCCAACACTAGCAGGGGCATTTTTGCAAATAAAATAAAGTTCAAGGGGTTCTGAGAAATTTTACAAAGAGTTTAGAACTTTAACATGAATTTGATGGACCAAATACAAAGTTTAAAACCCGCCAGGGGGACATTACAACTTTTCCAATCACGTGGTACTACACGTGACTTACACGCACAGGGACCAAAACACAATTTCGTAAAATGTAAGGGGCATACGTGCAATTTTCTCAAAAATATATACACTGCAAATTTCATTTAATGTATCTTTATGAAATACAAGGACATGCAGGGGCATACATGAAATATTTCCAACGCACGTGGGGCATCACGTGATCTGACGTGGAATGGACCACGATGTAAATACCAAAAAACCAAGGGTCGCTTTGCAAAGATACCCACTTTATTTTAAACGTTACACAATACTTAATGGACTAAATAATAAATACAAAAAGGTAGGGGGCTTAAAATGCAAATTACCCCTTAAGGTGCGCGATCCAACGGCTAGGCTTCATCCACTTGACACGCGTCGGCCTCTGGTGTGAAGATGATGGTTCGAGGTTGAATGGTTGAGATTAGATCTCCTGATGAGATCGGACGGTCGTGAGGCTTTGCATCCAACGGCAGCTGCTACGCCTGGGAGCTTCATCTTCATCGGACGGTGATGGAGCAGGCTGGAAGAACAGGGACGAAGCTCACGCACGGCGAGCTTTGATCGTGAACAGTTGGTGCCTCCGGCCTCCTCCTTCTCCTCCGGGGGTCTATACACGTGCCTGGAAGCTCCCCGCATCGAATGATGGTCTCCGCTCGGCCCCTGGAGGTCCCAGACGTTTAGGAGAGCTCAAGGACGGACGGGACCTCCAGGAACCTCTTCCTGGAATTAATCAAGCCCAAGAGGGCTTCTTGTGCGTCAAGATCTGCACAAGAAGAACCAGCGGCTCGAGGGCTTCACCCTCGACCTGAGATTTGAAGCTTGTGCGTAAAAAATGGACTGGGTGGCGAGGTTCCGACGAGCGGCGGAGGGGAACCTCGATTCAAGGAACCACGAGGGTCCCGGTTGATCAGGGGTATGCGGATGATGGAGAAGGTGAAAGGGAACGAGATGGGGGTGATACGAGCATCGGAGGTGAACTAATGAGCTCAGGAGTTGTCGCCGGAGCGGAGCTCCGGTGAACTACGACTCAACCGAGGTGAGGCGATTTACTTATCTAAAAATTAAACTAAACACGGGAAATAAAACCTAGAATTAAGATCTATCTAATGAAGCAAGAAAAGGTGCTCGAATACCTGGTGGGGACCAGGGAGCTTGGCGTCGCCGGAGCTCCGCCGTGGGTGCAGCTCCCACCTCCTCTGACCAATTCAAGGCGCCAAAAGCTTCCTCCTGTCACGAAGAAGCCTTCAGGACCGAATACGAGGAAGGGAAGAGGGTGAAAATAGACCAAAAAAAGGAGGTCGTTCCTACTTATTTATAGGCAGAGTGCGCACCCTTATGGATCAGGCAATCGGCGGCGATTCATGCTATGTACAAAACATCATGGGGTTGGGCGTGTATCTAGGATGTATAAGGAATACTTTTCATGAAGGGTCCCATCTCACTCGAGCTACACAATTTGCGTGAAAAATCGGGGAAGTGGGGGGCTCTCGTGATCTGTCAGAGGCGCAGGTCTAGGTCCAAGGAGTTGACCTGCGGTCAACTAATGGTGGCCTGCCATTGGTCCACGGGCCGCTAGAGGACAAAACAAGCTGAAAAATTAAAGAATAAATTATTTAAATTAGTAAATGATTTTATTATTTTTCGAGTATAAAATAAAAAAATGTTAATTATTTTATGTAGTATTTTAATATGATTTTTATTTATTTTTTTGGCTTAATTTATTGGTATTTAATTTTTATGAGTGTATTTATAGGTATATTCATCTATGTTTTTGTGCATTTTTATTTTTATTTTGTATATATTATTTTATTATTTTATTTTCTTATCTTATATATTTATAACTTATTTTTGTGAGTATAAATATATTTTTATTTGATTTTTATGGCTTTATTTGTACATTTAAATAAATAGGTATATGACTTGTATAGGTATAGGTATCAGTATTTTGCCTATGTTTTGTATACTCCTTTTTATTTTAGGTTTAATTCTAATTTTAATGTACACCTATGTTAAAAATAATGTTTACAAAATTATAAAAATATGAATTTGTAAAAATAATAAGTAATGAATAAATTGAATATTTTAATCGGTATTATGTACAATAGGGGCCCAAAACCTATCTTCTGCGTATTAACTCCAAAAATATGAAACTGCCTCCATTAAATAGGTCTCGAAAAGTTTAATACAATTAAAGGTGATTTTGTTAGATTTTGAGTTTTTATTTGCAAGATATGTGTCTGTGAAATTGAGATTCTGGCTTTTTATCATGTGTATAAAATGTACACGGTACATCATTTTTGTACAAACTCAATTTTGTATTTTTATTTGCATTATTATCTACAACTTTTGTATACAAAATTTCTTTATTTGATGAATAAGTACTTAGATACAAAATAGGTGTCAAAATGCATAAATCAAGAATGAATAAATGAGATATTTATTGTATTCTTGACCCTTATCTCCCCCTACTTTATTCCTTGTCGACCAATTCCATTCTGGACTTGATCTCAGGGTTAGGGTCATAAAATATTTGCAATATTTTATTCCTTTTTTCTTTTCTTCTCTTTATTCTATAATTTTGGCATTAAAAACCTTATTTTATGTATAATAAATATAATAAATGATGAATGCTATTATAGACAAATTGATGCTATTTACATGCATTTGCTTGGGTTTTTGAGGCCAAAAGATAGAATAAAGGTGATGAAATGGAGATTTATCACCCCCCTATACTTGCCTTTGCTAGTCCCTTAGCAAATACTTATGCAATAAGTACAAAAAGAATGAAAAATAAGAAGAAAAGAAAAAGAATTGAAAAAGATAGAGTGACTAGGGTTGCTTTCAGTGTAATATCTTGTCCTTACAAAATCATAATTTCGAGCTCGGGTTAGGCCTTGGTGTGAAGGTGTGTGGAACCTAGTCGGGAACCAACTCTAAAACACAACAGCCTTCGAGAGTCACAGAACTCGATTCAAATTACCTCAATAGCCAGGTCAGGACTAGACTATATCATACGTAAACCCTTATGACTATGAAGCTGACTTGTACGGTGTAAGTGATGGAGGCTCTCCCCAACTGAAATGACAAAGGAACTGACTTCTCCAGAATGACAACCCAAAGATTCCCCAATCCATCCCTCTACCGTCGAGGAGCGGGGTATTCCCTTCTAAGTTCAAGTGGCATCCAACTCAAGAGGAGGAGGAGAAAAGAATGGACGGTAGCCAGTGTAGCAACCTATCTTGGGATGCAAGACCAGTGTAGTCAAGTCATCCAGCTGCAGGCTCATATGGTATAACTTTGATGCTCAAGCTTGTTTATTTTCTATATGACATATATACATGCTCCGGTAGGCACTTTTATTTTTATTTTCAAGCCTGTCCACTTTTTTGGAGTTTTTTTTCAACATACTATTTACAGCGGCATTTACATAAGGACTTTTTCCTCTTGAGCCAGAAGACTATCCCTCTTTTGAAGCTTTATCGCAACCCACACTCTCCTGTCATTCGACTTCATTGAAACTGGACCAAGTTGGGGTGCACTTCCCTCCCTAGACGAGGACGAATGTTTCCACCCGTGTGCGTCTCAGACTGGCGAATCCAACCCCCTCACCACTCCAACTAGGTCGAGCCAAGTGAAAGGTGCAAGTGGCCAAGTTAGGTCACGACCGACAAGAGTCATGCGTGTGTCTCGAAAAGTTCTATTTAGTCAGTTGAGGTGACTGGAACTTAGCTCTGATTTCTCAAAGAATTAAGTCTGAATAGACCTGAAGTACCTTAAACCTAGTTCCCATAAGGTTCCAGTGCAGTTAGGTGATGTAAGGTCCAACCAAGCTCCAATTTTGGACTTTATTGGACTGGTTCAATCATCAAGCTAACTCAAAAAGAATGTGAATGATATGCACATGCTATGCGCAATGAAGCAATTTTTCAAAGAATTTTGAAATCAAAGGGAAAATGTTTACACAAAGAAATTTGCAAATCAAATAATTTTGTCATCTTAAGTATAAAATATGTACAACTATTTACACGGACGTGCCGTTTTGTTTTAAAGAATTTTAAAGAATTTACATGTGTTTAACAAAGTGATTTATTTAGGTGTATATACAGTTGATAAAGAATTTTTATCTGTGTATATATATGTATCTATATACATCAATGATGCTTTTATTCCTCAAAATTATTTCAAAATCATTTTGAAAACTATAGTAAAAAATAATTTTTGCAAACATTTACAATCATTTGAAAGCCATTTTTTCAAAGATTTTGCAAACACTATATGTACATTTTTCAAAATATTTTTACAAGCATTTTTCAAGTCATTTTCACATAGGTTTTCAAATCCTTTATTTCACCAAAGAAGAAAATTTTACAAACAAAGCAATTTTTACACAGGTTGAAATTGTTTCACAACAAGTTTTCCAAACAGTTCACACCATTTTTCAAATCCTTGTAAAAGTATTTAACCTGATTTATTAATCAGTGTATACAAAGAAAGACTATACTTTATGTACAAAATGGGTTAGGCTCTTATAAGTTTTATTTGGAATTATTGCTTATTCTTGCATGAGATATTTTTATATATATATATTTATTTATTATTATTATTATTTATGTGTGTATGTGTGTAAACTCCTCAAACTTGTTTGAGAATCATTTTCAAAAGATTTTGAAGACTATAGTCCAAAATATTTTTACAATCATGTACACACATTTGAAAATCATTTTGCAAAGGTTTTCCAAACAGTATATATAGATTTTTCAATTATTTTTGCAACCATTTTTCAAACCATTTGTAAATCATTTTTCAAACATTTTTATTTCACTCAAAGAAAATAAAATTTGCAAATAAAATATTTACAAATGTTGAAAACTTTGTACAAACTTATTTTCAAACAGTTTTCACGAAATTTTTCGCAAAGAGTTTCAACTTTTGTACAAAGCTACTTTTTGCCTGATTTATTAATCAGTATGTACAAAAAAAGAGTCTGAGGAGTTTACGATCATCTTTTATAATAGAAATACTTTTATTATTACTTTTATCTTGAGGTAGTATTTTATGTACAATATGAGTTATGGCTTATAGTATATACATAGTATATACGACCCCTATACTCAGCTTGAGCTATGTCCTCATAGATCGAAGAGAAAAGGGAAGACATAACTCGTACCGAGGATAGACAAGTCTAAAGAATATACGAATAAGAGATGAACGATTGAGAAGTTGACCGTCCCCCCTATACTTAGGATCAAGTAATCCTAAGTATAGCAGACTGTACACAAAGCAGGGAGGGTCAAGGGTGAGAATAAATAGATCGTACTCAGATTGTCACCCCCTATACTTAGGGTAAGATACTCCTAAGTATAGACAAGAAGAGGAGACAACGGAAAGGATTAAAGAATAGAGAAACTCGGGGTGCACACCCCCCTATACTTAGGACAAAGTGCGTCCTAAATACCGAAGACTGTCAACAAGGGGCGGCACCATTTTTTAATAGAAAAAGGGGGATTGTAAAGAAAAAGCAGAGAAGAAGAAGAGAAGAAATCAGATGAATAGTTTTTAAGGTGCAGCGTCTGAATCTTCTGATGCTGACAATGTTGTGGGTATGTCATCAAGGTGCAGAAGCTGGATGGAGTCGACAACGGCCAAGAATGTATCAGGCTCGAGGTAAGGCTTCAGGAGTTGACCGTTGAGGACGAATGGTTGTGCGTCAGGAGACAATTATGATATAGCAATGCTTCCATTGTCACGCACTTCACGGACTCAAAATAGCCCTGTCCATTTACTC
Source organism: Ottelia alismoides (assembly GCA_037367405.1). Lineage (NCBI taxonomy): Eukaryota > Viridiplantae > Streptophyta > Magnoliopsida > Alismatales > Hydrocharitaceae > Ottelia > Ottelia alismoides. The sequence continues at coordinate 405,146 of JAZKJV010009615.1, read as the reverse complement.
TTTAATTTACCTAGGAAGATCCATAACTTTGCATCAAACAACCACACTTTCTGTCCAACTTCAAAGGTCTTTCATCTGATGTGCCGATCGTGCCAGCGTTTAACCTTTTCCTTGTACATCAATGTGTTATCGTATGCATAGTCTCGGAACTCCAAGAGTTTGTTCAGATCATCTTTTCTTTTCTGACCACTTTTCCATGAGTCCAGATTGCACATGTTGACTGCCCATAAAGACTTGTGAATTAACTCGATGGGCAGATGGCACTGCTTCCCGTATACAAGAAGATAGGGTGACATGCCCAGGGGTGACTTGTAGGCGGTTCTATAAGCCCAGAGGACTAAATCTAAGAGTTGAGACCAGTTCTTTCTGTCCGGCCGTACAAGTTTCTGAATGATCGTCTTGATTTCCCTGTTTGATAATTCAGTCATGCCATTGGTCTGAGGGTGATAGGGAGATGCGACTCGATGGTCGATGTCGTACTCCTTCGTCAATTTCTTGACCTCTTTGTTAATGAAGTGGCTACCCCCATCTGATATGAGAATGTTCGGAATCCCGAACCGCGCAATGATGTTATCTCTCAGAAATCGGCACACCGTCCGACTGTCAGCGGCTCGAGCGGGAATAGCTTCAACCCAACGACTCACGTAATCTACGGCAAGGAGGATGTGCTCAAAACCTTGACTGTTAGGGAAAGGTCCCATGAAATCAATGCCCCATGCATCAAAAACATCTGCTATCTGAATGATTTTCAGGGGCATCGAGTCTTTTGCAGTGAGTGTACCCTTCAATCTCTGACAGTCAATGTATTGTTTGACGAAAACTGTTGCATCCTTGAATAGTGTGGGCCACCAGAAGCCATATTGAAGTACTTTCGCTGTTGTACGGTCTCCAGAGTGATGTCCACCAGATTCGAGCGAGTGACAATGCTCGAGGACACTATAATGCTCCTCCTGAGGTATGCACCTGTGCCAAATGCAATCCCCTCCTTCCCTGAATAGAAGAGGATCTTCCCATTGATAGAAACGGATGGTCGACATGAATTTATTCTTCTGATTCTTCGTCCAATTCGTTGGTGCTACCCCCGAGGCGAGGTAATTGGCTATATCAGCATACCTGGAAAGGTTTCTGTGATAGGTGCATTGTTCAGGGGAGGCCCTTGTTGCTCAATTCTGGAGAGATGATCTGCTACCACATTCCGAACTCCAAGCTTGTCCTTGATTTCCAAATCGAATTCCTAGAGGAGAAGGATCCATCGAATCTGTCTCGGCTTGGCATCCTTCTTCTGCTGTAGATACCGGATAGCAGAGTGGTCTGTAAAAATGGTAACCTTTGATCCAAGCAAATAGGATCTGAACTTCTCGAGGGCGAAAACCATGGCCAACAACTCTTTTTCTATCACAGTGTAATTTCTTTGCGCCTCATCTAATGTCTTGCTGGCGTAGTGAATGGCATAGGGCACTCTTTCTTTTCTCTGTCCCAGAACAACCCCGACTGCAAAGTCTGATGCATCAGTTATGATCTCAAAGGGGAGAGACCAATCAGGCGGCTGTAGGACTGGAGCCTGAGTGATAAGCTCCTTCAGCTGATTGAAAGCAAGGAGAACATGTTGATCGACATTGAACTCGGTTTCCTTGCATAGAAGTTCTGTTAAAGGTCGGGCGATGTGGCTAAAATACTTGATGAATCTTCTGTAAAATCCCACATGCCCCAAAAATGACCTTACATTCTTGACTGACTAAGGTGGCTCAAGATTTGCAATAATTTGCACCTTTGCCGGGGCGACTTCCATGCCACGTTTGGAAACGACGTGACCCAGCACAATCCCTTCGGTGACCATGAAGTGGCTCTTTTCCCATGAAAGCACTAGATTGACTTCACTACATTTCTGAAGTACTCTGTCTAGGTGCCCAAGACAAGAATCGAAACTGTCACCATAGACTGAGAAGTCATCCATGAACATCTCGAGAAATCTGCCTACCATCTCGGCGAAAACAGCTAGCATGCATCTTTGGAATGTCACAGGTGCGTTGCATAATCCAAAGGGCATTCTCCTGACGGCGTAGGTGCCGAACGGGCAAGTGAAGGTAGTCTTCTCTTGATCTTCGGGAGCGATTGCCACCTGGTTTTACCCGTAATACCATCCAAAAAGCAAAAGAACTCCTTGCCTGCTAGTCTTTCCAGAACTTGATCAATGAATGGCAAGAGGAAGTGGTCCTTCTTAGTTGCCGCATTAAGATGGCGGTAGTCAACACACACCCGCCAGGATGTTGGTACCCGAGTAGATATTTCCTCTTTTTTGTCATTGGTAACCACGGTAAGCCCGGATTTCTTTGGAACTACATGCAGTGGGCTTACCCATTTTGAATCGGAGATAGGATAAATGAACCCTGTGTCGCACCATTTCGTGATTTCTGTCATGACGACGTCCCTGAGGTTTGGATTCAGCCTTCTTTGGAATTCACGGGACGACTTGGCATCTTCTTCCAGATAGATGTGGTGTGAACACAAAACTGGATTTATCCCATGAAGATCTGATACGCACCAACCAAGTACCTTGCGGTTCTTTTCTAGAACCTCGATAAGTCGAGATTCCTGCTCCGAATTCAGTCTGTTGCTGATAGTGACCGGATACATGTGTTCTTCACCCGCAAGGAAAGCATACTTCAGACCCGCAGGAAGTGGCTTGGTTCTGGTTTTGATCTGTCCGACATGTTGATCACTTCAGATGGGATGTACTTCTTTGATGGAGCTACCATCCTCGGTATTCTGTTGAGACCCTAATGATGTGACGAATTGTTATGTACTATACTCATTGTATTCGGGCCGGAGTGAATTATCGGAATCACATAGTTCCGCCAGCATCTGGAATCTGTCTCCCAAAAATCATCGGAGCATAGACCAACTGTGCTTTCCAAGTCCTCCTCGAGGGTGAGGATTTCTTAGGTCCATGAATCATTCAACGACAGTGATGAGGCTCTAATCTCTGCAATAAAGTCACAGTCTGCTTATAATACTGCATGGCTCTCATTAGTCATGGCGTTCGGCTCTCTGATCATGCTTTCGTGATCTGCTTGCTGTTCGAGCGGAAAGTGATCTTGCCAGACCCGTAATCAACCACGGCACCTGAGGTACGTAGGAATGATCAGCCAAGGATGATAGGGGTTTGGAGTAAGGTTGCGGGCGAGTCCATATCAAGGACTACAAAATCAACAGGGAATTGCATCTCTCGCACCTTCACCGCAACGTCTTCTACCAGGCCTCTCGGTCGCTTGGTGGATCGGTCAGCGAACTTAAGGATCATCTGTGTCGGCTTGAGCGGACCGATCCCAAATTCTTGCATTAGGGAAGAGGGCAAAAGGTTGATAGAAGACCCCCTGTCAAGGAGAGTGATAAGCCTCAAGTTCAGCCCTTTAAGAGAGTGTTTTTAACACTCGGAGTTGTCGTAGCAGTCGGGCCAATTTCGGGCTCATCAAAAAAACCATCTTATTGATATATGTCGCATAAGAATGAGATGGTCATAGAATTTATTTTTTTTACTTGGCAAGATACCAAGGTCTAACTCAGGGACACGAGCCTCTCTCATATTAATCAGATTTTTATCTATTTAGTTAAGTGTTGAATTGAATAACATATATAGGTCAAATTATGTAAGGAGACAACAATGCAAAGCATTATAAAGTAAACATGCATTTTTTTATCAATTTTTATCAAGCAAATGAATGCCATGTAACGTAATGAAAATATGCCCTAGGTGAAAATAATGAGCAAAATTAAATAAGAGTTAATTTCAAGTTTAATTAAAGAGGCAGATGTTATGAACAATTTTAAGTAAGGCATCAGTTCAAGCTTGAATAGACACAAGGCTACTACATAATACTTAAAAAATCATTGTGTTCAAAACAATAATTAAGCATGCCATTTGAAAGATCATCAAACCAGCTTTAAAACGAAACTGAAATCATCTCAATCGGATGTACGTAGCTCAAGATATGCTAGAATGAAAACAAGGGCATAACTGAAAAGAAACATGAAAAGATAACTACAAAAAGGTCCTTGGAAAGGACTAAAATGCAAAAGAAATAAATGCGAGGCCTTCCCTGTAAATAAACCACACGTGCAGGGGCATATTTGCAATTATATAAACCCGCAAGGGTATAAGTGCAAATAACCCCAGACGCACGTGGTTCGCATGTGTAGACTGGACCTTTCTGCAAATGTGGAGAAGTCAGAGGGCGTCTCTGCAAAATTCCCAGATAGCACGTGCGCAGCACGTGCTATCCAGGCTCGGAAAGAGGCTCGGGGGCGGCAGAGGCTCGATAAAGCTTCGGCTAGTCTCGGGCGTCCCAAGCCTGGAGGTTAGGAGACTGAGGCTCGGGGAGGCTGTGGCGTTGACGCGTGGCTTGCTCGGCGGCCATTGGATCGTGTGGATCCAAGGGCTCCTGTATAGTCGGCCAAGAGCTACGTGGCTGCACGGAGGCCGTTGGATCGAGAAGATCCAACAGATGCTGAGGTCGATGGCGTGGCCTTGTCTGGGCCGTTGGATGGTCGCTGAGAGAGGACCATCCAACGGATGCTGTGCCTCCGTCTTCATCCGCGACTGGCGGCGAGAACAGGGCTCCGGCGAAGGAGCTCTTCCTCCGCCTCTCGTTCCTGGCGTCGGTGGAGCTCGCTCGAAGCTGCTGGAATGTTGTCCATGAAGCTCAGGCGATGGTCGAGCCACGACGGTGCTCGAGGTGGTGTCTCATTGCTCTGGTAGTGCCAGCGAAGCTCGACCAAAGTGCTCCGGTGAGGTTCCCGATCAGTGAAGAGGATTCACCTGCAAGTTAGTGACGCATAGCCGAGGCATAGCGGTGCGTGCGTGAATGTGATGTGAGCTCAGGGAGCGAAGAATGTGGGGAGCTCGGAGCTCCTCCGCCGTGGGTGGCGGAGGAGATGGGTCGAATGCGGTCGGGGGATCTGGAGGAAGAGGAAGATGATCTGAAGGAGGCGCGTGAAAGGGGGAAGTGTTGCGGAGCTTCTGAAGGGATTAATGGAGGGAGAAAACGACTAGAGGAACCTAATTAAATCAGAGAAATTGAAGAAAAAGACAAAGGAGGATAAGGGAGCTTACCTGACGTCGGGCGGGCGATGTGGCTTGTGCTTGAGCTCCGAGAGGAGCTCAGGGTCTTCGCAACAAGCTGGGCGGCCGTCCCAGCGAGCTCGGGCGGGCCTGGGGGCGCCGCAACTCCGCCGTGTGTGGCGGAGGGTCTCACCGGGGGAGCGGGTCGTCTTCGCTCGATCTTCTCACCCCCCTGTCACAAGGAGGCGGAGGAGGGCTGGGCCCCTCCCCGCGTAAAGGTGGACAGCTTGAATCGAGGGGGGAGGCGTGATATTTGAAGGACGAGCCGGCGGTGCAAGTGCTGGAAGTCGTGGGTTTCGTGAGGAACATGGAGTGACTGGGATGAGATCGTGAGTAGTGGAGGCACCGGCGAAGGTGTGGGATGACAGGGGAAGACTGTGAGGCGGTTGGCGAAGTGTGAGGGTCTCTGGAGTCATGGAGAAAAAGGGAAGGGTGAAGTCGTGCGCGAGCTGGATCTTGGGAGAGAGAGGGGGTGGTCGGAGGTTGACGACGACGCTCCGCCATTGGATCTGGATATCCAACGCTGGAGAATTGGGTGCGGAGCGACGGTTGATATTAGGTCAGGGGGCGGAGCGATCGAAGGGCTGCGGAGTACGCCACGTGCCACGCTGAGGGACGCGCGCTAGCGTACGGTGTGGATGTCCTCCATACTTTGATCAGACGACCGAGACACGCGATAGGAAGAAGCGGTGGAGATGGAAAGATGAATGCGCGATCGAAGGGTCTACAAACCGCCACGTGGCGCGCTCTGCGCAAGGCGCTAACGTGCGGTGATGATCATCTCTGGAGGTTTGATCGAGCGGTTGCTATCATCGAGGCCGTCAATGGTGGAGATCATGAAGCTCTGGCGTGATCAAAGGGCGCAAAAGCATGACATGTGGTGCAAAGAGGTTGAGGCGCGAATGTGCGGTGCAGATGAGAGCTGTGAGCAGATCGGATGGCCAGGGATAAGAGTGCGCGTGGAAAGAACACAGCCGTTGGATCCAAGAGGGGATCTAACGGTTGTGGGTGAAGGCGGATAAGACAAGAATGGGCGGGCCACATGGCTCACCCAGAACGGGCCACGTGGCCCAATCAGATTATTAGGAAAGAAAAATTGAGAAATGAAGGTCAAGATGGCCGATTTTGAGAAAACTCAAAACATGAAAGTTGTAGATCTCGATGAGATCTAGAAGTTTCATGTTGACCATAACTAAGATGAGACCATCTGTAGCCTCGAAATATTTTTAAGGGTAATTTTAAGGCTAAAAATACCACAGATTTTTGGTTTGCCATTTTTGTGATTTTTAATTTATTTGAGACTCTAATTATTACAAGACACTAACTGGGTTTTATTGACACTAAGCTTAAGCAAGGGGATTAATAATAAGAAATTATGATGATGAAATCGAGTTTCATCACCCCCCTATACTTAAACTATGCTCGTCCTCGAGCATCAAAGAGAATGACTAAGTTGGATTAACCCCCTTGTGCATGTGAATACAGGATTCAATCTGATCAAGTCGACTCGACTTTAGAGATCCAAAATTCTAGAGTTCAACCCAACCTTAATCAAGAGGTATCCAATTCCTCTAATTCTCCAGACTCTCTCTGATGTACATATAATATAAATAATACGACATTTTAGTGTTGACTGCGATTCTGAGAGTAGAGTCAATTCGTCACCCAAAGTCTTGGTCCGAGAAAATCTCCTAAGGACCCAATCCTCAACACTAGTGAATAAACCAAATCTTGCATTCAGTCCACCGTCTCTTTAGTTGTCAGACTTAGAAAATATAGATGGCAGGCCAGTAATGGAGGGCATGGGATTGTGTCATTTCTTCTCTCCCTCTCATTGGAACAAGGATTCTCTCTAGTGCCTTTTACGCAACACAATTTTTTTGGTGTTGATCAGTGCGTCCGTCAAGAGAAGTTGGAGCCGTCTGCACTTGTTTTCCTGGGAGTACACCGGGGTGTGTCTCTTTTGAGTACCTATCATACCTTCGACACCCAGACTTGTAGCATTTACGATGCAGAGCCCTTTTTTTATGCAAGCCCGACTCCTGGCCCTAATAGCGGTGGTCCAAGTGGACACTTTGAAAAGTTTGGGAGCGCTCGCCTTTGGTGGAAGCTCTTTGATATTTGACTTTGCGGAATGAGAGCTTTTCTTTGAATTTCATTGACTTGTATAATTTGTGGCTAGCTCCACTGCTTTTACCAAGAGTTGGCGCACACTGATCAACATTTTTTTATTTATTTCACACCCTGGCACTTAGGTCAATATCAAGAGATTAGTATAAGAACCAAGTTCTCATACTGGCAAATAATGCTGACACTCAGGTTTCGTGAAGCCTCCAAAGATTTTGTCCCATCCTCGAGCATCATTAGATCAAATCCAAACTTGACTTCCTCATCTCAATTCCTCAAGTGAAAAATCAACTCATCTCATCAAAAACCGCAGCCGTGCATGTGATGTGCTGATCATATTCTTTCTGTCTGAGACTAAGCATGGAATATATCATGAAAATCTAGAAACCTAGGGGAATGTGGATGATTAAGTCTAAGATCCTGATGGCTAAGGCTGGTTAACCTAAAATCTCAGAGACCTCAAAAAGCTAAGTCTCCTTGACCATTTCAGATCCTGGGTGGAAGTGTAGGTGTAGAGGATTAATCCAACTTCTTCATTCAAAAAAACAAGACATTTTTTTAATTTATTTATTTTGTTTAAGGACTTCAAGAGATATTAGAACTGCCTAAACTCAATTAAGCATCTACGTTCAGCCAGTATGGATATAAGTACAGGCCGAAGCCCGTTGCTTGAGGACGGGGCCTTACGCGATGTCCTCTAAACCATCCAATCTGCTAAGGGCGAACCCTCACTGAACGCGACTTACTTAATTGGGTTTAGTAGTCACCAATGACTCTTAATGGGTTTTTGATTTTTTCCTCATTTTTATGGATTTTAATAACGGTTAAAACACATGTTAGACTCAACTTTCCTTGAAAAACTTTCCAAACCATGTCACGCAAATAAAAAGTTTTTCAAAACATTTTCAAAAGAATTTTTCAAAATAAAGAAAAATCATTTTCGAAATTTTTATATAAAAATAACGTAACATAATATCGAAAAGCCGCGAAATCATTTGAGTTGTCTTAGTCCAAAGAGTTTTACCTTAGCCAAAAAGTTTTAAATTTTTTTCAAATTTTTCAGTTTATAGCTAAAGTAAGTATACGGTATATACGGTATACCCCCCTATACTTAAACTTTGCTATGTCCTCATAGCACTAGATGATACAAGTTCATAGTTCCATTTAAGTATAGAGAAATATACGGGAGCTAAGAGGGGCTCCCCCTATACTTAGGTTAGAAATAACCTAAGTATAAAGGCAAGGATAGATGAGTAGAGAAATCACAGGGACTCGGGTCCCCCCTATACTTAGGCTGAGATTAGCCTAAGTATAAAGATGGGAATTGATGTTGGGAGGGACCCAAGGTGAACGAAGAAGAGGAATGGATTTACAAATGAGCGGTTTGAATCTGCGGAGATGAATGGAGTGACTAAGGTTTTGGGGTTGTATCGAAGCAAACATGGCTCAATCAATCAAGCAAACCCTTAGTTTCACCAACGCACACATGAAACCAACCAAGGTTGGTTTATTATCTTGTCGGTTTTATGGGTGATAAAACATTAGATTTTTACGCAAAGAAAAGATATTAAGTGAAAATCATTGCGTAAGCGAGGGTGCTGCTCTCCCAAAACCGAATTTTTACTCCATTTTTGGTTGACTTGCAATTAACAGTCCCAATTTTATTTTAGGTTATCACTGAATTATGGTTAGCACATAAATCAAGAAATCACCGTCTACCGTTCATTCCCTTTTTCCATTAATCCTAGGTGATCAAGCTAGGAAAAGAAAGCCGAGAAAAACATGTATTCGATAAAAACCGCGATCTAGGCTAAGCGATAAATCATGCAGTGATTTGACGATAAATCCGTGAAAAACTGGGGTCGTTTTGAAAACCAAAATCATCATGTATGCAAGTCAAAAAAGCCACACCTAATCATGCATCTATTAGCGGTGATTGATTTTCATTAATTTTAGCTAAGTGATGCGAGATTATGTGCGTCTAAATTTAAAGTGTGTCCTACCTACGAGCAAGCACGTAAAAGATAAAAATGAAAAACCGCTCAAAGAGCCGCGTGCCTGGTCCTAAGTCGACACTCAAGTGGGGACGATCCCCACACAACCATGATCGTTCGATTACAATCGCGAGTCTTCGATCGAAGACCGCTGTAAAAGACGAATTATCACATGCATAAACAAAATGCTAGACAAATTTTTTTCTTTCTTCCCTATTTGCTCCATGTATGTTTTGCGACTCCTCGCAGCGGGAAGCGTCCTGCTCCTCGCCTCCTTGAGTGATCAAGGGCCCTGCCACAAAGACAATGGTTAGAGATCAAATAAAAAAGAAAAGAAGATTTTATAATGCAAATTAAATGAACACTTTGACCTATGAAATGAACACTTAATAAAATAAACAAAAAATCCAAAAAATAAAAGAAATGAGTCGTGTCCCCGACAATGGTGCCATTTGATAAGCCTCAAGTTCGGCCCTTTAAGAGAGTGTTTTAAACACTCGGAGTTGTCGTAGCAGTCGGGCCAATTTCGGGCTCATCAAAAAAACCATCTTACTGATATATGTCGCATAAGAATGAGATGGTCATAGAATTTATTTATTTTTACTTGGCAAGATACCAAGGTCGAACTCAGGGACACGAGCCTCTCTCATATTAATCAGATTTTTATCTATTTAGTTAAGTGTTGAGTTGAAACACATATATAGGTCAAATTATGTAAGGAGACAACAATGCAAAGCATTATAAAGTAAACATGCATTTTTTTATCAATTTTTATCAAGCAAATGAATGCCATGTAACGTAATGAAAATATGCCCTAGGTAAAAATAATGAGCAAAATTAAATAAGAGTTAATTTCAAGTTTAATTAAAGAGGCAGATGTGATGAACAATTTTAAATAAGGCATCAGTTCAAGCTCGAATAGACACAAGGCTACTACATAATACTTAAAAATCATTGTGTCCAAAACAATAATTAAGCATGCCATTTGAAAGATCATCAAACCAACTTTAAAACGAAACTGAAATCATCTCAATCGGATGTACGTAGCTCAAGATATGCTAGAATGAAAACAAGGGCATAACTGAAAAGAAACATGAAAAGATAACTACAAAAAGGTCCCTGGAAAGGACTAAAATGCAAAAGAAATAAATTCGAGGCATTCCCTGTAAATAAACCACACGCGCAGGGGTATATTTGCAATTATATAAACCCGCAAGGGTATAAGTGCAAATAACCCCAGACGCACGTGGTTCGCATGTGTAGACTGGACCTTTCTACAAATATGGAGAAGTCAGAGGGCGTCTCTGCAAAATTCCCAGATAGCACGTGCGCAGCACGTGCTATCCAGGCTCGGAAGGAGGCTCGGGGGCGGCACAGGCTCGATAAAGCTTCGGCTAGGCTCGGGCGTCCCAAGCCTGGAGGTTAGGAGACTGAGGCTCGGGGAGGCTGCGGCGTTGACGCGTGGCTTGCTCGGCGACCATTGGATCGTGTGGATCCAAGGGCTCCTGTATAGTCGGCCAAGAGCTACGTGGTTGCACGGAGGCCGTTGGATCGATAAGATCCAACGGATGCTGAGGTCGATGGCGTGGCCTTGTCTGGGTCGTTGGATGGTCACTGAGAGAGGACCATCCAACGGCTGATGTGCCTCCGTCTTCATCCGCGACTGGCGGCGAGAACAGGGCTCCGGTGAAGGAGCTCTTCCTCCGCCTCTCGTTCCTGGCGCCGGTGGAGCTCGCTCAAAGCTGTTGGAATGTTGTCGATGAAGCTCAGGCGATGGTCGAGCCACGACGGTGCTCGAGGTGGTGTCTCATTGCTCTGGTAGTGGCAGCGAAGCTCGGCCAAAGTGCTCCGGCGAGGTTCCCAATCAGTGAAGAGGATTCACCTGCAAGTTAGTGACGCATAGCCGAGGCATAGCGGTGCGTACGTGAATGTGATGTGAGCTCAGGGAGCGAAGAATGTGGGGAGCTCGGAGCTCCTCCGCCGTGGGTGGCGGAGGAGATGGGTCGAATGCGGTCGGGGGATCTGGAGGAAGAGGAAGATGATCTGAAGGAGGCGCGTGAAAGGGGGAAGTGTTGCAGAGCTTTCGAAGGTATTAATGGAGGGCGAAAACGACTGGAGGAACCTAATTAAATCAGAGAAATTGAAGAAAAAGACAAAGGAGGAAGAGGGAGCTTACCTGACATCAGGCGGGTGACGACGCAAAAACCCGAACAACTAAGGTAAAGGTATAAATGATATAGGTCGTTGCGACCTCAGTCACTCGAATGCGTCAGTCAAGAAAAATCAATCACTCAAATAAGATAAAAACAAGCAAGCACACAATAGAGCGATCTAGCTATAGGATTAACCTGGTATAGCTCCCAGGGTCGAACACAAGGAGCACAGATTGGCCTTGCGGCCTACGATGTAGTCAAAGTCTAAGAGAGTCTTTTTTATGGTTTTTATTTGTTTTTATAATTTTTTTAGATTTTTTAAACAATGAGAAAATTAAAGAATGTAAATACAAGGGGACTTCAACAATTTATTTAACACTCCAAAAATAATGCAAAAATTCAAGAAAATTGATTTTTAGGTTTTAAATGTTTTTTACTGTTTTTGGTGAATTTTTGGAATTTTTCTAATGGGTGAATTATTTATTAAAAATCAAACAATGCAAAACAGGAGGGGTACTGTCCAGCAAGGTTAAAAACTCAAAAATAAAATAATTAAGAGTTTCAATCAACCTTGGAGGTAATTTTCCTGTAATCTATGAAGAATAAGGAAAATTTAGGCACCCTAATGATTATTTTTGGATTTTTAATTTATTTACTACAATTTTATGAGTTTTTAGGGGTTTTTCAATTTTTAAGGTTTTTAAATGATGAAAAGTAGCCAAAATTGGCTAGAAAATCAAACAACCAGTAAACAACAATATCTAATTTTTTTAGAATTTTTAATGGAGTTTTTATATTTTTTTGGTAATTTTAAAGTCAAACAGTGGCGAAAAAGAGTGTTTTTGAATTTTTAAAAATAAGAAATGAAATCAAAAATGTCCCCAAAAATCATAGAAATTCCTACACCATGGCAGGAGTCATGTGTCAAAATTTCATTGGATTTGGAGGTCGTTTGATATTTTATTCAAAAAGAACAAGGGGGCACTGTGCACAGGGACCTAAGTGCAAATACCCAAAAGTTCTGGGGTCCTGGTGCAAAATACCCAAGAAGTCACGTGCCAAGCACGTGCCTGGGGCACTCAAGGACCTAAATGTAATAAAAATAAGTTCCAGGGACCTATTGATAACTCGTATCAAAAGTCCAGGGGGCTTATATGCAATTTACCCAAAATAATTCGCACATGTGCAAAATCAATGCTCACAGGGGTATAAATGCAATTTCACAAAAAGATTCATTCATTGCATAACATTCCAGAACTACAGGGCTAAAGATGCAAAAATCCCAAAGTAACACGTGACGAAGCACGTGGTTCACTACTGGCAGGGGTATAATTGCAAATAAAATTAAGCGCGAGGGTCTCTATGCAAAAATCCCAGAAAATAAACAACTGAATTAAAAATTACAGGACTAAAAAGAAATGGACAAACTACGAGGGGGGCCTACGATATTTACCCCTTTATTAATAGCGACGGCCTGATGTTGACGCGTGGCAGATCGGACGGTGGAGAACAAACGCGCCTTTGACTCTGGAAGCGCTGGCCTGATCCGACGGCGGGTGCATGTCCACGTGGATGATCGGACGGCTGAGAGACGTCGTGGCTAAACCTCGCTTCTCAACGGTGAAGATCGATCCTCGGGATGATCGGACAGTGAAAAGGCTCCGCAGATGGACGGTGAGGATCTGATCTGGAGCGAAGAGGGCGATCTGACGGCTCTGGAGGATGGTCGAAGAACTGATGGCCGGCGAACTTCGCCGGCCTCGTGCGTGGACTCCGGTCCTCCTCAGGTGCGTCTGAAGGTCGGAGAAGCTCCGGCGTGAGGTTGCGCACCTGCTGCGTGTCTCAGATGCCCCAGCCGGGCCCTGGAAGGCTCCGGCGAGGTCGGCGGAGGAGAAGCTCCTGGGAAGATGTCGGGAAGCCTCAGATGGCCTCTTCTTGACCTGCAAAGTAGTTCAGAAGCTTCGCGGGTCGAGGGCAAAGTGCCTCGACCCTGTTAGGCGGCGTGAAGGTGGTCGGTGCGGTGGGGCGGAAGAGCTCCGGCGAGGCGACGGCGGTGGAGCTCGACTCCCAGATCCTGTGCGATCTGGGTTGTGCGAATGGGTGAAGAAGGTGCGCGGGGAGATGGCGAAGGTGATGGTAGGGTCGGATGGTCGAGATGATACGCGAAGTGGCCGGAATCGGAGAGATGCGTCGGAGATGTGAATTGGGCGAAATCCTAAATTAGAAGAAATTAAAAGAAATTAAGGCTACCTGATGGATGCTGGAGACTGTGCTGGAGCGTGGCTATCTCCGGGTCGTAGCTTCGAAGGGCGTCAAGGCCTGAAGCTCGATGCTCAACGCCGGCGGCGGAGCAAGGACGGCGAAGTACGCCGGATCAAAGGATACGCCTCCTCACCTCACTGCAACAAGGGCTGACGCTCGCTGTCACTCTTGCGGAGCCGATGGAGGTCACGGGGAAGAAGGAGAGGGTCCAAAGATGGGGCGCGGAGGCGGCGGAGATGATGGTTATATAGAGTGACAGGGGCGTTTAGGGTTGAGGGCTGACAGCAAAGGAAGGCGTGGATTTGATGGCGAAGGATCCGGCGAGGGAGAGGGATGAATGGCGAAGAATCCGGGCTCGAGATATGCGTGGGGGACAGCCTGGATGCGCGTGGGAAAATCGGCGAAGGAGGCGCGGCGCGCGACGGCCAGAATAGGAAGGAGTCCGCGGGGGAGTTGACTGGGGTCAACAGTCCCCCGTGGACCAATCAGGAGCGGCCACGTGTGCTCGGATTTTGTTTATTTATTTTAGGTTAGAAATAGGCCGAATTAAAGAAAACTCAAAACATGAAATATTTTTCTTTTATTTTTTTCTATTTTTTGGTGATTTTTATTTAATTTTTGGAAATAAAAATAGGTTAGCTATATATATAGGTATATGTACACTACATGGGTTTTTATTTTTGATTTTTTTATTTGTTATTTTTATGTATTTTATGCTCATTTTGTATTTTATTTATTTACACCATAAAATATGGAATAAAAGAATATTTTTATTTTATTTTTATCACTTATATACAAGGGTGAAATAAATGGTTGAATATATTTATATACATGGTATTTATACAATGTATTTTTGTATTTTCAATTTTGTAATTTTTATTTGATTTTTATTTTGTTTCTTGTTATTTATTTTATTTACAAAATGTAACATAGAATATTTACAAAAAGTTTAGAAAATAATTGAATTTATTTACAAGGTTAAATGAATACAAGGGTGAGGGTTTATACACATGGTGAAAGGGCATTTTTGAATTTTTAATTTTGAATTTTTATTTTGTTGTTGATATTTTCTAAATATACACAATATGTACAAACATTTACAACATATTTTTGGGTGAGGAAAATATATAGTTTTATTTATTTATAGAAGTACACACACATGAGCTCCTATCTCCCTCTACTTTGGCTTTTATGCGGTCAGGCCCATGCTGAGCCCTCCCTTGGGTTAGGTTGCTCAATATTTATTCTAAATATTTCCCTCTTTTTCTTTTTGCTCTTTATTCTTTTATTTTGTGCACAAAAACATGCTAATTATAGGTTTTTACACAATGCATGCTTTTGGTAATTATTTGTATTTACACATATCTACATGTATTTGAAAAGGTTTTTGTAGCTAAAATAGAAGAATAAAGAGTGATGAATGGGTATTCATCACCCCCTATGCTTTAACTTTGCTAGTCCCTTAGCAAACACTTATTTGAAAAAGAAGTGAAAAAGAAAGAAAAAGAAAAAGAAAAAGAGGATGTACATGGATCAAGGTTGACTTATTAAATTTTCCTTCATTAAATTGAAATATGGAGCTCGATCAGATCTTTGGATTATTAATGTGTCGGAACCTTATTTGGACTTAAGCCTAAAACTCAACAGCCTCTAAGTTCCACCAGTCTATGGACAAGACTCCTCAATAAACCAGATCAGAACAAGTCTACATACACAAACTCTAATGACCATGAATCTTTCCATGCAGTGTAAGTGATCTGTGGCTCCCCACCTCAGAAGTAACAAAGAAACAACCTCCCTCAACCTGGTAACTCTAATGCCTCAGTCTAGCAACTCTTTCCTCGAGAAGCGGGGTATTCCCTTCTAAGTTCAAGTGCAACCGGCTCAAGAAGAGGGGGTAGAAGTATAGAGTTTTGGAAGCTTAGCCAGTGTAGCTAAGTCTCCCGCTGCAAGCTTCATGAGATGTAACATGATACCATAAGCTTCTGCTTTTCACTCCGGTGGGGTTATTAAATTTTCAATCCGACCCACCACTTTTTTGGAGTTCTTTTTGCATTTTTTTTTTTCAAGACTTCTGTACAACATATCTACATGGTGCAGCATATAAGAAATTTCCCCTTGAGCCAGTAGACTATCCCTCTTTTGAAGCTTTATTGCAACCCACAGCTTCTGTCTTTAGCTTTCAACACCACTAGACCAAGTTGAGGTGCACTTCCTTCACTATAAGAAGAAGAGAGGTTCCGCCTAGAAGTACTACCCTCATATGCTACCCCAAGCCAAAGGAAACTGCCTCCTCACCACCTCATCCATGGAGAGCCATGTGTAAAGTGCAGGTGCAAGTTAAGCCATTGTCTTTGAGAGTCATGCGTGTGTTGTTAAGTGCTCTACTTAGGCTCATCAAGATGACATATGCTCATAGCCTAGTGGACTCAAAGAATTAAGTCCTTATGGACCTGAAAAGCCTTAACCCTAAGTCCTATAAGGTTCCTCTTGAAGTTAAGTGGATCAAGATCTTTTCAAGCTCCATTTCTCAATTTAATTCCAGGCTTGGTTTAAATGTCAACTCTCATCCAGGAAAAACTATATACATATATGTACAAAAGATGCTATTTACAAATATTTTACAATCATGCAAAAAAATTTAAAAAAAAAATGTTTTGAAATCATGAATGAATGATGCATGAAGTGCAAGTTTTGCAAAAAGATATTTACAAACATTTACACAAGATTTTTGCAAACTTTTGATTTTCAAAACATTTTGAAAAATTTTGTATTATATACATAATTTTGATACAAAATATTTACACAAGCTTTACACAAAAGATTTTTGAAATCATTTTTACAAAAATACTTTGTACACTAGCTATGTATGTGCAAGAATAAAAGAGGTTTATGTACATGAAAAATTTTTTAATTTTTGTGATTTTTAGCCATTTTATTTATTAACACACTCACACAAAGTACGAGTTATGGCTAAAGTATATATGAAATATATACACACCCCCCCTATACTTAGCTCGAACGATGTCCTCAGAGTGATCAAGAGCGATGAAGAAGACATAACTCGTGCTTAGTAAAAGGGAAGTGAAAAGGAATGGCTAAGTACAGGAATGAATAAAATAAATAGAATGAGAGGAACTCGGTGGTTTCCCCCTATACTTAGGATTAACTAATCCTAAGTATAGAAAGCTGTACATGGAGGGAAAGCCGAGTGAAGAATATACAGAATCTGCCCCCCCTATACTTAGGGTAAAATATCCCTAAGTATAGGCAGCAAAAACAAGAGCAGAAAGAATGAAAAGAATACTCGCAGGTCCGACATCCCCCCTATACTTAGGGTAAAGTACACCCTAAGTATAGCATAATCATAAGATGAGAGATGGGATGTGGGACTAAAGAATAGAATGATATGGACAACTGGATCTATACAGGCGGAGGAACAGTGAAAATCAGGCGTGAGATGTAAAAGATGTGAGTCAAAAGACCACATCTCACGCAAAATGAATAGCAGCAATAATAACGTCCCGCGGCTCATGATCTAGAAATGGTTTGAGCCGCTGGCCGTTCACTCGGAAGGTACTCTCAGAAGATAACTCAGATATATCAATGCTACCGTTATCGTGTACCTTCTTGACCAAATAGGGTCCTTTCCATTTGCTCTGTAGCTTCCCTGGAAATAATCTAAGCCTTGCATCAAACAGCCATACTTTCTGTCCAATCTCAAAATGCTTGTGGCTGATGTGAGAATCATGCCACTCCTTGACTTTCTCCTTATAATGTAGGCTGCTTGAGAATGCTGCATCTCTAAGCTCTTCTAAGGCGGCTAACTCTGCCCTCCTTTGGTCTCCTATACCATTTGGATCCATAAGAATATCTGTGACTGCCCAGAGTGACTTGTGCCTCAGCTCAACAGGTAGATGGCATGGCTTGCCATAAACGAGGCGAAAGGGAGATGTACCCAATGGAGTCTTGAAAGATGTCCGATATGCCCACAAGACCGAGTCCAAAAGCTGTGACCAATTCTTTCGGTCAGGGCGGACGACTTTCTGCAAAATATTCTTGATCTCCCTATTCGACACCTCAGCTAGACCATTTGTCTGTGGATGGTATGGAGTGGCAACACGATGGTCTATACCGAACTCTCTAGCAAGTGCCTTCACCTGGTCGTTGATGAAATGAGATCCCCCATCAGAAATCAGAACTCGTGGAACCCCGAACCGCGTGATGATGTTCTTCTTCAAAAATCTGCAAACTGTCTTCGCATCTGCGGCTCGGGCGGGGATAGCCTCAACCCAACGACTAACATAATCTACGGCCAACAGAATGTACTCAAATCCCTGACTCTTAGGGAATGGACCCATGAAATCGATGCCCCATGCGTCAAAAACTTCACAGAAATGAATGGGCTGCATCGGCATCATATCACGCTGTCCACAAGTGCCCATCCTCTGACAGTCAGTACACCTCTTCACGAACTCATCAGAGTCCTTGAAGAGTGTAGGCCACCACAAGCCGGATTGGAGCACTTTCTGTGCCGTTCTCCTCCCAGAATGATGTCCTCCTGCCTCAAGCTTGTGGCAGTAAGTAAGGACACTATGATGCTCCTCCTGAGGAATACACCGACGCCAGATGCTATCCCCTCCTTCGTGGTAAAGGATGGGATCCTCCCAGTGGTAGGACTTGGCCTTCGCAAGGAAGGTCTCAATCCTCTGCTTGGGCCAATCCTGTGGGACTTTCCCAGCAACGAGAAAGTTCACAATATCGGCATACCACGGGAGTGAGGCGATAGCAAGGATCGCCTCATCTGGGAAGGTATCACAAATGGGATCAATCTGCTCTGTCTCCTCAGGCTGCTCTAATCGGGATAAATGGTCCGCCACCACATTCTTGACTCCAGGCTTATCCTTGATCTCAATGTCGAACTCCTGAAGTAGAAGGATCCATCTAGTAAGTCTGGCCTTGGCATCCTTCTTTGACATGAGGTACCTGATGGCGGTGTGATTTGTGTACAAGGTCACTCGGGATCCAATGATATATGATCTGAATTTATCTAGGGCAACACTACTGCTAGCATTTCCTTCTCTGTGACTGTATAATTCCGCTGGGCGGAATCCAATGTGCGGCTAGCATAGTGTATCGCAAATGGTACTCCATCCCTCCTCTGTCCTAGCACGGCCCCTACGGCAAAATCAGAGGCGTCCGTCATGATCTCGAATGGGAGAGACCAATCGGGTGGCTGAAGGACAGGAGCCTCAATTACACACTGCTGGAGAGTCTCAAAGGACGAAAGACACTTGTCATCAACAAGGAACTCGGTGTCTTTCATCAAGAGATCAGTCAACGGTCGGGCAATCTTGCTGAAATCATGAATGAATCTTCTATAAAAACCAACGTGCCCCAGAAATGACCGTAACTGCTTCAGATTGGACGGCGGTGTGAGTTTCCTAATGACATCGACCTTGGCCGGATCAACCTCCATGCCTCTGTTGGAGATGATGTGGCCAAGCACCGTCCCTTGAGTCACCATGAAGTGACTCTTCTCCCAAGATAGAACCAACCGGGTAGCAATACATCGCTGAAGCACTCGGTCTAGGCAGTCAAGACAGGAATCGAATCCGTCGCCGTAAACCGAGAAGTCGTCCATGAAGACCTCCAAACATTCCCCTACCATGTCCGAAAATATTGACAGCATGCATCTCTGAAAAGTCGCAGGGGCGTTACATAGCCCAAATGGCATGCGTCGAAAAGCGTAGGTACCGAAGGGACAGGTAAAGGTGGTCTTCTCCTGATCCTCAGGAGCGATGGCCACCTGATTGTAGCCTGAGTACCCATCTAAGAAGCAATAATGGCTCTTCCCTGCCAGTCTCTCAATGATCTGATCTATAAAAGGCAGGGGGAAATGGTCCTTCTTGGTGGACTGGTTGAGTCTCCTGTAGTCAACGCAGACCCTCCAAGAGGTGGGTACTCGTGTAGCGATCTCCTCTCCCGACTCACTGATCACAGTCGTGATGCCCGTCTTCTTGGGCACCACATGCAAGGGGCTGACCCACTTGGAGTCGGAAATGGGATAAATAAAATCTGCACTCCACCATTTTGATATTTCCTTCATGACAACCTCTCTTAGGTTGGGGTTCAGTCGCCGCTGGAACTCACGCGACGGCTTCGCCCCTTCCTCGAGATAGATATGGTGGGAGCACAACGAGGGACTAATCCCATGGAGATCTGCTACGCTCCATCCAATTGCCTTGCGGTTCTTTTCAAGAACCTCCATCAGACGGGATTCTTGTTCTCCAGTCAGATCGGCAGAGATGATGACTGGGTACATCTCAGACTCTCCCGCAAGGAATCTGTACTTCAGCGAAGTAGGGAGCGGCTTCAGCTCTGGACAGCTGGGTGCTGGCAAATCTGGCTTCTGAAGAAGATGTGTGTATGCGGACAATTCTGCCAAATTTGCTTGGGAAAATGACAAAGAACTCTCACAAACTGGATCTGGAGAAGGCGGGTCCTCTACATTGTCTCTGATCTGCTCTGCCTCTACCTCCTCCTCATCTATAGGCTCAGGTGGATCCAGATCTGGCATCTGATCATCACAATCTGCCCAATCAGATTCTGAATCCGAGGGATCTATATCAGACTCGGTGGCATCAGTACCACCGTAGAACAAGGTGGCATCAGCACCACCATAGAGCAGGGTGGCCTCAGTACCACCATCACTGGAAATCGTGTCGCGATCAAGGTCCGACTCTGCTGACTCAATAGTATCCTGAACCAGGGCTGTGCTCTCCAGACTATCCTCTGCTATCATCTCTGCATCAGCTGTATCTGAATATGAGAGGATGGTCTGTGCTGCAGGGTCTGCCCAAGCTGCCTCATCATCTGTGATCACAAAATCACAGTCCTGGTGGATGTCTGGCTCTACATCTGTCAGCTGCTCTGAATCTGAACTGCCATGTGAGCGGGATCTAGCTCTGGCTCTGTGGTCCTTAACCGTCTCTATTCGTACACTCTCGCCCTGGACGCGAAAGAATACCTTCCCACTGTCATGGTCAGTCACCGCTTTGGCTGTGGCCAAGAACGGGCGACCGAGGATGATGGGGGAATCGGTCAACGAATCAGGGGTCTCCATGTCCAGCACTACGAAGTCCACGGGGAATTGCAAACCCTGAATCGTGACAACAACATCTCGCAACAACCCCTTTGGCCTCTTGACAGACCGATCAGCAAACTGAAGGTATGTCCTGCTCTGTACAAGAGTGCCCAACTCTAAGTGGTCGAGAAGGGCCGCCGGAAGAAGGTTGATCGACGATCCGCTATCCAAGAGAGTACGGTCGAACCTCTGCTCACTAATCTGACATCTGACATACGGGGCCCCTAAATCTGGCCTCTTAGTCGGCAGATGGTTCTGGATCGCGTAACACGTGGCTTTTGTCAAAACATGAATTTCTGCGGTCTTATTCCTCTTCGTCCTTCTGACTGTGGTCCTATCTCTCAAGGATCGCTGAAGAAGAGGGATGTGTTGCAAAGCCTCATTGAGGGTCAGCTGGATGTGAAATCGGTCTATCATGCTTTGGCTGAACTCCTCCTGCTCTCTCTTTTTTAGATCTTTTTCTTTTTTCTTCCCCTTCCCCAACTCAAGGGCTCTAGGGAAGGGGATCACAGGGTCCTTCTCAGATGAAGGACTAGGAATAGGCCTAGACGGTTCGATGACCGGATCCTCACAAACATCATTCACCACAGTGGGATCAAAAGAAACTAAACCTTTTCCTTTATTCAAATCAGAGTTCTGAGATACATTCATGCGAGAAAAGACAACATGTCTATCAGAATGAATGTTGGTGGCCTCAGTACCGCGGGCTGGCTCGGCTCGGCTGGTGGCGTCAGTACCACCTCCTCTATGTGGTGAAACGGCGGCCTCAGTGCCGCCGGTGGAACCAGCATCTCGGGTGGCATCAGTACCACCTCCTCTATGTGGTGAAACGGCGGCCTCAGTGCCGCCGGTGGAACCAGCATCTCGGGTGGCATCAGTACCACCCTCATCATGATGTGCGGCTTCAGTACCGCTCTCCTCTTCCTCATCTGGCGCTCTAGATGGATCCTCGTGTTGTTGCTCAGATGAGGCGCCGCCTGCTGGTCTTCTACCGCTCCTAAGTGTGACAAAATCAGCATCAAATAAATCCGACGAGATAACATCAAATGAGTCACTAGAAGTGGTAGGCTCAGTGTGAACTACCTGCTCAGATTTCCTCTTCAAGTTATTCGGATTCGGCTCGATCTGTGCAGGGATGGCGGCCTTCCCTCTCATCAGGTCCCGCATCTCCTGGCGGAACTCGTCCATCTCCCGTCTAAATGTAGCCTGCTGCTCTGTGAAGAGGCGGGCTAAGTCATCCATGGCGGGGCTCTCATGGGAGCCCGACGGGCTGCCTCTCTGGTAATGAGGCTGCTGGACCTGCTGCTGCTGTGGCTGAGAGGGGTAAGAGGAATGATGCTGCTGCTGGTGAGCCTGCTGCTCACGTCTCCAATTCTGTCCCTGCTGCTGATAGGGACGAGGTACGAAGGATGATGGCTGATGTGGCTGATATGCAGGGGGCTGCTGGTGATCTCTCTGCTGGGAGTACTGCCCTCCCTGACCTGCTGGCTGCTGTTGGGACTGGTTACCCCCATTCCCCCACCTGAATCCGGGATGGTCTCGTCGGATTCCAGGTTGAGGACGGTCATACCAAATCCCGTTGACATCCATCAACGGCTCAGCATCAAGGGGGTCTGGTGGCAGTGCTGCCAGAGGCTGATCCGGCTGATATACCACCATCTGTAAATCTGGAGATGGTGGTGACTGGTAAGAGGGCTGCTGCTGCTGGTACGGCTCCGCCTGTACAAGGTGAACTTGTCTAGGCTGCTGCAAGGGGCTGGAGCGCTGGGACGAGCTGCGGCTGCCGCCGGAATCGCCTCGCGACAGAAGACGGGGCTGAGGAGCCGTCTGTGCCTCCTGAAGACACAAGAGCTGGGTCTTCATGTCGCTCAGAGTTTGTGCCATTTGTTCCATCTGAGTTATGCCCTGGCACTGCTTCTTCTCTATGATTTCCATGCGGTCCAACTTCTCGCTGATTATCCCCATGTCCGCAGTGGCCGACTCTGCCTGTGCGGCCGCAACTGTGGACGAACTGGATGGACCTGCATCAACCCGTGCTATCCGCTGATACTGCACGGGTCCTGGCGGCTGCTGAGCTCTCTGTGTGTACAACCGAGTCTGGGACATCACCATGTAATTTTCTGCCATCTCTTCGTAGATGGCCCAGACTTGGTTGTGGTCCTTGGCAAAGTAGGACCCGCCGCAAGAAGCATTCACCAGACCCTGAAGCTCTGGTGTCATCCCACTAAAGAAGCTCTGAACTAGGTTCGGCTTCGAGATGTCATGGTGTGGGCATCTATCCAGAAGTTCTCTGAACCTCTCCCATGCTTCGTGAAATTGCTCATTAGGGAGCATGGAGAAGTTGTTGATCAGGGCCCTCGCTGCATTCGTCCGCCCGAGTGGATAGTACTTGTTCAAGTACTCGGTGCGGAGCTGATCCCAGGTGTAAACAAACTTCCCTAGATGTTTCAGCCAGGCGGCTGCTCTATCTGCCAGTGAAAAAGGGAAGGCCATCATTCGAATCGTATCTTGGTCCACATGACGGTCGTGGACAGTACTGCAGATCATCAAAAACTCCTGGAGATGGAGATGGGGTTCCTCAGTGGCAAGCCCGTGAAAATGAGGGAGCATCTGCAGGGTGTTCGGAGGGAACTTGAAATCCCCCACGATGGCCGGTACCACCACCCAATGGTGCATCAGTGTAGATCCGGGGTTGTGTAGCTCCCGCATCGTTCTCGGTGGTCCTCCTCCGGCGGCGGCTGCCGCTGCGGCAGCTGCTGCTGCGGCTGCTGCCTCTGCATCAGCGTCAGGAATGTCCTCGGGCTCGCTCGGTTCTTCTCGCTCTCTTCGGAGTCGCTCCATCTCCCTTCTCATCTCTATCATAAAAGCCCCCTGATCGCGTAACTGCTGCTGAACCGTCTCTAATGATGCGATCAGGGTGGAGTTGATCGCTCCCTGGTCTAAGACAAAATGTTCGGGCTGACGATCGTCTGAACTACCGGCTCCAGCCATAGTGACGTCTGCAAAATCAGATGAGCCCAACTCAGGTTCAGTTAAATCAATTCGTCTTTCCTCGGGCTCATGTCTCTCAGTGGCAAAAGAAAGGGGGTCGAGGGGGAACAGGGTGGAATCGAACTCGGGACCGGAGAGCTGGTCTCGACTCTCACGGGCCAACCTAGATGATGGAGTAGCCGCGCCTGAAAGCGGTGCAGCCAGAGGCTGCCTAAGAGATCGTCTACCCATCATCTTGATCTTGGCGAGTTGGGCGGATTGGATCTGGAGAAAATATGATCACAAAGCAAACCCCTTGTTCACCAACTCAACACAATCTGAAGACCGTGAAAGCTCGGTCAATTTATCTTGTCAATTTTTATTTGGTGAACACACAAGATATCAGAGCGATTACGTGACCTGCTGGGATACCCGATACTCTCTCAACCGACTGTCCCGCACAGAAGAGTCGGTAATCAGTCGAGATAAGCACCGGAGGGCTTTACCTAGTGTTCGGGTCACTCTCTCGCACAATCAAACCAAACAATGAGGGGGTTGCTCTCCCCAAGACAAATTTTTAATGTGAGTGTCTTTTAGGGTCAATAGTGTTATCCAGTCCCAATTTTTATTGTTTTTCTTTTTAATTTTTTTAAAATAAATACAAGCGGCCTAACGGTTTTTTCCGATTCTCCTGATGATTAAGCCAAAAACAGAGGGAGAGAACGAAAAAGCCGATGCACGAAGAAATCAATGATGCATGCAGAGAAAGAAATGCGTACCTTGTCTCCAGCACTCTACATGCAAGTGATCCGCGCAGAATTTAAATACAGAATTAAACTACCTAAATGATGCAACGAGGAAAAACCGAGTCCTAGATGAGCAACTTCTATTGATCGTGAAGAACAATAGTTAGCCAACGGAATCGAGTCCGGAGTCCGATCTTGGGAGTCACTCGGTGCCCGCCACAACGGGTCCTGCCAGCGCTGTATGTGACTCCTCACGGCACGTGGTCTCAAATCCAATTAAACTAACTTTTTTAGTGAATTTTATCAAGGTCCAATTACGTTCTATAGGAACAGATATTCTATTAAGTGTTGGGCCTTAGAAATCTACGTCACAATCAACAGAAATTCCTAAATCTAGGGGCTCGAGAAAAACCGCGTAAACACCGGAAAAGGCAGCTAGCTATCAAAACCACGATAAAAGCCGCGAAAATCCGAATGGGTCCCCCGAGCACACCGGTGCTCGGCGAAACAGACCCGCTAAGTTACAAATGTCCACAAGTGTCCAAGTTCAAATCCTAAATTGTTACAAAAAATGTTCTCTCTCTCTCAGAAATGAAAATCTCTTCTCCTCTCTCTCTTCCTCCTGCGCGGGTCCTCTAAATAGTAACTCCAAGCAGTCCAAGTAGTACCTCGCACAAAAATCAAAGAGAGATGGTCAGAAAACAATAATAATATAGAGAGACAAAAATAGAAGAATGAAAACTGACTACAAAGCCGTGTTCCCCGGCAACGGCGCCATTCTGACGACGCAAAAACCCGAACAACTAAGGTAAAGGTATAAATGATATAGGTCGTTGCGACCTCAGTCACTCGAATGCGTCAGTCAAGAAAAATCAATCACTCAAATAAGATAAAAACAAGCAAGCACACAATAGAGCGATCTAGCTATAGGATTAACCTGGTATAGCTCCCAGGGTCGAACACAAGGAGCACAGATTGGCCTTGCGGCCTACGATGTAGTCAAAGTCTAAGAGAGTCTTTTTTATGGTTTTTATTTGTTTTTATAATTTTTTTAGATTTTTTAAACAATGAGAAAATTAAAGAATGTAAATACAAGGGGACTTCAACAATTTATTTAACACTCCAAAAATAATGCAAAAATTCAAGAAAATTGATTTTTAGGTTTTAAATGTTTTTTACTGTTTTTGGTGAATTTTTGGAATTTTTCTAATAGGTGAATTATTTATTAAAAATCAAACAATGCAAAACAGGAGGGGTACTGTCCAGCAAGGTTAAAAACTCAAAAATAAAATAATTAAGAGTTTCAATCAACCTTGGAGATAATTTTCCTGTAATCTATGAAGAATAAGGAAAATTTAGGCACCCTAATGATTATTTTTGGATTTTTAATTTATTTACTACAATTTTTATGAGTTTTTAGGGGTTTTTCAATTTTTAAGGTTTTTAAATGATGAAAAGTAGCCAAAATTGGCTAGAAAATCAAACAACCAGTAAACAACAATATCTAATTTTTTTAGAATTTTTAATGGAGTTTTTATATTTTTTTGGTAATTTTAAAGTCAAACAGTGGCGAAAAAGAGTGTTTTTGAATTTTTAAAAATAAGAAATGAAATCAAAAATGTCCCCAAAAATCATAGAAATTCCTACACCATGGCAGGAGTCATGTGTCAAAATTTCATTGGATTTGGAGGTCGTTTGATATTTTATTCAAAAAGAACAAGGGGGCACTGTGCACAGGGACCTAAGTGCAAATACCCAAAAGTTCTGGGGTCCTGGTGCAAAATACCCAAGAAGTCACGTGCCAAGCACGTGCCTGGGGCACTCAAGGACCTAAATGTAATAAAAATAAGTTCCAGGGACCTATTGATAACTCGTATCAAAAGTCCAGGGGGCTTATATGCAATTTACCCAAAATAATTCGCACATGTGCAAAATCAATGCTCACAGGGGTATAAATGCAATTTCACAAAAAGATTCATTCATTGCATAACATTCCAGAACTACAGGGCTAAAGATGCAAAAATCCCAAAGTAACACGTGACGAAGCACGTGGTTCACTACTGGCAGGGGTATAATTGCAAATAAAATTAAGCGCGAGGGTCTCTATGCAAAAATCCCAGAAAATAAACAACTGAATTAAAAATTACAGGACTAAAAAGAAATGGACAAACTACGAGGGGGGCCTACGATATTTACCCCTTTATTAATAGCGACGGCCTGATGTTGACGCGTGGCAGATCGGACGGTGGAGAACAAACGCGCCTTTGACTCTGGAAGCGCTGGCCTGATCCGACGGCGGGTGCATGTCCACGTGGATGATCGGACGGCTGAGAGACGTCGTGGCTAAACCTCGCTTCTCAACGGTGAAGATCGATCCTCGGGATGATCGGACGGTGAAAAGGCTCCGCAGATGGACGGTGAGGATCTGATCTGGAGCGAAGAGGGCGATCTGACGGCTCTGGAGGATGGTCGAAGAACTGATGGCCGGCGAACTTCGCCGGCCTCGTGCGTGGACTCCGGTCCTCCTCAGGTGCGTCTGAAGGTCGGAGAAGCTCCGGCGTGAGGTTGCGCACCTGCTGCGTGTCTCAGATGCCCCAGCCGGGCCCTGGAAGGCTCCGGCGAGGTCGGCGGAGGAGAAGCTCCTGAGAAGATGTCGGGAAGCCTCAGATGGCCTCTTCTTGACCTGCAAAGTAGTTCAGAAGCTTCGCGGGTCGAGGGCAAAGTGCCTCGACCCTGTTAGGCGGCGTGAAGGTGGTCGGTGCGGTGGGGCGGAAGAGCTCCGGCGAGGCGACGGCGGTGGAGCTCGACTCCCAGATCCTGTGCGATCTGGGTTGTGCGAATGGGTGAAGAAGGTGCGCGGGGAGATGGCGAAGGTGATGGTAGGGTCGGATGGTCGAGATGATACGCGAAGTGGCCGGAATCGGAGAGATGCGTCGGAGATGTGAATTGGGCGAAATCCTAAATTAGAAGAAATTAAAAGAAATTAAGGCTACCTGATGGATGCTGGAGACTGTGCTGGAGCGTGGCTATCTCCGGGTCGTAGCTTCGAAGGGCGTCAAGGCCTGAAGCTCGATGCTCAACGCCGGCGGCGGAGCAAGGACGGCGAAGTACGCCGGATCAAAGGATACGCCTCCTCACCTCACTGCAACAAGGGCTGACGCTCGCTGTCACTCTTGCGGAGCCGATGGAGGTCACGGGGAAGAAGGAGAGGGTCCAAAGATGGGGCGCGGAGGCGGCGGAGATGATGGTTATATAGAGTGACAGGGGCGTTTAGGGTTGAGGGCTGACAGCAAAGGAAGGCGTGGATTTGATGGCGAAGGATCCGGCGAGGGAGAGGGATGAATGGCGAAGAATCCGGGCTCGAGATATGCGTGGGGGACAGCCTGGATGCGCGTGGGAAAATCGGCGAAGGAGGCGCGGCGCGCGACGGCCAGAATAGGAAGGAGTCCGCGGGGGAGTTGACTGGGGTCAACAGTCCCCCGTGGACCAATCAGGAGCGGCCACGTGTGCTCGGATTTTGTTTATTTATTTTAGGTTAGAAATAGGCCGAATTAAAGAAAACTCAAAACATGAAATATTTTTCTTTTATTTTTTTCTATTTTTTGGTGATTTTTATTTAATTTTTGGAAATAAAAATAGGTTAGCTATATATATAGGTATATGTACACTACATGGGTTTTTATTTTTGATTTTTTTATTTGTTATTTTTATGTATTTTATGCTCATTTTGTATTTTATTTATTTACACCATAAAATATGGAATAAAAGAATATTTTTATTTTATTTTTATCACTTATATACAAGGGTGAAATAAATGGTTGAATATATTTATATACATGGTATTTATACAATGTATTTTTGTATTTTCAATTTTGTAATTTTTATTTGATTTTTATTTTGTTTCTTGTTATTTATTTTATTTACAAAATGTAACATAGAATATTTACAAAAAGTTTAGAAAATAATTGAATTTATTTACAAGGTTAAATGAATACAAGGGTGAGGGTTTATACACATGGTGAAAGGGCATTTTTGAATTTTTAATTTTGAATTTTTATTTTGTTGTTGATATTTTCTAAATATACACAATATGTACAAATATTTACAACATATTTTTGGGTGAGGAAAATATATAGTTTTATTTATTTATAGAAGTACACACACATGAGCTCCTATCTCCCTCTACTTTGGCTTTTATGCGGTCAGGCCCATGCTGAGCCCTCCCTTGGGTTAGGTTGCTCAATATTTATTCTAAATATTTCCCTCTTTTTCTTTTTGCTCTTTATTCTTTTATTTTGTGCACAAAAACATGCTAATTATAGGTTTTTACACAATGCATGCTTTTGGTAATTATTTGTATTTACACATATCTACATGTATTTGAAAAGGTTTTTGTAGCTAAAATAGAAGAATAAAGAGTGATGAATGGGTATTCATCACCCCCTATGCTTTAACTTTGCTAGTCCCTTAGCAAACACTTATTTGAAAAAGAAGTGAAAAAGAAAGAAAAAGAAAAAGAAAAAGAGGATGTACATGGATCAAGGTTGACTTATTAAATTTTCCTTCATTAAATTGAAATATGGAGCTCGATCAGATCTTTGGATTATTAATGTGTCGGAACCTTATTTGGACTTAAGCCTAAAACTCAACAGCCTCTAAGTTCCACCAGTCTATGGACAAGACTCCTCAATAAACCAGATCAGAACAAGTCTACATACACAAACTCTAATGACCATGAATCTTTCCATGCAGTGTAAGTGATCTGTGGCTCCCCACCTCAGAAGTAACAAAGAAACAACCTCCCTCAACCTGGTAACTCTAATGCCTCAGTCTAGCAACTCTTTCCTCGAGAAGCGGGGTATTCCCTTCTAAGTTCAAGTGCAACCGGCTCAAGAAGAGGGGGTAGAAGTATAGAGTTTTGGAAGCTTAGCCAGTGTAGCTAAGTCTCCCGCTGCAAGCTTCATGAGATGTAACATGATACCATAAGCTTCTGCTTTTCACTCCGGTGGGGTTATTAAATTTTCAATCCGACCCACCACTTTTTTGGAGTTCTTTTTGCATTTTTTTTTTTCAAGACTTCTGTACAACATATCTACATGGTGCAGCATATAAGAAATTTCCCCTTGAGCCAGTAGACTATCCCTCTTTTGAAGCTTTATTGCAACCCACAGCTTCTGTCTTTAGCTTTCAACACCACTAGACCAAGTTGAGGTGCACTTCCTTCACTATAAGAAGAAGAGAGGTTCCGCCTAGAAGTACTACCCTCATATGCTACCCCAAGCCAAAGGAAACTGCCTCCTCACCACCTCATCCATGGAGAGCCATGTGTAAAGTGCAGGTGCAAGTTAAGCCATTGTCTTTGAGAGTCATGCGTGTGTTGTTAAGTGCTCTACTTAGGCTCATCAAGATGACATATGCTCATAGCCTAGTGGACTCAAAGAATTAAGTCCTTATGGACCTGAAAAGCCTTAACCCTAAGTCCTATAAGGTTCCTCTTGAAGTTAAGTGGATCAAGATCTTTTCAAGCTCCATTTCTCAATTTAATTCCAGGCTTGGTTTAAATGTCAACTCTCATCCAGGAAAAACTATATACATATATGTACAAAAGATGCTATTTACAAATATTTTACAATCATGCAAAAAAATTTAAAAAAAAAATGTTTTGAAATCATGAATGAATGATGCATGAAGTGCAAGTTTTGCAAAAAGATATTTACAAACATTTACACAAGATTTTTGCAAACTTTTGATTTTCAAAACATTTTGAAAAATTTTGTATTATATACATAATTTTGATACAAAATATTTACACAAGCTTTACACAAAAGATTTTTGAAATCATTTTTACAAAAATACTTTGTACACTAGCTATGTATGTGCAAGAATAAAAGAGGTTTATGTACATGAAAAATTTTTTAATTTTTGTGATTTTTAGCCATTTTATTTATTAACACACTCACACAAAGTACGAGTTATGGCTAAAGTATATATGAAATATATACACACCCCCCCTATACTTAGCTCGAACGATGTCCTCAGAGTGATCAAGAGCGATGAAGAAGACATAACTCGTGCTTAGTAAAAGGGAAGTGAAAAGGAATGGCTAAGTACAGGAATGAATAAAATAAATAGAATGAGAGGAACTCGGTGGTTTCCCCCTATACTTAGGATTAACTAATCCTAAGTATAGAAAGCTGTACATGGAGGGAAAGCCGAGTGAAGAATATACAGAATCTGCCCCCCCTATACTTAGGGTAAAATATCCCTAAGTATAGGCAGCAAAAACAAGAGCAGAAAGAATGAAAAGAATACTCGCAGGTCCGACATCCCCCCTATACTTAGGGTAAAGTACACCCTAAGTATAGCATAATCATAAGATGAGAGATGGGATGTGGGACTAAAGAATAGAATGATATGGACAACTGGATCTATACAGGCGGAGGAACAGTGAAAATCAGGCGTGAGATGTAAAAGATGTGAGTCAAAAGACCACATCTCACGCAAAATGAATAGCAGCAATAATAACGTCCCGCGGCTCATGATCTAGAAATGGTTTGAGCCGCTGGCCGTTCACTCGGAAGGTACTCTCAGAAGATAACTCAGATATATCAATGCTACCGTTATCGTGTACCTTCTTGACCAAATAGGGTCCTTTCCATTTGCTCTGTAGCTTCCCTGGAAATAATCTAAGCCTTGCATCAAACAGCCATACTTTCTGTCCAATCTCAAAATGCTTGTGGCTGATGTGAGAATCATGCCACTCCTTGACTTTCTCCTTATAATGTAGGCTGCTTGAGAATGCTGCATCTCTAAGCTCTTCTAAGGCGGCTAACTCTGCCCTCCTTTGGTCTCCTATACCATTTGGATCCATAAGAATATCTGTGACTGCCCAGAGTGACTTGTGCCTCAGCTCAACAGGTAGATGGCATGGCTTGCCATAAACGAGGCGAAAGGGAGATGTACCCAATGGAGTCTTGAAAGATGTCCGATATGCCCACAAGACCGAGTCCAAAAGCTGTGACCAATTCTTTCGGTCAGGGCGGACGACTTTCTGCAAAATTGAGAAATGAAAGTCAAGATGGCCGATTTGAGAAAACTCAAAACATGAAAGTTGTAGATCTCGGTGAGATCTACAAGTTTCATGTTGACCACAACTGGAGATGAGACCATCTGTAGCCTCAAAATATTTTTAAGGGTATTTTTAAGGCTAAAAATACCACAGATTTTTAGTTTGCCATTTTTTGTTATTTTTAATTTATTTGAGACTCTAATAATTACAGGACACTAACTGGGTTCTTTTGACACTAAGCTTAAGCAAGGGGGTTAATAATAAGAAATTATGATGATGAAATCGAGTTTCATTAGAGAGTACGCTCGAAGACCTGATCAAATATCTCACAACTGATAAGAGGCGCTCCTTTGTCTTGTTTCTTCTGAGGGAGATTACTAATAGCCGCAACAGTAGCCATGGAGAGCATGTGCCTTTTGAACTGATTGCGTTTGTTCTTGTGTGCTGGTCGACGCTTGTTGGTACATGCTTCTTTCAAACTTTTTTCACAGCTGGCATGTATTCCATGGCCTTCAGTAAGGGAATCTCAACAGTTAAGTTATCTATTATTTCCACAACTCCAGGATCAAACACTGCACTTTTTATTTTTACATTTTTTTGGATTTTTCAATTGCATTAGGAAAAGGGATATTTACATCACTGACAAGCAAAGTAGAGTTCTTATTTACATCATAACTATCGCCCACAAAATTTTGTACATCCGGACTACAGAAAAGAGTACAAACTGGATCCTGAGATATTGGTGTTGATGGGCGATCAAAAAGTAGGGCGTCTGCTCTATCGGCTGGCAAGGGATCGGCTGCTGCTGGCGGCTCCTCCAAAGCTGGCACGGCTTTGCTTCGGCTGCAAACTTCTTTTTGTTGTTTTTGATTTTGCTGATGTTTTTGTATTTTTGACTGAGGGTGCTGGTGCTGCATGACTGTTGGAATGGCTTCTCCTTCTTCTTCCTCCTCACCCGCCCATGTAGCTGGCACGACTGATGCAGAAGATGACGATCCACCTGGTTCTTTATTCTCCCCATTCTTGATAGCAGGTGGAGGCAAGGCCCTATCGCTCCTGAGAGTGACAGCATTAGAACAAACAATATTATCATTTTCTGACTCTACAGACGCAGACAGGAAATCACATTCTACCTGCTCTTTCTTTTTAAAGCTATTGGAGTTGGCTTCGACCTGAGTTGGGATGGTGGTCTTGGTGGCAGTCCGCTTGTCGATCATCTTGGTCATATCTGCTAGCCCTTTGACGAGTTGGGCCAAGCAATCCATGGTTGGGTTCACACGGGTTGCCTCTGAAGATTCAGCGTGCGGACCACGATGTTGCTGCATGTGCGGGTGCTGAGGCTGTTGTTGATGATGTTGTGGTGGCGCAGGAAGCTGAAACTGTTGATAAGAGGGAGGAGGATACTGCTGGTATTGCTGAGGTTGAGCGGTCGCATACTGATGGAAAGGCTGTGGCTAACGGTAGTGCGGCCGCTGATAATGCTGATTCTGCCTCCATTGATTTGCATATGGGGGAGGCTGATGGTACTGTGGCGGCGGCTGTGAGGGATACCCAAACCGACCACCCTGAGGTTGGTGATATTGCTGGTTGGCTGGTGGCTGACCCTGAGGTTTTCCCATAGGACGGGTCGGTTGTGCTTCATTGCTCCATACCCCGTTGACTTCTTGAATCAGGGGTGGTGGTGGGAAGACTAGATCAGATCCTGTTGCAAAGTCTGGTTGGTACACAACCATCTGCTGCTGCGACTGGCCCTGGTCGGGCGCTTGCACGTAGTACACGTGCTGGATTGCCGGTGGCTGATGGCTTGGCTGAGGTTGTTGTGGCGGTGTTAGGTCGTCTTTCTTCTCAGCTGAAGCTTCTAATGGTACTGCCAACTGAACAGAGTTGATGGTGCCCACTATCAGTTCTAACTGTTTGGTGATCTGATCGAGCTTATCAAGGTTTTGCATCCTCTTTTCGATCACAACAAGTTTTTCAAGGTCTTGTGATCGCTTTTCAATGATATCAACCTTCGAGAGATGGTCCCTGATGATACTGAGGTTGGAGCTCTCATCTCTCTCCTCCTCGCGGGACGCTGCCATGTGTACTTGTTTCTGAAGGATCTGGGGCTTCTTTTGGTATGCTTTTGATGAAGAGAGGGTGGCCTCTCCTTCGGCCATTTCTTCGAATATCTGCCACATTACATCTTCATCCTTCTTGAAGTGTGAACCCCTACAGGCTGCGTCAATGAGCCTTTGGCTCTCAATGTTCAGGCCCCCGAAAAAGTGTTGGACCAAACTGGTCTTTGGAATCTCGTGATGAGGGCATTTCTCCTGCAGATTGGTGAACCTCTCCCATGCTTCATGTATGGATTCGTGCGCTCCCTCGGAGAAGTTACTGATACGTGCTCGCATATGGTTGAGCCAGCCGAGAGGATAAAATTTGTGCAGGAAAGCTGACTTCAGTTCCTCCCAGGTGGTTACAACCTTCCCCAAATGGTTGACCCAATAGAGGGCCTTATCTTGCAAGCTAAAAGGGAATGCCATCATTTTGACTATGTCCAAAGGGACACTGGGGTAGTGAGTAGTGCGGCAGATGCGTGAAAACTGTTGCAAGTGGATGTACGGCTCTTCACTGGTGTTACCATGGAAAGCTGGAAGAAGAGCGAGGAACTGGGCTTAAGCTCAAAGTGAGCATGCATCGGTGGAATGAGGATCCACTCGGTCATCTGGCTGTCTCCAGGATTATAAGTCTCCTTTAGTGTAGGTTTGGGTCTCCCATGTCCTGGCTCTCCCTCATCATCTGAAGTGATATCACCTCCTCGGCTTCCTCCTCCTCCTCCTCCCTCGTGTCGGTTCATTATATCATTCAGCATATCCTGAAAAGCGGTCTGTGCTAGGGCCTGCTCAGTCAGCTGCTTTTGGATAGCTTGGATGGATGCCAATAACTGTGCATTAACCTGGTTCTAATCAGGCATCTGTCCTTGCTCTGGCTGGGGTGGCTGCTGACCCTTGCCCTTCCCTTGAGGAGCCATGTCAGGGTCTGAGTCTGACGAAATGAGTTCTGTATTAGGATCCAGGGCTTGGTCTGTCTTTTATCTGCAGAATGAGAGAATCCTAATCAGACCACTTTGCAATTTTATTCAGTTGTCATGATGAATTTGGAATCAAGGTCAATCCCAGAGTGTTATGAACGGAAAAGGATATGGACTGTGGTAGACTTCCATTCACAACGACGAAGGTGGGACAAAAGTGATCCCGGTTTATTGGGTGGTCAAAAAGGAGAGTAGAAGACGAGGAATCTAGAGATCGATCCGCAAAGTCCGGATCGGGTTCTCAGGAATCGCCTCGAATTTATTGGCGAAGTCAAGTCCATGGAATCGATGTGGGTGTTGGCAGGGTCCCGACGGAAACCATCCATGGATTGAATTCGCGAAACAAGAGAGATTTGTATGTTGGAGGAAGGATACGATGGTCAACGAGGAGTAAAAAGGAGTGCAAAACAGTAGAAAGGCTCAAACTGAGCGGGGGTCAAAGGGGAATGGCACAACAAATTTGGCGCAATGGCACAGGACTTGATCTTTGAACCTTAATCTAGATCCATACAAACTCAATACAAGATTGGGTTCACCAACTCACGCCACGTGAAGCCGTGAAAGTTCGGCTATTTATTATCTTTTCAGTCTTAGAGTTGTTATTTCAGGCATATCTTTTAACAAGTCCTTAGCACGCTACCCCTATAGGAGAGAGAGTACTGCCAGAAAAGTATCCCGTACTTGTCCTCCTCCTTTGTAATAGGTAGTCTGTACTTTTTGAGGTCCTTGTAACCCTTCCTGGATCCCTACTCAGCCAAAGAAATAGAGAGAGGAAGCCAATAGGCGAAACCGATACTTCGGTTCTCGCTCGCAACGGAATCGCCCGTGAGCGTGTAAGAACTCGGACGCAAGAAGATGAGACAGACACCCCCATGAGGGTGTGGCCTATACTCGATACTTCAGACAAGGTCGATGCTCTACACAATAGAGAGTCATCAATGGCGACCAAGCCCCACTCGCCCACGTACGATAGAAGCGCCAATACTTCGGAAATCCAGGCGATACACAAGGCAGTTGCAGACTGGGATTTTGGCTCTATTCCTTATGGAACGTGCCTTGCTCAAGGGAGTGGGGTTTTGGCCCCCCTCCAAAGGTACCCGAAAACAATGAGGGCTTTATGAACCCAATACAGTGATAGTCCATTACAAATTTTAATTAAGGTCAAAGTTTATTTAGCAGTCCCATTGTTTTAGTTTTTTAGGTTTTCAGTTTTTTTTGAGTCTGTATCATACCAGCACCTAAAGTTTTTGTATATTTTCATTTATGTCCTAGGTGCTCAAAATCAGAGGGAGATAGCGGAAAAGCCGTGCAAGTTGGTTCTATGTTGGAAATCTCACCATTAAACCAAATGATGCATGCTGAGTTAGAAGACTTACAGTGCATCCCAGCTCTCTCCATGCGGTATGCAAAACAGAATTTTTAAACCTATCTACATGATGGTGTGCAAGCGACAAAATCGTCCTAAACAGTAGCTGCTATTAATCGTGAAGAACCATATGTCGGTTATTTAAAATCTAACCCTAGAGTCCGGTCTTGAAAACGTCTCGGTGCCCGCCACAACAAGTCCTGCCAACGCTGTATGACATCTCTCACGGCACATTGTCTGACTCTAAACAACTAACATTTATTAGATTTGACTAGATCCATACGTAATAGACTATAGGAACGTGCATTCTTATTAAGGTGTGGACCTAACTACCGAGTCAAGCAACCTAAGTCTAAGGTCTCCATACACATAAAACAAAGTAAAGAAAATGTGGAAAGCTCAAAAGGCGGGAAACAAAAAAAACAAGGCGGGAAAACACGAAAAAGCCACGACGAGGTCCCTGATGAATCTGTGATTCATCACTTCAAAAGTCAAAAATAGAGCCTTGTTCCCGAGTAAATAGAGGTATATTTCCCTTTATAATGCATAAATAGCATTCATGCATACATACATAATGCATACATTTTAGCAGTGCATTTGCATTTAAATAAGAAGCCAAAAATTCCCCTTGTAAATTTATCAATAAAGCCTTAGAACCTCTGTACACTAAAATACAAATAGGACCCTCACACAAACTCCAAAATAGGTCTACTCACTCTTAGAATACTCCACATTAAAAGACTTTTAAAATGAGACTAATTTCATCCAATTTGGAGCTCGTATGAGAAAGTTGGGTTTTTGGGCCACTTTGTATACTACATATATGTATAAATTGTATCTTTGTATTTTTGTATCATACTTGACCTCATCTCCCTCTTTGGTCAACATGAAACTTGTATATCTCATCAAGATCTACAACTTTCATGTTTTGAGTTTTTCCAAATTCGGCCCCCTCTTCTCTCTACACATATATTTTCTTCCAGCCATTCACAGCGGGCCACGTGGCGCCCTCTGGTTGAGCCACGTGGCCCGCTGCCCTTGCCTCATCCGCCCGCAGCCACAGCCGTTGGATTGCCCTCTAGATCCAACGGCTTAGCTGCTTCCACGTACGCCTCAATTTTTGGCCATCTGATCATCTCCACCTCCGATCCTAACCACCCGTTAGCGCCCTCACCAGAACTCGCCACGTGGCGGCGTGTACACCGCTAGAACGCATCTCTGATCTTCCATCACAGCCGCTCTTCCTTTGGCGCCCCTCGTCCCTTCGATTAACCTCAACTCCTCATCCAAACCGTTTGTTCGCGCCGCTGCCTCTCCACGACACGTGGCAGCTTCAGCACCCTCAGATCGCGTCGCCTTGACTTGATCTCATCCGCTCACTCGCGCTTCGCCCAGCTCACTCCACGTGGCGCCATCACGGCCTCTTATCACCTCGCCTTGATCTAATCCTATACGTCCCTTCGCGCTTTGATCTAGGCCGTTGGATCACAAGATCCAACGGCCAGGGCCTCATCTCCTACCTCTGGCACCCCTCTCTCCCACGTTCTCTGCCTTGCGGGAGGGGCGCCCCCTTTCTATTTTCGACCGCACGTCAGCCAACTTCGCCGTCCGCCAACTCTCCCACGACCTTCCCCACTCGTAACTCATCCTCGCCAGCTACCCCACTTGCCACCACCTCCACCATAGACGCTCCACGACCTCCATGAACTTCGCCCCATCACCAGACCTGCCGAGACCTTCTTCCTATAAATACTCGAGCACCGGCGAACTTCAGCCCCATCCGCCATTACAGGAGAAACCCCCGAGCTCAGAGCTCTCGATTGGTGACAGCAATTGGCCGTCTCTTCGAGCGAAGACAGGCGTCTTCTCCGGCGAGATCCGCGGCTCCTCCGCCGTGTCGCAGCCTTATCTCCGAGCAGCTGCTTGAGCTCAGGGAGCCACCGGCCCTTCGAGCGACGACCTGGAACTCCCCGACGAGTTCCAATCCCCAGGTGAACCCTCCATTCTTCTCCGATCTCCTCTTCATTTCTTCTTTGAATTTCTAGCTTTTTATTCTCCGCCTCCGGTCACTCCCACGCCTCCATTGCATTCCGCCGAGCTTCACGTCGAAGCTCCCATCTTCGCGGTACCTTTCACGACCTCCGACGACGCACATCACAGCACCCCAATCTCCAGCTCCGCCATTTGGCCGGAGCTCCTTCGCCATACGCCCTCAGTACCCCTTAGGCCTCTCCGATCACCTTCACTTCTCCACGAGCGCACGCACGAGCTCCGGCTCTATCTCTAACACCTGCAGGTGCCTCTCTGCTCATTGAACGGAAGTTCGCCGGAGCCGACTCGGAGCTTCATCGCCATCGACTTCAGACCACCCTCCGTCGCTCCTGAGACCACCAAGATCTTCGTCGCGTCGCCACGCATCTTCTGGGATATCTCCGACAAGTCGGAGAGCGTCAGCGACACGAGGAAGGACGAGCGGAGCTAAGGCGTCTTTGTTGGAGCCCCGCCATCTCCTCCGCAGGCGGCGGAGGATCATCGGAGCAGACGCACAGCTGTCATTCGATCATGTCGATCGAACGGCCCTCAGCGAGCCACGTCGCCTCTTCACCGGGATTCACAGGAGTCGTTGGATTCATCTAGATCCAACGGCGCCTAGTGCGCCACGCGTCTCCCCTCTGCAGCAGTTCTCAGCCGTTGAGATCTCTCATCTGATCCAGAGGCTGATCTTCAGCCACGTCGCCGTCTCCATCGAGTCCAGTAGCCGTTGGATCCACCCAGATCTAACGTCCTGAGGTCACGCCACGCGTCTTCACCGCCATCCATCGGATATAGCTCGATCCGAAGGTCCACAGCGTGCCATGTAGCTTCGGCCCGAGCCTCTTCTCCGAGCCTAGGCTCGGGTCGTCCGAGCCTCACCCCAGACCTCCAGAAGCGACCGAGCCTAGCTCCGAGCCTCCGCAGCCATCCGAACCTAGGCCGCCCACGTGAGGAGCACGTGCGGCCTGGGAAATTTACACAGAGGCCCCTGGAGCTTTCAGATATTGCAAAAAGGTCCCTGTGAAGCTGAGCCCACGTGAGGAGCACGTGCCTATTGGAGAAATTGCACTTGAGTCCCCGCATAATAGGTAATTGCATTTTAGTCCCTGTCAGCATATTTACTTTATGTATTTTTGATTTTCCTGTATTGCATTTACACCCCTGTGTTTGCACGCATCCCTAGGTTGTATATTACATCATTTTTCTATTCTAAAAGTTGCCTTTTATTGAGAAACTTGTCCTCTGTCTATTGAGCCAGTGTCACATTTTTGTAATTTCAGTGGAATTATTAATGAATTAATTGGTATATTTTTGGAATATTTTGCCCAGTGACACCTTTTAATTTCTAGTTAATTCTCTGTGGTTCCAAAAATCCTCAAAAATTCACAGTAGCTTAAGGACAGAATTCTTAACATGCCATAAAAATTTCATGTCATTTGCACACATATCGATGCCTAAATAAATTGTTGAGTGATTTTCTTATTTTAATTTTAATAAATTCATTTCACATTGAAATTCAGATCTGTCAATTTTCCTGGATTCATCATCATTAGTGCTATCTAGGATAATTTTATTTCTTGAAAAAATTATGAGTTGTTATTTATTAAAAATTAAATTGTGAAAATCACCCTGTTTGCATATTTAATTCACAGTAAATTCATTTAGTGTCTAAAAATTCCAAAAAAATTAGTGTAGATCATTTTCATCATAATTAATCATCTGGCCAATTTTTAGAATTTTTGGACTTCATTTGATATCATAATTGAATTGAACTTTATATTGGCATGCATTTTTGCACGAGTCTGAATTGAAAATAAAAAAAGAACAAAAAAAATTACTCCTCGACAATCTAACACTTGGATATTTGCTCAAAATCTACCTAAGGAGACAGATGCCTCCCTGAGTTCGACCTTGGACTTCCACCAAGTAAAAAAATCTGCCGCTTAAAATTAACTTAACATTAATTGATAAGTGGTTTTTGACTAGCCTCTCGTATCCGACTGCAACGAACGATTAACATTAATTTGGACATTAATTTGCTCGAATTAACTAAGGGTGCGGGGCGACTATCAGTCCCCAGGTGAATAGACACCCATGCACTGGACCTCATTGTGAAGAGTAGAGTCCAAGTTATATTACATGCCAAAATTTTCTCTCTCTCTCTCACAATAAATTACAAAATTGATCCTAATTACTTAAGGCCTAGCTAATTCACATCCCCTTGCATCCTTGGTGCCCTCTCCAGTTGGTCATGAAGTGAAAACCAACCTCCTCCAAGTTTGGCTGCCTTGGCTTCCTAATAAACCATCCTCGCGTGGCGGGCCCTCGCAACAAGGTCACAAAGAGATAGAATTAGTATAAGCTCAATCAATGAAATAAAGAATCAAGTAATTAATCAAAATGAATGAATGTGTATGTCACTAATCAAAGAATCATGTGTAATTAAACAATTTCAAATAAATAACTATTCACAGAATAAATGATGAATAAATGAATTTTTATACAAGAATGACAAGGTATAATAGGCTACGTTCATTGCTCCCCGGTAACGGCGCCATCTGATAACAGAGATCTCGCGAGGGTCTAAGTAGTCCACACAAGGCGGGACCACAGTGTCGCTGAGGCGACCGCTCACGAAACCTCAATTGATCAGCAATTAACCCACAATGAAATATATGCAATTAATATCAAAAATGTGAATTAAAATTTATTAACTCTACCATAAAATGCATAGTGTATAAGCATGCAGAGGTCGAACCACAGAGAGCAAAAAAGTAGGTAGCCTATAGGTATTTATGTACACTGTAGTCTTCCTTAAAAGAATCCTCTTTTTGTAGGTTTTTAATTTATTATATATATATTCTTTTGTTTTATATTTTTGTATTTTGGTTTTTTTTAAATTTCTGGTTATATATATTTTATATTTTGCATTTTTATATTTTCTTTTTCTTTTACTACGTATATGTATATCTATATATGTAGCTATCTAGAGAATATATATATAAGAGAGGAGAGAGGTATATAAATAAGATAAAATAGGGTAAATAAAGAAAATATAGTATTTTTAGGGTTTTTATATTTTTCTAATGTTTTTTTGTGATTTTTCAAGACTTTTTGCTAATTTTTATATATTTTTAAAGTAAAAAACACTCAAAATAATATCCGATAATAAAATGGAGGTAAATAATATTAAACAGTGGCAAAAATCCTCCATATTAATTTTAATATATAGATAATATAATATAGAAAATTTAGAGGCAAGAATTGTATTTTTTTGTGTTTTCCTATGGATTTTTAATATTTTTATAGAGATTTTCAGGGTTTTATTATTTTTATGCTTTTTCTTTTTAAATTTTTTAGTTATTTTTGGTCAGAAAATCAAGTACACTCAAAAGCACAGCACATATTTTTTAAGAACTTTTCCAGAGGTTTTTTTAAATTTTTTGGGATTTTATAATGCAAATAATAGCAAAAATGCATGTTTTTGAATTTTTATAAATATGAAAATGCAATAAAAATGCAAAATAAAAATGTAGCATAATAATACAATGCAACATGGATCTATGTTAATTTTTTGGTGATTTTTGGAATTTTATAAATGTATGCAATAAATAGGGAAAGCACAAAGAAATTCCAACACTAGCAGGGGCATTTTTGCAAATAAAATAAAGTCCAAGGGGTTCCGAGCAATTTGACCAAGAGTTTAGAACGTTAACATGAATTTTATGGACCAAATACAAAGTTTAAAACCCGCCAGGGGGTCATTACAACTTTTCCAATCACGTGGTACTACACGTGACTTACACGCACAGGGACCAAAACGCAATTTCGTAAAATGTAAGGGGCATACATGCAATTTTCTCAAAAATATATACACTGCAAATTTCATTTAATGTATCTTTATGAAATACTAGGACATGCAGGGGCATACATGAAATATTTCCAACGCACGTGGGGCATCACGTGATCTGACGTGGAATGTACTACGATGTAAATACCAAAAAACCAAGGGTCGCTTTGCAAAGATACCCACTTTATTTTAAACGTTGCACAATACTTAATGGACTAAATAATAAATACAAAAAAGGTAGGGGCTTAAAATGCAAATTGCCCCTCAAGGCGCGCGATCCAACGGCTAGGCTTCATCCACTTGACACGCGTCGGCCTCTGGTGTGACGATGATGGTTCGAGGTTGGATGGTTGAGATTAGATCTCCTGATGACATCAGACGGTTGTGAGGCTTTGCATCCAACGGCAGCTGCTACGCCTGGGAGCTTCATCTTCATCGGATGGCGATGGAGCAGGGCGGAAGAACAGGGACGAAGCTCGCGCACGGCGAGCTTCAATCGTGAACAGTTGGTGCCTCCGACCTCCTCCTTCTCCTCCGGGGGTCTCTACACATGCCTGGAAGCTCCCCGCATCGAATGATGGTCTCCTCTCGGCCCCTGGAGGTCCCAGACGTGCAGGCGAGCTCGAGGACGGAAGGGACCTCCAGGAACCTCTTCCTGGAATTAATCAAGCCCAAGTGGGCTTCTTGTGCGTCAAGAACTGCACGGGAAGAACCAGCGGCTCGAGGGCTTCACTCTCGACCTAAGGTTTGAAGCTTGTGCATAAAAAATGGACTGGGTGGTGAGGTTTCGACGAGCGGCGGAGGGGAACCTCGATTCACGGAACCACGAGGGTCCCGGTTGATCAGGGGTATGCGAATGATGGAGAAGGTGAAAGGGAACGAGATGGGGGTGATACAAGCATCGAAGGTGAACTAAAGAGCTCAGGAGTCGTCGTCGAGCGGAGCTCCGGCGAACTAAGACTCAACCGAGGAGAGGCGATTTACTTATCTAAAAGTTAAACTAAATGCAGGAAATAAAACCTAGAATTAAGATCTATCTAATGAAGCAAGAAAAGGTGCTCGAATACCTGGTGGGGACCAGGGAGCTTGGCGTCGCCGGAGCTCCGCCGTGGGTGCAGCTCCCACCTCCTCCGACCGATTCAAGGCGCCAAAAGCTTCCTCCCGTCACGAAGAAGCCTTCAGGACCGAATACGAGGAAGGGAAGAGGGTGAAAACAGACCAAAAATAAGAAGGAGGTCGGAGCTACTTATTTATAGGCAGAGTGCGCACCCTTGTGGATCGGGCAATCGGTGGCGATTCGTGCTATGTACAAAACATCATGGGGTTGGGCGTGTATCTAGGATGTACAAGGAATACTTTTCATGAAGGGTCCCATCTCAGTCGAGCTACACAATTTGCGTGAAAAATCGGGGTAGTGGGGGCTCTCGTGATCTGTCAGAGGCGCAGGTCTAGGTCCAAAAAGTTGACCTGCGGTCAACTAATGGCGGCCTGCCATTGGTCCACGCAGGCCACTAGAGGACAAAACATGCTGAAAAATTAAAGAATAAATTATTTAAATTAGTAAATGATTTTATTATTTTTCGTGTATAAAATAAAAAAATGTTTATTATTTTATGTAGTATTTTAATATGATTTTTATTTTTTTTGGCTTAATTTATTGGTAGTTAATTTTTATGAGTGTATTTATAGGTATATTCATCTATGTTTTGTGCATTTTTATTTTTATTTTATATATATTATTTTATTATTTTATTTTCTTATCTTATATATTTATAACTTATTTTTGTGAGTATAAATATATTTTTATTTGATCTTTGTGACTTTGTTTGTACATTTAAATAAATAGGTATATGACTTGTATAGGTTTAGGTATCGGTATTTTGCCTATGTTTTGTATACTCCTTTTTATTTTAGATTTAATTCTAATTTTAGTGTACACCTATGTATAAATAATGTTTACAAAATTATAAAAATATGAACGTGTAAAAATAATAAGTAATGAATAAATTGAATTTTTTAATCGGTATTATGTACAATAGGGGCCCAAAACCTATCTTCTGCGTATTAACTCCAAAAAAATATGAAACCACCTCCATTAAATAGGTCTTGAAAAGTTATATACAATTAAATGTGATTTTGTTAGATTTTGAGTTTTTATTTACAAGATATGGGTCTGTGAAGTTGAGATTCTGACTTTTTATTCTTTGTATAAAATGTACACAGTGCATCATTTTTGTACAAACTCAATTTTGTATTTTTATTTGCATTATTATCTACAACTTTTGTATACAAATTTCTTTGTTTGATGAATACTTAGATACAAAATAGGTGTCAAAAATGCATAAATCAAGAATGAATAAATGAGATATTTATTGTATTCTTGACCCTTATCTCCCCCTACTTTATTCCTTGTCGACCAATTCCATTCTGGACTTGGTCTCGGGGTTAGGGTCATAAAATATTTGCAATATTTTATTCCTTTTTCTTTTATTCTCTTTATTCTATAATTTTGGCATTAAAACCTTATTTTATGTATAATAAATATAATAAATGATGAATGCTATTATAGATAAATTGATGCTATTTACATGCATTTGCTTGAGTTTTTTAGGCCAAAATGATAGAATAAAGGTGATGAAATGGAGATTCATCAATGATCCGAGCGCGAGAACCTCTTGATTTCATCAAACTAAATCCACCATCTTCCTCACGAGCACAAAGCATCAAAGAAGATGGAGATCCATGAGCAGTTGATCCTACAACACAATGGTAGTGTGACAACGACGATACTCTCCATAAATCCTAGAGTGGACGACCACTTGGGGTTGATATGCA
This sequence comes from Ottelia alismoides, assembly GCA_037367405.1. Classification (NCBI taxonomy): domain Eukaryota; kingdom Viridiplantae; phylum Streptophyta; class Magnoliopsida; order Alismatales; family Hydrocharitaceae; genus Ottelia; species Ottelia alismoides. Next base: position 360,401 of record JAZKJV010009615.1, on the reverse strand, counting down.
CAACCTATGGACATGTGTGTGTGTATAGAGATTTTATTGCTCTGATTTGTGTGTTGAATTGTTGTAAAGAAAACGTCTAGGGTTGGCCTTTCTTTTATACAATTTTGGATGTCCATGGTTCCTAATCCATGTGCATACATAATCAATGGTGTAGATTAATTTGCACTTTCAATCAATGGCCTAGATTTTATTGCAACAATTTGCAACAATAATGTAACTAATTTTAAATGAAATAATAAATTGAATACATTCTTCAATAAATTAATTCAATAAAAATCAATCTCCATGTAGAAGAAATATAAAGAGGAGTGCCTCCTTTCCTTACAGAGTGGACGGTCACATGGTGCTTCCACCATGGCTGTTCACTCCTAATAAGGAATGGAGCGCACTCCACTTAATTCCATATTTGTGAGATCTCGAATCTCCAACAAATCTTCTATATATTCAACAACTTTTGTCGCATGAATTTTCACTAAAATAATTCCAAATTATTTTGTGACAATTCCAATCATGTCATTGATAATTATGAACCATATTCATACACCTATAAATATAAATTACATTTACATTTAATTGTTCAATGTGAATCCAATTCACATTTAATTTTATAATGTGAATTCAATTCATATTTAATTTTATAATGTGAATTTAATTCACATTAACATGTAAATTGTAAATCATATTTATATTTAAATCTCTCTCATGATATTATGAATCAATTCATGATACTCATGATTATTGTGAATAGTACTATCCATATTAATTATATGCGTGCTAATTAAATCCAATTTAATCATCTCAATAGTCTATCCATATATATGTTCAAAAAAAATGTGAATCATATCCACATTATTAATGATAATTAACTCTTATTTAATCATCAATTTTCCAATGCTCAGATATAGTCAAAAATAGAATTATTCTTGAATTCTTTCAAGAACAATGTGCCTTTTCCGCGGATACTTGGAGATAAGGATATGACGACTGTATATTCCATGTAAAGTGACTTGGATACCAAGATCTAATCTCATATCCAGATCAAGAAGATTGCTCATAGATGTCTAATCAAGTCAGATATAATATCTAATCTTGTCATTGCATCTGAATCATATCCAGATTAATGTCCAACATTTGAAATAAGATTGGATAATCAATATACTGAGCGATCACTAAAATGAAAACTTGTTTCATCGCTCCCTCGGAATGGGCATCATGGTTGTACAATTGTTTAAGATCACATTACCCTTGAGTATTCCTAATACCCATATATCCTGCATATTGGAAGATCTAGTATAAACTCAAAGTTTTGATCATTTTTGAACTGTCTCCTTCAAGGTTTTATCATTAAGTTTCTCATTCTATTACAAGGAGTTAGTATCAATCATATGCTTTCCAAAAGCATATATCATACCTTCAAATCTTGTTTTATTTTCAAAATAAGATGACCAACATTGGAATTTGATTTGTCCCAATATCTCATGAGTGAGCTCATGTCTTCCCGTTCAATAGTGAACATGTATGATCCTATTGAGATATCGTATTACTCATAGGCTCTCGTATGCATAGCAACTCGTCGGTGTATAGACCTTGATTAGGTCATCAACCTATTAGCATGCCTAATGTACATACTCTGATATATAGTAATGCATTTGGTTGATCAGAAGATGTGTGCCTATACGTGACAATATATGACATAGATCTTAGTTATCTCGATAGTAGGAAGTTTGCATATTTCATGAGGAAATTACATGAGTGGAACAAAGATGTAGGTAGATGATTTTCAACTCATGATTATTACAATGAGCAATGGACTTTAGCATATGATGGTGATTATAGATTTGATCAGATGAATACAAATCTTAGTGAAAGCTACAATACAGTTCTTAAGGATGCCCGATGTTTGCCAATTTCTGAATTGATCGAGAAGACCTTTTATAATTATGTCTTATACTTCAATGTGTGTGTTGACGAGGTTAGAACTGCCCTCGCGATGGCAGAAATTCACACATTTTGCAACATCAGAGATGCATCGTTGGAGTGCAGCTGTTAATGGATACACAATAACTCATATACAAAGACAACCAGACATATTGTTTGAGGTATTGAGTGGTGTTCGGCGTACACAATATGAGACTCGAGGTCGCAAACGGTACACGGTGAACATGGGTCAACAAACATGTACATGTAATAAATGGCAAGTTATTGTATCTAATGTTTCCACGCTATCACAATCATTTCAAGACGTCGAGCAGAGGTTGACACTTATGTTGGTGAATGTAACGACCCCGTTTCTTGGGCCGTCGGATCCTCCCATATCCGGATCTGGTTACTCAGCAATAATTTATTCAGCAATCACAACTAACATTCAGAAATATACTGCAAATAAAATACTCGGAAGAAAGTATTTCAACATTTTTCCATTCACAAAATAAAGTTTAGAGGATACATTGTCCCACTATAACCATTACATATACATCAGCTTGAAAGGAAAATATACAAAAGATTACTAACTACCTTAAAGAGTAAAGCTACTGTGGATGGCTGGATGTCTAGTATGTAAGCCGGATGAATTTTTAAAGTCCTTGCTATGGCTCACTGATACCTGTTGAGTTTTCCATAAATCATAGGATAAAAATTAGCGAATGCTAAGTAACGAAGAAGAGAAAAGCAAATAAATTGTGTAATTTTTTTCAAAACTTGATATCACAATATTTCCTTCCTTTTTATTAATTTAAGTCCTATTCCTTTCTATTCCACATCAGGGACTAGTCCAGGGGAACCCCACCATTCTTGGACTCCGAAGCTGTGGATGCTTCAGGATTGGAGATTGTGTTGATCTTGGTAAGCTTATGCCGCCGCACGTCGCCTCAACCAATCCTCCAATACTACCCTGACAATTTCCTTTTCTTTTATGAAACAGGGTCTCAACCCTCAGCCTGGAAAATCAAATGAGCACACCGTCCTCGAGGACTCGGTTGCTTAAAACCTCAGGCTAACATTTAATCATATAACCTAGCGGCTTTAAATACATGTTATCGTGACCCAGCCGCTATTGAACCACTCGTGCCTCCACATGACACGACCACTTCTTTCGTCGTTCCAACCTGAATATATTGGCTCCCGGTACCACGCGTTGCAAAACATTCAATTTGTGCGCACTTATCATAACAGGGCAACTGTGTACCACCTAGGTAGGGAAATGCCAATACGGGTTCCTTCCGACAACCTACAGGTTGCATGCCCGACCTGTAGTACTACTCCCAGTCATCCTTATCGTGACACATGATCCTTTTCAGGATCCAACTCAAATCACACCAATTCACATGATGTAATTCTTTCGTTAAGTCTTTGATTTGCATAAACCGCAATACTTGGTATCGACTCACATATATATTATTCATAACCATATGTATACTCCTATTTATGCCTATTTTAACTCCCAAACTCTAACTTTCAGAGCCAACACATCAATTTGATGTGTAAATCTTATTTTAGTGGGAATTACAAAGCAATTCTTCAGACTTTTTCAAAATAGCCAAAATTAGGGTTCTTCGTAGCAAAGAACACTAAATCAAGAATTTCAATAATTTCGTATGAAAACCCAACAGCAAAAAGAAGGATATCGTTACCTAATCGAGCTCTCTCTCGTATATGCAAGGCTTTATCGAGTTTCGTTTTTAGAAAGGCTAATTTAAGGCTCCTGAAAAGATCGAATTTCATTTTTCGTATCAAAACGCTAAGAACATGTTAAGAACGCGAAGAACGAACGAAGAACGCGAAGAATGCGAAGAACACGAAGAACGTCAAGAACATATTTTCTCTTAGAAATTCGGCAGAGTTTCCCCTTATATCGGGATATATTTCTCGGAAAATTTCGGCAGAGTTTCCCCTTATATCGGGATATATTTCTCGGAAAATTTCAGCAGAGTTTCCCCTTATATCGGGACATATTTCTCGGAAAATTTCGGCAGAGTTTCCCCTTATATCGGGACATATTTCAAAATAAAAACGAAAATAGTTTCCTCTATAAAATCAATCGAGAGGAAAATAACAATGAAACTGAAAGAATATACTCAACAACAAGAGATGAAGAACCGGTAGACACCACACATCTTAGGTGAGTGAACGTGTGACGAATCACAGGGTCACTGACGTGCACAGCCGCCCGCACCTAAGTAGGGTATTACACAGATTTCTCCATCGAAATAACTATAAAAGCATAATACGAAGAATAGAAACATAAACGATGGAGAATCAGTAGACACCACGCGTCTTAGATGAGTGAACGTGTGACGAATCAAAGGGTCACTGACGTGCATAGCCGCCCGCACCTAAGCAGGTGTTACACAGATTTCTCCTCGAACCACAACAGGAAAACGAATCGGAAAGAAATATGAATCAAAAACAAAACTTGGAAGAACAAGAGTATGAATTGAAAGCCTAGCTTACGAAGCAACTAAGAGAGGATCATACCTTTCTTCTCCTCGTTCTCCCGGCAGCGCTTCGCTAGCGCTCCTCCCTCGCCTCCCACTCCTCCTCCCAACCTCTCGACCCTAGCCCTTGGGGTGGTGGTAGTGTAAGTTGTAGAGAATGAATGGGTAGGGGGGGTCTATTTATAGGCCCCAGAAAACCACTAACCATGGTAGAAAACCATGGTTTAGACCTTAACCATGGTTTAGCGGCCCATGGTTTTGGCCCATGGTTTTAGCCAAAACTTATCCCAAACTTGGAGCTTAAGTTAGAACATTCTAAAGGATTCTAGATTCGCTAATGACGCTTAATTAACACTAATCGTGATTAACTTTCACTAATCGCGATTTAACTTTCGCGGCTTACGCTTATCTTTTGTTAACTATTGATTAGTATTTACTAATGATCCTTAGCGGCTTTCAATCGTCATTAATTTCTTTAATCATGTTTAATTAATCTTAATGACAGTCATTATGGATTAATGACATCTTAGCCTTCCCTACTTCTCTTTCTTCCGAAATTCATAACAAATCGAAACGAAGTCCGATTCACACGAAACAAATTCTGCCGGTTTCATCTTTACGAGCCGGATCTTATTATATAGGATCCAAGATATGCCAAGTTCAAGGCTTTACAATTATAACAACCTTAAAGGAAGTCTCATCCTCGAGACTAGAAATGCAGGCATAACATCCTTAAAGAGGATTGAAACCATAAGAACCTTAAAGAGAATGAACGTCATGTCATTTAAAATAAACATATACATAATACATAATTTTATCATTCAAACAAGTACGGTATTTCTCTCTCATTTCTGCCTCAGGTTCCCATGTGGCTTCTTCAAACTCTTGGTTCCGCCATAATATTTTAACTAGAGGCACCTCTTTGTTTCTCAACTTCTTGATATCCCTTTCAAGTATTTGCACAGGTATCTCTTGGTATGTCAAATCTGGCTCAGCATGTAAATCATCATAACTTATCTTATGCTCTGGATCCCTAATGTACTTTCTCAGATTTGATACATGAAATACATCATGTACTGCCGAAAGATGTGGAGGAAGTGCAAGTCTATAGGCAACTTTTCCAATCCGTTGAATAATTTCAAAGGGACCCACGAACCTGTGTGCTAACTTCCCACGCAAGCCAAACCTCTGAACACCCTTCATAGGTGATATTTTGAGAAATACAAAGTTGCCTACCTCAAATTCAAGGTCTCTTCTCCTGGTATCACTATAACTTTTCTGGCGACTCTGAGCAGTTAATAGTCTTTTTCTAGCAAGTTCTACAGCTTCCCGTGTCTCCTGAAGTCTATCTGAATCATAAAGGTTCTTTATTCCGACCTCTTGCCAACACAAAGGAGTTGTACACTTTCGTCCATATAGTGCTTCAAATGGTGCCATGCCAATACTTGTATGGTAACTATTATTGTAGGTGAATTCTACAAGAGGCAAATGTTTAATCCACGATCCCTTCCATTCTAAGGCACATGCTCGTAGCATATCCTCTAGTGTTTGAATCGTACGTTCTGACTGCCCATCCGTTTGTGGATGATATGCTGTACTCAAGCATAGTTGTGTACCTAAAGCTTTCATGAAGTTCTCCCAATAGTGTGAGGTGAATCGTGAATCTCGATCAGAAACTACTTCCTTCGGGATACCATGGAGGCGAATCACATGTGTAATATATAACTCAGCCAGCTGGTCTGGAGTGAAAGATAAGCTTATCGGAATGAAGTGTGCTACCTTTGTCAGACGATCTATTATAACCCAGATACTATCTTTACTACCAGTCGTCTGAGGTAAGCCAGTAACGAAATCCATGGAAATGCTTTCCCATTTCCATTCAGGTATAGGGAGGGGTTGCAATAATCCCGGTGGCTTTTGGTGTGAAGCCTTTACCTGCTGGCAAGTGAAACATGAATTCACAAACTCAGCAACATCTTTCTTCATTCCTGGCCACCAAAAGTATGAATGAAGATCCTTATACATCTTCGTAATTCCTGGATGAATAGATAATCTAGAACAATGAGCTTCTCGTAAGATGTCTTTCCTTAGTTCAAGTGTGTTTTGTACACAAACTCTGTGATGATTATACAGTAAACCATCTTGTATCTGGAATCCCTCTATCTCATTCTTCTCAAGTTGTTGTTTTAAGTCTTTGGGGACTGGATCATCCTCCTGTCCTTTCTTTATTTTATCCCATATTTCTGGTTTGTATCGATGGGGAATAGTTATAGTATCAGCACTACTATCAAATGGTTTCCATTCACTTAACGTTGATAGTAAACCCCAGAAGTGGATAGCACTCACTAACCCGAGTGAATAAGTTCTTCTGCTAAGGGCATCTGCTACGACGTTCCCCTTACCAGGGTGGTAGGAGATAGTGCAATCATAGTCTTTCAGCAACTCTAGCCACCGTCTCTGTCTCATATTGAGTTCCTTCTGATCAAATAGATATTTCAAGCTTTTATGATCGGTGAAGATTTCAAAAGTAATACCATACAGGTAGTGTCTCCAAATCTTTAAAGCGAACACTACGGCAGCTAATTCAAGGTCATGTGTTGGGTAGTTCTTCTCATGTGTCCTGAGCTGTCGTGATGCATACGCAACTACCTTACCATGTTGCATAAGAACCGCCCCAAGTCCTTCTTTTGAAGCGTCAGTGTACACTGTAAACCCTTCACTCCCGGAGGGTAGAGTAAGGATTGGTGCAGATGTTAGGCATTCTTTCAGTGTCTGAAAACTAGCTTCACATGTATCAGACCATAAGAATGGGACCTCCTTTTGAGTTAGTCTAGTCATTGGCAATGCTATCCGTGAAAAGTCCTTCACGAATCTTCTATAATATCCAGCTAAACCCAGAAAAGATCGTATTTCTGTGACAGTCTTCGGGCGTTCCCAACTCATCACCGCACTAACCTTTGTAGGATCAACTGATATACCTTCCCCAGAAATAACATGGCCTAAGAAAGATACTTCAGATAGCCAAAAGTCACATTTGCTATATTTAGCATACAGTTTGTTCTTCCTTAGAGTTTCAAGTGCCTTCCTGAGATGATGTTCATGCAGATACTTATCCTTTGAGTAAATAAGCACATCATCAATAAAGACTACTACAAAGTGATCTAAGAACTCCTTGAATACTCTATTCATGAGATCCATGAAGGCTGCTGGGGCATTTGTTAGTCCAAAAGGCATAACTAAGAATTCATAATGCCCGTATCTAGTCCGAAAAGCTATCTTGGGAATATCTGTATCTTTAATTTTCAACTGATGGTATCCAGATCTTAAATCAATCTTGGAATACACAGTTGAACCTTGTAACTGATCAAAGAGATCATCTATTCTTGGCAGAGGATACTTGTTCTTTATTGTCCTCTTGTTTAGTTGTCTATAGTCAATGCACAACCGCATCGAGCCATCCTTTTTCCTAACAAATAAGACAGGTGCACCCCATGGTGAAGTACTAGGACGAATGAATCCTTTATCTAACAGTTCTTGCAATTGTACCTTTAACTCTCGTAACTCAGCTGGTGCCATCCTATACGGAGGGATCGAGATAGGCTGAGTATCAGGTATGAGAGAGATTTCAAATTCAATCTCTCGCTCAGGTGGTAATCCAGGTAGTTTTTCTGGAAATACATCAGTAAACTCGCACACTATAGGCACATCTTCTATCATTCTTTTTGACCCTGATGTAGTGGATACATAAGCTAAATAACCTTGGCACCCTTGCTCTAACAACTGTTGTGCCTTCAATGTAGAGATATATTTGATATTATCATTGGATGTCTTTCCAATGAACTGGAACTCTATCGAGTTAGGAAGGTGGAATGTTACTGTCTTCTGGAAACAGTCAAGACATGCATGATGCCTTTCTAACCAATCCATTCCTAGTATAAGATCAAAATAATTCATTTCGATAACTAGCAGATAAGCAGGTGAGTAATGTCCTGCAATCTGTCCCACACCATTATCTAAGATCTTCTTGAATTATGATTGACCTCCTAGTTCCAACTAAGATAATGGTTTTGTGCTTATATCGGAATCTTATCCTTACAATAGGAATAAGATATCCTTCTTCTTTTCTTTTCCTTTCTTTTTTTTTGTGTGCCTACAAAGCGCCTCCACCACTGCTCCTCCAAATGGAGTAGAGACAAACAAATTCTATGGATTGATGGTATCTAGACCTTTTCTTATGAGGGTAAATATAACCCTTAACTCTAGAATCCATGGGTTTGGAAGACTTTGATCTCTCATCGTGGCAATGAGTCTTATCTCTAATGCCAATTACATTTGATCCATGTCATGGGTCATCACTATCATAGCCGCTAATTGTCTATACATGTCTTGGTCTGCCATGATCCTGGGATGAGTTAAGGTTAAAAGTCAGATCCTATATGTCTTAGCATGATGTACATCAGGGACAATGACTTGTGAATGGTACTGCAGTCATTTATTAAGATCAAAGGATCTTAATACAACCTTAGTTTCTGAATACCGCTCATAGTTATTAATTACTAAATAAATTACCGGAGTAACCGAGCTCTGATACCAATCTGTAACGACCCCGTTTCTTGGGCCGTCGGATCCTCCCATATCCGTATCTGGTTACTCAGCAATAATTTATTCAGCAATCACAACTAACATTCAGAAATATACTGCAAATAAAATACTCGGAAGAAAGTATTTCAACATTTTTCCATTCACAAAATAAAGTTTAGAGGATACATTGTCCCACTGTAACCATTACATATACATCAGCTTGAAAGGAAAATATACAAAAGATTACTAACTACCTTAAAGAGTAAAGCTACTGTGGCTGGTTGGATGTCTAGTATGTAAGCCGGATGAATTTTTAAAGTCCTTGCTATGGCTCACTGATACCTGTTGAGTTTTCCATAAATCATAGGATAAAAATTAGCGAATGCTAAGTAACGAAGAAGAGAAAAGCAAATAAATTGTGTAATTTTTTTCAAAACTTGATATCACAATATTTCCTTCCTTTTTATTAATTTAAGTCATATTCCTTTCTATTCCACATCAGGGACTAGTCTAGGGGAACCCCATCATTCTTGGACTCCGAAGCTGTGGATGCTTCAGGATTGGAGATTGTGTTGATCTTGGTAAGCTTATGCCGCCGCACGTCGCCTCAACCAATCCTCCAATACTACCCTGACAATTTCCTTTTCTTTTATTAAACAGGGTCTCAACCCTCAGCCTGGAAAATCAAATGAGCACACCGTCCTCGAGGACTCGATTGCTTAAAACCTCAGGCTAACATTTAATCATATAACCTAGCGGCTTTAAATACATGTTATCGTGACCCAGCCGCTATTGAACCACTCGTGCCTCCACATGACACGACCACTTCTTCCGTCGTTCCAACCCGAATATATTGGCTCCCGGTACCACGCGTTGCAAAACATTCAATTTGTGCGCACTTATCATAACAGGGCAACCGTGTACCACCTAGGTAGGGAAATGCCAATACGGGTTCCTTCCGACAACCTACAGATTGCATGCCCGACCTGTAGTACTACTCTCAGTCATCCTTATCGTGACACATGATCCTTTTCAGGATCCAACTCAAATCACACCAATTCACATGATGTAATTCTTTCGTTAAGTCTTTGATTTGCATAAACCGCAATACTTGGTATCGACTCACATATATATTATTCATAACCATATGTATACTCCTATTTATGCCTATTTTAACTCCCAAACTCTAACTTTCAGAGCCAACGCATCAATTTGATGTGTAAATCTTATTTTAGTGGGAATTACAAAGCAATTCTTCAGACTTTTTCAAAAATAGCCAAAATTAGGGTTCTTCGTAGCAAAGAACACTAAATCAAGAATTTCAATAATTTCGTATGAAAACCCAACAACAAAAAGAAGGATATCGTTACCTAATCGAGCTCTCTCTCGTATATGCAAGACTTTATCGAGTTTCGTTTTTAGAAAGGCTAATTTAAGGCTCCTGAAAAGATCGAATTTCATTTTTCGTATCAAAACGCTAAGAACATGTTAAGAACGCGAAGAACGAACGAAGAACGCGAAGAACGCGAAGAACACGAAGAACGTCAAGAACATATTTTCTCTTAGAAATTCGGCAGAGTTTCCCCTTATATCGGGATATATTTCTCGGAAAATTTCGGCAGAGTTTCCCCTTATATCGGGATATATTTCTCAGAAAATTTCAGCAGAGTTTCCCCTTATATCGGGACATATTTCTCGGAAAATTTCGGCAGAGTTTCCCCTTATATCGGGACATATTTCAAAATAAAAACGAAAAGAGTTTCCTCTATAAAATCAATCGAGAGGAAAATAACAATGAAACTGAAAGAATATACTCAACAACAAGAGATGAAGAACCGGTAGACACCACACATCTTAGGTGAGTGAACGTGTGACGAATCACAGGGTCACTGACGTGCACAGCCGCCCGCACCTAAGTAGGGTATTACACAGATTTCTCCATCGAAATAACTATAAAAGCATAATACGAAGAATAGAAACATAAACGATGGAGAATCGGTAGACACCACGCGTCTTAGATGAGTGAACGTGTGACGAATCACAGGGTCACTGACGTGCATAGCCGCCCGCACCTAAGTAGGGTGTTACACAGATTTCTCCTCGAACCACAACAGGAAAATGAATCGGAAAAAAATATGAATCAAAAACAAAACTTGGAAGAACAAGAGTATGAATTGAAAGCCTAGCTTACGAAGCAACTAAGAGAGGATCATACCTTTCTTCTCCTCATTCTCCCGGCAGCGCTTCACTAGCGCTCCTCCCTCGCCTCCCACTCCTCCTCCCAACCTCTCGACCCTAGCCCTTGGGGTGGTGGTAGTGTAAGTTGTAGAGAATGAATGGGTAGGGGGGGTCTATTTATAGGCCCCAGAAAACCACTAACCATGGTAGAAAACCATGGTTTAGACCTTAACCATGGTTTAGCGGCCCATGGTTTTGGCCCATGGTTTTAGCCAAAACTTATCCCAAACTTGGAGCTTAAGTTAGAACATTCTAGAGGATTCTAGATTCGCTAATGACGCTTAATTAACACTAATCGTGATTAACTTTCACTAATCGCGATTTAACTTTCGCGGCTTACGCTTATCTTTTGTTAACTATTGATTAGTATTTACTAATGATCCTTAGCGGCTTTCAATCGTCATTAATTTCTTTAATCATGTTTAATTAATCTTAATGACAGTCATTATGGATTAATGACATCTTAGCCTTCCTTACTTCTCTTTCTTCCGAAATTCATAACAAATCGAAACGAAGTCCGATTCACACGAAACAAATTCTGCCGGTTTCCTCTTTACGAGCCGGATCTTATTATATAGGATCCGAGATATGCCAAGTTCAAGGCTTTACAGTGAATGGTACACATGGTAGCAACAATCAAAGGTTTACGAAGGATGGTTTTTTTCCAATGGGTGATCGGTAAACGTAGGCCCTATTAGAGTACCTGGAATTACGTCCCAATAAAAAAAGCGTAAGCGTAGAAAATGCCATCCACAGTCAACTAGGATTCATAATGAAATGAATGTTAGGGATGTCATTCGACAAAATACATGTTCTTTTATGGTGTACTTGATCATACAAAATGTGGTTGTCCTAATAAAAAAGACAGATTCTCCAGCATCCACATATAATGCACAACCATCAGAAAAGAATAAAAATAAATGTGACTCATGCAGAGGTGAAGGCCATAACAAACGAAAATGTCCTAGTTTGAGTAATTTTCCTTCTTTTTAGATGTATTATGTTGATAATAATTTTTGTTGCTTTGATGCAAATTTAAGTTTTCTATAGTGCTTTCTAAATTGATAATTATTTATTGTAGATGGACTTCAGACCGCTTGATCCATTCGTTTTGACTCAGCTGGAGAGACATCGTTCACGTCGTGTTTGACCAAGCGATGTAAGTCATTTAATAGTTTCAAATTACTAAGTGCTTTTTTCTAAAATATCTTGTCATTCAAATTACATGCATCATCGTGGTTGCGTTATCGATGAAGAAAAAGATGCGCAAGCCGCATCTCTTTGGACGAACGCCTACATCCTTACGTAGCTTCAGGATTTGGATGTATTTTGGAACAGGAATTTATCATGCTTTGGCATTTTATTACAGCCTTGGTGGAGTGACGGAGGCTTGAGACACACACTTTCCACATGGCTAGTGGAGAGATGATCATTACGCTACAGGATGTCGCTTTCATCTTAGGGTTACATATCGATGGACCGATGGTTACAGGAGAGACCACCTTTGGAGCGATGTAGGTTGACACATGCAAGCAACTTCTAGGTGTCAGGCCTCTATCTTTTGTGATGGTTGGCAGCAGAGTTTTGGCAAGTTGGTTATTTACACATTTTGTAGAATTGCCTCTAGATGCTGATGAGGTGGTCTTGCAGAGGCATGCGGAGCATACATTTTACAGTCGTTGGGAGGTGTTTTATTCATATACAAGTCGAGTTCTTTGATTTATCTGATTATATTGACACATCTGCATGATCTACATTGCTCTGGGATGTTGACCTGGGGATCCGCGGTACTCGCTTTCCCATGCATGTATCTATGTTTAGCAGTAGATATAGCAACAAGGAGATTGGAGGCTCAGTTACATTACTTTAGTTGTGTGAATGAGATCATTTTACATACATTGCTCTAGTGATCAGGGAAACACTGTAGTGACACGACTGTTTGTTCAGAGTTCGTCGAGCTGCGGCATTTGTGCATCGTCGGCAACCCGCCCACATCGTGAGTCCATACCGTGATGCTTTTGACATGCAATCACCAAAGCATGCAAATAAGCAGCGACACATTCCTTCAATTTTCTTCAAATAACAACCACTAAATTACATATTGATTTTTTGTGCATATGATGTGGACGTCATATCATGATGATATACTTGCACATATACCTGCATATTTTCTGGAGGGACAAAACATGTGCAGGGAAAGGGTACCATTGATATACTTACACATTGTGGAATATTATTTTCAGACCGCATTTTTTTATCAATTTGGCGGCCGTCAGGACATTCCAATGCCATGATTTACCTTTTAGGACCTCCACATCATCAACATGATGGGAAAAGTACGTATTGACTGGAGGTCCAAACATTGGGTGCAGATACGTGATTGGGATGATCGAGTGGATAGAGTTGTTTTCCTCAACCAATCCAATGAGATCATTGCGACTCTAAGCTATATGGATTGGTACAAAATGATTAAAGGAGATTTGTGGGTCGTTTAGGGACTACTTTGGCAAGCAGTAAGAATACTTACTAAATATTTTGTTAGTTTTACATGGATGTCCCCGTAAGAACAACCACCATGTGTATTCTTCTTTTTTGATGCAGATGTCAAGGTGGGATTGAATATATGATACCGGACACCAAGAGTGTCAGGAGATTGCTGTCCAGGCAAAGGCTGGAATGGAGCAATAATTGACATTCCAATTTACAGATGTGCTCACGATACATGGGGAGCAAATTGATCAGACCCAAGCAGAGGCTAGACGAGGAAGAGCTAGAGGGAGAGGAAGAAACATGGGTAGCGCGCGTGAACCACCTGTAGTACCAATGGCAGAGGAAGAAGATACATGGTAGATGTAGATGTTCCATCCACGGGATTAAAGAACCAGTTTGTCTCACTAGTTGTCGAGCGATCGAGTGAAGACATGCCAATACTGCAGGCACCGATGAGGCTGGGTGTGGACATTAGGGATACTCAAACCATTTACTGCATGCTTACACTGCCATCAATGACAACATTTGAGCATGACTGTGCAGGACCCTCCCAAATAACGATGATAGATGAGGGCAGTCGTTTACTACCCTTTGATCCACATGATACAACGAGGACATATCAGTGAAGAAGAGGGCGATAGAATTAGAAATTGTTTTTTTTACTATACATGGTGTAAAGTATCATATGATGTTGTTCATAGAAATACGTTTTGTAAAATTCTAATTTAACAAAATTTAATATATTGGATTGTTTGGGAGTCAATTGTGTGCGCATTTTGTTGGCTCAAACATCATTGTGGTGAGAGTTCAACAAAACCATTGAATACCAAATCTTCCGGGAAATGATGTGAATGATTGTGTGCATTTTATGTATTCCAATTTCAATGTGGATGAATAGATATATTACGAACCCGCGCATTTAGTTCATTCCAAGTTCAATGTGGAAATGATGATCTATTATGAGTGAATGTATCTACATCAAAACTTCCTGTAAATGATGCAATTCTAGGGTGTTTCTCTAATATCACATTCTTGACATGCGATATAGGAGAAACTACTTAGAATTGCATCATTTCTAGGAAGTTCTCGCTATATCGCATATCAAGCCTGCGATATAGGAGAAACTACTAGCAATTGCGTCATCCAGGACTGTTTACCTATAGCGCATATCAAGAATGTGATATACTAGGAAGTCCTTGTAATTGGTCATTTTCTGAAGCGTCCTATAATATCGCATTTCGGTTCAAAATGTGTTTCTATTGTAATATATGTAAAAAAACACTAAACATTGTCACACATTCAAGATGCGATACCATTGTAATATCTAGATAAAAAAGATGTTGTAATACCGAGTGATTTTTGTAATCCCGATGCACTCAGGAGTTTCCTTCGTGGGAGGGCGACCTGTCATCAAAATGGATGAACTCATGAGAGGTTCCCGATGACTTTCCAATAAGAAAACTAATACATGGTAGGTCCTAAAGACTTTTCCATAAAAAAATGAGTGAATAAGTAGCATGTCCCTGACTTGTATTAGGTTTATCTGTAATGAGTACAATGAAATCAGATTCGAGATTTGACATGATAACTGTCAGTAGGGATAGGTATTTTTTAGGGCCGCCCGTGCCAGCCCGATGCCTGCCCGAAGAAACCTGATCCAGGCTCGAGCAATAAATGGGTGGGCTTGTGCTTAAATTTAGGCCCATTCCGATTTTGGGTCGGGTCCAGGCTACAGCGGGCCTGAGCCCGAAGCCCATGGGCCGGCCCGAATAGGGGCCCACAATTACCTCTTTTATTATTTTTAGGTATATGTTCTGATAAATTGCCTCTTTTATTAAGTTTTTATATATTTATTTTGGATTTATGGTAAGGGAATATGCCTTTATTTAGTCAATTACAGGTTAGAGCTTAGATAAGACCAATCTAGTATTTTCCATTTGTTTCCAAGCAATAGAATAATAAATAAAATATCTGGATGGATATAGAAGGTTAGATAGTGGGCCGGCTCGGCCCAGGCCTGACCCAATAACTTGCAGGTCGGGCTCGGGCTTGGGTTGGATTTCTAACAAAAGCCTGGGCTTGGGCCCAGCCTGAAGGCCCGCTAAATGGAACCGGGCTCAGGGCAGACTAAGCTGGGTCCGACTCGGCTCAATGCTCATCCCTAACTGTCAGGGAGATGTTACATCATGCACACAAATGAACCAAATCATCCAATAAGTAATCCTAAATCCTACGTGGTTGCTCATGTGTCATGATAAGTAGGATGGCTAGGGTTTGGATACCTTTTTGGGTTTGAGAACAATTTTCCAATTCTTTTTGAAGGAATATGCTGGTGGTAAAGTTGTTTTTTTATTTTGATGTTTGGATGGTGGATTTATTACCAGGATGGTCCGTTATATGACTTTATTAAAGTTTCATAGAATCATTAACCTTTGAGTATTTTATGAGTAGAATGTGGAAGTGTTGTGTATTATGAGTAAAATAACCCGATGTACAATTAACTGCTATATCCATCAATCTAATGTTACAATATAGGAAGTATCCAGCTACTTTTCGGCACATCGATGGCCTCCCTTTCCGTGATGCTAAATTATTTATATGTTTTCACATATCCTCTAAAAACGTACTTCATTCGTTCAATCCATAAATGTTCATATGCATCCGGAACCGTTAAGAAGTTATTTACATTTCCAAACACAGAATAAAAAGTCTGAATGTATTATAACATCCAATTCGAGACCTTACAAATTTAAGCACGAGTTTTTGTAAAATAAGAACGTCACGTAAATCGCGATTGATGACGTGGACCATACCCATAAAATTACCCCGTCACGTGACAGTCTCACAAAGTGGAGGAGCGATCATCTAAATGTTCCGGTGGCAGTCTCACAAAGTAAAGGAGCGATCATGTAAAATTTCCGGTCCAAGAAAACGCCTCCGCGTCCAAGAAGAGTGCGGAAAGAGCTTTCTCCTCCTGAACAGTCCGGAAGCAAAAAGTCTCCCGGAAGTTTCTCCCCCTTTCCTGTGGTCAACCGTCAACGGTCACTCTCAGAACCTCCCCTCGCTCTCTCTCCCACCCAAATCACCACCTCCCCTTCCGTCGTCTCTCCTCTGGCAATGGCGGAGAACGACGACATCCCGATGCTCTTCTCCACCCGTCACGAGCAGCACAGGGGCTACGAGATGGAGATGTCCACGGACTTCCGCGGATCCAACAGCACCTCCATAGACATTCCCACGCATCGCCCTTACGATACCGGCGGCCGGAACCCTACAACTCCAGCGTCGTCCGGCGGATGGCCGCGGTGGAGTGCCGGTGGGTTGCTGAGGAGGAGGGGGAGAAGGGCGACGTCGTCGGTGGCCCCCGAGTCGAAGATGGATGTGGATGTTCCCTCCGGCCCTCGCGGGCTCTGCGGGAATCCCAATTGCAAGATCTGCCCTCCGGCTTTACACGCCAAGAAGACGCATCCCGATCGGCTGCCCACGGACAGCAAGGTCCGGTTTTTATTCGCTTTCTGATGATGGATTTCAATCGAACATCCCTTTTGCTTTAGCGTTAATTCAGCCGGTAGTTTTGACTTGAATTTAGTTAAATCCGCCCAAAGGATAAGCCAATTGATCGGTAATGACAATGTCAATTCTCCGGCTATCTTATCAGCTCCGCAAGATGCTTTACGAGGACACGAGGGGCTGGGCCAAGAAATTGTCTTCTTCATTGAGTTCTCGATTCCCC
This sequence comes from Ottelia alismoides, assembly GCA_037367405.1. Classification (NCBI taxonomy): domain Eukaryota; kingdom Viridiplantae; phylum Streptophyta; class Magnoliopsida; order Alismatales; family Hydrocharitaceae; genus Ottelia; species Ottelia alismoides. The sequence continues at coordinate 342,926 of JAZKJV010009615.1, read as the reverse complement.
ATCATGTATCCTGACACTAATGCAGTGCAGAGGTGGAACAGATTCTTCATCGTCACTTGCTTACTCGCTATCTTTGTGGACCCTCTTTTCTTTTTCGTGTTGGCCGTGAAGCAGGTTTGTCAAAATGAGTGTTTAATGTTCCTTTGTTCATACCATGGAGGATCGTAGTTGTTGTGCCTAGCTTAAAATTTTGAATATAAAAGTCATCATGTTTATGGTATTTGCAACAAGATGGTGCACATCTTTTACACAAGTACGGTACAACAACAACAACAACAAAGCCTTTTCCCACAATTAAGTAGGGTCATGCAACAAGATGGTGCACATCTTTTACACAAGTACGGTATTTACCATAAAAAAATTTCATCATTCAATTTTATCAGTTTTGATGAGGATTTAATGTGGCTAGGTTGTTATGTAGGTTTAGTGAGGAAAGGTCATTAACATTTTTACTTTTCAGCAACTTCCTGGGCTAAGTTACTTTTTTTCTCACCAGACTTTGGTTGCAAGGTCATTCCAAGTGTGTGTTTAACTACTCGAGAACTTCTATCGCTACTGTTAGTAATGTACTTTACAGTTCTTAAATTATTATTCCTGTAACCTCGTTGGGGCACTTATCTATTTTCTCTCTTTTTGGGTTCTCTAGGGTTTTGTCCTATATAAGGACCCCTAGACCTCCAGAATAAGTCATGCAATTCCACTCTTTCATTGTTCTCCACATGGTATCTGAGCGGCGGTCCTACACTGGTGCTCGGACCTAATTCCCACCCACCACCGTTAGCCTCTTCCCTCTCCCGTGCTCGGGCCTACAGGCGCCTCCCTCTCCAACGGCGCTCCGCGCCTTCGCAGGCGCAACCAGCAGGGTGCTCTGCGCCTCTGCAGGCGCTCCACACCCAGGCTCCCAGCGGTGCTCCACCCCCCCCCCCCCCCCCCAGCGGTGGTCCGCTGCCTCCTGCACCTCCGTAGGTGCGCTACAAGCCCTCCCATGCGCTCCTGTACCTCCCCTGACACCGCCGGGAACTTCCAAGTGCTCCCCTTAGTCTCCACCAGTCGCTCCAACGGTGCCGCCAGGTGCTTCGCGCCTCCACCTCCACCCTCCTTCGCGTCTTTCTGTGGTTCCTGCAACTTCATTAGCCGATTCTTCTTGCATATCCATCCTCTTACAACTAGCATCCTCATAGATGCAATACTAAACATTAGTGATGCTTGATTGATCAAGACGACAGAAACTATCTAGGTCACTTTTTATTGACCTGTGCGACCACCATGACTTCTGCTGAGCCCAAGCCTCTGTATCCAACCTCTTCTGTAATGGTTTAGGACACATCTATCAAACTGAAGGGCTCTGAGAACTATGTACTATGGTCTAGACCATTCAAGGTATTTATTGGTGATCAGCGAAAGAACTATGTCCTAATCAAAGATCCTCCTAAGGAGACAGACAAGGACTATGATACCTGGTATGTGGGCAACCAACAGGTGATCACGTGGATGACCAACAGTATTGATCCAAATATTGCTTTGAATCTTCTCTACAAAAAGACTGCAATAGCAATGTGGGAGAGCTTGGAGAATACTTACTCCCAAAAGACAACCAAGTCCAAGCTTTCTGATATTTACACATGAATTTGGTCTGCAAATCAAGGAGATATATCCTTGATTGAATACTATCGACTCCTTACAGGCCTGTTTGAGGAGATCTTATTTTCCATCCTGCTTGTCGTGATAAATAGATAGGAGAACGTGCAGAGTGGCAAGGGTATTGATTCTTATTAGGATTACATCCACGATACAAGCCAGTGAAGGATCAATTTCTGACCGCTGCAACCCTACCCACTCTTGAGACCATCTTTGGTCGACTACAGGAGTTTGAGTCTCCTTCACCCCTCTGTCTGCTGAGACTACGTCACATGTTTTAGGGGATGACCTAACTACCAAGGGGGACGCGGACGTGAATTTGGCTGTGTTCGTGGTCGTGAGATTCGACGAGGGCGTGACTCAAGACGCAGACGCGGACATGATCCAACTACTGCTCGCTATCCAGCATGTACACATTGTGGACGCCTGAATCAACAGTCAGAACGCTGCTGGGCCAAGTTTGTCATGCCTCACAATGCCAACAGTAGCTATGAAACATCTTTCTATGAAGGCACCTATGATATTGCAGATGCCTCTCACATTTAGTCTTCCAGTGACAGTCAGCCTTCCTTTACTGCATCTGAATATGCTTAACTTCGACAACTGCTGCAGGACTCTGCCAGTGACACTGCTACTCCTGTTCCTACTGCTAGTCTGGCTACTACATCAAGTACAATTGCTAGCTCTGCTTCTACATCTGCTCGTGCGCGGATTATTGACTCGAGTGCCTCAAGTCATCTGACGGAAGAAGGTAGTCTTTTCACCTCGTCACGGCAATCTTCCAATGTTACTACTGTTTGTGTTGCCAACATAGCTCATTCCCCTGTTACTACTGCGAGGACTTTGGAGTTTTCCTCCAAACTCCAGTTTACTGGAGTTCATTGTGCTTCTGACTTTCCTCTTAGTCTATTATTTGTTTACAAGCTGTGCACTGAGCTTAACTGTCGAATTATATTTGATGAGTTTTGTTGTTATTTTTAGAACATCTAGACGAGACAGATTTTTGGTGAGGGACATGAGAAGAATTGTCTTTATTATCTTGTCATTCCCTTTAACTCTGGTTTTGTTGGTGCTTCGTCAATCTCTGCTAATCTTCTTCTCTGGCATCTTCGTCTTGGTCATCCATCTATCAAAGCTCTCTCTTTAATGTTTCCCGAACTCTCCATGCTCAAGCATTTTGAGTGTGAGGCATGTCAGTTCGGGAAACATCATCGAGCGATGTTCCCTCCTCGTACTGAACCTCGTCGTCAAATTCCATTCTCTTTAGTCTATTGTGATATTTAGGGACCCTGTTCGGTACATACTCTGAGTGGATATAAGTATTTTGTCATTTTTGTTGATGATTATAATAGGTCATATTGGGTCTATCTTTTAAAAGAACGTTCATAGATTAATAAAATTGTCAAAAATTTCTTATTACGTTTGGAATATTTTCTCCACGAGTATACAAATTTTCTGGTCTGATAATGCCCTGAAATTCACTCAACATGACCTAACAAATTTCTTTGCTTCCCAAGGTACCCTACATCAAATCTCTTGTCCCTATACGTCTCAACAAAACGGGATAGCATAGAGAAAACTCAGACATCTCCTAAATATTGCCCGCTCCCTTCTTACCCTGATGAAAGTTCCCAAGACCTATTGGGGTAATGCCAATTTTACTGCTGTTCATCTTAGTAACAGAATTCCGTCTACCACCTTAAATGGATCAACCCCATTCTCTTTACTCTACCCAACTGAGTCACCCTTTCCTCTTCCATTGCGAATTTTTGGTTGTGTGTGCTTTGTTCATAATTTTCACACAATAGACAAACTTTCCCCTCGTGCTATCAAATGTGTCTTCCTTGGTTATTCTCGCACTCAAAAAGGCTATATGTGTTATGATCCAATTGGGCATCATTATTATATTTCTGCATATGTAACCTTTTTTGAGCAGACCAATTTCTTCAATCAATCTGTTACAGATATCCCTTTGGATCTCCCACGGTCCCACCTCCACCCATTGTATATAAGCGATGAAAAATATCTTCACAACCAGATGTTCCTTTACCTACTTCTTTATTGCAGGATGATATGCCTTGTACAAGTGTCCCTTCCACTGCTATCCCTGATGCTCCTCATGAGCTTCCAATTGCTCTACATAGAACTAAGAGCCAATGTACTTCTCATCCCATGTCTTGTTTTACTTCCACTGCAGTATTATCTTCCACTGATAAACAATATGCATATGCTCTCATGGCTATTTCTATTCCGAGAGACCACCATAGTGCTTTACAGGATTCAAGATGGCGAAAGGCCATGGATGAAGAGATAGATGCTCTTATTTCCAGGGGGACATGGGATCTCATGCAGTGCCCCAAGGGGACTAGACTTGTGGCATGCAGATTAGTCTTCACGATCAAGCAGTCACCAGATAGGTCCATTGACAGATTGAAAGCTCGCCTTGTGGCCAAGGGCTTTACACAGACATATAGAGGGGATTACTTTGAGATATTCTCCACGGTTGCACGAATGGGGTCCATACGGACTATACTTTCAGTGACAGCTAATAATGCATGGCCTATCTTTCAGTTAAATGTGAAGAATGCATTCCTATATGACAATCTTGATGAGGAAGTGTACATGATGCATCATCCGGGTTATGAAGTCGAGAGGGAGTGTGTATGTCGACTTCACAAGGCCATATATGGCCTAAAACAGAGCCCAAGAGCATGGTTTGACAGATTTACTACGGAGATAAGCACTCTTGGCTTCCAGAGAACAACCTTTGATTATTTTGTGTTTGTCAGAAGACGAACAACCGGTACTGTAATGCTTGCAGTTTACGTGGATGATATGATTATCACAGGTGATGATAATAAAGGGAAAATAGAGACCAAGGCCTTCCTTCAGAAGGTGTTTGTTACCGGGGATCTTGGTCCACTATGCTATTTCTTGGGTGTAGAAGTGCTGCACACTATAGAGGGCCTACATCTCTCACAGAGGAAATACTGCATGGACATTCTTACTGAAGTCAGACTACTTGGATGTAAGCCCTCTGGTATTCCTATGGATCCAAAGAAACACTTCACATCATCTGATCTTGTCTTCGAAGATATTACTCGATATAGACGCCTGGTTGGCAAACTTCTTTACCTTACTGTCACCATACCATATATTTCTGATGCAGTAAGTAGATCTAGCCAACATATAGAGCAACCTTGTTATAGTCAATGGCATAATGTTCTTCAGATTCTACGATACTTGAAAGAATCACGATGGCGTGACCTTTTCTATGGGGCAAATTGGTACACCGATGTTATTGCATATGCTGATGCTGATTATGAAAGTTCATCAGAGGATCGACATTCCACCACGGGATATGCTATGATGGTTGGAGGAAACCTTGTTACTTGGAGAAGCAAGAAGCGGACTGTTGTATCCAGATCCAGTGCTGATGCAGAATACAGGGCAATGGCTCAAGCTACTTGTGAGATCACATGGTTATTAACTTTTATGTAAGAACTCGTTATTGTTGTTATTACTCCTACTCCACTTTACTATGAAAACAATACTGCTACATACATTGCCACGAATCCAGTGTTTCATGAGCGAACCAAGCATATAGAGGTTGACTGCCATTTTGTTCATGATGTTGTCAGAAGTGGAAGGATTACTACTCCTCACATCAATACAGATCTTCAGCTTGCAGATGTATTCACGAAGGCCTTACCCAAGAAGCGACTTTCCTGGATTGTTTCCAAGTGAGGCATGACTGATAAATATGCTCCAACTTGAGGGGGAGTGTTAGTAATGTACTCCACGGTTCTTAAATTGTTATTCCTGTAACCCCGTTGGGGGCACTTATGTATTTTCTCCCTGTGGGCTCTCTAGGGTTTTGTCCTATATAAGGACCCCTAGACCTCCAGAATAAGTCATGCAATTCCATTCTTTCGTTGTTCTCCATAACTACTAGTATTATTCACAACTGAACAAGTCAAAAGGCTTGCAGTAGTGGATATTGTGGATGGCCAGAACAAGATGGTGGACGTTAACAAGATGCAAGAAAGTTTGAAGGAGAATGTGCTTTGAGCTACTAGGAATTTTAGGAAGCACCAATAAGATGTGCGAGGCTATGAGAACTTACGTTTCACAACTAACCAAAGCTTGATGGTGGAGTACGTATGTATGGTAGAAACTTATAAGAAAAGGGGTATGTTTAAGAGAACACAAAAGCTTTGTAGCATCAGCTTAAAAGGATCGATTATAGAGGAAATATGTTTGGAATAGATAACACAAAGGACTTTGATCCATGGCTTGATTACCAATTCCTGCTTCAAGGCTATGTTGGCTATACTCAATGTATTAAAGCCATGTGCCTACTCTCTATGAGTTTCATGTAAACATCTTTTAATATCAATAAAAGCGGTCACCCCATCCACACAATATCAAGATTATGAAAAAAAGATTACACAAAGGACTGGGGAAGGAAAAAATCTTCCCATCTAAGGTGCATGAAGGATAGATATGAATGATGCTGAGCTTACTATCAAAACAATATGGATTTGTTTTGCATGTTTTGTTTTTTTCTTGGAGAAAAAAGGGAGGGCATCTACATCAGTGTCCACCCATAAAATATATTAATGACAACATAAGAAGTACAATTGCCCGATTCAGAGCATTGGCATATGTCACCACAGTCTCAACATAAAACCTCTAATAATGTAAAATCAAAGCATTCCTGACCAGCACGACCTAGACAACAACGAAAGGCCTAGTGCAATCTATATCATAGAAAAAGATAACAACCTTGAGATAAATCAACAAATCAAAAAACGAGATGTCCACCTAGTCCATCTTTGCCCCTCCAGTTGTCCCCAACCATAGAATATGAAAAGCAAAGTAGGTGCTCTACAACGTTCAGGTATCCAAACACAAGGAACATATGATGTCACCCCCATGCATAATCCTTTCTCTTTAAACCTTCACCATCGCTCAAGCCCTACGAAGCTACCACGGAAATTATCACTCTCAAGGTGCCTTCATTTCCTTGATTAATTATGGTCTCTCCCCCATGAAATCATTATCATGTATGTACAACCTATAAATCACATGATACACCATCTTTAAGAGAAATTCCCATCACACAAATCTAATGGTCGCTTCCCAAGGTCGGGCCCTCAATCATGCACAGGAGGCCTGGAAGATCTAAAGAGTCATGTAACCTTTGCTTAGAGAAATTTGAGGGAAAAGTTGGAGCCCACACGGATTTCTACAAGACGCTCCTTGAAAGAGAACACACAATAACATTGGGAAAAGATCACAAACACTCCCCTTTCAGACCTGTCATCCTTTTAGAATTGAAAGGAGCACCCATCATCGAGGATAGGAAATAGTAAATGCATCACGTCAGGATCCGAGCAGATTATCTTCCAGAAAATTGCCTCTGAGTCCCGTCATGCCCCACCATCGAAGAAGAGAAAAAGATATCATGCACAAGTCTACAAAGAAAGACATCATTCTATTCCAAAACCTCACAACTTACTTCATTAGCAATGCCTTGTTTATCTACTTTAGCCCACAAAATCTAATGCCACTGTTAATGAATAATCTACAAACTCCATCCCTATCCACCTGCACAATCCTCTAGCCCTCTCGACCTATATTAGATCATAAGAATCTATGCATCGGGCTCTCCTCCCACCTCCTTTATCCCTGCAGGTATCTTATGAACGAATGGATATTCGGATAATGGACATCATCAACTTTAAAAAACCAACCTCCACCTTTAGGTAGTCACCTTTTCCTCCACCCAATAAGCTTGCACTGAAATTCTCTAAGAATAATGTCCAGTCGGATTGGATTGCTGGCATCTACACATAGATAATAGTAACCCCACACAATTAACAATATGTTGAACAAGGAGTATTCCGAATCTGAGCACAAATTTCCAGATAACTCCTTTCATTATGCAAGAAGGAATAAATGTGGACTTCTCATTATTTATCGGAAAGCTGGATAACCCCCCAAAATATCCAAATAGTAGAATTACCTCTCGTCTTGTTGCCACCCTCATGAAGAAGGTATCATCCGCATATTACAACACATAGACAGACATTCATTGGTTCAATAACCTACACTTACTCCACCCTTAATGGCCTGATTAGTAGACCATGCCATATCATGTAATAATAGAGCAATGATGCAAGAGGGCCATGTGCCCGTTAACATTTAGTTCCCAGATTGCCACATGAATCTCGTTTGAGTTGAAGGTGTGTGTGCGTTCATTCCATTATGTTGATGTAATGGAAGAGGCCCCCAACCCCTGCCGAAGTCAGCTAAGTGTGGATGTGTGGCATGTCCTGCAATGGAAATATTCCATGGTCACCTGGCCCAACACCGTATCTCCCTAAATACGGCTACTCCATGGTCATCCAGCCCCCAATCTTTTCTTTCATTTTGAGAAGACATCATCAATCTGGCAGGAGGTGGAGATTGTCTGGCTGAACCTTCGGAATCTGGAGTTATTTTAGAATTCTTTGTTTGAAGCAAAGGATCATCCCTGAGAGGATCTATTACAACCACTTGCAATTATCTGGGCAATCTGGTTAGCCAGAAATAACATTCTTTTCTTTGCAACATTTTTACACTGAAAATGTAATCTTTCACTCTAAGACTCTTTTCGAGTTTTGGTTGTTGTAAGTCCTCCTGCTCTTATTCTCCATTTCATAATAAATCTGGGGCAGACACCATGGCGTGTTTCTCTTTTTTCTGGTCTAAAAAAGATAAAATAACTCTCAACATTGATCAACAACCAGGGGAGAAAATTATGTCTGCTAATGGATGGATACATCAACAATCTCCCATCACCAAGGCTTTCCCCACATCAAATGCAGTTTGCAACATGAATTCGTTGCGTCCAATCATATATTTAATTTGGGTCATCCTTTGGGCTCGAATTTAGAAAAGCCCATGTCTTTCTTCTTAGATTCCTTCCGTCTCACTTTTAGCAAGACTCTTCTGGTTAACACTAAGTGGTGGTTAAGGGATATTGAAATTATGATCTTGTGTTATCCAACTACGTATAAAGGCATTAAACCCAAAGGAGCATGCCATCCTAGGGAAACAAATGCTATCCATGTCAATCCATTTGATATTTGGTTAGTTTGTTCGCAAATGAGCACGTACCTTCCCTTTATGGTGATATTAAAGATTCTGGTAGAGTTATATGTATGGATTGATTGAAGCATGTGTGCAGTTCGGAAGGGCACATAAAGAGAGCACCAGAGGAGTAATTCCAATCTGTAACATAGCAGTGAAGCAATTTTTTTTACGTTCAAACATAAACATTGCCAGCACACCAAGTATTGACTTCACTTGTGGCCCAGATGCTTTGCTATGCCAACTATTAAATAGATATCTACTATGGGAAGTTTCACTTCTTCCAGATGTCTATTCTTCCCTTTATGTACACAACCCAACATGATTCTTTTCTTTATCACAATATAGACATTTGCCAATATATGCTTAGCTATTTTTTTATAGCTATTTATTGCATCAGCTATTCACCGTCTGTTTTCATTTTCTAGTACAGGAGTACAAATGCATAGTTTTTGATCGGTCATATGCTGTTGGAGTTGCAGTCGTTCGAAGTTTGACTGACTTCTTTTACTTAATACACATGATTCTTCAGGTTGATGGTATTTCTCACTCGCTGTCACATGTTTTTTTAAATATCGGACAGAATTTACCTTTTAAATATCGTTTGGCATCTTTTTAAACCATTTACTATAGTTGGTAGACTAATTTTTGAGTAACATGGTTTGGAGTTTTACATTTATGAGTTCTTACTTGAATTTAAGTTATAGCAGTGGAGCATGTCAAGATCCTGCGTGAGTACGTTTTCTCAGTGCATCATCCATTTTCTTTAAAAAAAGTTATGCTAGTGATTTAGTCCTTGATTGTAACATCCGGGATCCGTTAAACCCGAACTCGACCCGATTAGGATCCGATTAGCCCAATAAAGTTTATTGTCAATATTAGACAACCTAAAACGATCAAATGATCGTGAATCAAAAGTCGTTCGGGCGAAATCGACCCAAAATCGGTCGCATTGTAATGCATGCCGCGAAAAGCCGCGACGCGAATGCGGAAACCGTAAAACAAACCGAGACCGCCATGAGATCCGATTCGACGAAAGAAGACCAACGGAATTGACCGTTCGTCAATCGGAGGTCGTTTGATATTTTTAAATCACAAAATTTAATCTTAAACAAAAACCGTATCCGAAAATTTCGGGTATTCAAAACTCGACCGGAAGTATATCAATATTATACTCATTTTGACCGTCAATTTGAGACGATCAAAACGAGATATTGTGCATCAAAATCCGAGGCCCGAGGCGTAAATACAATCAACTTTAATCATTTCAAATAAATTGAGATAAAAAAATAAATAATATTCTCTTTGTACAGACTGTACAGGACGGCAGAGCATGACTGCCCTTTCTCTTGCCATTTGCTCTTCGGTAGCCCTCCATCTGGCCCAAAAAGACCTTACATTTGGCAACACCTCCTTGAGTTCCTTTCCTTATATATACTTAACACAAAACCCCTCCAATTCCCATCCGAAGGAAGCCAAACCCCCAGCTCTCTCTGCAATTAAGAAGCTGTTCAAATCCCTCGTCGGCTGCAGCTCAAGCAACAGGTTAGCATAAAATTCCGATGCCTCTTCCCCTATTTAGCCATTCCAAAGACATCAGCCTTTCCCGAAAACCCTTAAATCTTCTCCTTAAATCCTCTTCTTGTTGGGATTTGTTGCTCAACAGTTTTTGTAGATCAACATCCATGGTTGTTGCTTGAAATACTTCAAGAACTACTGGACCAACTGCTGTTCATTTCCTGGAAATCAGCCTTTGCATGTTGCAGTTGGGATCCCAAATTTGCATCTCAGAACTTAGGATTTAATTTAAGGTACAATCCCTCTTCCATCTTGCTGCCATACATGAGTTCAATTCCATTCTTTCATTCTTGAAGCCTTGCATGCACCATCTCCAGCCTCTTGTACAACCATCCTGTACATATACTCTTTTGATTTGGATATCTCCATCAAATGGAATTGCAAAAATTAAGTTTTTCTTTACTTAAGGTGCAACTGTTATTGTGGTTCTTGCTACAGATCAATTTTCTTATAATATAAATTCAGAAATTTAAACAAAAAAGGTTATTATTATTGCTGTTAAAAAAAATCTGACTGTTTTACATTGTAGATATGATCGTAGATCAGTTCTAAAAAAAAAATCCCATTAGCTTCTTGAGTATAAACTCTTATTATTTCTTTTTAAGCAGATTCCATGCTTATGGTATGAAAATACTTGTGTTTTCCATATACGAGTATAATTAGATGTGAGGAGTTTGCCTTGTTAAAGCATCATTTATTTGGACACTCCTATTTAGTAATCATATTTTGAGTTGATTACATTTGGATCTTACTATCCTTAAAATATAGATCGTAGAGAAATACTGTCATACTATGGTATGAAGTAGATTGATCTTACATATAATCTTATCAAGTTTATTTGATGCCAATGTTTTACACATGCATGCTCAAGTAACCCATTTCCTTTGCTGTCTACCAAGTCATTTTGACACATTCGGATCCTTAAAGTTAAACAAGGATGTTGTTTGTGTCTAATTCAAATCAGTTTCAAATGTTTTGAAAAAAATTAGTAGAATTTAATTAAGATATTATCACAGTAGTCCGTTAACTATAAAAATCGAGTGTGCAAATGTTTAAATATATAGTTAACAGGAATCAAATTTCTTTCATGAGAATTGATGCAGTTCTTTCAGGAGAACTGGTGCTTAATGTAAAAAGAAATTAAGTTCTTTGAGCAAAATAATTACTTATGCAATTAAACTACTCCCATGTTTCCATGATACCACCAGGTTGTTAAATACTAGAATAGGCTAATTGTTTATGATGATGCCATGATTTGTCAATGATAACAATTTCCTGTTTGCAAATAATATTAAGCATATTATGTTCTTAAGCTCGAACAGATACATCCTAAATAAATAGGTCTGAATGCCTTTAAATAGTTATATTATGAAACATTTGAAAGATCGTCTACTATTTAACCAATTATTTACAAATACAGATGCACATATGATGGTGTTGAGGTAGTAGCATACAATACAATTAAATTACAGCATCTATAGGACCCTTAGATTGTCGCATCTATTTACGACATTATTGTTGGCAAAGATCTACACTTACAAAAGATATATGTTTTCCTGTATACAAGTCACACCTATCAATTAAAATTGGAATATATGTTATCTTACTCTGTCTGGATATTTACCATCACACTAAAGACAACCACATTAAGTTTTGATACAGAGTATATAGATCAGGAATTTATGTGTATGCTGTAATTGTACATATCTTTAATAAAATCTATCTTTTGAGTAGGCATATCTTGTCTTATCCACTCCATAATGAAAATTCATTATTTTGTTAACACACGAGAGAGAGAGAGCCATTAAGTTAGCACCAACGCCTCTTCCACTAAACGGGAAAAATGTCAGCCGAGATCTTTTATATTGATTATATATACATTTCTACTTAATAAAGCCATACTTCCAATAAACTAACTTTGCCGAAATTGTGTGGCAGTACTTCAATAAACTTTTGGTTAAGTGAAAGTGCTTAGTGTTTGAGTGTTCTCTCATAATCAGATTAGGAGTTATCATAATGATTTGAATACACCTTCAAGGATAAAGCATGCTCATCATCTGATTCTGAACAGTATGTATGTAAGATTGTATATCAGTGTGTAATGATAATTAATAGAGCCGGTCAGGCTGAATCTTACACTTGACTGTGCGAGGGCGCGGTGACCCTCAACTGGGCGGAGGAAAGGAAGCCCAGTTTGGGCAGCGGCCGCCAAGTGCGCGGGTCTAGGATCCCAGTCCCCCTTCGGTTTTTAACGTGAGCTCACAGTGTTTTTACGCCTCGTTGGGATCCCGACTTTAGACCATTCCGCTGACCCTGTTTTAGGATACCCAGGCGGGGGATCCTTGGTTTTCAGTTTTACGTACGAGCTCGGTTGCCCGTTACCGGTCGGGCTGTTTTCTAGAGCGACTTTTCCGGGAAGTCCCTCTCACCCGTCTCAGTGGCGTAGTTTGGGAGTGTAGACCTATCCCTCTATTGGACCGTCATTCCAATTAGAGGGCGAGACGGAAGAGCCTTTTTTTGGCTTCTTCACCGCTTGAGTTTTTTCTTCGCCAACAGACTTGGCGATGTTACATCCAGATCATCCATATCTATATCTACATCATCTAGAGTTACATTTAGGTTGTTGCACAGAGGTTTGAAGGGATTGGTTTTACATCCAGATCATCCATTTCTATATCTACATCATATAGAGTTACATCTGAGACAGTTGCACTTGAGGTTTTAAGGGGTTACAATTAAAGTTGAATAAATGGGAAAGACTATAATCTAATTCGAAATCTCATTAAGCTAGTGGACGTGTTGGGAACTTAGTTAGGATGCATTATACAACACCGCATGCCTACGGAGGCACCCCAACCCTAAGACATTCCTCAAGTCTTAGAGTCATAGTGTGAGGTTTCACAAGAACCAAGACCACAGACTATCCACTAGACTTAAGACTTTAATAAATCTTTATATCTTCTCATCTCACCTTTCCCATCATCAAAAATCCATAAATATGATCTCTGAGCACTATGAGAATAAAATATACAATCACTTACGATAGAAATATGCTTATGAGGGGAATGTTGGGATAATAGCTAATCATAAGAGGTACTTACTAGAATTTGGAAACCCTTTTCAATTGCAAGTAGAATTAAATTTTAATTTGAGTTGCTCATGCCTCTCTACTTGTTTTCTTTTGAAAATAATAAATGCCTGTTATTTTATAAGTTTTTGGGAGGTACCAGCAACCGCTGACGCCTCTTCTTTCCTAACGTGTTTGGTAGGCAAACATCCTGCAGTTTAGTAGCAGTTCCGTAGCTATACATGCTTCCTGGAGATAAGTATACACTAGACGGTATGATTTACTTTATCTCAGTTTTTGTTCAATTTATAATGTATTATGTTTCTTTCTCTTCAGTCAGATTTTGGGATATACTATATGTATGTCAGACTTTGGACATGTAAAATATATGGAAGTTAATGAAATGAGATTTTGGTGACCATTGTTCTATGAGTTTGTGGTTATAAATGTTGATGTGAATGTCAGATGAAATTAGTTCATTCGCGAAAATTTTTTCCCCGTACTTTCAGTAACTTAATGCGATAGTAATGAATGTTGTAACGCGAAATGTGTGATTAACGGGTATCCGGATCCTGAGGGGTTCACAGTTTGGTATCAGAGCAGTGGTACCCCGATACGCACATTTGCAGTATTTCAATTCCGATCGCATTAAGTTCTCGGATAGCGTCAGTCTTCCGACTTATCGTGAGTCCGAGAAGGGAAATATGACATTCAGATTCAATTACCACAGCTGTCACCAATTTCATTAATTTTCATATTATATCCCAAGAAGAGAAAAACATATATCATATTATCTGCGAACCATTGATTTTATGACTAATAAATGGTTCTCATGCAGAGTCATGTCATCCCGACCAGACCAGGAGATGACTAACAAACTAGCACACATACTGACTACTCGTATCGACCTTTCCATAGTCTATTTGATTCTAGTGTGACACATTCTTTTCTTACTTCGAGGCTACTTGCTTCTTTAGGTAGAGTCGCAGAGACTCTCTCTTCTTCATATCACATTCAAGGGCCAGGTGGCCAATTGGTTGTTATTTCTTAGATAGTTAGGCACTTGCTCGTACTGATTGAAGGACACAAGATGCTCGCAGATTGTTTACTCCTACAGCTTGATGAGTTTACCTTGATTCTAGGCATGGATTGGTGATCTGCTCATCATGCACTTGTTGATTGCTTTAGGAAGACAGTTGTCTTTAGGATTCCAGGTTTACCCGAGTTCACTTTTGAGAGTGCTATACATGACTCCACCACGAAGTGTAATTCAATGTTGCGAGCTCAACGACTTGTTGGTTAGGGTTGTGATTCAAATCTTGCATTTGTTCGGGAGATATCTGATCAGGAGCCGATGACACAGGACATCAGAATAGTATCTGAATATCCAGATATGTTTCCTGATGAGCTACCAGGATTTTCTCCTGAGAGAGAGATCGAGTTCGAGATCACATTATTACCAGACACCCACCCAATCTCGATGGCTCCTTACCGTATGGCACCAACTGAGTTGCAGGAGCTGAAGGTGTAGTTACAGGAGTTACTTGATTTGTGATTCGTGAGACCGAGCACTTCACCTTGGGGTGCTCCGGTTCTATTTGTCAAGAAGAAGGATGGATCCAAAAGACTGTGTGTTGATTACAGGCAGCTGAACAAGAGAACGGTGAAGAACCGTTATCCTTTGCCACGTATCGATGATTTGTTTGACCAGCTCCAGGGATCTTTGGTTTTCTCGAAGATCGATCTTCGCTCCGACTACCATCAGCTGAGGATTCGCGAGATGGACATTCCGAAGACAGCCTTCAGGATGCGCTATGGACGCTACAAGTTTGAAGTCGTTTGGACACACCAATGCACCTGTGGCTTTTATGGATATGATGAACAGGATCTTCTGTCCATACTTGGACAAGTTTGTAGTGTTCATAGATGATGTGCTCATATACTCACGGAATGAATGGGATCATGCAAATGATCTACGAATTGTTTAGGACACATTGCGAGAGCACAAGCTATATGCCAAGTTGAGCAAGTGTGAGTTTTGGTTATCTCAGGTCTCGTTTCTCGGGCATGTCATTTCTAGAGCAGGCATTGCAGTTGATCCTGCGAAGATAGATGCAGTTATGTCTTGGGAGCAGCCCAAGACTGTCACGCAGATTCGGAGCTTCCTTGAGCTAGCAGGTTATTACAGACGCTTTGTCAACGGATTTTTACGCATCGTTCGTCCTTTGATATGGTTGACGCAGAAGGGAGTTCCATTCATTTGGGACAATTCATGTGAGCAAGCCTTCCAGACACTGAAGAAGATGTTGACTACAACGCCTATTCTCGCTCTTTCTTCAGGCACTCAGGACTATGCAGTCTACACAGATGCATCCGGAGAAGGTCTAGGAGCAGTGTTGATGCAGAGAGGATAGGTGATTGCTTACGCATCACGGCAGTTGAGACCGCATAAGCAGAACTACCCCACACATGACTTGGAGTTAGCAGCAGTTGTCTTCGCCTTGAAGATCTGGCGCCACTATCTTTATGGGGTGTGTTCATTTAATATAAAATATACTGGGGTGAACACCATCGCGTGTCTCCCCCTTTTTTGAGCTTTAAAAAAAACTATCTTTATGGGGTGAACTTCAAGATTTTCACTGATCATAAGAGCCTGAAGTACATCTTTGATCAGAATGAGCTGAACATGAGGCAGCGTACATGGCTCGAGCTGCAAAAAGATTATGATTGTACGATCTCTTACCATCCCGGTAAGGGAAACATAGTAGCCGATGCACTGAGCAGGAGAGCACATGCTGATGGTACGGCAAACTGGTTATATACATGGGATACACCCGCCGCTTTGACTGATTGATATCCTCAGGAGAGCGCATCCATTTCTACCGCCGTGCCTCCACGATTCAACAGTTTGTGGGATCGCATTGTTGAAGGCCAGAAGACAGATCCTTGGATCCGAGATAGATACATGCGCGCCATCAAGGATGAATTTAATGATTTTGTTGTGACAGAGTCCATTTTATAGAAGGCAGGTCGAGTCGTTGTGCCTAACGACGAGCAGTTACATAGAGATATTCTTGATGAGGCACACAGTTCACGGTTATCGATCCATCCAGGTAGCACGAAGATGTACCGTGATCTGCGCCGACATTTCTGGTGGGATGGAATGAAGCGCGATGTGGCGCTACATGTCAGCAGATGCATGACATGTCAGATGGTCAAGGCCGAGCACAGGAGATCACCAAGATTATTGCAGTCTCTCCCCATTCCCGAGTTGAAGTGGGAGAGCATCTCTATGGATTTTGTCACAGGATTACCAAAGACACCGGGTGGTCATGATTCCATTTGGGTTGTTGTTGATAGGTTGACCAAGTCAGCTCATTTCATACCTGTCAACACGACTTACACTCCATCCAGATTGGCCAAGTTATATGTGCAGAACATCATCGGACTACATGGTATACCACGAGAGGTGGTGTCTGACAGAAATTCGAGATTTATATCGCACTATTGACATCCGTTCATGTCGGCACTACAGACAGAGCTGAAAATGAGTTCTGCATATCATCCACAGACAGATGGGCAGAGTGAGCGTACCATCCAGACGCTTGAGGATCTACTTCGCGCATGCACATTAGAGTGGGGAAGGTGGCATACCGAGTAGCCCTTCCTCCACATCTTTCCGCTATCCATGATGTCTTCCATGTATCCAACTTGAGGAAATATGTGCATAACCTCGACACGTCATCAGTTACGAAAATCAAAACGTAGAGCCAGATCTGACTTATGAGGAGAAGCCAGTCCAGATAGTTGACCGTGCTGTGAAGAAGCTTCGCAGCAAGGAGATTCCATTGGTCAAGGTGTTGTGGCACCGACACGGCGTCGAAGAAGCGACGTGGGAGACCGAAGTCGACATGCGAGCACGATACCCGCAACTTTTCTGATGTAATCATCAAAACAAGCTTTTGTAATTAGATATACGTTCAAATATATGGCTTCTTTTCCCTTTGAGGTTTTTATGGGTTTAAAACCCTTTGAGGTTTTTATGGACATAGGAAATTCCAACAAGACACCTAATAGCCTTAACTCGAGTCTCGAGGACGAGACTCCCTTTGAGGTTTTTATAATTGTAACATCCGGGATCCGTTAAACCCGAACTCGACCCGATTAGGATCCGATTAGCCCAATAAAGTTTATTGTCAATATTAGACAACCTAAAACGATCAAATGATCGTGAATCAAAAGTCGTTCGGGCGAAATCGACCCAAAATCGGTCGCATTGTAATGCATGCCGCGAAAAGCCGCGACGCGAATGCGGAAACCGTAAAACAAACCGAGATCGCCATGAGATCCGATTCGACGAAAGAAGACCAACGGAATTGACCGTTCGTCAATCGGAGGTCGTTTGATATTTTTAAATCACAAAATTTAATCTTAAACAAAAACCGTATCCGAAAATTCCGGGTATTCAAAACTCGACCGGAAGTATATCAATATTATACTCATTTTGACCGTCAATTTGAGACGATCAAAACGAGATATTGTGCATCAAAATCCGAGGCCCGAGGCGTAAATACAATCAACTTTAATCATTTCAAATAAACTGAGATAAAAAAATAAATAATATTCTCTTTGTACAGACTGTACAGGACGGCAGAGCATGACTGCCCTTTCTCTTGCCATTTGCTCTTCGGTAGCCCTCCATCTGGCCCAAAAAGACCTTACATTTGGCAACACCTCCTTGAGTTCCTTTCCTTATATATACTTAACACAAAACCCCTCCAATTCCCATCCGAAGGAAGCCAAACCCCCAGCTCTCTCTGCAATTAAGAAGCTGTTCAAATCCCTCGTCGGCTGCAGCTCAAGCAACAGGTTAGCATAAAATTCCGATGCCTCTTCCCCTATTTAGCCATTCCAAAGACATCAGCCTTTCCCGAAAACCCTTAAATCTTCTCCTTAAATCCTCTTCTTGTTGGGATTTGTTGCTCAACAGTTTTTGTAGATCAACATCCATGGTTGTTGCTTGAAATACTTCAAGAACTACTGGACCAACTGCTGTTCATTTCCTGGAAATCAGCCTTTGCATGTTGCAGTTGGGATCCCAAATTTGCATCTCAGAACTTAGGATTTAATTTAAGGTACAATCCCTCTTCCATCTTGCTGCCATACATGAGTTCAATTCCATTCTTTCATTCTTGAAGCCTTGCATGCACCATCTCCAGCCTCTTGTACAACCATCCTGTACATATACTCTTTTGATTTGGATATCTCCATCAAATGGAATTGCAAAAATTAAGTTTTTCTTTACTTAAGGTGCAACTGTTATTGTGGTTCTTGCTACAGATCAATTTTCTTATAATATAAATTCAGAAATTTAAACAAAAAAGGTTATTATTATTGCTGTTAAAAAAAATCTGACTGTTTTACATTGTAGATATGATCGTAGATCAGTTCTAAAAAAAAAATCCCATTAGCTTCTTGAGTATAAACTCTTATTATTTCTTTTTAAGCAGATTCCATGCTTATGGTATGAAAATACTTGTGTTTTCCATATACGAGTATAATTAGATGTGAGGAGTTTGCCTTGTTAAAGCATCATTTATTTGGACACTCCTATTTAGTAATCATATTTTGAGTTGATTACATTTGGATCTTACTATCCTTAAAATATAGATCGTAGAGAAATACTGTCATACTATGGTATGAAGTAGATTGATCTTACATATAATCTTATCAAGTTTATTTGATGCCAATGTTTTACACATGCATGCTCAAGTAACCCATTTCCTTTGCTGTCTACCAAGTCATTTTGACACATTCGGATCCTTAAAGTTAAACAAGGATGTTGTTTGTGTCTAATTCAAATCAGTTTCAAATGTTTTGAAAAAAATTAGTAGAATTTAATTAAGATATTATCACAGTAGTCCGTTAACTATAAAAATCGAGTGTGCAAATGTTTAAATATATAGTTAACAGGAATCAAATTTCTTTCATGAGAATTGATGCAGTTCTTTCAGGAGAACTGATGCTTAATGTAAAAAGAAATTAAGTTCTTTGAGCAAAATAATTACTTATGCAATTAAACTACTCCCATGTTTCCATGATACCACCAGGTTGTTAAATACTAGAATAGGCTAATTGTTTATGATGATGCCATGATTTGTCAATGATAACAATTTCCTGTTTGCAAATAATATTAAGCATATTATGTTCTTAAGCTCGAACAGATACATCCTAAATAAATAGGTCTGAATGCCTTTAAATAGTTATATTATGAAACATTTGAAAGATCGTCTACTATTTAACCAATTATTTACAAATACAGATGCACATATGATGGTGTTGAGGTAGTAGCATACAATACAATTAAATTACAGCATCTATAGGACCCTTAGATTGTCGCATCTATTTACGACATTATTGTTGGCAAAGATCTACACTTACAAAAGATATATGTTTTCCTGTATACAAGTCACACCTATCAATTAAAATTGGAATATATGTTATCTTACTCTGTCTGGATATTTACCATCACACTAAAGACAACCACATTAAGTTTTGATACAGAGTATATAGATCAGGAATTTATGTGTATGCTGTAATTGTACATATCTTTAATAAAATCTATCTTTTGAGTAGGCATATCTTGTCTTATCCACTCCATAATGAAAATTCATTATTTTGTTAACACACGAGAGAGAGAGAGCCATTAAGTTAGCACCAACGCCTCTTCCACTAAACGGGAAAAATGTCAGCCGAGATCTTTTATATTGATTATATATACATTTCTACTTAATAAAGCCATACTTCCAATAAACTAACTTTGCCGAAATTGTGTGGCAGTACTTCAATAAACTTTTGGTTAAGTGAAAGTGCTTAGTGTTTGAGTGTTCTCTCATAATCAGATTAGGAGTTATCATAATGATTTGAATACACCTTCAAGGATAAAGCATGCTCATCATCTGATTCTGAACAGTATGTATGTAAGATTGTATATCAGTGTGTAATGATAATTAATAGAGCCGGTCAGGCTGAATCTTACACTTGACTGTGCGAGGGCGCGGTGACCCTCAACTGGGCGGAGGAAAGGAAGCCCAGTTTGGGCAGCGGCCGCCAAGTGCGCGGGTCTAGGATCCCAGTCCCCCTTCGGTTTTTAACGTGAGCTCACAGTGTTTTTACGCCTCGTTGGGATCCCGACTTTAGACCATTCCGCTGACCCTGTTTTAGGATACCCAGGCGGGGGATCCTTGGTTTTCAGTTTTACGTACGAGCTCGGTTGCCCGTTACCGGTCGGGCTGTTTTCTAGAGCGACTTTTCCGGGAAGTCCCTCTCACCCGTCTCAGTGGCGTAGTTTGGGAGTGTAGACCTATCCCTCTATTGGACCGTCATTCCAATTAGAGGGCGAGACGGAAGAGCCTTTTTTTGGCTTCTTCACCGCTTGAGTTTTTTCTTCGCCAACAGACTTGGCGATGTTACATCCAGATCATCCATATCTATATCTACATCATCTAGAGTTACATTTAGGTTGTTGCACAGAGGTTTGAAGGGATTGGTTTTACATCCAGATCATCCATTTCTATATCTACATCATATAGAGTTACATCTGAGACAGTTGCACTTGAGGTTTTAAGGGGTTACAATTAAAGTTGAATAAATGGGAAAGACTATAATCTAATTCGAAATCTCATTAAGCTAGTGGACGTGTTGGGAACTTAGTTAGGATGCATTATACAACACCGCATGCCTACGGAGGCACCCCAACCCTAAGACATTCCTCAAGTCTTAGAGTCATAGTGTGAGGTTTCACAAGAACCAAGACCACAGACTATCCACTAGACTTAAGACTTTAATAAATCTTTATATCTTCTCATCTCACCTTTCCCATCATCAAAAATCCATAAATATGATCTCTGAGCACTATGAGAATAAAATATACAATCACTTACGATAGAAATATGCTTATGAGGGGAATGTTGGGATAATAGCTAATCATAAGAGGTACTTACTAGAATTTGGAAACCCTTTTCAATTGCAAGTAGAATTAAATTTTAATTTGAGTTGCTCATGCCTCTCTACTTGTTTTCTTTTGAAAATAATAAATGCCTGTTATTTTATAAGTTTTTGGGAGGTACCAGCAACCGCTGACGCCTCTTCTTTCCTAACGTGTTTGGCAGGCAAACAGCCTGCAGTTTAGTAGCAGTTCCGTAGCTATACATGCTTCCTGGAGATAAGTATACACTAGACGGTATGATTTACTTTGTCTCAGTTTTTGTTCAATTTATAATGTATTATGTTTCTTTCTCTTCAGTCAGATTTTGGGATATACTATATGTATGTCAGACTTTGGACATGTAAAATATATGGAAGTTAATGAAATGAGATTTTGGTGACCATTGTTCTATGAGTTTGTGGTTATAAATGTTGATGTGAATGTCAGATGAAATTAGTTCATTCGCGAAAAATTTTTCCCCGTACTTTCAGTAACTTAATGCGATAGTAATGAATGTTGTAACGCGAAATGTGTGATTAACGGGTATCCGGATCCTGAGGGGTTCACATTGATAAGGTCTAAATCATACAGGTAATATGCGTTAACATACCATGGCTTGATTCAGGCCAAAAACAATTGTATTTTTTTATGATTCTATTTTTAATTCTTCGCAAAAGCTTCATCAAGGGTTATGTTCAATACTAAATTTAGGTTAATCGTGAGATGATGACTCATAACAACTTGTTTGGTTCTGTTCATGGCCTCTGTGGAGATATATTCATGTTTACGTACGGTTTTCTCAATTTATTTTTATTTCATCTATCTTCTGCAATTTACTCATATGTCTCTCCTCTATATAAGAGAGCCTAGGGTTGCATGGAATAAACAAGTTTTCTCATTTTCCCAACATGGTATCAGAGCGACGGTTCTAGATTAAAGCTCTCGTGCCCAGAAACCCTAATCCTAACCTCATCGCACTCAGGTGTGCCGCCATTACCGTTGCACCTCTCTCTCTTGTGGTTGCGCTGCGGCACCTCCCTCTTCTTCGAGTGCGCCGCCGTCGCATCTCTCCCTCTGCTACTGCATGCGGCACATGCCACCGCGGGAACACAACTAGTGCGTGTGCCTTCAGCGGGGATCTTAGGGCCACCATTAACGGCTTCGACGTACACATCGGAGTTCACTATTGGTTGATGGGGTTGGTTGCTTGAGTCTGCACATGTAACCAAATCCCCTTATGTCTGTGTAGACAAAGTTTTCTAGTCTACAATCCTAATCTTCTCTGGCCAGCAATATGTCAGAATGTAAAGTTGATATCCCCGCCACATGCGCCTTTCGTGGTCCTGCGTCGATAGTCAAGATGGACGAGTCAAATTATGAGCTATGGGCCATGCAGTTCATGAGCCTTATGAAGTTTATGGGTAAGAAGCACATTCTTACTGAAGATGAGCCGACGGAGAAGACATGGATACATGCCTCATGGGAGGCGGACGATGCCTATACACAAGTCTATCTGGTACATTAACACCCAAAGATAGCCAATGATGTTCTGTACCTGCCACTGCAAAGGCAATGTTGGATATTCTTGCTGCAACCTATTCACATTCAAAGAATGAGACAAATATTCTACAACTTCAGCATGATATTTTTACCATAGGGCAGAACGGACGACCACTTCATGCATACCACACAACCCTACAGGGAATGTTTGAAAGGCTCCACAATTATGCCTCTCACAGTGACTCCTGAACAACAGAAGACATATTGGAATGACACAATGGTTGGTATTTTCCTGGCCTCACTAGACTCATTATTTTTTTTAGGCTTAAAAAAGGGGGACGCACTCAACGGTGCTCGCCCCAATGCATTAAAAGGAAAGAAAGAGAAATACTTACAAGAGGTAGGCAGCTAACAGGAGTACAAAAGGTACAGAAAACAGAAGGTAACGAGAGGGGATACCCCCAATACACATGCAATAACTAGTTAGAGGACCAATCACTAGACTCATTATATAAGGCAACATCTTCACAGATCTTGGCAGATGCTACTATTCCTCCCATGGAGGAGGAAGCCTTCCATAGATTGAGTCGGATCAATGTTTCATCCCCTACTCCAATGTCGAATTCATCTGCTATGGTAGCCTCCCGTGGAAGGGAAGGTGCCTCTCAGTTTCGAGGTCGTGAACCATGTGGTAGAGGAGGCCGTTTCCGTCCACCATGTACCTACTGTCATCACTTGGTTCATATAGATGATATATGCTACTCCAAGCATGGTTTTCTAGCACAGACACGAGTTGCTAAACATGATACGTCTCCAGTGCCTTTGTCTTCCTTCGAGCAGAGATATGATGATCTTGTTTCTCGTCTGAGGGACATTATGTCTCCTGCCAGTTCTGGTGACTCATCTACTTCCGACGTGGCAGTCTCTGCTGGAGCCAGTACCTCAAGTAGTATTTTTGCATTTACTTCTTGTCATGACCCTGGTATTATAGAGTGGATTATGGACTTCAGGGTGACACATCACTTGTGTGCGATAGAGATCAACTTACTGCTTACAAGCAAATTCCTCCAGGAAGAACAATTGTTATAGCCGATGGGACTCATTCCCCCATTACAGGACATGAGGAGATCAGTTTGACACCATCTATGCGTCTACAGTGTGTGTTGCATGCTCCAAATTTTTCTATGAATTTATTCCTATCACTCAGCTTATGAAAGATTTAAATTACTATGCTATATTTGACCCATTGTCTCTTGTATTTCAGGACATACTTATTGCAGGGTGATTGGTTGTGACCGTAAGCAGGGAGGTCTCTGCCGATTGATCTAAACTCAATGTGCCGAATTATCATCTCACTCAACTGCCAGTTCGTTTATTTGGCATCTGCGCTTTGGTCATCTTCCCTTTCAGAAGTTACGTCATGTTCTTCCTCAGATCTCGGCTCAATCATCCTTCCAATGTGAGGTATGTCAGTTAGGAAAGCAGCATCGATCTGTCTTTCCTAGTCGTCGAAGTCGGAGTAGTAGCTCCCCTTTTGAGTTGTTTCATGTTGACATTTGAGATCCGAGTCGTGTCCCTGATCATCAGAGACACATGTTTTATTTAGTGGCGGTTGATGATTTTTCTCATTTGTCATGGGCGTTTCTAACGAAAAATAAACTGGATGCTGGAAGCTTAATTCAGACATTTGTCAATGAAGTGCATAATGTTTTTCTACTGGAGTCAAGATTGTGATGGCTGATAATGCATTAGAATTTTGTACTCATGTTCTTTCTCAGTTCTTTCCTTCACGTGGCATAATTCACCAGTGAACATGCGCCTATACTTCACAGCAAAATGGTGTCGCTCAACATCGACATATCCTTAATATCGCCCGTACTCTTATTCAGAGTTATGCTCCTCACTCGTTCTGGGGTGATGCGATCCTTACTGCATGCTATCTTATCAATCACATGCCCTCATTTGTTTTGGGAGAGAAGATTCCCTTCTCAATTACATTTCTAGAGAAGGAGTTAAACTATCTTGGTCCTCGTGTTTTTGGATCAGTCGCATTTGTCCACTACTTATCTCTTGAGGTTGACAAGCTCCATCCTAAAGCTGTCAAATGTATTTTGTGGGATATTCCAGGATTCAGAAGGGGTATGGATGCTATGATCCACTTCAAAGGAAGTACTACATCAGTGCAGATGTCACGTTGTTTGAGTCCGCAATGTATTTTTCTCCAACAGGTGACTGTCTGGTTTCTTCAGATAGAGATGGTGACGTATACGTGCCACCTCCACCGCTACCACCACCATCATCAACACCATTCTCGCCATCATCCTCTCCTATCCTACCACATATTATTCTTATTCCACATTTACCACTTCACTACAATCGGCAACCTCCTCCTTTTCATGATCATAGCTCGTCATCCAGCATGCCACATGTATATAACAACAACAAAGCCTTTTCCCACAATTAAGTAGGGTCGACTACATGGATTCTTCGCCTCCATTCAGATCTATCTTGGGTCAATTTCGGATTTATATCCAAAAAACTAAGATCCCTTCGTATAGTCTCTTTCCAACACTTCTTGGGCCGTCCTCGCCCTCTCTTAGCCGGCTCACCATCCTACCACTTGCATCTCCTAACCGGTGCATCAGTTGACCTTCTTTGCAAATGACCAAACCATCTTAAGCGGTTTTCTCGCATCTTATCCTCGATCGGAGCTACACCAACTTTCTTTCTGATTGCATCATTCCGAATCCTATCTTTACGTGTACGTCCACACATCCATCTTAGCATTTTCATTTCTGCTACAGCCATTCTCTGCACATGTCTGTGGTTCACAGGCTAACATTCAGAACCATAAAGCATAGCAGGTCTCACGGCTGCTTTGTAAAACTTTCATTTAATTTTTAAAGGAATTTTCTTATCACAGAGAATTGCGGAGGCTCCTCTCCACTTTAGCCAGCCTGCATTTATTCTATTAGTAACATCTCCATCAATTTCCCCATCATATTGCAAAATAGATCCCAGATATCTAAAAGAATCTCTCTTCTGAATGTTATCGTCACCAATCTTCACCTCGATTCCTTCACCATTGCTTCCATCAAAGGTGCATTCCATGTATTCCGTCTTAGCCCTACTTATACGAAAACCTTTAGTCTCCAATGCATGTCTTCAAACCTCAAGCTTCTCATTTACTCCATCTCTAGTCTCGTCAATCAACACAATATCATCAGCAAATAACATACACCAAGGTAACTCATCCTGAATGTGACTTGTCAACTCGTCCATAATCAAAGTAAAAAAGAAATGGACTCAAAGCTGAACCTTGATGTAAACCAATGT
The DNA here is from genome assembly GCA_037367405.1 of Ottelia alismoides. NCBI lineage: Eukaryota > Viridiplantae > Streptophyta > Magnoliopsida > Alismatales > Hydrocharitaceae > Ottelia > Ottelia alismoides. Next base: position 316,680 of record JAZKJV010009615.1, on the reverse strand, counting down.
TGATATCAAAATAGTCAGTCTTCCCCGTCGGGGTCCTTACACAAGATAAAGCCCTATCATACAGATCCTTTATGAGATTAATGTATAGGACATGTACATGTCTCTTCTCCAAAACTCTCCACAGTATCTCTCGTGGGACGGAATCATAAGCCTTCTCCAAATCAATAAAGATCATATGGAGATTCTTCCTTTTAGCTCTATAAATCTCCATTGTTCTCCTCAGCAAATGGATGGCTTCAATAGTTGAGCGATCTGGTATGAATCCGAATTGGTTTTCTTTTATTTGGGAAACTTGTCTCAACCTTCTTTCGATCACACGTTCCCAAATTTTCATAGTGTGACTCATCAGCTTGATACCTCTGTAATTTGAACAATTTTGAATGTCTCCTTTGTTCTTATAAAGAGGCACCACGATACTCCTCCAATCTTCAGGCATTTTCTTGCTTCGCCAAATAACAATGAATAGATTCGTAAGCCAAGTCAAACCACGCTCACATAAAACTTTCCATACTTCTACAGGGATGTCATCCGGTCCAACACCTTCCCAGGTCTCATAACCTTCAAAGCCTCCTCTACTTCTTTTCTTCGTATTCGTCTATAGCATGCACGATTCAAGTAACTTTCACTACTAGCTAGATCACCCAAAGTGATCTCTCTATTTCCTTCTCCAATGAAAAGTTTATGGAAGTATTGCTCCCATCTAGTCTCTATATCCTTCTGAGTAACAAGCACGTGACCTTCCTCGTCCTTAATGCATCTCACTTGAGAAAGGTCTTTGGTCTTTCTTTCTCTTGCTTTGGCCAACCTGAATATATCCTTCTGGCCCTCCTTAGAGTTGAGATTTTTATACAAAACCTCATAAGCTTCTGACTTAGCTTCGCGTACAGCCTTCTTTGCTCCCTTCTTCGCTATTAAATAGTCTGTGACAGTTTCCTCTGTTCTATCCTTAGACATAGCTTTAAAGCAAGCTCTTTTAATTTTTAGCTTCTCTTGCACCCCTTCACTCCACCACCAAGCCTCCTTTTGACCCGGAGCTCCTCCTTTTGACTCGCCTAGCATCTCTTTGGCTACCTTTCGGATACAAGATGCTACTGCCTCCCACATCTCGTTTGCACTACCGCTACAATCCCAAGATAAGTCTTCTAAAACCTTCTCCCTGAAGCTTGATTGCTTCAGCGGAAGATTCCACCACCTAGTTTTAGTGATCTTAAGAACCTTCCTTTTCTTTACCAGCCCTTTTATTTGTAAATCCAAGACTAACAAGCGATGTTGGGTTGTCAAACTCTCTACAGGGATTACTTTGCAATCTTTGCAACACAACCGATCTCTTCTCCTCAACGCAAAGTAATCGATCTGTGTTCTAGTTGAGCCACTCTTATAAGTAATTAAATGCTCCTCACTCTTCTTGAAAAGAGTGTTTGCTATGAAAAGATCATATGCAGTTACAAAATCCAGAATGACTTTTCCCTCTTCGTTTCTATCCCCAAAACCATGTCCTCCATGCACACTTGCATACCCTGAAACATCTTTTCTCACATGTCCATTAAGATCTCCACCTATGCAAACCATCTCTCTTTGTGGGATTCCTTGTAAAATCTTATCCATATCCTCCCAAAAAGCTTGTTTAGTCCTTTCATCTAAACCAATTTGTGGTGCATAAACTGAGATGATATTCAGAATTTCTTCTTCAAGCACCAACTTTAGCAAAATAATCCGATCCCCAAATCTTTGCACCTCAACCACTCAATCCTTCAAATCTTTATGAACAACCACTCCAACACCGTTTCTGCCCTTATCTTTACATGAATACCAAAGTTTAAATCCTATCTTCTCGATCTCCCTTGCTTTCTCTCCAACCCATTTAGTCTCTTGAAGACATAATATATGAATTTTTTCTTCTTCCCATTGTATCCACTATCTCCATCAATTTTTCAGTTAAAGTACCGATATTCCAACTACCAATCCGTAACTTCCTTTGCAATCTCTTTTGGACTAACTTCTTTACTCGCATGCATCCATTATGCGAGAACCCTTGTAAATTTTGGACTGCATCCGGGCGGTGATGCAGCGGAACTAGCTTATTTACCCACATGCGTTCCTCATGCGAGAACCCTTGTAAATTTTGAACTACATCCAGGCTGCGATGTAGCGGCCCTTGCCAATTTTTCATTGCATTCGGGCGATGCAACGCGTCGCAAGTAGGGAACGTCCCAACGAAATCTGTATGTTTGCTTAAATCCATGTTTAAAAGATCCGAACGGTTTCGAGATAAATTCATAAATAGTGTTCTTAGAAGAATTTAAGAACACTATTTACGAATTTATCTCTCCTGCGCTGGTTGTCGGCTACTTAACGCGCAACCCTCCTCATTTACCCGGGCTTGGGACCGGCCATGGTTGAGATAGCATGCCACATGTATGAACTGAATAAAATGTTCATAACGGTGGATCTGCGATTTGTCTCAGCAAGAACAATTGCAGGTGAATACCATACAGGACACCTTTGATGACACACCTAGTGATCTTGATGTGCCTCTCGCTATTCGGAAGCAGAAACGTACATGTGCCACATACCCTATTGCTTTTTAGGTCTCATTCGATCGTCTTACAATAGAGTTTAGGTGATTTACGGTTGCTCTGTCTACCGTGGACATTACACGAAATTACTAGGAGGCCTTGCAAGACACTTGTGATGCAAAGTAATGGAGGAGGAAATGGCTGCTTTACAATCCTGTGGTACCTGGAGTCTTGTATTTGTGCCCAATGGGGCATCTATAGTGAGTTGCAAGTGGATCTTTATCGTAAAATATTATGTTGATGGTAGCATTGATCGATACAAAGCCAGCCTTCTCTCCGGTTGCTCGTGACTCTACCCTACGAATTCTCTTATCAGTTGCAGTAGCTCGAGATTGGCCTTTGTTTCAGTTTGATGTCAAAAATGCTTTCTTGTATGGTGATCTTTAGGAGGAAGTTTACATATCGCAGCCTCCGGGGTTTGTTGCTGAGGGGAGAGTGTCAACAGGTGTGTATGCTTCATAAGGAAATATATGGCCTTAAGCAGAGCCCGAGAGTTTGGTTTCGGAATCTCTCAGATTTGATTGAAAAGCAGGGGTTCAAAAGGTCGAATGTGTATCATTCTCTCTTTGTACAGAGAGCCTCTAGAGGTACAATTGCTACCATGGTATATCTTGATGATATACTGGTTACATGAGATGATATGCAAGGGATAAAATGAAGGAAGTAAATAAATAAATATTACACATCACGGAAATACGGAATATTTAGCAAACATTTTGCTAAAACAATCTCAATTCATCATATGAACTAGAAAATGTAGCACAACAATTGTGCATTCAGAAATTATAAATTTTAAGGAAACAATTTTCAAAATAGTTCATGATATTCATAATGAATATAAAGAACAAATCATGGTTACCTCTTGAAGCATGAGTCTCTAAAGTAAGAGACCTCTCGAATCAAGTCCGATTTGTGCTTATCTCTCTCGCTGGTACAATGATGAGTCACGTTGCTTCCCACGAACTCGAACATCGTCTAGGGAAACAAGAAGAGTCATGTATGTGTTGTACACACCCAAGACTCTTCTATATCTCAAGGACACGAAATTCAAAGGGACTTTGCTCTCCAAATTGTGTTGCAAAAGAGAGGGCCTCGCCGTTGACCACCACCTCCTCCCCGCCAACCCCTTGTCACCGTCGACCTGGCAATCGTGGACCCCCCGCTCAGCCGATCCACCCAACCCCCTCCCTCCGGTGAACACGAAGCCCTCCCCTCGCCCACCTCCTCCTGGACAGCCTCCCCCGGTGAACACGAAGCTCTCCCCCTGCCCACCTCATCCTGGCCAGGCTCCCCCGACCCCCCCGTAAACACGAAGCCCTCTCCCCGCCCACCTCCTCATGGCCATGCTCCCCCTACCCCTCACCCACCCTCCAGCCTAGCCCCCCCTCCCCGTCGAAGACCTCCTCCAACCAACCCCGAGCCCGACCCTCGCCCACCTCCTACTGGCCAGGCTCCCCCGCCCACCCTCCGACCCAGCCGAACCCCTACCCCGATGTCACGACCCCATTTCCTGGGCCGTCGGATCCTCCCATATCCGGATCTGGTTACTCAGCAATAATTTATTCAGTAATCACAACTAACATTCAGAAATAGACTACAATAAAAATACTCAGAAGAAAGTATTTTCAACACTTTTCCATTCATAAAATAAAGTTCAGATGGTACACTGTCCCACTATAACCATTTAATGTACATCAGCTTGAAAGGAAAATATACAAAAGATTACTAACTACCTTAAAGAGTAAAGCTATTGTGGCTGGATGTCTAGTATGTAAGCTGGATGAATTTTTAAAGTCCTTGCGATAGCTCACAGACCTGTTGGGTTTTCCATAAATCTAGGATAAATTTAGCAACTGGTAAGTAACGAAGAAGAGAAAAGCAAACAAATTGTGTAATTTTACAAAACTCGATATCACCAAAAAAATTCATTTCTTTTTATTAATTTAAGTCATATTCCTTTCTATTCCACATCAGGGATTAGTCCCAGGGGAACCCCACCATTCTTGGACTCCGAAGCTGTGGATACTTCGGGATTGGAGATATGTGTTGATCTTGATAAGCTTATGCCGCCGCACATCGCCTCAACCAATCCTCCAATACTACCCTGACAATTTCTTTTTTCTTTTATTAAACAGGGTCTCAACCCTTAGCCTGGAAAATCAAATGAGCACACCGTCCTCGAGGACTCGGTTGCTTAAAACCTCAGGCTAACATTTAATCATATAATCTAGCAGCTTTAAATACTTGTTATCGTGACCCAGCCGCTATTGAACCACCCGTGCCTCCACATGGCACGACCACATCTTCCGTCGTTCCAACCCGAATATATTGGCTCCCGGTACCACGCGTTGCAAAACATTCTATTCGTGCACACTTATCATAACAGAGCAACCGTGTACCACTTAGGTAGGGAAACGTCAATACGGGTTCCTTCCGACAAACCTAAAGGTTGCATGCCCGACCTGTAGTTCTACTCCCAGTCATCCTTAACGTGACACACGATCCTTTTCAGGATCTAACTCAAAACACATCAATTCCCATGATGTAATCATTTTCGTTAAGTCTTCAATTTGCATAATCAACAACACTTAGTATATACTCACATATATATTATTCATAACCATATATATACTCGTATTTATGCCTATTTTAACTCCCAAACCCTAACTTTCAAAGTCGACGCATCAATTTGATGCGTAAACCTTATTTTAGTGGGAATCATAAAACAACTTTTCAGACTTTTTCAAAAATGACCAAAATTAGGGTTCTTAATAGCAAAGAATAAAATCAAGAATTTCAATAATCTCGTATGAAAACCCAACAGCAAAAGAAAGGATTTCGTTACCTAATCGAGCTCTCTCTCGTGTATGCGAGGCTTTATCGTGTTTCGTTTTTAGAAAGGCTATTTTAAGGCTCCTGAAAAGATCGAATTCCATTTTCGTATCAAAAATGCTAAGAACGTGTCAAGAACGCGAATAACGAACGAAGAACGTGAAGAACACGAAGAACACCAAGAACATATTTTCTCTTAAAATTTCGGCAGAGTTTCCCCTTATATAGGGACATATTTCTCGGAAATTTTCGGCAGAGTTTCCCCTTATATCGGGACATATTTCTCGGAAAATTTCGGCAGAGTTTCCTCTTATATCGGGACATATTTCAAAATAAAAATGAAAAGAGTTTCGTCTATAAAATCAATCGTGAGGAAAACAACAGCAAAACTTGAAAGAATATACTCAAACAACAAGAAGAGATGAAGAATCGGTAGACACCACGCATCTTAGGTGAGTGAACGTGTGACGAATCATAGGGTCACTGACGTGCATAGCTGCCCGCACCTAAGTAGAGTATTACACAGATTTCTCCATCAAAATAATTATAAAAGCATAATAGAAAGAACAAAAACATAAACGATGGAGAATCGGTAGACACCACGCGTCTTAGATGAGGGAACGTGTGACGAATCATAGGGTCACTGACGTGCATAGCCGCCCACACCTAAGTAGGGTGTTACATAGATTTCTCCACGAACCACAACTGGAAAACGAATTGGAAAGATTGATCAATCGAGAACAAAACTTGGAAGAACAAGAGGATGAATTGAAAGTCTAGCTTACGAAGCAAACTAAGAGAGGATCGTACCTTTCTCCTCCTCGTTCTCCCGGCAGCGCTTCGCTAGCGCTCCTCCCTCACCTCCCACTCCTCCTCCCAACCTCTCGACCCTAGCCCTTGGGGTGGTGGTGGTAGTGGAAGTCGTAGAGAATGAATGGATGGGGGGTCTATTTATAAGCCCTGGAAAACCACTAACCATGGTTAGAAAACCATGGTTTAGGCCTTAACCATGGTTTAGCAGCCCATGGTTTTGGCCCATGGTTTTGGCAAAAACCTATCCCAAACTTTGGGCTTAAGTTAGAACATTCCAGAGGATTCTAGATTCGCTAATGATGCTTAATTAACACTAATCGTGATTAACTTTCACTAATCGCGATTTAACTTTCACGGTTTACGCTTATCTTTTGCTAACTATTGATTAGTGTTTACTAATGATCATTAACGGTTTTCAATCCGTCATTACTTTCTTTAATCATGTTTAATTAGTCTTTATGACTGTCATTATGGGTTAATGACATCTTAGCCTTCCTTACTTCTTTTTCTTCCGAAAATCATAGCAATTCGAAACGAAGTCTGATTCACCTGAAACAAATTTCGTTGGTTTTCTCTTGATGAGCCAGATCTTATTATATAGGATACGAGATTTGCCAAGTTTAAGGCTTTACAATTATAATAACCTTAAAGAAAGTCTCGTCCTCGAGACTAGAAATGCAGGCATAACAACCTTAAAGGGGATTGAAACCATAACAACCTTAAAGAAAATGAACGTACTTTCATTTATAATGAACATATATATAATACATAGTGTTATCATTCAAACAAATACGGATATTTCTCTCTCATTTCTGCCTCAGGTTCCCATGTGGCTTCTTCAAACTCTTGGTTCCGCCACAATACTTTAACTAGAGGCACCTCTTTGTTTCTCAACTTCTTGATATCCCTTTCAAGTATTTGCACATGTATCTCTTGGTATGTCAAGTCTGGCTCAACATGTAAATCATCATAACTTATCTTATGCTCCGGATCCCTAATGTACTTTCTCAGATTTGATACATGAAAAACATCATGTATTGCCGAAAGATGTGGAGGAAGTGCAAGTCTATATGCCACTTTTCCAATGCGCTGAATAATTTCAAAGGGACCCACGAACCTGGGTGCTAACTTCCCACGCAAGCCAAACCTCTGGACACCCTTCATAGGTGATACTTTAAGAAATACAAAGTCATCTACCTCAAATTCAAGGTCTCTTTGCCTAGTATCACTATAACTTTTCTGGCGACTTTGAGCAGTCAATAGGCCTTTTCGAGCAAGTTCTATAGCTTCCTGTGTCTCTTGAAGTCTATCTGAATCATAAAGGTTCTTTATTCCGACCTCTTGTCAACACAAAGGAGTAGTACACCTTCGTCCATATAGTGCTTCAAACGGTGCCATGCCAATACTTGTATGGTAACTATTATTGTAGGTGAATTCTGCAAGAGGCAAATGTTTAATCCATAATCCCTTCCATTCTAAGGCACATGCTCGTAGCATATCCTCTAGTGTCTGAATCGTACGTTCTGACTGACCATCTGTTTGTGGATGATATGCTGTACTCAAGCATAGTTGTGTACCTAAGGCTTTCATGAAGTTCTCCCAATAGTGTGAGGTGAATCGTGAATCTCGATCAGAAACTACTTCCTTCGGGATACCATGGAGGCGAATCACATGTGTAATATATTACTCAGCAAGCTGGTCTGGAGTGAAAGATAAGTTTATCAGAATGAAGTGTGCTACCTTTGTCAGACGATCTATTATAACCCGATACTATCTTTACTACTAGTCATCTGAGGTAAGCCAGTAACGAAATCAATGGAAATGCTTTCCCATTTCCATTCAGGTATAGGGAGGGGTTGCAATAATCCCGGTGGCTTTTGGTGTGAAGCCTTTATCTGCTGGCAAGTGAAACATGAATTCACAAACTCAACATCTTTCTTCATTCCTGGCCACCAGAAGTATGAATGAAGATCCTTATACATCTTCGTAATTCCTGGATGAATAGATAATCTAGAACAATGAGCTTCACGTAAAATATTTTTCCTCAGTTCAGGTATCTCTGGTATACAAGCTCTGTGATGGATATATAGTAACCCATCTTGTATTTGGAATCCCTCTATCTCATTCTTCTCAAGTTGTTGTTTCAAGTCTTTAAGGACTGGATCATCCTCCTGTCCTTTCTTTATTTTATCCCAGATCTTTGGTTTGTATCGATGAGGAATAGTTATAGTATCAACACTACTATCAAATGGTTTCCATTCACTTAATGTTGATAGTAAACCCCAGAAGTGGATAACACTCACTAACCCAGGTGAATAAGTTCTTCTGCTAAGTGCATCTGCTACGACGTTCCCCTTATCTGGGTGGTAGGAGATAGTGCAATCATAATCTTTCAACAACTCTTGCCACCGTTTCTGTCTCATATTGAGCTCCTTTTGATCAAACAGATATTTTAAGCTTTTATGATCGGTGAAGATTTCAAAAGTAACACCATATAGGTAGTGTCTCCATATCTTTAAAGCGAAAACTACGACAGCTAATTCAAGGTCATGTGTTGGGTAGTTCTTCTCATGTGTCCTGAGCTGTCGTGATGCATACGCAACTACCATACCATGTTGCATAAGAACCACCCCAAGTCCTTCTTTAGATGCGTCAGTGTACACTGTAAACCCTTCACTCCCGGAGGGTAGAGTAAGGATTGGTGCAGATGTTAGGCATTCATTTAGTGTCTGAAAACTAGCTTCACATGTATCAGACCATAAGAATGGGACCTCCTTATGAGTTAGTCTAGTCATTGGCAATGCTATTCGTGAAAAGTCCTTCACGAATCTTCTATAATATCCAGCTAATCCCAGAAAAGATCGTATTTCTGTGACAGTCTTCGGGCGTTCCCAACTCATCATCGCACTAACCTTTGTAGGATCAACTGATATACCTTCCCCAGAAATAACATGGCCGAAGAAAGATACTTCAGATAGCCAGAAGTCACATTTGCTATATTTAGCATACAGTTTGTTCTTCCTTAGAGTTTCAAGTGCCTTCCTGAGATTATGTTCATGCAGATACTTATCCTTGGAGTAAATAAGCACATCATCAATAAAAACTACTACAAAGTGATCTAAGAACTCCTTGAATACTCTATTCATGAGATCCATGAAGGCTGCTGGGGCATTTGTTAGTCCAAAAGGCATAACTAAGAATTCATAATGCCCATATCTAGTTCGAAAAGCTGTTTTGGGAATATATGTATCTTTAATTTTCAACTGATGGTATCCAGATCTTAAATCAATCTTGGAATACACAGTTGAACCCTGTAACTGATCAAAGAGATCATCTATTCTTGGCAGTGGATACTTATTCTTTATTGTCCTCTTGTTTAGTTGTCTATAGTTAATGTACAACCGCATTGACCCATCCTTCTTCCTAACAAATAAGACAGGTGCACCCCATGGTGAAGTACTAGGACGAATGAATCCTTTATCTAACAGTTCTTGCAACTGTACCTTTAACTCTTGTAACTCAGCTGGTGCCATCCTATACGGAGGGACAGAGATAGGTTGAGTATCAAGCATAAGAGAGATTTCAAATTCAATCTCTCGCTCAGGTGGTAATCTAGGTAGTTCCTCTGGAAATACATCAGGAAACTCGCACACTATAGGCACATCTTCTATCATTCTTCCTGACCCGAATGTTGTGGATACATAAGCTAAATAACCTTGGCACCCTTGCTCTAACAACTGTTGTGCCTTCAATGTAGAGATATATTTGATATTATCATTGGATGTCTTTCCAATGAACTGGAACTCTATCGAGTTTGGAAGGTGAAACGTTACTGTCTTCTGAAAACAGTCAAGACATGCATGATGCCTTTCTAGCCAATCCATCCCTAGGATAAGATAAAGTAATTCAATTCGATAAGTAGTAGATAAGCAGGTGACGAATGTCCTGCAATTTGTCCCACACAGTTGTCTAAGGTATCCTTGAATTATAATTGACCTCCTGGTTCCTTACTGAGATAATGGTTTTGTGCTTGTATCGGAATCTTACCTCACAATAGGAATAATATATTCTTCTCCTTCTCTCTTTTTTTCCTACGAAGAGCTCCTCTATGCTCTTCCAAATGGAGTAGGAGCAAACAAAGTGTCTTATAAGGGTGAATAGAACCCTTTACTCTAGCATCTACGAGTCTGGAAGACTGTGATCTCTCATTGTGCATTGAGTCTTTGCTCTAATGCCTACTACCTTTGACCCATGTCTTGAAGCATTGCCATTATAGCCGCTAATTGTCTAGACACGTCTTGGTCTGCCATGATCCTGGGATGAGTCAAGGTCAAAAGTCAGATCCTATATGTCTTAGCATTATGTACATAAGGGACAATGACTTGTGAATGGTACTGCAGTCAGTTATTAAGATCAAAGGATCTTAATACAACCTTAGTTTTCTAAATACCGCTCATAGTTGATAATTACTAAATAAATTACTGGAGTAACCAGACTCTGATATCAATCTGTCACGACCCCATTTCCTGGGCCGTCAGATCCTCCCATATCCGGATCTGGTTACTCAGCAATAATTTATTCAGTAATCACAACTAACATTCAGAAATAGACTACAAATAAAAATACTCAGAAGAAAGTATTTCAACACTTTTCCATTCACAAAATAAAGTTCAGATGGTACACTGTCCCACTATAACCATTTACATGTACATCAGCTTGAAAGGAAAATATACAAAAGATTACTAACTACCTTAAGGAGTAAAGCTATTGTGGCTGGCTGGATGTCTAGTATGTAAGCTGGATGAATTTTCAAAGTCCTTGCGATGGCTCACCGATACCTGTTGGGTTTTCCATAAATCATAGGATAAAATTTAGCGACAGGTAAGTAACGAAGAAGAGAAAAGCAAACAAATTGTGTAATTTTACAAAACTCGATATCACCAAAAAATTCATTTCTTTTTATTAATTTAAGTCCTATTCCGTTCTATTCCACATTAGGGATTAGTCCAGGGGAACCCCACCATTCTTGGACTCCGAAGCTGTGGACACTTTGGGATTGGAGATTGTGTTGATCTTGGTAAGCTTATGCCGCCGTACATCGCCTCAACCAATCCTCCAATACTACCCTGACAATTTCTTTTTTCTTTTATTAAACAGGGTCTCAACCCTCAGCCTGGAAAATCAAATGAGCACACCGTCCTCGAGGACTCGGTTGCTTAAAACCTCAGGCTAACATTTAATCATATAACCTAGCGGCTTTAAATACTTGTTATCGTGACTCAGCTGCTATTGAACCACCCGTACCTCCACATGACACGACCACATCTTCCGTCGTTCCAACCCGAATATATTGGCTCCCGGTACCACGCGTTGCAAAACATTCAATTCGTGCGCACTTATCATAATAGAGCAACCGTGTACCACCTAGGTAGGGAAACGTCAATACGGGTTCCTTCCGACAAACCTAAAGGTTGCATGCCCGACCTGTAGTTCTACTCCCAATCATCCTTAACGTGACACACGATCCTTTTAAGGATCTAACTCAAAACACATCAATTCCCATGATGTAATCTTTTTCGTTAAGTCTTCAATTTGCATAATCAACAGCACTTAGTATATACTCACATATATATTATTCATAACCATATATATATACTCGTATTTATGCCTATTTTAACTTCCAAACCCTAACTTTCAGAGTCAACGCATCAATTTGATGCGTAAACCTTATTTTAGTGGGAATCATAAAGCAACTTTTCAGACTTTTTCAGAAATGGCCAAAATTAGGGTTCTTAATAGCAAAGAAAATAAAATCAAGAATGTCAATAATCTCGTATAAAAACCCAACAGCAAAAGAAAGGATTTCGTTACCTAATCGAGCTCTCTCGTGTATGCGAGGCTTCATCGTGTTTCGTTTTTAGAAAGGCTATTTTAAGGCTCCTGAAAAGATCGAATTCCATTTTCATATCAAAAATGCTAAGAACGTGTCAAGAACGCGAAGAACGAACGAAGAATATGAAGAACACGAAGAACACCAAGAACATATTTTCTCTTAAAATTTCGGCAGAGTTTCCCCTTATATAGGGACATATTTCTCGAAAAATTTCGGCAGAGTTTCCCCTTATATCGAGACATATTTCTCGGAAAATTTCGGCAGAGTTTCCTCTTATATCGGGACATATTTCAAAATAAAAATGAAAAGAGTTTCCTCTATAAAATCAATCGTGAGGAAAACAACAGCAAAACTTGAAAGAATATACTCAAACAACAACAAGAGATGAAGAATCGATAGACACCACGCATCTTAGGTGAGTGAACGCGTGACGAATCATAGGGTCACTGACGTGCATAGCCGCCCGCACCTAAGTAGGGTATTACACAGATTTCTCCATCAAAATAATTATAAAAGCATAATAGAAAGAACAGAAACATAAACGATGGAGAATCGGTAGACACCATACGTCTTAGATGAGGGAACGTGTGACGCATCACAAGGTCACTGACGTGCATAGCCGCCCACACCTAAGTAGGGTGTTACACAGATTTCTCCACGAACCACAACAGGAAAACGAATCGGAAAGAAAGATGAATCGAGAACAAAACTTGGAAGAACAAGAGGATGAATTGAAAGTCTAGCTTACGAAGCAAACTAAGAGAGGATCGTATCTTTCTCCTCGTTCTCCCGGTAGCGCTTCGCTAGCGCTCCTCCCTCACCTCCCACTCCTCCTCCCAACCTCTCGACCCTAGCCCTTGGGGTGGTGGTGGTAGTGGAAGTCGTAGAGAATGAATGGTTGGGGGGTCTATTTATAGGCCCCGAAAAACCACTAACCGTGGTTAGAAAACCATGGTTTAGGCCTTAATCATGGTTTAGCAGCCCATGGTTTTGGCCCATGGTTTTGGCCAAAACCTATCCCAAACTTGGGGCTTAAGTTAGAACATTCCAGAGGATTCTAGATTCGCTAATGATGCTTAATTAACACTAATCGTGATTAACTTTCACTAATCGCGATTTAACTTTCACGGTTTACACTTATCTTTTGCTAACTATTGATTAGTGTTTACTAATGATCATTAGCGGTTTTCAATCCGTCATTAGTTTCTTTAATCATGTTTAATTAGTCTTAATGACAGTCATTATGGGTTAATGGCATCTTAGCCTTCCTTACTTCTTTTTCTTCCGAAAATCATAACAATTCGAAACGAAGTCTGATTCACCTGAAACAAATTTCGTTGGTTTTCTCTTGATGAGCCGGATCTTATTATATAGGATCCGAGATTTGCCAAGTTCAAGGCTTTACACCCGAAGACCTCCTCTAGCCAAAACACCACCACCAAGACCAACCCTCGCTAACCTCCTCCTAGCCGGTCTCCCCCGATCGAACTGGAACAATTGCGTCTTTGATCTCAAAAAATAAACGGAACAACGAGATAACATGGGATCACTATTCGTTGTTAATTGTTTTGTTCATAATTCATTGTATTTTTTGCAGTATTTCTCCTTTATGTTTTGACTTTCAGCTTTATATTTTGGTCTTGGATCTGTTACAACCTCGATGTTAATCGAACTCAACGGGATTTGGCATTCGATGGATGAGAGATGGAAGAGGTGATAGGGTTGGAGGGGAAGCTGCTAGAGGAGGAAGGGGGGATTTTTTTCTTTTGGTTAATTCCAGCCGTTTGATCACGGATTAGTTAGATTAACTCAATCATCTAGTTGAGTTAACGAACTAAAGTAATGGAATGTTATGGGTGTAAGACGACACACTTATTTAGGGTATTGGATGTAATTCGCGATTACTTGGGGTTATGAATGTAATTATGAAATTACTTAGGGTTATAGGTGTAAAAATCCCTTTCTTTTATTATCATGGGTTTCAAACACTCAGTCTGACAAACAAAAAAGTACATCGTTCCTGAGGACCCGATAGCTTAAAACCACATGATAATCTTTAATCACATAACCTAGCAGCTTTAAATATATGTTATCGTGGCCCAACCGCTATATGTGACTTTAATCACACAAGCTACTATATGTGACTATCACCAGACCCGACATATCCTTTACTGTCAGCAAAGTCAATTTATGAAGCAGTGCAGGCAGACAGATATGGATATAGTCCATATGATTCTGATATATCTGAAGACTTCACCTAGTACATGACTTTATTTTAGCAGCGACACATCTCTCTCAGTTACTGCATGTGCAGATGCAGATTATGCTGGATGTCCGAAAGATAGAAAGTCTAGCTCGAGATTTACTGTGTTTATAGGTAGTTCTTTGGTCTCATGGAAGAGCAAGAAGCAGACGGTGGTTGCCAGATCGAGTGCTGAGTCAGAATACAGGGCTATGGCACAAGCTGCCACGGAAATGGTGTGGGTCAGATCCGTTCTTACTGACCTAACTATAGAGGTGCCACTTTCCATGCATCTTCAATGTGATAATCAAGCTGCTCTTTTTATTGCCAACAACCCAACGTTCCATGAGAGAACCAAACATATTGAGGTAGATTGTCACTATACTAGAGATATGATTCAGAAGGGCCTTATCTCTACTTCTCATGTTAGTTCAGGGGAGCAAACAACGGATATTTTTACGAAAGCATTACTCAGAGGGCCATTTCAAAAATGTTCATCCAAGCTGAGCATGATTGACATCTATGCTCCATCTTGAGGGGGAGTGTTGAGATATTCCTATATTCCATGTATCTTTTCTGATATTTTATTTCTTTCTATCTATTCTATGTAATTTACCCATAGGCCTCTCCCTATATAAGAGAGCCTAGGGTTACGAGAAATAAACATCTCTTTGTTTTCTTCCAACAATAATAATATAGAAAATGTACAAATATGTGTAAACATATAAGAATATATTTATAAAAATGATTTATATATATAAAATAATTAAAAAATTCAAAACTGTCTAAAGGCTAACTAAACTCGTTTAGTCAAACGACTACTGATTAATCCTTAGTTAGTTACCCGACCGAATCAAGTATTGACTACTGATTTCTACAACTTTGACGGCTTCTCATGCTGCTGTATATTATATGTTAGATATATAACATAAATTTCTTCGAAATATATTTATTCATCCTTTAATTACAACAATATTTCTATATTGTTTAATTTTTTCGCACCATTTATAGACAATGAATTCCTCTTTGATCAGATGGAAATGCAAAAAGGTATATGAAGTATTTCTATCTTCTCTGAGGGGTAAGAATCTTTGGTTAGCAATTATGACACTCTTGATGAAGTGTATTTTGATAATCATGGGGGATGTCTCATTTTTTCCAACAAGATAACACCCTTATAATATGGCATTAGAAAAAAAAAACATTGCTTTTGCATGAGATATGTGAATCATGATCATATAGGTGGTGGTGAAGATACCTACCCAAGATCTCTTCGTAAGGTGTGTATAAAGGTAGGAAGTATCATTATATTTTGATTTTGGGTTGATGATTATTTAAACATTGTAGCTTTGAGAAAGAGATTCTCGAAACTCTACATCCTTCCTTCATGACCATTAACTACGGAACTAGGATTATTGGATGGGATCGTCGGATGAGGGGAGGTTGGAAGGGGATTTACGCCTCGATATTTATACCACTTCTTTTTTACCAAGGATTGGGTGCGATAATGGAGATAGTAGGCCTATTGGGTGATTGTGAACCGATTTTGGGAGGGTGGACACTTGGGCATGAGCAGATAATAACTTCTGTGGTGGTTGTACTATAGTTCTTTATGATCTACCAATAATATATGGCTTACCTTCTTTGCGATAACTGTAGGAAGATTTAGAAGTTCAAGATTCCATTGCAAGTGAAGTTTAGGAAAATTAATCCAGGAGGTATGTTTTGAAACATATTGGATCTATATGACCACCAATATTTTTTTGTTATGTACCATATGTAAGCCACCTCTTGAAGAGGAAGCTCTCACTGATATGTAACACAAAATCTCGAAGGGCAAAAACACCTCTTCAAGAGGCAGCTTTAGTTTTAGCTTGTTGAGATATTTATAACTCTTTATATTTATTTCATACTTCTATTTCTTCCATGTATATCTCGCGTAATTTACTCATGACTTTTCTCCTATATAAGAGAGCCATATGGTTTCAATAATGAATATGGTTCTATTCTTTTCTCCAACATGGTATCGGAGCAATGGTCCTAGACCGATGTTCCCATATCTCACTAAACCCTAGCCCTACCCCCCTCCCCCCGTCCTGGCCAGCAGGCCCGCCCTCCGACCGCCCTTGCTACCCCCTAGTAGCCCGCCTGGCCGCTCATAGTGGTCCGTTCGACCGCCCTTTGCCGCCCATAATAGCCCTCTCCGACCCTCCAGTCGCCCCAACAGCCACTCCGACCGACCCTACAGCCTAGAAGGTCGCCCCACCACCATAGCCATCACCAACAATACCAGCAAGCCGTCGATCGCCCCTTTTAGCCATCCCAACCACCTTTTGCAGGGTTATAGGGTTTGATCTTGCTGGAATACGTGATTTTAGATATATAAATCACGTTTTCCGACCCTAGAGTACAACAAGGATTGGAGATGATGGTTGTATGAGTCTACACGTACACCCATTTCTTCATATAATTGTGTATACTTGCTCAAATAAGTCTACTCCCCAGCTTGATCCGTTTTTTGGCTGTTAATCCATCATGTTAAAGAACAAAGGTGATATTTTTTCATCGTCCGATGCTTTCAAGGGCCTGGCTCCTATCGCGAAGATGGATGAGACCAACTTCGAGTCATAATTCATGCAGTTTCGCACCTTATGCAGTGCCATAATAAGGAGAACATTTTGACTGACTCGGAGCCGACGAACAAAACCGAGGCTAATGCTTCATGAAAGCAAGAGGATGCCTATGCATAGATCTGGCTCTCTGGGACGCTCACCACGGAGATTGTCACAATCAACCCACGACCAATGCTATGTGGGATATCTTGGCTGGCACATGTGGGCAAGCGAAGAATGAGAGAAAAATCCTTCAGTTGCAGTATGACATTTTCTCGACCAAGCATAATGGTCGGCCTCTTCATGCCCACTTCTCGCATCTCCGAGGCATGTTTGAGTGTCTTCATAGCTTCATGCCCATTACTACCAGCATTGAGCAACAACATGCAATATTGGAATGCAACTATTACATGAGTCTTTCTGTCATCCCTTGACTCTGAGTATAATGCTACACGTACTCAACTATTTACTAGAGAGATGATACTCCGATGGAGGTCTACAATAGGCTGAGCAGGATCATTACTTCATATACTACCATGCCTCATACCCCCTCTGCGATGGCAACTTCTCGTGGCAGAGGGGGTCCTTTACAGTTTCACGCGCAGAGATCTTGTGGTTGAGGAGGACGTCACCGTGTCCCATGCTTATATTGCCACCGTCTAGGACATTTGGAGGAGACATGCTTTCTGAAGTATGGGTATCCAACGTCTGCCCGTGTAGCTGAGCAGACAGAGATTACTCCAGTTCCTTCTCATGATGCGATGTTTGATGATATTGTCTCGAGATTAAGAGAGATGATGACTACACCGCCTGCCCCAGCAGCAGGATCTTCAGATGTTACAGCTGGTGTCAAAGCTTCTACGAGTTCGTCAGGTATTGCCTATGCACTTACCAGTTGTAGCAGTTCATATTTGACTGATTGGATCATGGACTCCAGAGCTTCTCATCATATCTGTGGAATTTGGACTTAGTTCACTTCTTACATATCTATCCCTCCTGGTAGATTAGTGGTGATTTCAAATGAATATGTCTATTAGTCATATTATAAAAGGTTTACATTATCGTGCCATATTTGATCCTTTTTCTCTTGTGTTTCAGGATATACTCATGGGCAAGGTGATTGGATGTGGCCGTAAATAGAGAGGGTTGTGCAAACTGGTCCAACCTTCGTGTGCTGGTGTTGCTACCATTTCGTCTGGATCTGTCTCTCTTTTCATGTGACATCTTCGCTTTGGTCACCTTCCTCTGTAGAAGCTGTCATGTTCTACCTCAGATCTCTACTCGTACTACCTTGGAGTGTGAGACATGTCAGCTTGAGAAGCACCATCGTTCTTCTTTTTTGAGTTGTTAGAGTCGTCACATTAGTCAGTTGTTTGAGTTGGTTCATTTTGATATCTGGGGTCCTAGTCGTGTTCCTGATCATCAGAGACATTGGTTCTATATGGTTGCTGTGGATGATTTCTCTAGATTGTCTTGGGTTTTCTTATTAAAGAATAAGTGTGAAGATGGTCCTGTCATTAAATCATTTCTTATTGAGATTAAAAATATTTTTCTGCTAATGTTAAGTTCATTCGCACTGACAATGCCTTTGAGTTTTCTACTTTACAGTTGTCTGACTTTTTCATTAGGATTGTTCATCATACTTCACTTGCTTACACTTCGCAGCAGAATGGTGTTGTTGATTGCAAACTCCATCATCTTTTGGATGTCTCGAGGACTCTTTTGATTTAGAGTCGATCTCCTCATTCGTTCTGAGGTGATGTGGTTCTCACTGCATGTTACTTGGTGAATCACATGCCTTTCATTAGCCTTGGAGAAAAGGTTCATTTCTTGACTGCATTTCCTGAGGACCTATTCTGCCTTACTCATAGGGTTTTTGGGTCTGTGGTATTTTTCCACAATTTTACTCCTGGTCGTGACAATCTCTCTCCTTGTGCTGTCAAATGTGTGTTCGTTGGTTATTCTCGTACCAAAAAGAATATAGATGTTTTATCCTATAGGGAGAAAATATTATGTGAGTGATTATGCCATATTTTTTGAGTCTATTATGTATTTTTCTCCTACAGGTGACAGATTGTTTAATACTGACTCTGGTGAGGATGTCTTTGTTCCACCACATCTGTTATCTGTACCAACAACTCCCCATGTTGAGTCTCAATCACCTCCACCTTCTCCACCATCTCCACCTCCGTCTATCTTGACACAGTTCCTATCACGGATTTACATTCGCAGGTCTCTACTTGCCCCTCTGTTCATGCGCCTTCTCTATCATCCAACACGCCTCAGGTATGTAATAAATATATTGTTTTTACTGATGGCACTGGTGATTTGCTTGTTCCACAGGATACTATACAGGAGGAGCTGATACTAGAGGACAGAGAGGTTGATGACCTCGATGTATCTATTGCCTTGAGGAAGCCGCATCGTAACTGTGCCACTTATCCTCTTGTTGCGCATGTTTCTTTGGACCATCTTTCAGAGGAGTACATGAGGTTTGTTATGGGACTCTTAACTATTACTATCCCACATACATATCAGGAGTCCATACAGGATAGCAGTTGGCGACTTGCTATGGAGGAGGAGATGGACGCTTTGCAATCTCCTAGTATATGGAGTGTTGTTACTGCTCCTCCACGTGCCTCTGTTTTGTGGTGCAAATGGATATATACGGTGAAGCAGCCGGCGGATGGTATTGTGGATTGCTATAAGGCAAAGCTTGTAGCACGTGGGTTCGTCCAGACTTATGGGATGGACTATCAAGATACCTTCTTTCTCTCCAGTGGCCAGATATTCGACATTATGCATTCTTCTATCAATTTTTGTTTCATGGGACTGGCCTCTTTACCAACTTGATGTGAAGAATGCTTTTGTATATGGGGATTTACAGGAGGAGGTTTGTATGCAGCATCCACTAGGGTTTGCTGCTGAGGGGGGTCTCAGAAGATGTGTAGGCTCCGCAAGGTGATTTACGGCATGAAGCAGAGTCCGAGAGCGTGGTACCAGAAGCTTTCATAGTTGATAGAGCACCAGTTGTTTGTACGATCCACTGTCGATCACTCGCATTTTGTTCATAGGACACAGAGAGGTACTGTTGCTATTCTTGTCTATGTTGATGATATTATTGTCACGGGTGATGATGAGCAGGGCACTTAGACGACCAAAGAGTTCCTAGATCAACAGTTTGTGACCAAGGACCTTGGCAATCTTCGATACTTCCTTGGATTAGATCAGGAACCAACACGGTCTTGTGATGACCCGAAGGAAGTTTGTGACTGATCTTCTACTAGAGACATGTATGACAGGGTGCAAACCTGCTACTATCCCTATGGATCCAAGCATGAGATTATATGATGATGACACTTAGGAGGTAGATAAGAGGCGATACATAGAGCTTGTCGGGAATCTCCTATATGCTACCATCACCAGGCCAGGCATATCCTTTGCTGTGAGCAAGGTGAGCTAGTTCATGAAGTAGCCCAGGAAGGTTCATATGGATGCAATCTATATAATTTTGAGATATTTAAAGAATTCACCTAGTACTGGTCTCATATTCAACAGAGGAACATCTCTGAGGTGACAACCTGTGCAGATGCAGATTATGCAGGGTGCCCTAAAGACAAGAAGTCTACGTCAGGCTTTGCTATTTTTGTTGGGAGCTCTATCGTGTCATGGAAAAGCAAGAAGCAGACAGTAGTTGCTAGATCCTATGTAGAATCTGAGTACAGGGTCATGACATAGGGGAGTATAGAGATGATGTGGGTTAGGTCGGTCTTGACTGATCTTGCTGTTGAGGTTCCTCTTCCTATGCAGCTTTTATGTGACAATCAAGAAACTCTTTTATTGTCAATAATCATGCATTTCATGATCCAGAATGGTCTCATATCCACTTCCCATATTTCTACTGGAGATCAGACATCTGATATTTTCACCGAGGCCCTTGCTAGAGGCCCTTTTCAGAGATGTTATTCCAAGCTGAGCATTATAGACATATATGCTCCAACTTGATGAGTTATTTATAGATTTTTATATTTATTTCATATTTCTATTTCTTTCATATACCTATCGTGTAATTTACCCAGAGCTTTTCTCCTATATAAGAGAGCCCTAGGGTCTCAATGATGAATATGGTTCTATTCTTTTCTCCAACATAGCCAAAGCTGCATCTTCAAGAGACAGCTTTCCCTGGTATGTAACACATGAAAATTGTTAGAAAATGATGCCGAAGCATATCAGAAATAATAGAACAAAACTTGGAACACGTGGGAGTTAACGTGGAACCCTACTCACTAAGGAGCGAGATGAAACCACGGGAGAATGCCTTAAAGGGCTGATAGTCTATTGCTTTTCTCATCTGAATACAATGCGTGTGGGGGTCTATATATAGCCCCCACTGAGTCTCCACATCCCACAGATGATAGATGTTGGACTAAACAACTAGATGGGGTAAATGGATGCGGGAGAGATCCATTTACCCATCTCCCACAAGAGTGACGCATAACCAAATACTCCAACAAAAACTTTAAGGGCAAAGCCACCTCTTGAATAGGCGGCTTACCTATGGTACATAACAAAAAATATTGACGACCATATAGGGTCAATCTGTTTCGAAACACATACCTCACCGACAAAATTTTCTCTTTTCAGATGGCTCATGTCAGTTGCTAATGTACATAACAAAGTGGGCACCACACAGACGTGACTTGCCTTGTGAAAAAAATGAAGTAGTTTTTTGTCCGCACCTTATCGGTGAAGACCCTTTTTTTCTTTGAATAACTTTTTTATTAACTGCACCTTTTTTGAGAGGGTGCGGGAAGTTGCAGGGTTTCTGTGGGTGGACCATTTATCATGGCAGGCATTCTAGACTTCCACTAGGATTCATAAGATCGTGAATAACTCTGTTGTGTACCAACATTTAGCGGTATGGGTGATTTCATTCATGATTATCTGGGTAACTGGGTTATCTATTTACAGTGTAATGAGACGAGAAATTGTATGTGGATAGTGTTTTGACATTGTTTAGGTCCTTTTTGGCAGGGTAGGCCATTTTGGCAGAGAGATTTGGTGGGCATGCAGTTGAGGTGTTTTGGATGTTATCTTGTATGCGACATAGTGATGTCACTTTATTGGTTATCAATGAAATGAATTGATGATTACTAATCTCTAATAGCCGTCATTTAACTTAAAGAAAAACTTAGCCCATGCAGCTCCTGAAACATTAGGTTTAGGCAGTTCGGTTTTACTTGTTCATTAGTCATGTTTATCTATACTAACTTATATTTGGGGCTTTACTGTATAACATACTCTTATTTAGTTTTGTTTTTACAAATTCTATTATTTTGGTGCAGTTTCGACTAGCATATGTTGATCCTAAGTCGAGAGTTATTGGAGCTGGGGAATTCGTGGAAGAACCAAAGAAAATTGCTCTCCATTACATTCGTGGTTACTTTGCACTTGATGTATTTAATGTATTGCCTCTCCCTCAGGTGAGATTGCGGTGTTCCTTACAATGATTTTATCCAAGGTTGCAATTTGAGCATGTTAAAGTAAACACTGATATATATGAGTTACTTGAAGTAAGATAATGGTAAATGCATGTATTCTTTTCCGTTTTATTGGTACATATGTTCCACAATTTAACTTCTTAGGAGACTATCATAAAAAAGAGAGACGAATACAAGGATATGTTGCTGGAGATATTTGCCTGCCTTGGAGGATTTTGCATCAGATATCTTGGCTACTCTTATTGGTTCCAGTGGGGATGATTGACTGAGCATGGGCTTCCTCACCTCACTATTTTCATATGCCTGTTGTTGATTTCACTGCGTTTCTTTCCCAGCTTGGAGAGGTTAAATTCACAGTGTGTGCTCCAGATTGTTGGAAGCGGGACAAATGATGAGCCCATCGTTGCCACATTATGAGAAGTCCATCGAAGAGGGAGGGTTTGTGGACCCAGTTCTTCATGATTGTGGATGCATCCAAGCGTGCTATAGTCAGCTGATTCGGCCCACCAGCTGGTCCAACAATACAGTTTGGAGGGGTGACCGAATAGGATAACTCTATTAGTTTCTTTTTGGTTGTATTAGTCTGTCCAGTAAATGTCTAGTTGGGTGCTAATGGAAAACCTGATTTTTTTCATATTTTTAATGTATATAATAAATGCACAGCGTTAGATTCAAATTTAATTGTTACTTTAATTTTGTTAAGTAATGGCAAAATGTTTATAAATATTGTAATACGCTTTCGTTGTGGGGACTGGGGGAGGATGGCTACCTGGCTCGGTTGGGTCGATAGCTCATTAAATGCTCCCAATGTGAGGAGAGAGGAAACAATCAGGCCTCATATAAGGCATCAATTGGTGCAACCATGTTTATGTGGAAGAGCCTGAAGTCTCTGTTGGTTGGCAATGTATGGGCTGCTGGTGGGTAATTGTGTGGTCTTAGGAGGGTTATTTGTTGTCGGCAACTTCGATGGTTAGTGTCATGATTGGACCTTCTCTCATCGTTGGTGTCGTGTTTCGAAAGGGGTCAATGGTGTGTATTCGTAGGCTACCAGAGTCTGAAGTGCGGTTACTTTTTTAGTTGAATGACGATGTGGGCTCTATATTTGTGAGGCAGCATGAGGTGAGGAGGGGACTCAGTGATATACAATTTAGGATATTGAGAATGCCGTTTCTATGGTGTTGGATAGTCTCTCTTTGGAGACTTCTGGATGTATTTATTGTGGTCTACGAGCACCTTCAAGATCAAAGAATTTACAACATTGGTTTGGTCTACCGTGTGCAAATGGAATAAAATGGTTGTGTGTAGATTCTATGTGGTTGGTCATTTAAGGAGATTTGACTGTGTATGGGTGATTTCTAAGGTTGGCGCTCCACATTGTTGAACTAATCCATCTTGTCAAATATGATCGCCCCAACTTGGTTGCAACTTCATGACCCCATCAATGTTAAGTGTGGTGAAGGATAGTCCCATTATAAAGGTGTCCTTTCTGAGAGACCGTATTCATGAAATTTATAATATTCAAGATAAAAAAGGCCATTCTTCTCATGACCTCCACTAAAATTCTGCCACGTCCAAATGTCCTAAAAATAGCAACATAATTCATCACATATCACATGACAGTTAAGCTTAACACAAAGCTTATTAACAGATAATAAGCTGAGAGGGAAATCAAGAGCACAATAAACCTTAGACAGTTAGAGCTTGGAGGAAAACTCCATGGTTCTGACGATAGTAACAGGTGAGTGAGTCTCATTGGCGACTCAAACCGACTTTACTGAGGAAGAGGGTGTGGAGATGGTTAGTAAACTACCTTCTCCAATCAGATGAGTAGAGACTCCATAGTCATTGATCCAAGCGGGAGAAAGAGGGGTAGTAGAGTTGGCAACTGTACTTGAAAGGGTAGCCAAGGCAGTAGTGGTAGTCTCACCGGAAGAAGTGGACACAAGAGTTTGAAGAATCTGCATGAAACAGGGGTAATCTACATCATTGAGATATATCATCTTTCCACTGGGGTTCGTAGCAGGAGACACCTCTTCCATATTATAGGCGTCCTCATAGGTACTATTGGCTTAATAAGTAGGTACACCAAACTTCTGCTAACATCGTTTGGATAGATGGTTCCAATGGACATAATGGGTGCACTATGGATACTGAACAATAGTTGATTGGATCTCGTCTACAGTCCAAGTCATGCCCACGACCAAAATCATGTTTAAACCGTGACCAGAGTCAAGTTCATGGCCTTCTCGGAAGCTCTATCGTCCTCTCCCAGATGATGCAAAATAAGCAGAATTCTCTGTTCAAGGTAAAGTAGAAGGTCGTACAACAGATGTTTCCTATTCCTCGAGACATTCGAAGATGATCTTCATCGTTGGTAGTGTGTCGAATATCAGAAATTGCTCCTTCACTTCATGATATCTAGGATGGAGACCATCGAAAAAATAATACACCTACCAGTTCGAATGCTCTTGTACCTGTTTGGTACAACATGAGGGTTAAAAATCACAAGCTCCTTGTACAAGCTAGTAAGATGCCTGTAATACTCAACTAGGGTAGATTCACCATGAGATGCAACCCAATCCGCATGTAGTTGTCAACACGATGTGACTTCTTCTGGGAGTACATTTGCTCAAGATCCTCCAACATTGCATCCTTGAAAAGTAGAGTTGAGGCAATATGTGCCTCAACGCTATTGGTTATCTAGTTGATAACCTGGTAGTTTCCTGTGAGCCATTTGTCATATCCTTTATCTTTCTCATTTGGAAGATCTTTAGTCAGGATATAGATTTTCCGCGAACTACCAATGAATACCTTGAATTAATGAGACCTAAGCATATAACTTTCAATGTGTTTATGTTTGATAGTAGTGCCTTGTGCCATTATGTTAATGGACTATGGCTTTATCTTAGTTAAAGTAGATGTCATGGTGGTCAGATAAAGAGATCAATAAGGTCCCATGGTTGATCTAGTATTCATATGAGGGCTGAAAAGTGCCCTAAAAATCTTGCTTGGGCGTGCAGGAGCTCTGAAAATGCATTGCATCATATCCGGAGGTCCTCGAAGGCCTTGGTGGCTCCTAGGAAGGTGTGAAGTTGATTGTTGACGGTTGGCGGTGGCCCAGGGAATATGGGCAAAACCCTAGAAGAGGTGGCTGAGCTATGGTATGGGATGGAAGCACCGTTGAAGGGGCTTGCGGGGTCGTAGAGATGATGTTGGGGGTGTTGTAGCTGCGGTGGCTATGCCGCTGGAAAAGTGCAACTGTGATCCGCGGTGCTAGGAGTCACTAGAAGCGGCTGTCCAAATGGTGCAGCGACGATACTAGAAAATCCTGAAGGCCGCTGAAGCCTCCTTGGAGGTACCATAAGGTGTTGAAGAACATCTTTTGCAGCACAACAGTTCCCTGGATGGGAAGAATGGCCCGTGTAGGGGTTCAACAAGGCTTGGATGTGGCAACATGATAATTTTAGGTCAGATATCTGGTCTAGGACCGTTGCTCTGATGCCGTGGGGAGAAGAGAATGAATCGTTGTGTTATTCCATGAGTTTATAGTCTCTTATATAAAAAGAAACCCTAGAAAACAAAAAATGAGGAAAACACATATATGACCCCAAAGGGTTACAAAATTTAAATAAAATAGAAAATACAATAACTATAACAATCGGCATCATGTCAGAGAAAAAGGTTGAATCCCATCCATGGACGCCTTCGAAGGTTTGATACCCATTGTCAAGATGGATGTGACCAATTACGACATGGAAGGACATATCGATATCAGTATCGGTATCGGTACCATGTCGATACCGATATATCGCCGATATATCGACGATATATCGATCCATATAGCCGACATCGGACCGAGATTGTGCATTTTTGGCCTGTCGATACCCGATATCGACCATATCGACGATATATCGGTGACCTGTCGATACCGATATATCGCCGATATATCACCGATATATCGCGATATGACCGTCCAGTCTACGAGTTGTGGACCATGTAATCCATGATCCTTATGCAATCAATGGAATGAAGCACATTTCGACGTAGGAGGAGTCAACTGACAAGACTGGGTCTAGTGCCTCGTGTAAGGTAGATGACGTATACGTACGTGTGTGGCTAGCCGATATTATGGTTGTAGAGATACCAAAAGATATCTTGCATTAGCTCATAGCCAAGGTGATGTGACTTCCTCACATCCACATACTCTCAGGCGAGGAATGAAATAAAGATACTACAACTCCATCATTATAGCTTCCTGGTCAAGCAGAATGATCGCCCTTTTCATATCCTTTACACATAACTCATGGGTATGTTTGAGAAGCTACATAGCTTCATACCTCTTGCAGTGATACCAGAGTAGCAGAAGGCTTACAAGAAGGCCACTATGGTTGGTATCTTTTTGGTGGTTCCTGATCCAGTGTATGATGTCGCATGATCGCAGTTACTTGCGAATCCTACCATACCTCCTATGAAGGAAGCATACTGCAGGCTTAGCAAGATCACGGTTCTTTCGTCAACCTCCTCTCAGATCTTCTGATCGCTTCTCGCGGTAGAGGAGGATCTTCACAGTTCAGAGGATGAGGTCCTCGTGGCAGAGGAGCATGTTATTCATGATCCTCATCCTTATGCACTTACTGTCACTGATGCGATCGCTCCGAAGACACATTTTATTCTAAGCATGGATTTCCAGCATCTGCCATGCTGCTGAGCAGGTCGCGACGTGTACGCCTCCTACCACTGCTTCTGATTAAAGATTCAATGAGTTAGTCTCCTGTTTGAGGGAGATCATGCCTCCCACTTCCGGATCTCTAATGCTCCAACTGGCTCATCCGATTTCGATGCCTTTGCTTCTATCGGTACTTCAGGTACAATATATGCCTTTACTACGCGTCATAGGGCATACTTCTGGGGTGGCTTGTGGATTCATGAGCTACTCATTACTTGTGTGTAGACATGGCTTAGTTCACTTCGTACAAAATTGTTTCGCCTAGCAGAACACTTGTTATTGCTATTGGCATGCATTCCCCTATTACTAGACAAGGGGAGATCAAAATGACACGATCTATGCACATGCAAAATGTTTTTCACGCTCCTGATTTCTCAATGAATTTATTATATGAAATTATCAAAGATTTACATTGTCATGTCATCTTTGACTCCTCTTCTCTTGTGTTTCAGGATATACTCACGAGTAGGGTGATTAGATATGGCTGTGAGTAAAGGGGTCTCTACAGGAAGATTCAAACTCCATGTACGGGTGCCTTTTCCATTCGCACTGGATCAGTCTCCCCCTACATATGGCACCTTCGGTTCGATCATCTTCCTTTGCAGAAACTCTGTACAGTCTTCCACATATTTCTCCAAGATCTATCTTTCAATGTTACTCTTGCTAGCTTGGAAAAGCATTACCGTTCTAGTTATCCTGATCGTTGAAGTCTAACAATAGTTCTTTATTTGAGTTAGTACATTTTGAAATCTTGGGTCCCAATCGTGTCCCTGACTATCAGGGGCACATGTTTTATCTTGTAGCTATGGATGATTGCTCTAGATTGTCATGGGTTTTTCTTTTAAAGTAAATCTTAGGTTTAATCTGTCATTCAATCATATAGAGGCACATTCCTAATTAGTGTTCCAGAAAACATATGGTTACATATATTTTACATCCATGGATAGTGTAGTTATATCACATCTTTAAAATGCGCTCTCTATAACGTATTTTAAAAATGCATCAATAGTGTTATTTATAAATATGCTAGGACTTCACTGGAAATGGAGATTATATATCGTATTTATGAAATACATTATCAAAGCTGTACACTTTTGATAACACATTTCGTAAATGCGTTATTCATTGAACATTTGGAACTTACAAAAAGTGGTATATATAACATATTTACAAAATGCAACATTGGTAGCGCATTTTGAAGATGCGATATAACTACACTATCTAGGGAATTGAAGTATATGTTACTGTAGAGATAGTTCTTAGTATTATTATCTCTTTATGTATCTTGTCATTATTTCTTTATCTTTTATAGACCTCTTTGTAATTTACCCTTGAGGTCTCCCTATATAAGAGAGCCTAGGGTTATTCTGAATGATCATCGAAGACTCTTTTCCCAACATGGTATCAGAGCCGCCCTAGGGCTCTCCACCCGTCGCCCCACCCCTCCCCACCCGCCGCCCTCTCTCTCCAGGGCTCCCGCGCGCCTAGCTCTAGGCCGAGCCCACCGCCAGCGCCTCCCCAGCAGTCCTAGCCCACAGCCCGCGCCTCCCCGGCGTCTCCAGTCCGCCGCCAGCGCCTCGCCGGCGCCTCCAGCCCGCCGCCAGCGGCTCCCGGCGGTCCCAGCCACCGCCAGCGGTCTCCAGCCCGCCGCCTGCGGGTCCCCGGCGGACCCAGCCATCGCCTGCGGCCCCCGCTTGCCGCCGTAGGTCCCAGCCGGTCGCGCAGACATCTAGGCGACTCCCAGGCAGCACCCAACCAGTCGTTTCAAGGGCTGTAAGCCTTCTCTAAGGCGTGCCCTAGTACTCTACTCGTCCGATATATGGGTTTGAGTGCGTAACGTCTACATGCGCACTCAAATCCGATGCAGTTGGTGTAGACATTCATCATCATTGTGTCTATCTTCCCTTGTTCTTCTCCAAGCGGTAGTATGTCAGAATCGAAAGCCGATATGCCCTCCACCGACGCATTCAAAGGTCCTACGCCAATAGTGAAGATGGACGGGTCTAACTATGAGCTCTGGGCTATGCAGTTCATGAGCCTCATGAAGTCTAATGGTAAGAAACACATTCTTACCGAGGATGAGCCTGCAGAGAAGACAGGGATCTATGCCTCATGGGAGGCTGACGACGCCTACGCGAAGGTCTGGTTGTCTGGTACATTGACGATGGAGATTGCTAACGACGTCCTCCATCAGCACACTGCCAAGGCAATGTGGGACATTCTTGCCTCTACATATTCGCAGGTGCGAAATGAGACAAAGATGTTGCAGCTTCAGCATGACATTTTCACAATGAAGCAGAGCGACAGACCTCTCCATTCCCTATACACATCCCTAAGAGGGATGTTTGAGAGGTTATACAGTACCATTCCACTCACTGCTACTCCAGAACAACAGAAGACGTTTTGAAACGCCACCATGGTGGGCGTTCTACTTGCGGCTCTTGACCCTGAATATGGTGCCGCCCGATCTCAGATCCTAGCAGATTCAGTTATTCCTCTAGTAGAGGAGGTTTACAGAAGGCTCAGTCGCATTCCAGTTTCCTCCAGCTCCTCTACTCCACCCCCATCAGTGATGGCAGTCTCGCGTGGGAGAGGTGGCCCGCCTTCTGGTCGTGGTCGTGGACGTGGTCGTGGATCACATGGAAGGGGTAGTCCTTCAGTCAGACATGCTCCTACTATCACCGCACAGGACACTCGGAGGAGACATGCTATTCTAAGCATGGATTCCCAGCATCGGCACGTGTTGCAGAACACTCTCAGTCTCCATTACCGTCTGCTGCAGATACTCGATTTGACGAACTTGTGGCCCGTCTCCGAGATATTATGCCACATTCATCTGGTAATTCGTCTGGTGGTTCTTCAGATATAGCTGCTACAGCCTCTGCCAGTTCATCCGCCGCTGCTAGTACCTCAGGTAGATCTACTGCATTCACACCATCTCATGATATATCTGACTGGGTTATAGATTCCGGAGCCACACATCATCTCTGCCGCGATAGAGATAGACTACAGGCCTACAGGGACATTCCTCCCGGCCGTTCAGTGCAGATAGCAGATGGTACCCATTCACCCCTTGCTGGTTAGGGGGAGGTCTTCCTATCCTCCACTATGCAGCTACAGAACGTCCTATATGCTCCTGAGTTCTCAATGAACTTGTTATATATTAGTCAGATTATGAAGGATTTGCATTGTCGTGCTATATTTGACCCGTCTTCTCTCATTTTTCAGGACATACTCACGGGCAAGGTGATTGGTTGTGGCTCTGAGCAGAATGATTTATATCGACTGGTTCGGGATTCCTATGCTGGCGTCACATCTCTTTCTGCCGGACCAATCTCCCCTTACATCTGGCATCTCTGGTTTGGTCACCTTCCGCTCCAGAAAATGCGTCGTCTTCTACCCCAGATCTCTTCTAGTTCGTCTTTTCGCTGTGAAGCATGTCAGTTGGGAAAGCATCATCGATCGAGCTTTCCACGTCGTCAGAGTCGGAGCAGTAGCTCTCCATTCGAGTTGTTACATATAGATATTTGGGGTCCGAGTCGTGTTCCCGATCATCAGGGACACAAATTTTATCTTATAGTAGTGGATGATTTTTCTCGTGTATCATGGGTCTTTCTTTTGAAGAATAAATCTGAAGCAGGAGATGTGATCAAAAATTTAATAATTGAAATGCACAATGTTTTCTCTTCCTCAGTCAAATATGTTCGGACGGATAATGCCCTAGAATTTTGTACACGCTCACTTTATCAATTTCTCTCATCAAAGGGTATTATCCACCAAACCACTTGTGAATATACATCACAGCAAAATGGTGTAGCGGAAAGGAAGCATCGCCATCTCTTGGATATTACTCGAACACCGTTGATTCAGAGTTGTGCTCCTATTTCCTTCTGGGGGGATGATGTTCTTACTGCATGTTATCTGGTCAATCGAATGCCATCTTCAGTTCTTGGTGAGAAGATACCTATCTCTCTTATTTTTCCAGGCAAGGAGTTATTCTCACTGACTCCACGTGTCTTTGGTACTGTAGCCTTTGTTCATCATCTATCTCCCGGACTTGACAAACTTTCTCCTAGAGCAGTCAAGTGCGTCTTTGTTGGTTATTCCAGGACTCAGAAGGGCTACCGATGTTATGATCCTACGACTAAGAGGTACTTTATGAGTGCTGATGTCACTTTCTTTGAGTCTGTCATGTATTTCTCTCCTGCAGGTGACAGACCGGTACCATACACTACCACTGATGATGTCTATGTTCCTCCACCACCTACATGGAGTTCCCCTGAGTCTTTCCCTATGCCTGACCCCACGCCAGCACCTCCACCACCACCTCCTCCTCCACCCATTCCACGGCCTATCGTGTTACCCCTACCTAAATTCTATACGCGTCAGTCAGGTCCTGCTCAGACTACAAATCAGCCGCTCATCACGCCTCAGGTATGTTCAGATGGCACTACTACTGACGGGTCAGGTTTGGTGCATGTGCAGGATCCTTCAGTACAGGACGACACTAGCTCATCCAGTACAACAGATGATGATCTTGATGTTCTGATTGCTATTCGGAAGCAGAGGCGGCAATGTGCCTCTTATCCATTTGCTTCACAGGATTCTTTTCACCGTCTCACTGGTGATTTTCAGCGATTTGCCACAGCCTTGTCTTCCGTGGATATATCACGGACATACCAGGATGCTTTGAAGAATGATTGCTGGAGATTAGCTATGGAAGAAGAGATGAGGGCCTTGCAGTCCCGTGACACATGGTCTTTGGTCCCTGCACCTCCTGATGCATCCGTTGTGAGCTGTAAATGGGTCTTCACAGTCAAATGCCATGCAGATGGCACATTGGATAGATTCAAAGTACGCTTGGTCGCCCGTGGGTTTACACAAACCTATGGCGTAGATTACATGGGTTGGAGTATATCTCAACTAGATGTCAAGAATGCCTTCTTGTACGGGGACGTACAGGAGGAAGTCTACATGCAGCAGCCACTTGGGTTTACTGCTGAGGGGGAGAAGCACTTGGTCTGTAGACTTCACAAGGCGATATATGGCCTCAAACAGAGTCCGAGAGCATGGTTCCAGAAGCTGTCCAACCTAATTGAGGAACATGGATTCAAGAGGTCAAATGCCGATCACTCGTTGTTTGTCCAGAAGTCATCGGCAGGTACGGTTGTCATTATGGTTTATGTGGATGATATTCTTGTTACGGGAGATGATGCTCAGGGCATAGAGAGAGTGAAGGCATTCCTAGGCCGTCAGTTTGTTACAAAGAACCTTGGGACCCTAAGATATTTTCTGGGGTTGGAATTTGCAAGGAATGCACCGGGCTTGGTGATGACCCAACAGAAGTACATTACAGACTTCCTGATTGAGATTGGCATGGATGGATGCAAACCATCAAGTATTCCCATGGACCCTAGCGTGAAGTTGTATGATAGTGATACTGATGAAGTAGATAAGAGGAGATATAGAGAAATGGTGGGAAAACTCCTTTACATTACCATAACTCGCCCAAACATTCAATTGGCAGTTAGCAGGGTGAGTCAATTTATGGAGCAGCCAAGACAGGTTCACATGGATGCTATACACATGATACTGAGGTATCTGAAGTCTTCTCTAGGGTCAAGGCTGCTATTCAGAAAGGGCACAGATTTATCCATCTCAGCGTGTGCAGACGCAGATTATGCAGGATGCCCTAAGGATCGAAAATCCACCTCAGGGTTTGCAGTGTTTGTTGGAGGCTCACTGGTTTCTTGGAAAAGCAAGAAACAAACTGTTGTGGCAAGATCCAGTGCCGAATCCGAATATAGGGCCATGGCTCAAGCCAGCACAGAAATGATGTGGGTTCGGTCCGTACTAGAAGATCTACATGTAGTTGTGCCCCTACCTATGAGGCTTCAGTGTGACAATCAGGCAGCATTATTCATTGCCAACAATCCAGCTTTCCATGAAAGGACCAAGCATATTGAAGTTGACTGCCATTACACTAGAGACTTGATCCAGAGAGGATTGATATCTACTGCACATGTGAGCTCAGGAGATCAGACTGCAGATGTATTCACCAAGCCACTGCTCAGAGGACCTTTTCAGAGATGTTCATCCAAGCTGAGCATGATAGACATTTATGCTCCACCTTGAGGGGGAGTGTAGAGATAGTTCTTAGTATTATTATCTCTTTATGTATCTTGTCATTATTTCTTTATCTTTTATAGAACTCTTTGTAATTTACCCTTAAGGTCTCTCCCTATATAAGAGAGCCTAGGGTTATTCTGAATGATTATCAAAGACTCTTTTCCCAACAGTTACCATATCCATGTAATTATATTTTGTT
This sequence comes from Ottelia alismoides, assembly GCA_037367405.1. Classification (NCBI taxonomy): domain Eukaryota; kingdom Viridiplantae; phylum Streptophyta; class Magnoliopsida; order Alismatales; family Hydrocharitaceae; genus Ottelia; species Ottelia alismoides. The sequence continues at coordinate 283,157 of JAZKJV010009615.1, read as the reverse complement.
GGATGAAATGAGAATGAGAACTTGTTTATTCCAGGGAACCCTAGGCTCTCTTATATAGAGAAAACCGAAAAATAAACATAACATACAAGTACAAGAATACTAGAAATATTTCTACACTCCCCCTCAAGATGGAGCATAGATGTCGATCATGCTCAGCTTGGAAGAGCATTTCTAAAACGACCCTCTGAGCAACGTCTTAGTAAAGATATCTGCAGTCTGCTCTCCTGAACTGACATGGGAAGTAGAAATCAAACCCTTCTGAATTATATCACCGATATAGTGGCAGTCTACCTCAATATGCTTCGTCCTTTCATGAAATGTAGGATTATTAGCAATAAATAATGCTGCTTGATTGTCACATTGTAATTGCATGGGTAGAAGTACATCTATATGCAGATCTTCTAATACGCCCGAACCCACATCACCTCCGTACTCGCCTGTGCCATGGCCCTGTACTCAGATTCAACACTAAATCTAGCCACCGCTGTCTGTTTCTTGCTTTTCCAAGAAACTAAGGAACTGGCAACAAACACTGCAAAACAAGAGGTAGATTTCCGGTCTCTAGGACATCTTGCATAATCCGCATAAACACATGCAGAGATAGAGAGATTTGTTTCTTTCCTGAACAACAATCCTGCACCTGGAGATGACTTTAGATATCTTAGTATCATATATACAACATCCATGTGTACCTGTCTGTTTGTTTCATGAACTGACTCACCTGACTAATTGCAAAAGCAATGTCAGGTCTAGTGATAGTAATATAGAGAAGCTTTCCCACCATTTCTCTATATCTCCTTTTGTCAACTTCCTCTATATCATCTCCATACAACTTCATACTAGGATCCATGGGAGTGGTGGAGGGTCGATACCCGATCATACATGTTTCAACAAGCATATCTGTAACATATTTCCGTTGGGTCATCACTTCTACGACTAGTTTATCATGCTATGACAGAAGATATGTATGTGCTCTCATGACCATTTCTGTTCCCAGATACCACAATAGTGCCTCACAGGATTATGGCCGGCGACATGCAATGAATGAGGAGATGGATGATCTCACTTCTAGAGGAACACGAGATCTTGTACAGTGTCCCAAGAGGACTAGATCTGTGGTTTGCAGATGGGTATTCACGACTAAGCAGTCACCAGATGGGTCCATCGACATATTGAAAACAAGACTTGTGGCTAAAAGATTTATGCAGACATATGGGGTTGATTACTTCGAGACATTTTCTCATGTTGTAGGGATTGGTTCTATACAAACAATTCTTTCGGTGGTAGCAAACAAGGGCTGGCCTATCTTTTAGCTCGATGTGAAGAATGCTTTTCTATATGGAGATCTCGAGGAAGAGGTTTACATGATGCAACATCCTATGTACGAAGTTGAAGGGGAATGTGTATTTTGCAAGGAAATCTTCGACCCAAAGCAAAGTTCGAGGGTATGGTTTGACAGACTTACTGTCGAGATCATCATCACTATTGGCTTCCAGAAAACAGCTTTTGACTACTCTGCTTTTGTCAGAAGATAGTCAACTTGTACCATCATACTTGGTGTTTACGTTGATGATATGGTTGTCACATATGATGATGATGATGGTGTGCTAGAAATCAAAGCTTTCCTTCGGAAGGTCTTCGTCAATTATTGCCTGGACATCCTGACCTAGGCTGGATTACTTGGAGTTGGATGTAAGACCTCTGGTATTCCCGTGGACCCGAGGAAACACTCCATTTCCACGGATCATGTCTTTGAAGATACTACACAATACATAAGCCTAGTTTGCAAACTTTTGTACCTTACTGTTAGTAGATCAGAAATATCATTTGTTGTGAGCAGAGCCAGCCAACACATGGAGCAACCGCATTACACTGGTAGGTTGTTCTTCAGATTTTGCGCTACTTGAAGGAATCGCCAGGACATGGCCTCATCTATGGTATAATGGATGTTACCGCATATGCTAATGCAGATTATGCGAGTTTACCTGAGGATCGCCGCTCCAATACATGATATGTTATGATGGTTAAAGGAAATCTTGTTACTTGGATGAGCAAGACGCATGCTAGAGTCTCGAGATCCAGTGTAGAGGAAGAATACATGGCAATGGCTCAGGTTGCCTGTGAGATTACTTAACTATTGACCTTTCTACAGGAACATGGTATTATTGTCGTACTTCTATTCCTCTATGTTGTGACAACAAATCCGCTACATACATTGCTACGAGCCTTGTGTTTCATGAGCGGACCAGATACATAGAGATTGACTGTCATTTTGTTCGCGATGCAGTATGACTGTACGAGGGAGGAAGATTACTACTCCACACATCACAATGGATCTTCAGCTCGCAAATGTATTCATGAAAGGCCTTACCTAAGAAGTGCCTCTCGTCGATAACTTTCAAGTTGGGCATGATCAATAGATATGTTCCAACTTGAGGGGGAGTCTTAGTTACGTGTTTATGTTTATGCTATTTTATTGTAACCCTTTTGGAGGTATTTATGTATTTTCCCAATTATGAACTCTCTATGGTTCCTCTCTATGGTTCTGTCCTATATAAGAACACATAGACCTCTTGAATAAATTATCACATTGAGTTTTCTCTTCATCTTTCAACAATCTCCACCTCTCACATTAGCTCAAGGGAACATACAATAGATGTGTTCACCAAAGCCCAGCCAGAGGGCCATTCCAGAGATGTTCCAAGTTGAGCATTACTGGTATCTATGCTCCATCTTGAGAGTGAGTGTTGAGATACTATTTATCTTTCTATATTTTTATGTATGCTCTTTTCTTTTCGTCTCTATTATGTAATTTGCATAAACATGATTCTCCTCCTATATAAGAGAATGCCAGGGCCTCATTATCAATCAATTCATTTGAATCTCTCCATATTATTAGTTTTCTCCATGAATAAACGAGGTGTGGGGCTCTTTTAAGAGGTCGACCTGGCCGCTGAAACATGAGGTCGATTCTTCTACAAGATAATGAAATGATGAAGGTTCACTCACACAATTGATTCAGGTTAGTTGAAGCGAAGAGAATATCATGTGCTGTATGGCAAGAGGAAACGTTTCTAAGTGATTGAAAATTTTATGAAGTTTCTTTAAGGCAAGTGATGTATTGTGGTACTGCTTAGCAAATAATCATAGAATGAGTACACTGTGGCTCGGAGAAATATCTTGAGGTGGATGTGTGGTTGCACAGGAAAAGATTGATTTTCAATGAGATTTAAGAGAAAAATCCTTGATACTTGACATTGCATAAAATGTGTCCATGTTAAATGATAATCTGCAGCCACAATTTTGATGATTAAAGCATCATGCCTTTTACATTTTGATGCTCCTGGATCAGGGTTATGTGTATTTGGTTGGTGTTATGTAAATACTACATTGCTGAGGTTCATGCTGGTATGGACTTGTGTGTGAATGTGATACCTGCGCTCTCCTTGTTAAATAAAAGGGAAATAATAAACCCCAGAGAGATTCTGGTGTTTCTCCTCCTGATGTTGGGGCATTGTGAGACATTTTCCGTGTTCTTGTTTTATTTATATGGAAATTTTGAAAAAATAACTTACAGTTGGTAGGCTGCTGTAGGACTGAAGCTTCTCAACATTTTGAATTTCCCCTCCAATTTGACTAGGCCAGACAAAAATCTTTGATAGAGCTTACAGTCAGGCGTAACACCTGCCAGTACAGGAACTTTTTTCAAATATGATCGGGATAAAAATATATTTATGTCCTTAATTAACATTTTTTCCTTGTCTATTCTGTTTAACAATTTTGACACGTCAATTTTGTTTTGTCATACTTTTATATTGTATAAAATTTCCATGCACGTATCTGCCACTTGTATTGTTCTTAGATGTTTCAAATGATTTTCTAACATGAAAGCATTAGCGTTGCAGGTATTGATATTGAGGATTCTGCCCCACACAGTTCATTTTTCTGGAGCTAATAATGCTAAGAATCTACTGCGTGCTACAGTTCTTGTTCAATACCTACCACGAATATATAGATTTTTACCATTACTTGCTGGACAATCTGCAACAAGGTTCATATATGAATCGGCATGGGTAAATTTTGTGATAAATCTTCTGATGTTTATATTGGCTGGGCATGTTGTTGGCTCCTGCTGGTACCTTTTGGGATTACAGGTTAGTGTTCATATCATGTTCCTCAGTTGGTCTCTCAACATATTAAATTCCTCATTGTTAAACTAGAAAGGAAGGAGATTAAGTGGGGTTGGACAAGGGGGTTAGGGAGGATTCAAAACAAGGGGGGTTAGTTTTATAGTTTTTTATATTTTGTGTTTTTAATTTATTAGATTTCATCGGGACCTATAATCTATAACATATATTAAAGTTTGGTTTTTACCTCAGCCACTGCCACATGGATGGGCTGAAAACCCAGCTTTGGTTCCTCTTCTTCTCCTTCAGTTATGCTCTTCCTCCTCTTTCTCTCCCCATCGTTCTCTTTCCCCCTTCATGTTTGCCCCCTTTCTCTCTTCCCCCACGCTGCGCCGCCCCTAGCTCTTTTCTCTTCTTGATGCCGACGTTCTGCAGCCTCAGGCCTGGCCTACTCCCATGGCCGAAGACCTCATAGTCCCATAGGGAGCTCGAGACTCTCCCCCCGAAGCCAACGAACCAGCCGAACCACCCCTCGATCTCAACTCCTCGCCCGAACCCGTGCAGCTCCCTTGCGATCCAACCGACCTCTGCGACGTCGCTCTCGAAGTACTCTCCTCCTCTACAACCTCACTACTCCACGTAAACCCACCATCGGCCCAATTCCCCTTCTTCCCTCCAAACTCACATTTTCGCCCTCTTTTCTCCGTCATACTCCTCTTCACCGCCATCATCAGTTTTGCCTCCATCATCCTTATTGTCTGCATGGACTTCCTCTCATGTTCCTCATCTGCCTCCACCGAGCTTCTCCATCTCCGTCTCCCCCTCCCCCATTCGCGGCGTCAACGTGATTGAAGACGCCTCACATGCCCCTGGTCATCTTCGGATCTACTCCAAAGCATCCGCCAACAGAGATCCCAAAGACGAGCTTGATCTTTTTGAAGTCCTTCTTTGTCGAGTCCTCGGACCCCACCTTCCCCTCAATTCCCTTCAACAGATCATATGGATACCCAAAATCCTTCAAAAGGAGACAAATTTCCCCGGATCAAGCTCGAACCAGAGGTACCCAACACATGGAAACCTCCCTCCCGTAAGAACAACCCCATCGGGACCGACCCTCTTCGATGGGAGCCCGCAAGATCGCACCTTTACGTCTCTACAAGCATCACAAGTTTGGAATCAAACGACTCACCTTAAAAAGTCCAACAATCCTCACGAGATCACAGTGTAAACTCTAGATAGATAGATAGAGAGAGGAGAGAGAAGGTAAAGGGAGGCCACAATATTTGGTCGTGCTCCAGATGTTCCACTTTGAGCCGTCGTAGGCGTACATCTGCTTGCCCGCAATTCTCATGTTGCGCTATCCACGGCAAGGCACTGCTGTGATGTTTGGGCCGTTGGAAGGCATGGCCGTAGATCGCGGATTGGATAATCTAGTGGAACAATTGCTAACTTTTTTAACGATGTCCGCAAGGTGTTCGATGAAATGGTTGTATTGTAAAATACAGGTAGAGTTGTGGCGGCCTGTGTATTTATAATGTAATGTATACATACATGTTTTGTAACCCTAATAGACTAATAGAGTAGGATTTTTAGGATCAATTATGAAAATCAGGTTGGTATTTTAGATCAGAACAGTATTTTGTCTTTGAAAATACTTGTGAGATAGCCATGGGCCATGTTATGGGGAGTAGAGCCTTGATGAACCCCCACCCCTACCTTCCTGCTCCCCTATCCCTAGTATGTGTGTGCCAAAATACACTAAGGACATTTCTAGGAAAAAATCCATTTGTATATGTTGTATATTTATATATATGGAGCTGCTGTTGAGGATGGACAAAAAATCCGCTGAATTTTTATTTTGTGCATCTTGGTGGATAAAGATTTAGGCACCTGTTGAACATCCCAATGATGCAGATGATGCATATCTGTATATTTGGTTTCTCTTTTGGTGTGTGATTAAGATGTGATGATAACTACACTGAGTAGTGGAGACCGATCATATGGATGGAATAAAGGGATAAGGGGATTTTCCCCTTCTGTCTTTATTTATAAAAGACCGTCGTGGTTCCATTGTTGGTTTGCTGTTGCAGGCTGCAGCACAAAGATGCAGATGTATATACCCGTGCTTTTGCGGGAATAGAGAAGATCCATAGAGCTTTGTAGTTGTAAGGTAATGAATAGTGGCTGATGCCAATTGAGGTGGTTAGGGATGATGTAGAATGGAAATGGAGTTGAGTACCATTCCAGAGAATTCAGAAGCGTAGGGGTTTGCGATATGCTAAAGTTTGTTGGGTTTGCGATTTGCTAATGTTTGTTGGACTTTGATTGGGTATTGTGGGCGGAGTTGGTTGGAGAGGAAAGGCAACATGAACTCGGGTCAGCTGTGGGCATGGCCTTAAATTTCGCCGAAATTCGGTTTCGGTAGGTGATCGAAATTCGGCCGAAATGGCCTATATCGGCCGAAATTTGAGGGGGCTAGTTCAAAAAACTACCGAAATGACGAATTTTCGGTCGAATTTCGACCGAAATTCGGCCGAAATTTCGTTTCGGTCACTCACCGAAACGAAATCGAAATTCGAGTTTTAAGGCCTTGGTTGTGGGTATGATAGTGAGTTAGGTTTGCATGCAGATAAGGGTAGGATGTGAAAGGAAGAGGGTGTTGACTGCTAGTCAATACTATGAAAATGTAGTGCCCAATGAGTTTTGAGTTGACCAAGCTAAAATAAATAAATAAAAATACATATACAATAAAATTACATATAAAATACAAAGCGAAGACTTGGTAAAATTAAATATAAAGATACTTAAATTATAAAATATAGGCAAATCAATTATCATCAAAATGATGTATGGTACAATAATCAATAATAATAAGATGATATAGAAATCGTATGAAAACCTAAAAATATAGGTATATTTTGCCTATAATACATATTTTTAATTTTAATTCCTCAATTTCACATATAGAAGTTAGTCTCTATTTAAATAGTTTCTTACTTATAGAAATTAGTATATGATAGTCCAATGTAAATGTTAGCATTTGACAATAGTACTTTTCTTTATTATTTGAAAATGATAGCATATTTGTTACTGTTAAAATTTATGTCATTTTTTGTACTTTATAAAAAAATGTTATCTACTTTCACATTCATAAATTGATTGTTATTAGATATAAATTTTGATAATCATAGTATTGATCGCATTTCTATTCACATCAAATTACAAAATACCGTGACTATTTGTTGATATTCTATTTCACATTATTTCATTTTTTATGTACATTGTAAGCTAAACAATATTGATTTTAAACGTGCTCACCTTATGTATATGATATAAAATTCGTAGTTGTTAATACTTATGTTACATTAAAGGCTATGATGAAAAGACACATCACATATAAATTTAATACATACAATATTTAAATCTAAAAACATTGGACCAATTTAGATTGTCTTTTTAGTAACCTAAATGAGCCTATCCATTTCAACATCATTTTAAAGTTCCATTTCCTTATGTATATAATAAAAATTTCATCTTTATAATATTATGTATATTAAATGCAATGATAATAATTATTATCACAACTAAATTTAACAAATAAATATTTTAAATCTTAAAATGGTGACAATTTATGATGCTTTTTATGAATCAAATTGCAAGCTTTTAAGGAATCAATGGAAGTTATTGTGAAATTAGAATCTTTATAAGATAATTGATTTTTTTATTTTTTGTTTATAAATGCTATTTTAGTTTTTTTGCTTCATATGCATTCGTTTTGTGACTCGGAGGTTGTGGTTAGCCCTTTGAGATGAAAGTTGTATTTTTTTCATCTGAGATAACTGGTTGCACCCTTTGGGACGGACAAATCCAACTTTTTAGTTTCTATTACTAATAACCATAATAGTTCTTCTTATTCGCAAGGAAAACGTATTGTATCATTAAGGTATCTTTTCTAACGTTTTCAATTTGCACATTCTTCTAATTCAAATGAATTGTGATAATCTTATTTTTTATCACATTCTTACTCAAATTAGATTTAAATATGATAATTGATTGCTAATATTTTGTTCTTCATTATGAGCGATATTATGATCTTATATGTTCTATATTGTTTATTGCTGAATTTAGATGTCATCATTTTATGTATATAATTTAAATTCTGTCTAATATATTAAGATAATGACAATGATAACAACCCTTATCATGACTAACTATATCGTATAAAGTTTTTTATCTTAAAATGTTGTGGCAAACTTAGGATGCATTTCGTAGCATCAAATTGTAAAGTTTTAAAGATTAAATATAAGTTGTTGTTGAAAAGGAGTAATTATATCATATTTATTTTAATTTACATTCTTTCAATTTCATTTCTTAATGCTATAGTGGTGTTTTTTTAAAAAAAAGGAAAAATGGTGCTGCCCCGCCTCATTTTCCAACGATTTTTGCTTTGTTTTTTATTCTTCAAAAATACTGCCATGTATTTTCATCACTATATCCCTCTAATATAACGTTTCAATTTCGTTAGAAACAGAGACTCCTATGTCCTCTATCTAGAACATGTAATTTTAATGATCTTAGAATTGCTATAATATGAGTCACTATTTCTGATGAAATTGGAAGGTATATTAGAGGAATATAGTGATGAAAATACACGACAGTATTTTTGAAAAAAAAACAAAAAAATCATGGGAAAATGGGGTGGAGGCAGCCCAACTAAATCCTTTTTAAAATCAAAACTATGATATTTATAGGCTACTTTATAAGTATGTTAAAGGCAGTGAAGATTACACCTTGTGCAATTAAGATGACACGAAGCCTATTTTATTTTCCGCCACGTAGCGTGGGTATGCACCCTAGTATGTATTAAATAGAGAGACATTCACATTTAAATGCAAGTTTATGTGAGCACATGTAAAGTATGTAGAACATAAGTGTATGAATGTAACTTCAGCACATGCTGTGCCTTCTTCTGAGGGTCATTGACAAACCAATACGTGAAGCTGGGGTTAATTCTTGGACCTTAACCTGTTTGTTTCTGACATCTTATGCTAGCATCCAAGCTAAACCCAAAGAGTGTTGATTTAAGAGATTTACCATTTCTCAAACACTGTGTTTTTCATGCATGATGTTGAACTCTTTTTTCTCAAAATATGGACATTGCTAAATGTTCTAATATGATATAATTCTTACGGGTCGTAGAGATATTTCTGTACTTTAAATACTTTTCTGTTATATTCATTTCTTTGTTCCACCTTATGTAATTTACCCATAGGCTTTCTCTATATAAGAGAGCCTAGGGTTCCTTGGAATAAACAACTTCGTTGTCTTTTCTTCCAAAATGGTATCAGAGCCACCATCCTAAAAACCTAGCCCCCCCAACCCCTCGGGTCTTTGGCTCAATTGCTTTCGTAAATCAACTCACTCCAGAACTTGACAGGTTCTCACCTAGGGCTGTCAAGTGTGTGTTTCTTGGGTACTCTCGCACTCAAAAGGGTTACAGATGCTATGATACTGCGAATAAGAGATATTATGTAAGTGCCAATGTCACCTTCTTTGAGAATGTGATGTATTTTGCGCCTATAGGTGACAGGTTGACTTCGCCTACTACTGATGATGAGATCTATGTACCACCTCCTCCTCTGCGTCCGTTTGTTCACACACCACCACCATTACCATCACTACCACCACCACCTTCACAACCACCAGTTCACCTTTATCGAGATTTTATACCCGTCGTCTGATTCCTTCTCATGGAAATCGTCATTCATCCACCATGCCCAAGGTATGTCCAGGTGGTATTACTAATAATGGGCCTGAGAATGTGCAAGTGCAGGAACCAGTGCAGGAAAACAACACAACGGTGGGCACTATTGATGATTTAGATGTACCTATTGCCTTACGGAAGTCGAAGTGGACATGTGCACCCTATCCATTTGCTTCCCAGGTTTCATTTCATCGGCTCACTGGTGATCTTCAGAAGTTTGTTGTGGCCTTATCTACCGTGGAGATACCACGGAATTATCAGGACGCTTTGAAGGATAGCTGCTGGCGTTTAGCCATGGCGGAGGAAATGGTTACTCTACAGTCTCGTGGTACATGGAGCTTGGTTGATGCTCCTCTAGGAGCCTCTGTTGTTAGTTGTAAATGGGTATTTACTGTCAAATATCATGCGGATGGCAACCTTGATCGTTACAAAGCAAGGTTGGTAGTACGTGGATTCACTCAGACCTATGGAGTGGATTATATGGACACATTTTCTCCGGCTGGACGCCACTCCACTCTACGTGTCCTTTCAGTTGTTGTGGTACGTGATTGGCCCTTGTTCCAACTTGATGTTAAGAATGCATTTTTATATGGGGATCTACAGGAAGAAGTCTACATGCAGCAACCTCTGGGGTTTGCTGCTGAGGGGGAGTGTCAGAAGGTGTGTAGACTTCACAAGGCCATATATGGCCTTAAACAAAGCCCACAGACGTGGTTTCAAAAGCTTTCAGACCTAATCCAGAAGTAAGGGTTCAGAAGATCAAATGCTGATCATTCTTTGTTTGTTCAGAAGACCCCCTGAGTACTGTAGTTATCATGGTATATGTTGATGATATACTTGTTACGGGAGATGACATGCAGGGGATAAAGATGGCAAGAGCATCTCTAGGCCATTTGTCTGTGACTAAAGATCTTGGTACCTTATGATATTATCTGGGGCTGGAATTTGCTAGGAATGCGCTGGGTCTTGTAATGACCCAAAGGAAGTATATTACATATATGTTTGTTGAGACGAGCATGATTGGTTGTCGTCCTTCGACTACTCCCATGGATCCTAGCATGAAGTTATATGAAGATGATACTGAGGAGGTTGACAAGAGAAGGTATAGAGAAATGGTGGGAAAGCTTCTCTATATTACTATCACTAGATCGAACATCGTTTTTGCAGTAAGTCGGGTGAGCCAGTTCATGGAACAACCCAGACAAGTACATATGGACGCCATATATATGATGCGGATTATGCAGGACATCCTAGGGATCGGAAATTCACCTAAGGTTTTGCAGTGTTCGTTGGCAGCTCCTTGGTTTCTTGGAAAAGCAAGAAACAGACAGTGGTAGCCAGATCTAGTGTTGAGTCTGAGTACAGGGCCATGGCTCAGGCAAGTACAGAGATGATGTGGGTTCGAGCTGTATTAGAATATATGCATATAGATGTGCCTCTACCCATAAATTGCAATGTGATAATCGAGCAGCATTATTTATTGCTAATAACCCGGCATTTCATGAAAGAACAAAGCATATCGTGGTAGACTGTCACTATACCAGAGACATGATTCAAAGAGGCTTGATCTCTACTTCCCATGTCAGTTCAGGAGAGCAGATTGCAGACATTTTCACCAAGCCTTTGCTCTGAGGGACATTTCAGAAATGTTCTTCCAAGCTGAGCATGATCGATATCTATGCTCCATCTTGAGGAGGAGTGTAGAGATATTTCTGTAGTTTAAGTACTTTTTTGTTATGCTTACTTCTTTGTTCTACCTTATGTAATTTACCCATAGACTTTCTCTATATAAGAGAGCCTAGGGTTCCTTGGAATAAACAACTTCGTTGTCTTTTCTTCCAACACGGGTGAAATTCTTGATCATACAGTCATTTAACTTGCCATATCATCTTTCCTTGGAGGTTTAGCATTCACCAGGACTGTGTGTTTTCGCAAATTGAAAGGACGTTTAAATATCTGTCATAGGTTCTTTGCATTTAGATTGACATCGTATTTTATAAACTAAATGTGACAATTTTGCATCATGATTTTTTACTTCTCCTGGATAGATGTCTATGGTATTAGGGTGTTTTAAGTTAGAGGATGTCACCAGGACCATGTGTTTTCGCAAATTAAAAGGACGTTTAAATATCTGTCATGGGTTCTTTGCATTTAGATTGACATCGTATTCTATAAATTAAATGTGACAATTTTGCATCATGATTTTTTACCTCTACTCCTGGATAGATGTCTATGGTATTAGCGTGTTTAAGTTAGAGGACATCTCTGATAAATAAGTATGAGTTCTTCATGTCATTTATCTTTATTGAGGTGAACTATATACCCCATTCTTATAACCACTTAATGTCTTATTCATGTTTTCTTTAGCAGATTTATCATTTAGTGTCTCAGATAACCTGATTGGCCAATTTTTGTATAATTTTCAGAGAGTAAATCAATGTCTAAGAGATGGATGTAAGAACTTCACCAAATCCGTAAACAGTGGATCATGTATGGACCTTATAGATTGTGGATACGGGGACAATCTAGAAGGACAACTTGCACAGAATCGGAATTTTTGGATAGGAAGTACGCAGGCTGATAATTGCTTTCAAACTGGAGATAATGGGAATTTTAATTACGGAATTTATAAGAGTGCTGTGGAACTTACAACAAAAAATGGCTTCACCCGCTACATATATTCATTATTCTGGGGTTTTCAGGTATTCTTTCACTTGCTTTTTTTTCATATTAATTGGAAACTTTTGGACTTTCGTTTCTTTATCCACTTAACCACCCATTATTTGTCGAATGGTAAAAAGTATTCATCCGTGGATGACACACTTGATAATGGAAAATGCTTGTTGAACATCTATCTTAACTATAATCCAAATCTTTTGGAAAAACTATAGTTATGAACTTTCGTACGATTGAAGTTTCTGTTATTACAAATATGTCTTCCCATGTCTTTGATTATGGCAGCAAATCAGTACTCTAGCAGGAAATCAAGTTCCAAGTTACTTCGTGTGGGAAGTTATATTCACAATGGGCATCATTGGTCTTGGACTCTTTCTCTTCGCTCTATTAATTGGAAGCATGCAAAACTTCCTTCTTGCTCTTGGAAGAAGGTATTAACTCTACTTTGAAAATATGTTTGTAAGTGCTTTTTGGCTATGTATACATGATTTGTTAACATTGTATTATACAAATATTGGTCGGTAGGCTTGCAGAGGATTCCTCGTCTATTGATTTGAATCACGGTCAATTGTTGTGATAGATATTGTTGGAGTATGTGTTTAGTCCCACATCTACTAGTGGTGGGGCTTGGAGGGTCTGTGGAGGCTATATAAGAAGACACAAACTTCCTGTATCAGATGAGAAAGTGCAATGAACACATCAGCCCTTTGGGGTGTTCTGTGATTTCATCCCGCTCCTTAGAGAGTAGGGTTCCACATAAAACCCTGGTGTTCCTTATTGTTTATTCTGTTTCTCTGATATTCACTTCCGCTTTCTTGTTTTCTAACATGGTATCATAGAGGGTTCGATTCTCGAGGAGTTATTTTCATTAGTTTTGTTTGAGATTTGATTATAAGGTTTTTGTTAAAACCCTAACGATTTGTCAAGATTTTGTCTCTATTCTTAAGGATTATTTGTTCAAATTTTAAGTGTTTTCTTGAAACCCTAATTTTCAATCGTCACAAATCTCCAGAAGAACATTCATACAAATTTATTATTATCAAGTTCTGGAGATCCTGAAGTTGTTCTGCACTTCCGTATTCATTTTCGACGTGGTATTTTTACATGATCTGTTCGGTGTTTTGAAGATATTCAAGTTCTGTGTTTATGCACAAGATCGGGAGTTTAATCAATAAAATCAAGGTTACTATTACCCTAATTTTGAGGTGGACGACCATCATGTTCCAACAACGAGACCAATTAAGTGAGGCATATCCTTATCGACTTCCAGTTCAACCCAGGAGGCGAGCCTCTTAGCATCGCACCTCCAGGGCCCTCGACACCATGTTCCCGATCCAGGCGGGATCATCTCTAGCTACAGCAACAAAATTATACAAAAAATCGATCAATCTTCCAAGCGGCGGCACATCTTCTCATGTGCACCTCTATCTCTCTCTCTGATAGCGCATTAGGCAATACAACAGAAGCCAGGCGACACGCCTCGCACAACATGCCTCCTCCAAATCTTCCAGAACGCGATCAAGCTCCTCCTTCCAGAGTATCGCACACCATCGTACGCAAGAGACGCGATGCACAGCTCCCCTAAGAAGTAGGCGGCATATGCCCATGCGATCAGCCTAGGCAACAGGTGGTGAGATTCTTCCACCTCCCTCGTGCCATTCTCAGTTGATGGCGGTGCTCTAGCACTCCAATCGAAGACTCCAGGCCGTGCAAGTTCTTCCTTCTCTCATCGACGACAACACCGAAGACCCCCTCCTTCGAGCTTCCTCCTGGTAGATCATTTCTTTGAGCGGCGGTGACACAAACAAGAGGGGTTCCTAATTGGGAACATAGCGATGATGAACAGAAAAGGGTGGCCCAATGACCCTCTTTATTAAAAGAAAGGGCGCATGATGCTACTTAGGGCCCAACTGGCCACGTTTAAAAAAAGAAGAGCTGCATTTTTAGGGCACAGGTGGGTCGTATTTATTAAAAAGGGAGAGTATCCATTCGAAGAGGGCCTGGAAAAACTTATGGGACCTAGTTTTGTAGGACCAATTGGGCTAAAAAGTGCATACAAAAAAAACCATACATTTATAAAAAGGATTGTACAAAAGATAAATCGTACGCAAAGAAAAAAATTGAGAAAGTCGAGAAAAAATGTGCGGTCAGTTTATGCAATGTTTTTGTTTCCCTAATTTCTCATTTTCTCCCAACTTTATCAATGCCATTGTTTTCCGACAAGTATGGGAGAAAAGGGGAGTATTGTGTAGAGTGCACATCATTGCATACATCGAACTTCCCATCACTTTTTTATCGTAAAAAGGGGGTGACGCCCCAATAGGGCTCACCTCAAAGATTCATTGATACAATAGGATAACTACAAAGAAAGAATGGAGGAGATTAGAGAAAATAAAGCACCGTATACAATCCAAAAAAATCAGATTGATTCCATTTCCAACCCATATGCTCATATTGTTCCTATTGTTAATCTTCTGAAGTGGTTGATGACGTTTACAGTGTAAAAACGCGACCCTTGAAAATGTTCTCGTTTCACGCGCACCAAATTGCCCATAAGAGTAGGTATGCCTGGGAGATATCATCCTGGGAATCGATGCCTACCACCCTAATAGAAGTCCAAAAAGCTGAAGAGTCATCAACATTAAGCCATTGAATCCCAACCTCACCCCAAACTTGTAATGAAGTACGACATTTGAAGAATAAATGTTCTAAATCCTCATCATCCTCATTGCATCTTACGCAAACGCAATCCTCGTATGAAGGATACTATCTCTCCTTTTTTTGACATAATGCGACCATGCCTTGCGAACCAAAGAAAAAACTATATCTTTTATTGGATTTTTTTATTTCCCTATTAGGGTGAAATCCAGCTCTTGCTCTGTCCGATTTTCCGCTTGTCCCTGCTCCAAAAATTTGTATGTTTTTTTGACGCTAAATCACCAAGATGCCCATGCAAAATGGTTTCTACCACCAATCCGTCCATCTACCTCCTCAAGGTGTTTGATTAATTGTAGGTACTCATGTAACCATTGTTCTGAAAAAGACGTCGTGAAACAAGGGTTCCACACCCCGTCGGAATAGGCAGCCACAATGATATCCGATCTATCTGCAGATAGTTGGAGTAAGTGCAGGAAGCGATTCTTCAACGATCCTATATTCTCCCAATCATCAATCCATAATTTCAAAGTTTGTCCATTTCCAATCACAGGCTGCAAAGCTTCTTTCAATTCTGGTAGAGTGTTTCTCAAACCCAACTGAGGAAGGGTAAATAACGTGTGGTAATTGCAGCATCCCGTCATTCGAGTAGACCTTCCTTAACAGTATGGATGTGAGGTCCTCCTCAGCTCCCCAAAATCTAATGATCCACTTAGAGAGCAAAGCTTTATTCCTGCTCCAGAGTCTTAGAATGCCAAGGCCTCTGTAATTCTTTCTCCTGGTGACCATTTCTCATCCCAAGTGGTATATTCCTATGTGTTCATGCTTACCATCCGACCATAGAAATCTCCTCATTAGCCGTTCCATTTGATCACATTTTCCTTTTGGAAATTTTCTAGATGAACAAAAAAAAGTGGTAATGTCGATAACACGTGCTTAAGTAGTATCATCTTCCCTCCTTTGGAAACGATCCTAGCCTTCCATCCTGCTAGTTTTCCTTTCCAATCTCTCAAGCATCGCGCGCCAATCTGATTTCCGAAGCCAGCCTAGCACCAAAGGCTAACCAAAATAGGTAATTGGCAAATCCCCTCTCCCACACCCCAATGCCTCGCCCATTCTTCTAGCTTCCCCTGTCCTAATCCAAATAGCACAAAAATGGATTTATCACTATTAATCCGAAGGCCGGAAATGTCGCTGAATATCTCTAAAATCTTTGCAGTCCATCTAGCTTGTTGCACATCATCCTGAAGAAATAAAACGGTCATCTGTGTATTGTAAGATTGGAATCAAAATATCTTCCTTTTGGAATCCTGAGCAAAGCCCTTCCGCTTGCGTCATCTTCACCATGACTGTTAGAGCATCGGCTGCAATGACAAGCAAAAGGGGGGCCAAGGGGAACCCTTGTTTGATGCCACGTTGTGGTTGAAAGTAACCACTCTCGGACGCCCATTCACCAAGACATCGAAGGAAGCTGTTGTAACGCATCTCTTCATCCGTGAGACCCACAGTTTCGGAAAGCCTCTTCTTTCCAGTGATGCCCATAAGAAACGCCAGTCCAGGCAATCATAGGTCTTCGAGAAATCCACCTTCCACATTATTCCCTTGATCTGGTTTCGATGCCACTCATGTATGATCTCAGACGCCAGAACCCATCCATCCACCATAAGCCTTCCAGGGATGAACGTCGATTGTTTTGGAGAGATAATGTCATCCAGAACTTCTCGCAACCTGTTCACCAGAGTCTTCGCAATGATGAGGTAAATGCTATTTGATAATGCAATTGGTCTGAAATCTTCAATTTCAATAGGATTATCCCTCTTCGGCAAGAGAAAAATGTGTCCCCTGTTCAATCTCTCAAAGCCCCGATTATCATTTTTAAATTCCTGCAACACTTTCAGAACATCATCCTTGATGATCTCTCAAAATTCTCTATAGAAGGCGATTGAAAAGCCGTCCGGTCCTGGAGAAGCATCAACATTCAAAGAAAAGACCTCGTGTTTGATCTCTTGTTATGTGAAAGCCGCTTGAGGTGCATGTGCCTACGGTGTCGAAATGCAATGAACCCCTTTCCCTATCCACCCCAACCCTTTCTAATATCCCTTCTACTGTGTGCAACAAACCAACTCCTTAGTGCTCTTCCCAATTCAAACCAACTTCCCATTGCTTTGCAATGTGCTGGTCCGAAATTTATCTTATATCTACTAATTAGGCTAACTGGATAAGCCAAGTAACGTCGAGTGCACATCATTGCATACATCGAACTTCCCATCTCTTGTGCATATGAAACTTCTAAAGATTGTTGTCCCTTTCCGAGACATTGACTCTTACGGAGTCTCTTTCCAAGCATAATCAGTGTAGAAGGTAGATTGATATTTTGCATTCAATTCTCTTTAATATAGTATGCGGATAAATTTCTTGACTAAGACTCAATGTCTTTGAGTCTTTATCTCTTGTAATTTGAATTCCTATAATATAGGATGCTTCGCTGATGAATCATGATTCATCTACTTTATGTGGAGATTTTAGCAGAATCATCTTAATAAATCAATCATTAAATATTCTAAAATCAAATTATTAACATTCACTAATTGAGTTAAAATTAGGGTTAAAATCTGTAATTAAACAACACATATTTTTTTCCTAATTGAGCTTATTTTTTTACGTACAAATCAATTATTTTGACCTAATCTCGTCTCTAATATTTTCTTTAATTAATTAACTTACTTGACCTCAAAAAACCCATAAAATTAGACATTAGAAGAAAAAACAAAAATCTGGCATTATATACTTTGTACATATTTTATCTTTGTCGATTTAATTTTACCTTTTTCTAACCTATAAGAGTGTTGGGGCTTCCATCAGATGCAGTCTGCCATTCAAGTATTGAAGGACCGGTGTGCCATCTCTGACTGGCCCTAGATGTCATGGTTCTGCACAAGAACCAACATTCTTAGTCATAATGGTGGTTCTTTGCAAGTATAATTGATTGTGCTTTTCTCTTCTTGAGATTATTATATGGATATTATATGCAAAAGATGACACATGTGGGTATTAAATTTAAATGTCTTAAATTCCCTCTCAGTCTTGCGACAAGTCGGAGGACTATCGCTGTATGAGAACTCAATGAGATCGGAATTACTGTAAATATGTGTAGTGGGGTACCTCTGCTCTTCATTTTTGTGGCATCTTGGGATCTGGGTTACCCTTTATACAGTATCTGTATTATTAAATTCACGATTAATTGCATTAAATTACGAAAATGCAGGGAAATTTTTTCACAAGTTTGAATGACATTCACAATGATGTAACAAGCAACATCAAGACAGGTGTCACCAAGAAACATTGCATTAACTTCCATATCATGTATCAAAAGAAAATTCATTGCCTTATAAATGTATCTCCAAAAATATGGCAGAAGAGGAAGTAAGTACAATAGGAATACAACTATCTATAAAAGAGCCTATCCTATATTCCGTCAAAAGAAAATCGCCATTTGAACACCGATCTAAGAGTCCGCTAACCAACTACTGTTTTGAATGCGCCTTCCCTGCCATCCATGTTAGGGACAAAGAGACGTCAACAAATGTTGAGTACAAATATTAAATATTAAGAATAAACAAGAGTTTAACTTGTTACAAAAGGAAGTAAGTAGACATGTAATGACTTCATGTAACAATTTAACTACTTGCATGGAAAGAATGTTATCTAATTACTCAGTATATTAATACCTTTTTTCATTCACTATACCCCAAAATCAATGCTTAGCATCTCATTTATTAATTATGAGATGACGTCGGAGAAAGAGATCTACATTTATGCTGCGTGTTTTCATTGAAATCAATTGTAGGATGTGGTGATAGATCTAAATTGAGATATAAATTATTGTTGATAATTTTCATATCATGATCTTTTCCTTGTCAAAATCTACTGGTGGAATATTAAACAATTCAAGCGGTGAAGAAGCCCCCTAAAAGACTCATCTGTCCCGCTTCCCTAGTGAAAGGGCGGTCCAAGGGAAAGCTAGGCAAAACTCCAACTATGCCCTTGAGACGGGTGGGAGAGACTCTCTGGTCTGAGTCGCTCCACTCCTTCCCGAAGCTATATAGGAATGAGCTAAAGAAGCTCGAAGAAAAATCAAGGGTCCTCTAGCCTAGGACCCTAATGAAACCCAGAATCAACGAAAATGGTTAAATGGAAAATACGTTGATCCCAAGGAATCGGAATAAAACCGAAAGCTCGCGATAAAATTAGGAAAGGGAATGGGATCCTAGATCTATGCACTAAGCGATCGCTACCCAATCTGGACATCCTAACTCCAAACCAGTTGAGGGTCACCGCACCCTCGCATGATCAGTGTAAGGGGCATCTCAACTAGTAAAATATCTAGCGTCACTAATTCATAACTATAAGGATGCACTTAATTACAGATTTAATTTACATTCCAATGGGAAAAACCGGTATCTATAAGGACATGAATTACTCGTAAACAATGTGATTACAAATTTCATTTAGCTTTTCAAATGGTCATTTATTATAAAATAAATTAATGATTGCATTGATTCAAAATGTTTAAGGTGTGCTTTTTTTAATTTGTATTACAACCATTACTGACTACACAAAAGAATATAAAATTTTGGAACATGAAGGTTACCATGTTGGAATTCTCATATTCCTATTGTTCTTACTTCCTTTCTGCCACACTTTTGAGATCATATACTAATGCATAAATTTCTTTTTGATGCATGTTATACTATACAGGAATTAATACATTGTTTCTTTGTTGACTCATGTCTTGATGTGGCTTGTTATATCATTGTGAATGTTATTCTAACTCGTGAAAAATTTTCCATATTTTTTAGTAACTTGATGTGATCAATCGTGAATTAAATAATGTGAACATCATGTAAATGGGTAATACGGATCTTGTGACTCCACAGTCATTTACTTGATGTGACCAAGATGCTTTTGATCTAGAGTCGCGCTCCTCACTCTTTATGGGGTGATGCGGTCCTTACTGCTTACTATTGGTGAACCACATGCCATCTTCTGTCTTAGGAGAGAAGGTTCCTTTCTTGATTACGTTTCTCGAGAAGGATTTGTTCTCACTTACACCTCGCATGTTTGAATCGGTTGCTTTTGTTCATCATCTGATGCCTAGTCTTGACAAGCTCTCTCTCTCTCTCCTACATGTATCAAGTATATCTTTGTAGGCTACTATCATATCCAAAAGGGGTATCATTGTTTTGATCTGGTTTGACGGAAGTGCTATGTTAGTACATATGTCACCTTCTTTGAATCTATTATATATTTCTCTCCTACTAGTGACAGGTTGACTCCGTATGACTCTGGAGAGGAGGTATATATGCCTACTGCTCCAACGGTTGCACCACATCTAGCACACCACTACCTAGTAATAGGCACATATGTTACCACATTTCTATATTCACAGGTCTCACACAACTCCTCGTGTTCATGGCCATTTCCCATCATCCAGCATGTCCTAGGTATGTAATGGGCACATTGTTTCTACCGATCACACTAGTGATTTTTCCATGTACCTAGATTCTTTACAAGTTGAAGAGGAGGCAGGTGATCTTGATGTGCCTATGACTTTGTGGAAGTAGAGACATACTTGTTTTACATATCCTCTTGTAGGCCATGTTTCATTGGGCCGAATCTCGAAGGACTTCAGGAGGTTCATTGTAGGATTGTCAATCGTGGAGATACCACAGACATATCAGGAAGCGATACAGGACAATCGGTGGGAGATGGTTGCATTACAGTCACGTGGCACATGGAGCATTGTTGCAGCTTCAACAAGAGCTTCTGTTGTAGGATGCAAGTACGAGTTTACAATGAAACACTGAGCAGATGGCAGCATGGATCGCTACAAGGTGAGTCTTGTGGCTCGTAGGTTCATCCATACGTACAATATACTTGCTCTCCAGTAGCTCAGCATTCTACATTGTTGATTCTTCTTTCTATTGCAATGACACAGAACTGGCCCTTATATCAGCTTGATGTGAAGAATGTGTTTCTCTATGGTGATCTACAAGAGGAGATCTACATGCAGCAGCCACCTGAGTTCGCTACTGAGAGGGAGTGTCAGAAGGTTTGCAGACTTCATAAAGCGATCTATGGCCTTAAGCATAGTCCAAGAGTATGGTTGCAGAAGCTATCGAATTCGATAGAACAACGGGAGGTTCGTGAGATCGTTGCATATCATTCAATGTTTTTTTAGAGGTCTCAGAGCGGTACAGTTATTGTTGGAGTATATGCATTATTGTAGTGATGGGTAATGTAAACCCTTTAGGATCCGGGTACCCGTTAACAGCACTTTCGCAGTATTATATTCGCTAGAGATCGCACAAGCTACTGAAAATGTGGGGAAATTCCGCGTGTTTCTGCCATGACATTCACATTCAAATAATAAATAAACTACAGAGACAAAAAGAAGTACCACCAGCATTCATTCATTTCCATATAATATTACATG
Source organism: Ottelia alismoides (assembly GCA_037367405.1). NCBI lineage: Eukaryota > Viridiplantae > Streptophyta > Magnoliopsida > Alismatales > Hydrocharitaceae > Ottelia > Ottelia alismoides. Next base: position 261,439 of record JAZKJV010009615.1, on the reverse strand, counting down.
TAACAAAAGAATGTATTACAATGTACATGTAGATCCCAACATATATGACTGAAGAGGAATGAAGCATATTACATCATAAACTGAACCAAAAACTGAAACAAAAGAAATGTATCGTCTGGTATCTACACGGTCACCAGAAGTCATCAACAGCTACTACAGTGTTGAAGGCTCTTTGCCTGCCAAAACATGTTAGGAAGAAGAGGCGTCAGCGGGCGTTGGTACCTCCCAAAAACTTATAAAAATAAGCATGCATTTAATATGTTCAAAAGCAAGCAAGTAGAAAGGCAGGAACAACTAAAATTTATTTCTACTTGCATATGAAAAAAGTTTTCAAGTTGCTTGTAAGCACCTCCCATAATCACCCATTTTCCCAACATTTCTCATATACAACATATTTATATTGTAATTGATTCTTCATGAATATATGTGTGTGTATATATATTCTCATTTTGTTCAGATATCATTTTGTGGATTTTGGCGACGGGAAAGGTGAGATTGGAAAGGTTTAATGATTTATTTAATTCTTAAGACTAGTGGATAGTCTGTGATCTTGGTCAGTGTGCAACCTCACACTATGACTCTAAGACATGGGGAATACCTTAGGGTTGGGGTGTCTCCGTAGGCATGCGGTGTTGTATAATGCATCCTAACTAAGTTCCCAACACGTCCACTAGCTTATACGGATTTTGAATCAAATTTTATTATAGTCACTTCCAACCAACTCAACTTTGATTGTAACTCCTCCAAACCTCAACTGCAACTGTCTCAGATGTAATTCTAGATGACTTAGATGTAGACATGGATGATTTGGATGTAGAATCACCAAGTCTGCTGGCGAAAGTAAACAAAACTCAAGCGGTGAGGTAGCTTACAAAAGGGATCTTCCGTCTCGCCCTCTAATTGGAAGTGTGGTCCAATAGAGGAAAAGGTCTACTCCAAAACTACGCCCCAGAGATGGGTGAGAGACTCTCCGGAAAAGTCACTCTAGAAACTGGTCTGACTGGTTACAGGCAAACGAACTCGTACGAAAAACTAAAACCGAGGATCCCCCGCATGGGTATCCTAAAACAAAGGATCAACGGAACCGGTCAAAGGTTAAGATCCCAACGAGGCGTAAAAACACCGCGAGCTCGCGTAAAACCGTGAAAAGGACTGAGATCCTAGACCCGTGCACTTGGCGGTTGCTGACCTAACTGGACTTCCTATCTCCCACCCAGTTGAGGGTCACTGCACCATCACACGGTCAGGTGTAAAGTTCACCCTGACCGACACTGATGTATATTAATCATCACTAACTGACCATCATTCTTACTTTCTTGACTTCTCAATTCTCTCAATTTCTTCGGTAGTTAACCTTTCTAAACCTTAGGTATTTGATCCCCAACTTATCATTTTGATTATCCTTACGGATCAAGTTATAGAGCTACTATTCATAATGATCTTGGAAATCATTTGATGACTTTATAAAAGAAGTGTGTTGAGATTCTAATATTTGTATTCCATTTTTTTAAGTTCAATTGTATGTAATTTCCCTAATCTTTTCTTTTAATCATGAAAACTATCCCCTATTTAGTGATATGACTTTGATGGGATTAAATGCAAGTTAATTACTATGTGGACCTTATAATTTGCTCTAGCCACATACTAACAGTTGGACGGCCACTCATCTTACTACTACTTCAGCCATAGAGGAATTTTGAGCAACTACATATTATTTATTTTGCGACTACCGGAGCTACCGGCTACAACATTATCTATCAATACCATATTTTCTGGAAAAATGCTAGTAGTCATGGGGATTTGATTTGATACTGATTGGATTTTGGCATCTGTAGGATGATGATACTTTGTTTATAATCTCATTGGAAGGAATGATATGCTAATTGATTGGTTATAGAGATATTGTCCATGGTTTATAGTATTGTATATGCCAAGAATAATACTTCACTTTGACCGAAAATATTTAGAAATAACATTTCCAGAATCTGAAATTAAATTCCCAAAAACCTGTACATATAGCAGATATATAGTACAATATTTAACGTTTCCAGACTTTATAATTGAATTCTAAAAGAAAATATACAGTACTTGTATAGTATTTGAGTTTTCATCTAACAGAATGGTCACTGACTAAATTATGTGATTATAAGGAAATAACATTTGTACTACTAATCCGCCTGCAATACATATTCAATAGGGGAAATCATCAGACCATGATCTTCCAAATTATATATATATATATGTATATATATTACAACTAGAAATTAAACTTGTACACAGGTGTTCAGTGGCATGATTATATATATATATATATATTCAACTCACCCCATTTTTTTTAAAACCCCCAGGGAATTAAACCAAAAATTTCCAAAAAAAAATTAGTCAGAAGTGCAGCACTGCACTTAGAACCAAGTTATCTAATATTTCTTTATTTAAAAAGGATATGCAAACTCCCTAAATTCCCATAACATGCTTACTCTAAAGAAAAGCATCCTAAAAATCAAAAGATAAAATAGAACTCATGACATGGTAGCAATTAGAGAGAAACTTGTACTGGGATGGCAGCAAAAGATGGGGGAAGGGATGTACATGCATGGCAGCAAAGAAGGGGTAGGTGTTGTACCGTGAATTTTCTCTAATTTGGAGATGATTTCTCATGCAAGAGAAGCTTCGAAGGTAGCTCTTGCTGAAGAAAGATAGTTGGACAGCAGTCTGACTTGGAGAAAAACAGTAACTGTAGCAATTCTAACTCCTGGATTGAAGGATGTGAACCCCCGAGGATCCGGGTACCCGTTTACGCTACTTTCGCGGAATTTCTTTCACACAGGATCGCACAATTTACAGAAAAACAGGGAAATTTTTCGCGCAGATAATTTTCCTCATGACATTCATATCCACAAATTAATAGAGACAAATGGCACCAAAATCTCATTTCATTAATTTTCATATAATTTTACAACATGTACAGTGACTGACAGTACATAGAGTAGTCCCAAAATTTTTAAGCAGAAGAGAAGGAAACATACTACATTATCAACCGAACAAAAACTGAGACAAAATAAATCATACCGTCTAGTATATGCCCTGTCTCCTGGAGTCATCAACCCGCTACTGAGCTAAAGGCTCCTTGCCTGCCATGCGTGCAAGGAAGAAAAGGCATCAGCGGGCGTTGGTACTTCCCATAAGCTTATATATATTATAATCAACAGGCATTTAAATGTTCAAAAGTAACAAGTAGAAAGGTGGAACAAGTACAATTTACATCTACTTGCGTAAGCAAAAAGGTGTTCAAGTTGTTTGTAAGCATCTATCATGATTGTCCATTTACCTAACATTTCCCATATATAACATATTTATACTGTAGTTGAATATTCATGAATATATGAGTGTAAATATATATCATTATTTTCTTCAGATATCATAATTGTGAGTGATGATGGAAAAGTTTGAGATTGGAATAGTTTCTTGATTTATTTAGATTCTTAAGTCTAGTGGATAGTCTGTGGTCTTGGTTAGTGTGTAACCTCACGCTATGACTCTAAGACTTGGAGAATGTCTTAGGGTTGGGGTGCCTCCGTAGGCGTGCGGTGTAGTATAATGCATCCTAACTAAGTTCCCAACACGTCCACTAGCTTAATGAGATTTCGAATCGGATTATAGTTACTTCCATTTACTCAATTTTAATGGTAATCCTTCAAACCTCAAGTGCAACTCTCTCAGATTTAACTCTAGATGATGTAGATTTAGATACGGATGATCTGGATGTAGAATCGCCAAGTCTGTTGGCGAAAGAAAAACTCAAGCGGTGAAGAAGCCAACAAAAAGGCTCTTCCGTCTCGCCCTCTAATTGGAAGCGCGGTCCAATAGAGGGATAGGTCTACTCCAAAACTACGCCACTGAGACGGGTGAGAGAGACTTCCCGGAAAAGTCGCTCTAGAAAACAGCCCGACCGGTAACGGGCAACCGGGCTCGTACGAAAAACTAAAATCAAGGATCCCCCGCCTGGGTATCCTAAAACAAAGGGTCAGCGGAACTGGTCTAAAGTCGGGATCCCAACGAGGCGTAAAAACACTGCGAGCTTGCGTAAAAACCGTGAAGAGGACTGGGATCCTATACCCACGCACTTGGCAGCCGCTGCCCGAACTGGACTTCCTATCTCCCGCCCAGTTGAGAGTCACCGCGCTCTCGCACAGTCAGGTGTAAGAATCACCATGACCGGCATTATTGATTATCAATCATCACTGAATTATCAAAAATATCTACTTAATTGACTATTCATTCTTGTCTCGATCCATTCTGTGGTTGACTGTACAGATCTAGGTCCTTTGGTCAATGATCATTGATATTACTGTTTGACTATCGATTCCACATATTTATCTCTTCCACCTCTTCTTATGGTTGACTTTACGGTTAAAGATGTTTTATCACTACCTAACTTTGATGATATGTATAATTAGTAGATTATAACCAAGGATTAATTGCTTCCATAAGGCTATAAGATTGGTAACACCATGAGTGACCTATTAATGTTAAAGAAGGGAGATAACAACCTCAAATGGGGCCATATGAAACACGATATTAAGTTTGTCTGAATATATAATACTGAAAAAAAACTAATCTCTTGGCTTTTCATTATTAAACAAATTGTCTGGGAAAATCTAATAGCCACGTTTCTAAGGTTGGTGAAAGTAAACGTACAATTTTTCTTAATTACAATTGGATTGTTACATAACATAATATACGCATATGACAGAACCTGTGTAAATTTTGTAGTTGAAATATATCTTGGTCCCTAGAAGGTCAACTAATAGCTTAATCTACCCAGTAACATTATACATTTTGCATCAATTTAATTCCTAAGTATGTAAATATCCTAAGAAAAAGAAACGAAAGCTTATTTCCAAATCATAAGGGAAAAAATCATTATTTTTATATCTGGTGGGATTTGATTTTAAACTTTACATGTAAAAAAAATAAAGAGAATGGTTTATAATCTGAATTGGAAACAACTATTGCGACTGTTTACAAGAAGAATAGTGACGATCAATGAGAGATCATTCCAGTCAATTAATAACCACATGTACCAAGCTAAAGCCTGCTGGCTATTTCTACTTAACCAATAATCTGCTTGCATAGGATAAACTTGTTGCAAATCCATGACTCTTACTGCCTATAGTTTTCCTTCCAATTACGATTTCAGTCATACATAAACTGATATAAATACTTTGTATCCCAGCACAATACATCCTTAATGCATAGTAAAATATAGGTTAAATAAGCTTCTTTCATCAGAACTTAAATTTCTCTTTCAATTTTTCTTTAGGTTTCTAGTTAACCAAAACTATATTATATAATTATATATTTAAACTAACCAACCATTGTCAAGAGTATATCAAAGAATCCCATAACAAAACCCACAAGGCATCCACCTCTACTTTAAAAACAAACCGAAAATGTACAATTTCAGATAAAAAAAATTCATGTAAGAATTGTGTAGGAACACATGCATAATAGTAAGAGGAGTTTTAGCTTATAGATTTTGAGATTTAGGTTACATGTAAGGCAACAAGGAAGGAAAAGATTGTGCATGTATGTTTTCAAAGAAGAGGGCTGAGATTTGTGCATAAGGATCCCCTTTTTTTAGGATAAAATCATCCAATATGCATGCTGGAAACTGGAATCAAGAACAACAAGAAGATGGTTATATGTGCATGTATGGCAGCAATAGGAGGTTGAGATAGGAATGTTACCTAAAGATTGCTTCAAAATTGGAGGAAATGGCACCAATTTGAGCTTGAATGGGTGCTGGACAGCAGCAGATCTGGCAAGTCTTTTTTTTTAAATTCTTTTGCATTCGGAAACACTCCCCTACAGATTATGTTATTTCAATTTCTCATGGTCTTTGTTAGCAGGCATCATGGGTGACCTAACAACCCTCATTTACCCCTAAGAGCTTAGAATAAAAAGATGTCTAGATCCATGTCTAAATTGTTTTAAGTGATATTATTAAACCTTATTGGAATGTACTTAGCATGAGCATCACAAGGATCTTACAATCCCAGAACATCATTCTATGAAGCATAATATTTCCCAATCCCGGAGCCGGTGCGCATTGATATTTCCCAATGTAAGCTCTATCTGTGGGCTTTGTGACTTGGAGGCAGAGACCATTGAACACATATTCTTTCGATGCGGCAGAACCCATGGCATTTGGGCGGATCTACAGTGGCTTGATGTGTCGTTTTCTTCCGCGTTTTGCGACAGTTTGGTTTCTTCTCGGGCTAGGGCGAGGACGGACCTGATTTCTGTTATCGCGCGGCTTTGGAGCATCTGGGTTGGGAGAAATGAGGCCCTCTTTGCTCGTCAGAGATTTTACACCGAGAACGTTCTAATTTCGGCTTCGCGTTTCACTCGTGATTGGTCGGATGTGTAGGGTTTCTTATGATTAGCGGAGGTATCCAATATCTATCTGATATCGATACCTCCAGATTTATGGCTGTTTGTCTCCTGTACGCGTGTCGCCTGTAAGTTCTCTTTAACTTCTTAATAAATCGGGGCGAGCACCATTGAGTGCGTCCCCCTTTTTTGAGCGTCAAAAAAAAACTCATGAAGCATAAATGTATATGTTGGGAAGCAATGCTAAAAAAATCAAATCCAGTGACCAAATAGAGCTTTGGATACATATTTGGATTCTTAGATCTAATGGAAGGCAACATGCATGGCAGGAAGGGGGGTTTAGGGATTGTACCTAATTAAAGCTTTGACCTTGGAGAATTTTTTTTTGAAATCCAACGGTTCGGAGGAGACACGGCATGGTGTTCACCCCAAAATCTTTATTAAAAAGACGGTGAACAAGAGAGAGAGCTACAGTGGCGAGGAAAGAAGGGCGAGAAAGGGGATCGAGAAGATCCCAACAAAAACAAAAGACGCGAGCTACACCAACAACCAATCACAAGTTAGCTGATCTGCATGAGCCAACACATTCTCCTTGTAAAATCTTTGGCCCCTAAAAATTGTTGCGTTACGCCCCAGCCAAATCGCCCAAATGTAAGCAAAAGGGCCCACGAAGTCTCTGCGCGCTCTGTCTTTGCTAGACCTCAGAGAGTCCCAAAAACCGACCGAGTTCGAGGTGTTTATCCAAGATATTCTTGCCTCCTCCCAGACGACAGCAATTATGGGGAGCTCCCAGCAGTCACCCGTTGGAGGCTCCAGAGGGTTGATTAGCTGCAACCCAGCAACTTTAACGGAGAACAACAACTGCAGTTGCTGCAGTTCCAGGCATCAAATGCATGCAGCAGCTTAAACAGGAAGAAGAAGTTGCCTCTTCTTGGAAATGGCAGCAAAAATGGGTTGGGGATGGTACCTAATGTTTGCCCCAAACTTGGAGAAGAGAAGAAGCTCCCAACAGTTGGTCTGTAGCTCCAGCAGTGGCTTCACTAGGTATTGTAACTGTGGCTGGAGCAGTAGCTATGGCTGCATGCAGCAGCCCAATAGAGAAGAAACAGGGGTTTCCAGGAGCAGCAATTGCAACCTTCGGTAGTACTAAAGGGAATTAGTGGAGAGAATATAGAGAGGGGAAAAAAACAAGGCAAAGGAGATGTATATATAAGAAGAGAGGGGCTCTTTTTGTTTGCCAAATGTAATGAGAATAATAGTCAAGTGGAAGGGAACCCAAAACAAGAGAATCCACGGTGCTACAGAAGACTGCAGTAGAACACAGTAATACTGCTACAGCAACAATATATAATTTATTTTTATTTTATATTTTTACTTTTCTCTCTGTTTATTTTAGATACTTAATTTAACCATATTCGTGCCTCGAGCTTCGGATTTCGATGCACGATACCTTGATTTGATCGTCTCTGAATGACGATCAGAATGAGTTTAATGTTGATATACTTCCGATCGGGTTTTGAAAACCCGAAATTTTCAGATACAGTTTTTGTTTAAAATTAAATTTTGTGATTTAAAAATATCAAATGACCTCCGATTGACAAACGGTCGATTCTGTTGGTCTTCTTTCGTCGAATCGGAAATTATGATGGTCTCGATTTGTTTTACGGTTTCCGATTTTACGTCGTGGCTTTTTCGGACACGCCTTACGATGCGAGCGATTTTTGGTCGATTTCACCCGAACGACTTTTGATTGACGATCAATTGATCGATTTAGGTTGTTTGACATTGACAAACGACTTTATTGGATTAATCGGACGCTAATCAGGTCGAGTTCGGGTTTGGTGGATTCCGGATGTTACAAAGGAGCAGCTCTAGCTCCTTGGATGTCTGGGGGCTTCTCCCAAGGATGGGAAATTGGGTATAGAATAAGGGAAATTAAAAAAGGGAAAAGGGAAAACAAGGGAGAGCTTTGGGGCGTTAGATGTTATTGTAAACATATATTAGTTACTTTTGTACTTCTCTGTTATTTTCCTTTCTGCAGTATGCTTTATGTAATTTACCCATAGGCTACTCTCCTATATAAGAGAGCCTAGGGCTGATGGAATAAACATCTTCTTTTCTTTTCCCAACATGGTATCAGAGCGACGGTCCTAGACCGGAGTTCTTGAAACCCTAACCCTATCCCCACCCCCACCCGCGTGCCTCTCTCTCTCTCGCCGCCGGCGCCCAGCCACGCCACTGGCCGTGCGCCTCGGGCTCCGTGCACCTTGCCTGCGGTGAGCACCACACCACACGTGCTCCATCGCGCGTCTGCGCCCCTGCGTGCGCCCCTGCCTGTGTGCGCCCCATCACACCGTACGTGCGCCCCTAGCGCCCTACCTCCAGCGCGCATCCTTTCCTTCGTGCTTCAGGCAGTTCCAGCGCATGCCCTAGCGCAGCATCTTGCGCACGCAGTTCCTCCCTATCGTGCGCCATCTGTTGTGCGTGTGTAACTCCTGAATTAGCCCTTCAAGACCCTGTTTCTAGCGCGCACACCGTCAACTAAATGTGTTTGGTTGCTTGAAGTCTACACATGCAACTAAACCCGTCTATGTCCGTGTAGACGATCTTATCTTCAGTCTATCGCTCCAGTCTTCTGTTTCCAGTATGTCAGAAAGCAAGGCGGATATTCCATCTATAGGCGTCTTTCGTGGTCCAGCGCCTATCGTAAAGATGGATGGTACGAACTATGAACTGTGGGCGATGCAGTTCATGAGTATGATGAAGCCAACTGGTAAGAAGCACATTCTTACCGAAGAAGAGCCTGCTGAGAAGACTGGAATTAATGCCTCATGGGAGGCAGATGATGCATACGCCAAAGTCTGGTTATCTGGAACTCTGGCGATCGAGATTGCCAATGATATTCTTCATCAGCCCACGGCTAAAGACATGTGGGATATTCTGGCGGCCACATACTCTCAGGCGAAGAATGAGACAAAGATTATGCAACGTCAGCATGACATATTCACCCTTAAGCAGAATGGTCGCCCTCTACACTCACTCTACACATCTCTGCGTGGGATGTTCGAGAAGCTGTACAGCTTCATACCCCTGACAGCCACGCCAGAGCAACAGAAGACCTACTGAAATGCGACTATGGTAGGAGTTTTCCTTGCTGCCCTTGATCCTGAGTATGAGGCAGCACGGTCTCAGATCTTGGCGGATTCCACTATTCCTCCTATGGAGGAAGCCTTTCACAGGTTGAGCCGGATCACTGTTCCCTCTACGACTACGAATCAGACTGCTTCCGCCATGGCTGCCAACAGAGGTCGTGGAGGTCACCATCATACCCGTGGCCGTGGTCCTCGTGGCAGAGGAGGCCGCATTTGGTCGACATGTACCTACTGCCATCGTACCGGACATACTGAAGACACATGCTACTCCAAGAATGGATTTCCTGCATCTGCACGAGTCGCTGAGCAGATAGAGCCTCCATCTGTTGCCTCTTTGGATCAATGCTTTGATGACCTTGTTGCTCGTCTAAGGGGCATTATTCCTCCATCCGGTCCAGCACATACTACTGAGAGCCAGTATGACGCTGCTGCATCCGCCTCTGCTTCTACCAATGCATCAGGTAGCACACTTGCATTTTCTAGTAGTGGATCAGATACTTTAGCATGGATTATGGACTCTGGAGCCACACATCATCTATGTGGCGATCAAAGTCTACTTATAGGATACAGACAGATCCCTTCAGGTCGAACAATGGTCATTGCTAATAGCACACATTCCCCAATTACTGGTCAGGGGGAGATTAGACTGTCATTATCTATGCAGCTCAAGAATGTGTTACATGCACATGATTTTTCAATGAATTTGTTATCTATCAGCCAAATTACCAAGGATTTACAATGTCGGGCGATTTTTGATCCATCTTCTCTTGTTTTTCAGGACATCCTTACGGGCAACGTGACTGGTCGTGGCTATGAGCAAGGAGGCCTCTATCGCCTCAGTCAGCCTCCTTTTGCTGGAACCTCATCCTTACCTACTGGACCTGTATCCCCTCTGCTATGGCATCTGCGCTTTGGACATCTACTGCTTCAGAAGCTGCGTCGTGTGTTACCCCAGGGTCTGCCTCACACATCTATCCAATGTGAGGCTTGTCAGTTGGGAAAGCATCATCAGTCTACCTTTCCCAGTCTCGGAGTAGTACCTCCAAGTTTGAGTTATTTCACATTGATATCTGGGGTTCGAGTCGTGTTCCTGATCATCAGGGACACAGGTTTTATATAGTTATTGTGGATGACTTTTCTCGTGTGTCATGGGTGTTTTTGTTAAAGAATAAATCTGAAGCAGGGAATATTATTATCAATTTTCTTAATGAGATTCGTAATGTTTTCTCCACATCTGTTAAAATTGTGAGAAGTGATAATGCCCTGGAATTATGTACTCATGTCCTAGCCAATTATTTCTCATCCCAAGGGATTATCCACCATACATCCTGTGCCTATACCTCCCAACAGAATGGGATCGCCGAAAGGAAACATCGCCACTTACTAGATGTCACCAGGTCACTTCTTATACAGAGCCTTGCTCCTTATTCTTACTAGGGTAACGCTGTTCTTACAACATGTTACCTAATAAATCGTATGTTGTCATCTGTCCTAGGTGAAAAGATTCCTTTCTCCCTTATCTTTCCTGGTAAAGATCTATTTTCCCTGACTCTTCGTGTGTTTGGTTCGGTTGCCTTTGTCCATCAGTTGTCTCCCGGGACTGACAAGCTCTCTCCTAGGGCTGTCAAGTATGTGTTTGTTGGGTACTCCAGAACTCAAAAGGGTACAAGTGCTATGATCCACTACGCAGGCGGTATCTTGTTAGTGCAGATGTTACATTTTTTGAATCCGTAATGTATTTTTCATCCTCAGGTGATCAGTTGCTACCTCCAGTTACTACGGATGCCATCTATGTGACACCACCACCACCACCACCACCACAACCACCACCACCACCAGTACCATCTGCACCTCCTATCACTATACCTGTTTCACCACTACCATTTCATTATACCCACAGGCCTACTCCAGCTCATGGTCATGACTCATCACCTAGCTCGCCTAAGGTATGTTCTGAAGATATTACTCTTGATGGATCTGATGATGTTTGTGAGCAGGATGTGTTACAGAGGACAGATGAGGACACGACTGATTTAGATGTTCCTATTGCTATCCGCAAATCGAAGCGGAGCTGCGCCTCATATCCTTTAGCAGCTTCTGTGTCATTTGAACGACTATCTGGGGATTTCAGGAACTTTGTGGTCGCTTTGTCAGCTGTAGATATTCCACGGAATTACCAAGACGCTTTAAGGATAGTAGATGGCTCTAGCAATGGAGGAAGAAATGGCAGCACTTCAATCTAGAGGAACTTGGAGTCTGGTTCCTATACCTGCAGATGTGTCTCCAGTGAGTTGCAAGTGGGTATTTACAGTCAAGCAGAATGCAGATGGCAATATTGACAGATACAAGGCTCGCCTTGTTGCTCGTGGCTTTACACAGACATACTGGGTGGACTATCTTGGTACATTCTCGTCAGTAGCCCGTCATTCTACTCTATGGATCTTGTTGTCAGTTGCGGTTACTCGTGAGTGGCCGCTATATCAGTTGGATGTGAAGAATGCGTTCTTATATGGTGACTTACAAGAGGAAGTCTACATGCAACAGCCACCCGGTTTTGTTGTTGAGGGGGAGTGTTCCAATGTGTGCAGACTTCTATCTATGGCCTTAAGCAGAGCCCCAGAGCATGGTTTCAGAAGCTCTCAGACCTCTTTGAAAAATAGGGATACAAACGCTCTAATGCTGATCATTCCTTGTTTGTACAAAAGACTTCAAGAGGTATTGTTGCAATCATGGTTTATGTAGATTACATCTTGATTACAGGAGATGATGCACAAGGAATAAAGAAGGCGAAAGAAATGCTGGGTAGCGAATTTGTTACCAAGGACCTTGAAGTCCTTAGATATTTTCTGGGGCCGGAGTTTGCCAGAAATCCGTATGGGTTAGTAATGTCACAGAGAAAATATGTTACGAACCTGTTGAGTGAAACAGGAATGCTCGGTTGCCGGCCTGCTACAACACCAATGGACCCCAATATGAAGCTATATGATGATGATACAGAGGAGGTGGACAGGAGAAGATACAGAGAACTGGTGGGCAAACTGTTATATGTCACTATTACTAGGCCCGATATAGCCTTTGCTGTGAATCGTGTGAGCCAGTTCATGGAGCAGCCGTGTCAGGTTCACATGGATGCCATACATATGATACTCAGGTACCTCAAATCATCTCCAGGTGCGGGTTTGCTATTCAAGAAAGGCAAGGTGATCTCTATCTCAGCATGTGCAGATGCAGATTATGCAGGGTGTCCCAAGGACAGGAAGTCCACCTTTGGGTTTGCGGTTTACATTGGAGATTCTCTAATCTCATGGAGGAGCAAGAAACAAACTGTGGTAGCCAGGTCTAGATCTGAATCTGAATATAGGGCTATGGCTCAGGTTAGCACAGGAATGATTTGGGTAAAAGTTGTGCTTACAGATTTATGTATAGAAGCCCCACTTCCTATGACCTTAGAATGTGACAATCAGGCGGCCTTGTTCATTGCAAACAATCCAGCGTTCCATGAGCGAACCAAGCACATTGAAGTTGACTGTCACTTCATACGTGACATGATTCAGAAGAGATTCATTGCTACATCCCATGTTAGTTCAGAGAATCAAACTGCAGATATATTCACTAAGGCATTACTACGAGGCCCATTTCAGAAGTGTGCGTCCAAGCTGACCATGATTGATATCTATGCTCCATCTTGAGTGGGAGTGTAAACATATATTAGTTACTTTTGTACTTCTCTGTTATTTTCCTTTCTGCAGTATGCTTTATGTAATTTACCCATAGGCTACTCTCCTATATAAGAGAGCCTAGGGCTGATGGAATAAACATCTTTTCTTTTCCCAACAGTTATTATATAGGGGAATGGGGAAGCTTCCAAGAAGCTTCCCATTCACTTTTATTTATATTTTTTTAAATGTGACATCATCTTCATGACATCATCTATGATGTCAAAAAATTGTATCATATATTAATTCTAATTTAATTATGTATATATGTCTTATTTCTACAAACATTCGATTTGAAAAGGTACATACTGTTGTCTATGCAGTTTTAAATTTTATTTATTTTTTAAACCAAAATTATCTTTATTCGTTATACATAAAAATCGATCGTATATGCGCCTTAGTCCTCAGATTTCCACGTGCAATATCTCGATTTGATCGTTTGGGAACGACGATCAAATGAGTATAATATTGATATACTTTTGAGTAGGTTTAAATCCCCGAACTTTTGGAGATACAGTTTTAGTTTGATATTAAATTTTGTGATTTAAAAATACCAAACGACCTCCGATTGACGAACGGTCGATTCCGTTGATCTTCTTTCGTTGAATCCGATTTTTGGATGGTTTCGGTTTGTTTTGCGGTTTCCGAATTTGCGTCACGACTTTCCCGCGGCACACATTACAATGCGACCGATTTTTGGTCACTTTGCTCGAATGACTTTTGATTCACGATCAATTGATAAATTTAAGTTGTTTAGCATTGATTCAACAACTTTATTGGGTTAATCGGACCCAAATCAGATCGGGTTCAAGTTTGTGCGTATCCGGATGTTACAGGTAATTGGATCCTTTCAGGTTCCAATTACCACATCCAGTAGTTTAGTCCCACATCTACTATTTGTGGGACTTGAAAACTCGATGAGGGCTATATACGGAGCCCCATGCCCATTGTATCAGATGAGAAAAGTGAATATTAAACATCAGCCCTTTGAGGCATTCTCCTGTGGTTTCTTCCCGCTCCATATGGAGTAGGGTTCCACGTAAAATCCATGTGTTCTTCATGTTTATTCTTTATCTCTGATATTACGCTTCCGCATTCTTGATTTCTGACATGGTATCAGAACGGGTTCGATTCTCGAGGAATTATTTTGTCATCATTCGTTTGAGATTCAATTTTGGTGTTTTGTTTTTGAAGATTATTATGTTCGGGATTGTTCAACTCCAAGTTCTAGGGTTTCGTCAGAAGCCCTAATTGCGCCATAGATTCCAGAGCAGTTTGAAAGTTCTAAGGTTTCTATTGAAACTCTAAGTTTTGCCCCACGAGTAGATTTGCGTTTGAATATTATTTTGTATTAATTCATGTTCATGATCAAGTTTGAGATTCAATGCTCTGTCGTCATCGACAATACTGATCTGATCAGTTGCTTCAACATCGATCTTCTGGTTCAGAACACGCACGATTTTCATATGAAACCCTAATTATGTGCGACTCGTGTTATGAAGATATTGCAGCCTCCAGGACATCTAGTACATTCGAGGAAAATTTTGGGTTCCGAAAACCCTAATTCCAAGTCGTAATAGCATGTTGCGCTAGACGATGGCGATCTCCACCCCACGAAAAGAAGAAGGGGTCACATAAAGCCCTAGCTGCATATCTACGCCTCGTACGACAAAGAAAAAGAAGACGTTCATTGGCTAAGAAGAAGAGGATCAAAGAAGGGGTCTGAGAACACCTCCGCCCCGCGCAATGGCAACCAAGGTTGCAAAAATCGGTAGTCGGTAATCGGTCGGTTGGGTCACTGACTAAGGATTAATCGGTAGTCAGACGACTAATCAGATTTAGTCGGGCTTTAATCGGCTTTGATTTTTTTAATTATTTTAAATATATAAATCATTTTTATGTGTATATCCTTATATATTTACATAGATTTGTACGTTTTTTATATTATCATAATGAAAGAAAAGAAGAAATTGATTTAAATAAAATATTAAGCATATTAGAATAAGTTTGCTTTAAAAAATAAAAATATATATGGTATCTCCAAGAAAAAATCGATTGACTAGTTGGCCTTAGTCGGAATTAGTCGGTACTCGGTCGGCCACCCCACTTACTAGACTAGTTGGACCTACTAGTCGGATCAGTCGGGAGATTTTTACAACAATGATGGCAACCTCCGCAAACTGCATCATGGGCAGCACCCAGGTGGTGCTGCTGCACCGCCAGCCAAAGAAGAGGAGGCGGAGGCACCTCCTACCGCATATGGCAGCGCTCATGCTCCAGATTCGGCCCCAAGTTCAACGACAATGTCCTACTCTCGAATGAGGTCTTGTGCTCGAGCCCTCGTTGCCTCCTATGAGGCACATCACCCATGATCTCGTCGGCCCCGTCCATGTCGCCTCCACTAGTCTCCAAGTGATGCTTCAAAAGGCGGTGATGTTGGAAAGTTTGGGTTCCCATCCGTAATGATAACTCCCCCCTTTCATTTTTTATTTCACAGATGGCCCTTTTATTAAAAAAGGGGGGTTGTTACTGTTGTTATAAAAAACGGGGGGGAGGGGGCAAGTTGTATTGGACCCAAGAAGAAAATTAGGGGCCCTGTTTGGGCATGAGTTTAAAAATATGTACACGAGAAAAGAAAAAAGGATTAGACGACTTAAAAAAGGAGATAATAGCCAGAAAAAATGATTTAAAAATGTGAGAAGAAAGCCGAGAAAAAAATTATGATCGATTTATGTGATTTATTCGTTATTCCCCCATCTTTATTTATCTTCTCCCAACTTGGGCGATTTTTTTTGAATAAGAAAACGGGGGAGCCCTCCCGAGGCGGGAGTCACCACGCACAGCATTCATTAATAAAGGAGAGGGTACATCAGTTTGATATCCAGAAATTGTATAAAGCATTACAGTGTGCAAGAGCATTTTCAAAGTAAAACCGCTGCCCCTTGAAGATGGTATCATTCCTACCAAGCCAAATAGCCCAGATCGCGGCAAAGGGTTTGGAGACATCATCGGAAGACCCAAGTCCGACCGCCCGAATCGATCTCCAAAATTGTACCGCGTCGGATGCCCGGACCCACGGAAGCCCCAAAGAATCCCAAACCTTTGCCGGAGACCTGCATCCAAAGAAAATGTGGTCAGCATCCTCCATCTCGTCCTCGCATCTGTCACACTTTAAATTCGTCCTACCCAGAATTATGCCTCTTCTCACTTTATCACAAATACGATCTCTCCTCAGACACCAAAGAAAGACCTTAACCCGAGTAGGAATCTTAGCCGCCCAAATCACCCTCAAGTTAGCACATAGGTCTTCGTCGCGCTCCGCCATACCACCACTCAGCTTCCGATAAGCAATCTTCACCGAGAACTTACCATCATCCCAAACAAAATGGTCCGGGTTGCCTGACATCCCCCCAACAGGGGGAATCTCCGACAGCATCCGCAAAAGATCCTCCAACCTCTGATCCGAGAGAGCCGCAAGGAACCTCGACGCCCACGACCCAGAGTCGACGACCTCCGCCACCCGCGCCCCCCTGTCCACGGCTAACGCCATCAACCTCAGGAAAGGGTAGGCCAAAGCCACCTCCCCCGTCCAGTCATCCGGCCAAAAACAAAACTGGAGACCATCCCCCATTTTCGGCCTTAGAAGAGGTCGGGGCCTCGAAATCACGGCACGGATCTCACTCCACAAGGAAGACTCATGACGCTTCCTCACTGCCACCAACTCCCCTGTGACACCATATATCTCTCTCAGTAACTGCAAAACAGGCGCATCGGACGAACCCCAAATGTGCACCACCCATTTGGCTAACAAGGCATTGTTCATTGATTCCACATCCTTGACACCTAGGCCCCCCTCTGCAACAGGTACAACAAGATCTTTCCAAGCCACCAAGTGCAACCCCCTCGCTGTCTGCCTTCCATCTGACCAGAAAAAAGATCTCATTAAAGTCTCCACCTTCCTTCTAACACCAACATACATTAATCTCGTCGAGAAGAAAAAAATCGGAATGGCCGAAAGAACATGCTTCAGAAGTGTAAGCTTCCCACCCTTGGACAAAGTGGTAGCCTTCCACCCTTCCAACCTCTCCTCCATTCTCCGAAGAACACAGCCCCAATCGGACTTCCTCAGCCTGCCCTCAACCAGAGGCAACCCCAGATAGGTTATCAGTAATCTCCCCATGGGGCATCCTGTCCACTCCGCCAGCCTGTTACTCTCCTCGCCATCCATTCCCATCGGAACAAGGGCCGACTTTTGCCTGTTAATCTGCAGCCCTGAGAGGCAGCCAAACAAATCCATCAAAACAGTTGCATTGTGGTTCTGTTCCTCCGTCCCTCCCAGGAAGATCAGTGTGTCGTCCGCATACTGTAACATCGGGACCGAGATGTCCGCCATTCTGAAACCTTCGCACCAATTCTCTTCAACCGCACGTTGGAACAAGACCGCAAGACAATCTGCAACCAACACAAAAAGCAGGGGAGCAAGGAGGCAACCCTGACGCACCCCCCTCTGTGGTTGGAACCATCCCCCCTCTGGCCTCCAATTGACCAATACAGAGCAAGAGCTAGTGGTGATGCATCTCTTAACCCAAGCAATCCATTCTTCCGGGAAACCCCTTTTCTGCAACGCTGTCTACGGGAATCTCCAACTAACGCAATCGTAGGCTTTGGCGTAGTCAATCTTCCAAACTGCCCCCCTTTTTTGAGACCTCTTCCATTCACGACAGATTTCCGAAGCGGTCACACGATTCTATCCGCCATACACCGTCCCGGAATGAACGCGGACTAAGCCGGTAAGATCACAGAGGACAAGACACCTCTAAGTCTGCTCGCCAGCACCTTGGCGATAATGAGATAAATGCCATTGGAAATAGAAATCGGCCTGTACTCCCCAACCCCAACTGGGATCTCTTTCCTCGACAGCAAAAAAATCAATGCCCTGTTGACTTTCTCAAAACCCTTGTTGTCACCCCTGAATTCAGTTAGAACCTCCAAAATGTCACCCTTCAGTAGATCCCAGAACTCCCGGTAGAAGGATTAGAGAAGCCATCCGGGCCAGGAGCCCCGTCCGCATTCAGATCCCAAACCACCCTGTGTACCTCATCCTCTGTAAAGGCGGCCACTAATGAATCAGCTTGGGTACCACTCAAAGACCCCGCCCCCCGTCCGGTCTAGCCCCAGCCATTCTCCACCGGCACTCTCCTCGAAGCCCTCCAAAAGTGTTCCCGTAATGCGACACCAATGTCCCTCTCGCCCGACACCCTTTGGCCCCCCACCTCCACCTCATGCAATAAATTCCTCCTCCTTCCGGACGCTGCGGAATGGAAGAATCGCATGTTCGCGTCACCTTCCCTTAGCCACTTTTGCCTCGCTCTCTGTCGCCAATGAGCCTCCTCCTTTCTGTCCTCCTGAAATACCGCCTCTAACCACGTTGCCCTCTCCTCCACCTCCTCCGGAGTCAGTCCCCGATCATCATCTAGCCCATCTAATCTGTTGATCCCTGCCTCTGCCTCGGCCCTGACGGCCTGTCGCCTCCTTGCGACATTCTTCCCAAAAGCCAACAGCATCCGCCTTAGGGAGTCCAGTTTGGCAGCAAATCGTGACACCGCCGATCCCGACACCGCCAAAGCCCGCCAATGATTCGTCACCAGGTCCTGGAAGCCCTCCTCCAACAACCACTTCTTCTCAAAGCGAAAGGAGAACCGTGCCAAGCGCTCCTCCCCAGAAAACCAAAGAACATGAGTGTAATCAGATAGAGTCCTCCGAAGAGCCCAAGCCCTCGCCAACGGGAAAGCCTCCCCTGCCTCAACCGACATCAAGAACCTGTCAAGTCTGGACCTCGATCTCGTGTTCCTTCAAGTGTACTTGCAGCCGGTCGCATCTACAATAGATAACCCTAGAGAACGAACCACCTACCTAAAATCGGCAGATCCAGGATCAGAACCATCGCTCCCCCCGGCCTGTCGTCCGGGAACAATGTGACATTGAAGTCGCCACCAATGAACCAAAAATCATCGCCAACCTCAGGCACAAACTCTCCAAATCCGCAGTCAAGCTACCATCCTCTCGTCGACACGGGCCATAGACATTAGTGACGTACAGACAAATCCCATCCGCTCTCCACCGCAGCCTCACTGACAAGGTGAATTGGGAGGCGGAATGATGCAGCGTGACCCCAAATTATGGGGCCACATTTATTCAATTAAATAATTATCATTTTTATTTACGTTTTTAGTGGTCGTAGTGGTCTAATTTAATAATTGAGATCGCATGTGATCTCAACGTTGATTTCGTAGAGTTTAATTATAATTGTTGGTCAATTAAATAATTAGAGTCCAATTAAAGTCATTAGAGGTCAAATTAAAGTTGTTAGAGTCCAATTAGGAAAGTCGGTTGTCAATTTGATTGAGTTGCCTATTTTTGTAAACCCTCTCTCCTATATAAAGAGAGGGTAGGCCCTTGTTTTTAGGGGGTCCATTATGAATGAAAATTTGAGTTGATCTCATTTTATCCCCTCTCCTTCTCTTTCTCCCTCCACGTGGTCTTCACGGTTCACCTTCTCCAACCCCTCGTTCCGACGAGTTTTCTTCCTCTCAACCCTCCATTTTCTCTTCTCAACCATTCTATTTCTTCCACCAAAATCCACCAAAATTATTATTAATTTTATTTCGACGCCGCGATCTCTGTCCGCATCAATTGGTATCAGAGCATGGATATCGAATCGTTCTCACGATTCGACGGTCCTGTCGCATATTGGAGAATGAAGCTCGATCAAGCCACCCTATCACGAGGATCCCATGCGCATTCGCGTCAACAAAAATACAAGAAGCGCCTCCGGAAAAGCATCAAGGTTCAACAGTGGATAGACTCATGGTACAACGTTGATATTTTTATGGTACAAGTTGACGATGAACAAGATCTTGTCGTCGACGATGATCTGTGCGCTATTCAGATCATGGTGGATGGAAAAAACGTCAACAACGCTGCTGTCCAGGCCCTTTTAGAAGGGAAAGGCGACGAAACGATGGCTGTCCAGCACGTCCCAGCACCAAGTACGTCGCCGGAAGCAAACCTGCCCCCTCCTCAGGCCACCCCGGCACAATCCCCACCACCCCAGGTAACCCCCCCTTCCTCCACGCCATGCATGGCCGCACCGCCGGCGTACCTCCTCCAGCCAAGCCCGCAGCCCCGATCACCGCTGCGCTCCAAACTCCCGCCACGCGCCCCCTGTCACCCGCACACGCCCCGCGCCGACCTCCGCCAACGCGTGCGTCCGCCAATGACCCACATGCACCCCAGCAAGGGTCAAGCCGCCGCAAGCCTCCTCCAGCACTGCTCGCACGCGACGCTCCGTCTGTCGCCAGCCTACAACTCGCACCATCAGCGGTGCAGGCCCTCACGCGCGCCAGGCCCTGCTCCGTCGCTACTCGCCATCGTGTGGCTGCTGCACCATCAACCTCGCGCAACATCCTCTGCACCCTCCAGTAGCGTCAGCCAGCCCGGTGGGTCGGCCCCTCCGCCACTCCAACATCGCGACACCACCCGAAGCCACCGTGACCTCCTCCTCCCCAAAGCCACTCGATCATCGGCGCCACCTGCTTCCTCGCGAGCCGACGCCGCCCCCGGATACTCCCATCCGCGCCGCCCTTATGCGGGAGGGGCCCCCGCGCATCACGCGCATGCCCTAACAGCCCATCCGAGTTCAAGGGAACCCAAATCCCTGGAAAAAGGGGATTGGGATTTTAGTGGGAGAAATTGCAGAAGTTTTTGGGTCAACTATTCTATTTACAAAAGGATCCAGAATCATATGGGAAGAGAAGAGGCCAAAGGGGTACGAAATTTGCACCCCTACCCCTGGTGGTGAAAATTTTTAAAGAAGAAGGCTGAAAATCAGGATTATGGGGACTGTCCTTATTCAAATAGGACTAGGACCTTGGGTTGTTCTTATATAAGGACCCCATGGCTCTACCTTTTGGACACATCTCCCCTTCTCCTCTCTTTGTGCCATTGCTTCATCATGGATTATTCAGGGGCCATATTCTCCATGCCGCATCAATTCTTTGAGCACCATGGAAAGAAGACGACAATCGAGACGACGCCACCGTACGCCCCGCATATGTTTTTCGACCACGGTGGCCACGCCTCCCCCGCCCGCACATGGATTCCGCCGTTCACGCCCCACATGTTCTTCCAGAAGACCCTTGACGCCGCCGAATCATCCTCCAAGCTTGCAGTTCACGCAATTCGTCAGGAGCCGAATTTTTAAAGCGGTGGAGAGTTGATGCAGCGTGACCCCAAATTATGGGGCCACATTTATTCAATTAAATAATTATCATTTTTATTTACGTTTTTAGTGGTCGTAGTGGTCTAATTTAATAATTGAGATCGCATGTGATCTCAACGTTGATTTCGTAGAGTTTAATTATAATTGTTGGTCAATTAAATAATTAGAGTCCAATTAAAGTCATTAGAGGTCAAATTAAAGTTGTTAGAGTCCAATTAGGAAAGTCGGTTGTCAATTTGATTGAGTTGCCTATTTTTGTAAACCCTCTCTCCTATATAAAGAGAGGGTAGGCCCTTGTTTTTAGGGGGTCCATTATGAATGAAAATTTGAGTTGATCTCATTTTATCCCCTCTCCTTCTCTTTCTCCCTCCATGTGGTCTTCACGGTTCACCTTCTCCAACCCCTCGTTCCGACGAGTTTTCTTCCTCTCAACCCTCCATTTTCTCTTCTCAACCATTCTATTTCTTCCACCAAAATCCACCAAAATTATTATTAATTTTATTTCGACGCCGCGATCTCTGTCCGCATCACGGAAGTCCCCAATAGATCGAGCGAATCGGACCGCCAACTTGAAAGTAGCCCCCCCGAAGCACCTGCTGCCACTTTCTCAGCCACCGTGAAAACCTCCTCCCTACTCATCTCCCACCGCATGTGATCATCCAAAGACTGCAATTTAGTCTCCTGAAGTAAGAAGATATCTGCCCCAGCCTCTCTCACCAGATTCTGCACCCCGAGCCCGGCCCAGGCTGTCACACCCCGTCCTCCCGAGGACCTTAGGTTACCCGTCAAACACGTCATTCACGTACTTAATCAACTTAGAGTTAATCCATTGTTACGAAACCCTGAGGAAATTTTTTTCGCTTTTTAAAACATGACATTCACAGGATTAAATTTTGGCTATGCAAGCAACCAAAAGAAAACTAAAAGCGGAAGTAGTAGCACACCAGAACTGAACAAAAAGGATATTCATTCATTTTCATTTCATTCATATAACATGCTGAAGTTCCACAACATTCAAAATACATGTAAATATCTCAAAGATCAGGCTACAAAAGAGAACACAACTAACAACTGTCTAATGACCTCCAAAAGGATAAACCTGCTCTGAAAGTGTAACACCCAAAGAAACAACAGCAGCCCAAAACCACGTTGGCTACTCGGTCGCTGGGTCCTTGCCTGCCACAAGAAGAAAAAAGGGACAAACAAGTATCTGTCACAAAGTTGTCAAGTACAAATTCTACATAGTTCTACTAAGAAAAGTAGTAAGAACAGACTAGAACAGCTAGAAAACCGTAAGGTAACTGTAGTGTACAAAAGAAGCTAGCAAGTAAAAGTGGGTTAATTGATTCTTTTAAATTATTTACTTGCTTTCTGAAGTCTATCAAGAATATACTCGCTCACTACCACACCGTGTCTCCCTCGATCAATGGAACTAACCCAAGTACAACTCAAGCCTAGAAGTAAGTCTGTGGTCTTGGTCCGGTTAGGACCTCGACATCCGGATAGGACTTCAAAGTACAGGTTGAACCTCACACTATGACTCTGAGGTATGATGTACGCCTCATGGTTGGGGTGCCTCTGTAGGCATGCGGTGGTGTCTTGCATCCTAACTAAGTTCCCAACACTCCTTCTAGCTTGTTCTCTCAACTTTCATTGATCCTTGGTCGACACGTGTGATAGCTCGCTCACGAAGGTGTATAAGAGGAACCGTACTCACAACTCTCTCAACACCCAACCCTCGTTAGCCTCTACTAACGGAACTGTCGTCACTAGTCTCCTAGCGGAGAAGTCACTCATCTCTTACCCCATCACGAGGTCACATCCTGGCGGAAAGGTAAGTGAAATCCTTAGTGTCTACTAACTATTACCCCATCACCAGGACACCAGCCTGGCGGAAAGGTAATTAAATCCTTAATGTCCACAGATGGAATTTATAACTTAACTGGCCAATTGGTGAACTGTCACATATCAATCGATCACTACCCCATCACCAAGACACCAGCCTGGCGGAAAGGTAATAAACTCAGCGGTGAGGAAACCCCCGAAGGGATTCGTCTGCTCTCGCCAATCCCAGTGGAAGTGTGGTCCAAGGGAAAGGCAGTGGTAGTACGACTACTACGCCACTAGAGGCAGGAAAGAGAAGAGGTAAGCCTGCCGGACCCGACTTCCTCTCTCGTTGCTCAACTCCCGAAGGAGAAAAGCTAAGTAGAAAAAACCAGACGAGCTCGTAACTAACTGCAGAGAACCCCCAACCTAGGTTCTCAAGGAAAAGCCAACGGGTCAGCGGAATGGTCTAGACAACTCGTGGATCCCAACGAAGCGTAAAAAACCGAGCCGGCTCGAAGAAAACACGTAAAAAGACTGGGATCCTAGACCCATGCTCTCAGTGTCCGCTACCCAAGCCTGAGCGACCTCATCTCCTGCTCAGGTGAGGGTCACCGCGCCCTCGCACAGTCGGAGCATCAATCTCCATGACTGATTATATGTGACATCACCATTTCTGTTATTTTCATGTTTCTCCTAAGTGTCTAAGGTTTCTTTGATTTATTTCCCATTTACAAGCTGTCAGTTCCAGACTCGAACTTGTTCTATAAGAACCTTAACTGATCCTAGGTAAGGGATACTGACTTGTTCGATAGTCTCTCTCTAAATTCTTACTGAAGAAACCCCTATCTTATGATCTTGGCTATCTTCACGGAAAACGTCTTCCTTTCCTATGCCCCCATAAGATTCACAATTACCTACAAGGATCGGGCTACTATTAGAGGAAGACTTGCTTCATGGCAAGTTCATAAAGTTTTGTTTTCCTGTATGGTACTACATATATATATATATATATATATATATATGTATATGTATATGTATCCTTAAGATCATCTCCAAATCTCTAAATTTCATAATAGATGATTCAAGCCCATCTTTATATGTAACAATTATCCTAAGGCTTGCTCTAACATGGTTACTAATCGAGGTTTACCCTATCCAATTTTTATCACCCCAAAACATTGACATTGTGTGTATACTTCATAATAATCCAAGGCATCTAGTCCTTTTTAAGTTCACACCCAAATTCATGACTTTAAAGATACCATTTAGGTGTTTATTTTACTTTAAGGTCTATCATTTAAAGAGGTCTTTAGAGGGTATCACATGCTCCAATCATGCATCTATTCCACACATAGACCTATGTGTACAGCAAGTATATGCCTGCAATCTTACGGCAATTTATCCTCTCTTAATCCTTCTCCTTAATGGGATTAAATCATTATTTATTTCCCCAATTCAATACAGGGAAATCAATGAGCACTTGGGGTTTTTAAAACTTATTAAAGGATGCCTAAAAGTTTGATTAAACATGCACTCCACAATGGAATTTGGTCACAGTTTTGTTCATGGACAGCAACCAAATTAGTCTCAAAATCTTCATCAAAACCAATCCAACTACATGGATTTCATGTGTATTACATTCCCTAAATATCTATAGTCAAATCCACCAAAGGATGTCTAAGGATATTGTCAAAATCATGTATGTTCTTAGTCCTAAGGCAACCATCTCCAATCTGAACATTCAGTGGAGATATCATATAGGTAGTCAATAACTCCTCAAAAACTCCTCATTTTTCTAAAACAAACCCATGGATTAATGGTTGATATTAAAGAGTATATACCAACAAGTAATTGCACTCAAGGAAACATGAAGAAACTCCTCAAATGCATCTTAAAACACTAACTTAAAGTTCATGGACAGATCTGGACACATTCAGTTACATGCATATGTCAACATCCAAAACATTTCTAATCGCCTAAATTTTCAAATTTAAAACCAAGAATCATAAACCAATTTATTGGGGTCATAATCAGTAAGTAAATATACTCAATGGAATTTAAAAAAGACTCCCAAATCATGCAAGTTATTGGCCAACATTTACAACAACAAATCTGAATATTTCAGTATGACCGTCCATGTATAGCCTCTTTAAGATGTTATAATCACATGCAATTTCGTATTTAACCCCATGGATTTAAGTCTGCCTTAATGGAGTATTAATCAACATATGATTCTACCTAAGAGAACCCAAGAAAGATCCCAAAATACATGTCTAACTTGGATTAAAAGGAAGACACACAGATTCTGGAAACTCGACAGAACTGCCATATGGACAGCAGTCAGTTCTCCCCCAAAACCACCACTAAAACCTAAACTAAAGGCATGGATTTCATGGGTTTTATAACCCCCATTCATACAACAACCAAAACCACGAAAATGGTTCTTAAGATCATCCCAAAAATCATGCATAACACGAATACAAAGAAGATCACAGATTCTGAAAACTCGACAGAACTGCCATATGAACAGCAGTCAGTTCTCCCCCAAAACCACCACTAAAACCTAAACTAAAGGCATGGCTCTAAAACCAAATTGATGGAGGATCTAACAGCAATCAAATGCCCATAAAATAGCTCAAGAATGTCCCCCAAACCAGGCCAAAAACTCGGATTTATTAAGTATGAACAGATCTGGAAATTCCACAAATTTCGTCCACAAGAAGCCACAAAACCCCATTTTATCACCACCAAAATCCAAAACAAATGCTCAACCAAAGATCTGGGTTTTTAGGTGGTTTAAATCCACTTAATGGCAGCAAGAGAGGGGTATATTTGTACCTTTAAACAGTGCTCCAGAACTGCTCAAGAACAACTCAAGAACAGCAGCAACTCCAGTCTTCTATCATCAATTTCGATCCAAGTTTGGCCTTGGATTCAACATGTACCTGGTGGAGAAGAAGCTCCTTCCTCCCAGCTTTAATTTGAACCCAAGAAACTCGAATTTGGTGGAGATTTGGGTGGGTATCAAGGAGAGGAGGTGGAGAAGAAAGAGTGGTCGGTTAGGGCTTTTTGGAGTGGGGAAGATGGAGAATACTAAGTGGGGTTACAGGGGTTGCCTAAGGGAAGTTATTCCCTTGTGAAAAAAAATTGCAACATAGGCTCACCCACTCCTCTTAATTGCAACCAAGGCCCACCCATAAATGGAAATCCACAAATGACTACCAAACCTTAGTCTCTAATCTTACTTAGCCACTATTAATATCTCAAATTTAGCATATGCTCACTAATGGTTCATCATCTTGGGTTTACTTATTCATTAGAATTTAAGGATGTTACACAGGCCCCTCACGTTCAAAGATGGTAGCTTCATTTAATCAACGAAACGTCCATCTTCCTCGGGGGAATAACCCCCAAGCGTCGCGCCAAATCCCTGTCAAGAGCAGCAAACCGGTTCCGCACCACCAACGGGTTGGTCTCCCCCAAACTCACAACCTCAGCAGCCACCCCTGAAGCCAAAGAGGCCCTCAGTGTAGCCCTCGCCACCTTCTCTGCCCTCCTCCGCTCTCCTCCCCCCCCCCCTCTCATACGCCAAACCGAAACGTCGTTGTCGCGGCTCCACCCCTTCCAGAAGCCACAAAGACCCACCCAACACCCCCACACCAGCCGAGCCACCTCCACCCCCAGCCGAGCCCTCCCGCCACACTGCAGACTCTGACGCGCCAGCTACCCCTCCCCGCGGGAACCCTCGGCCCCCCTGATCAGCAAGTCGCTCCCCCATAGATACCTCCAGCCGCGAACTGGTCGTAGCTCCCCCCATCTCACAGCCGCCGCAAAGAGCCAGCCCCTCCACACCTCGGGCCGAATCCCCCCCCCCCTCAACCTCCACCTCCGGAATCACAGGCGTCACCTTAGAGTCAAGAAACGAAGCGGTCCGCGACCGTCCAGGATCCGACCCGTCAGAATGCACATTCGCCCTTGCGCCACCAGACCGTGTCCCACCACCTCCCAAGACTTCTCCTGCACCAACAACTCGGGCCCCACCACCTCCTAAAGTGTCTCCCGCGCCAACCGCAAGACGCCAAGGCAGAGGAACCGCCTCCAATCTTGGAAACCCCACCACTGATAAGGCACCGAACCGAATCACCTCCCTCGGGGAACGCGGCACGGTCGGAAGCCGCCCCTCCGCCACAGTTGCTCCACCCCCGGAAGCCGAGTCACCTCCACAGCATCAGAACGCTGCTCTGACTCTCCACCACCCGACGACACCTCGGCCTGCGGGATCTCCCTCCAGCGACACCCAGCTGCCTGAAAAGTCACCCAAACATCCGCGGCCACCAGCTCAAGAAGCAGCCGCCTACCATCCAGCCGAACCTCCCACCAACCCATCTTCTCGGCCCCAACCGGCCTCACCCGAATCACCACCTCCAACGACTGATCAGGCTGACAACCCGAACTCTCAACGTATTTAACTATAACAACACCACGTAGCAACCCTGAAATGCACTCCCTCGTCCTCGCCCCCAGCGGAAGCCCCCTGACAACGACCTTCTCCACCCTGCCAGGCTGCACGACAACATCCCACTCCCTCGGCCTCCGCCACTTCAACTGCAAGTTCCTAGCCTCTGACCCGAGCAACAAGCTCTGCACCTCGGAGTCTCGGAGCCCCCTCGCCACCGCCCTCCACGGAGAAAGCCGAGCGACATCACCCTTAAAAGAAACCTTGGACACGAGGCCCACGTCAGAAGTCGCCAAGAAAAGCGCCCCCTCACCACCACCCTCGCCAACCAACACATCAGCAAAAAGCTCAGCTTTTGGGCAGCGTGTCCGAGAATGACTGAAGCACCAGCAAGAGAAACAACGCAAGGGATTCCGGCACGCCCGCGCCTAATGGTCTAGACTGCCGCAACGGAAACATCCTCGCCCGAACGGAGAGAACTTCGGTGGCCCACTCCCAGGAGCTGCAGCAAGCCTCCCTCTTCAACGACCCACCACCAGGCGCCAGCCCTCACCCTTGCAGGTGCACTTGCCCGGAGTCGAGCCCACACGCCCTTGCACTGAAACGCACACCGGTGTGCCGACCTGCTGAACCTCGCGTTGCACCCTACCAGTCCTTCCTGCTGTTTGTTGCACTCCCTCGTGGCTGAGCGCTCCCCCCAAGACGGAAGATGCGCGACCTGGCAACTTGACGCCCCTGCAACCCTGCACGGAACCGCAGATCGGCACACCCATCGAAGAGCGTCGCCCCTGGCGACCCTGCTGAAGCTCGCCGAGAGGGTCGTACCCTGTCGAATCCCACCGTTAGTGCCGCACGGGGATGCTTCTATCGCATGTTGACGTACCCTACCGAAGCGTGCCGCGAGCCAACGCATCATCGCTTGCGTCGTGCAGACTTGCCACAGTCCTAGCACCAAGGCGCACTTGTGCACCGTCAATCGCCTCCAATCGCTCGCGCCACTCCCACTCGCGTCGAACGCCCTCGCCACGATCGCGATCGAAATCGCCCCTCTGCGCCCTAACTCGCATATCCCTTTTTCTTAGTATTTAACATTTTCCCCAACTTGGGCGATGTCATATATTATAACCATTATGGGAGAAAGGGGGAGTATTGTGTAGAGTAATGTGGCTCATATTCAAATTCTCTAGTCTAGATGCTAGGCCAGTTGTTAGACTCTACAGTTCAAATTCGGACTCAACTTTTAGATTGGTTCCTTGTCAATAGTTTGATGTGCACATGTATGCAGTCATTATTTCATGTGATTCATAGGCGCTCTAGAGTAGAGATCCCATTCTCTATGCCATTGTGGGCTATCGTTTTCATGTAGTTTCATAAGGACTACAGAACAAAGATCCCATTCTCTGAGCCGGTATGGGAGAGACCCTGCTCTCCGACGACGAGACTTTCAAACTCCATTCTCCAGTGACCATGGACTTTGACGAGAATGTTTTTATAGCTTTTTCCAGTTCGGCCATTCAGAAAGATGAAGCAATTGTGAGTCAGAGTTCTCCAAGTGGAGACTCATTCCAATTTCAGTGACTCTTATAAATGCAGTACAGAGCACATGTTCTTCGACGAGGAGATCCATATCATCTCATACTTCAACTCTTTTGTTCCTCCTCACCAGCACGGCATGAGAAGCAACGTCCTCGACAACAAACGATAGAAGAGTATGTGTTGAGTTGCTATTGTTTGTAGTGCCTTGCATTGTGAGTTTGAGATTTCTTTCTATGTGTCCAAGCTGAGCATTGCATGCTCCAGCTTGAGGGGGAGTGTTGGAGTATATGTATTATTGTAGTGATGGGTAATTGGATCCCTCCAGGATCCAAGTACCATATCCAGTGGTTTAGTCCCACATCTACTATTTGTGGGACTTGGAAATTCAATGGGGGCTATATAAGGACCCCACACCCATTGTATCAGATGAGAAAAGTGAATAGAAAACACCATCCCTTTGAGGCATTCTCTCATGGTTTCATCTCGCTCCATATGGAGTAGGATTCTGCGTAAAATCTCGATGTTCTTCGTATTTATTCTTTATATCTGATTTTACACTTCCCCGTTCTTGATTTCTAATAGTTACTATACTTGTTTATGTTGATGACAACATTGTTACATGGGGATGATGAGCAGGGCATCCAAGCTTCTAAGGATTTCTTAGGTCAGCAGTTTGTAACCAAGGACCTTGGCAGTCTATATTACGTTTTTGAATTGGAGTTTTCTAGGAACTAACGAGGTCTTGTAATGACACAGAGGAAGTACATTGCATATTTTCTCTTTGAGGCGGGTTTGACAAATTGCAAGCATGTCGCTACTCCTATGAACTCGAACATGAATGTGTGATGATGATATCGAGGAGGTAGATAAGAGAAGGTATTGAGAGCTCGTTGGGAAGCTCCTATACACAACCATCGCCCGACCAGATATATCGTTTGCACTATGCAGGGTGAGTCAGTTCATGAAGCAGTCTAGATAGGCACATATGGATGCAGTCCATATGATTCTGAGGTATTTGAAGACCTCGCATGACACTGGTATTCTGTTTAGCAGAGATACGTCCTGTATTGTTACATCTTATGCAGATGCAGATTATGTGGGGTGTCCAAGGACAAGAAGTCTATCCTTTCCTTTGCAGTGTTCATAGGGAGTTGGTGTCATGGAAGAGCAAGAAGCAGACAATGATCCCTAGATCCAATGCAAAATCGAAAAATAGAGCCATGGCACTGGAGAGTACAAAGATGATGTGGGTCAGATATGTTCTTACTGACCTAGAAGTTGAGGTTTCTCTTCATGTGCACCTCCAATGCAATAACCGGGATGTTCTCTTCATTGCCAACAACATATCCTTCTATGAGAAGATCAAGCATATCAAGATAGATTGTCAATACACTTGAGACATGATAGATAGATTGTCAATACACTTGAGACATGATTCAGAAGGGCTTCATCTCCCCCACTCTTGTTAGCTTGGGAGATCAGACAGCATGCGTGTTCACTAAGGTCCTAGATAGAGGGCCATTCCAGAGATGTTTTTCCAAGCATGATTGATATCTATGCTCCATCTTGAGAGGGATGTTGAAATATTAGTTATCTTTTGTTTCT
This sequence comes from Ottelia alismoides, assembly GCA_037367405.1. Lineage (NCBI taxonomy): Eukaryota > Viridiplantae > Streptophyta > Magnoliopsida > Alismatales > Hydrocharitaceae > Ottelia > Ottelia alismoides. Next base: position 230,470 of record JAZKJV010009615.1, on the reverse strand, counting down.
TTTGTGCATTCTCTTTTCTCTCCATCTTCTTTATGTAATTTGCCCAACAGGTTTCTCCCTTACTAAAGAGAACCTATGACCTCATGAATAAGCAATTATATGTTTTATCACATAAAACAATATTGCTACTACGACTCTGACGACCAAGGGAAGAAGCAAGCTAGCAAGACTTGCACTAAAATGTGGAACGAGAGGATATCTTTGGGAGGACATGATACAACTTCTGCAAAGGAAGGTGACCAAAATGTAGATGCCACATGTATGATGAGACTGACCCAGTAAGAATGGAAGAAGCACTAGCATGTAGAGACTGTACCAGTATGTAGACACCCCCTTGCTCACGCCTTACGGTCACGTCTAATCACCATCTCATGAGTATGTCATGAAACATAAGCGAAGAGGGGTTAAAAAAGAACGACAATATAAGTCCTTAAGGTGCATTCATTTGGTGGAAAACCCTCTGGTTTTTGTGTTTCCCCTGGTGGGTCTAATGGTCATATTTTATTATCCCTCTTGTGGGGCCTACCCAACAACATTTCTCGCTCTTATTTAATACATTAAATCATCTATTTTTCTTTCCTTCATTCCAACAAAAATATTATAATATCTTATCTTATCATACAAAAGATATAAAATACTCGGCATCTAATCATTCTTTATTACAATCACATCACAATAAACCCTTCATCGAAACACAAAAACAAACAAAAGGTTATACACTTAATAACCCTTGGGGGGGTAATCCTCTACAAGATAACCTTCTATCCAAACACCCCCTTAGTCATTTGATTAATTGATAATAAATTCATTGAAAAATATGATGCATGTAGCACATTTTGCAGGTGCATAAATGACGTCAAGCAAACCTCCCCTTGTCTTGTAATAGGGAAATGAGCCCCATATGCAATGACAACTGATCTGCCTGGAGGAATAGATCTATGTGAAGCAAATTGAGCCATGTCTCCACACAAATGGTAAGATACACCAGAATCCATGATCCATTCCATCATATCGACTATGTGACAACGGGAAGAGCATAGGCTATACTTGAAGAGGCTCTGGTAGTGGTTCAACATCTGAAGGACTTGTAGGTGTACTAGTCATGGCAACAACAATCACTATCTCCCTCAAATAGGAGACAATACCATCCAATTTCTGATCTGCAATAGGAGCAAAAATGGTAGTAGGCTCAATGTACTCAGGCACATGAGCGAACACATGGTATACTTGCTTCATATAGCATGTCTCCTTAGAAGCACCAGGCCTATGACAATAAGTACAAGGACCATGCTGACGTTTACCTACTCTGCCATGAGCACTACACCTTCTTAACTGAGAAGTACCTCCCCTACCACGAGATGTGGCCATGGTTAAGGAGGTTTGTGTAGTGGCAGTGGATGGGATCGTGATCCTACTAAGACAACTGTGAGCCTCTTTCATCGGAGGTATGAGTGCATTGTGAGAATCTGAGTCATTGTTGCCTCGTACTCAGGATATAGGGCTGTTAGAAAAACACCAATCATTGTGGCATTCTAGTACACCATCTGTGTGGATGTTGTTACAAGCATAAAGCTATGTAGCTTCTCGTGCATGCCTCAAAGCAAAGAATAGAAGCTATGTCAAGGATAGCCATTCTGTTTAGACGTGAAAATATCAAATTGTACCTGAAGAATCTTGACTTTATTCTTAGCCCGGTCATACGTGGCGGCAAGAATATTCCACATCATTTTGGCAGTGAGCTAATGCAAAATATCGTTGGCTATCTCCGTGGTGAGAGTCCTGGAGAGCCAAACATGCACGTAGGCATCATCCTGCTTCCATGAAGCATTCACCCCAACCTTATCGGTTGGTTCTGGTTGCGTCAGAATGTGCTCTTTTTTATTGCACTGCATTAGGGTCACAAAATGCATGGACCGTAACTCGTAATTAGTTACATCCATCTTCACGGATGTCAGGCCCTTGAAGACACCTGATGAAGAAAAATATCACCCTTGATTTCTAACATGATAAAAAGAGAGCCGAAACAGAAGTCAATTAGGGATGTAGATTGAATGCATCTACTCAATCATACAGGGAATCGGTTGTATATGTAGACTCATATGACCATTCCCATCAATTGAGAGGTTATTCTAGGGCTCGCCGAAGAACCCTAAGGTCTGATTTTATCAAAAACAGCCCAAAACCAGGCCATTTGGTGACAAAATCTGACCACGGTTACTGCAACCAAGCACCCTAGGATTCTATTCATAACAGGAGATGCCGCAAATCAACCCTTCGGCGGTTGGTGACGGTGGCTGGTGGCAAGGGACCACCAATTTATGACCGCTGCTTTGTTATTTTGTTGATAGTAACAAAAGACTTGATTATAATGGAGGGCATCCCTCCTCTTTAAATAGTAGGAATGGTGGTCGAAATAGTACATGAACGACTGGAGACTAAAACTAGATTAAAAAAAAGGGTACATGAAGAAAAGGAACACCTGACCACAAAGCTGTTTTGACTTTATAAAAACAAACCTGATAAGATCAGTAAAGTAATAGTTGTCCAAATCTTCTTTGTTTCGTCTTGTTTTGAAGGATTCACATCTCAACACTGAAACAATCTTCAACTGAAGTGACAACAGTTTGAAAAATAACAGGAAAAAATGTAGAAAAAGGATTGACTTTATGAGCATTGCATGTATGTCTTGAAGTTGGCTTGTTTTATATTCATGGGCTCCTCAAGCCCCGTGAAAACATTTCTTGATTTGTGTTACTTTTCTTATTCCATACCTTGTGACATGAACATGGTTTCCCCCCTTGCTCAAAATATAGGCGATTAGAGATGCAACTAAGACGCCATGATGTCGAACAATGGATGAGCCACAGATGTTTGCCAGACTTCCTGAAGAAGTACGTAAAATCTTTCATTACTTCAATAGTTTATATGATATCTTTCCATGTATTCAGCAACAAAGAAATTTTTAGGGAGTAAAAATAACTTCTCATTTCATAGGTATAGTTACAATTACATATGGTAAAATCTCTCTAAGGATACTGAACATATGTATCTTGATTATCTTTGTATGATCATTTTGAATCATATATAGTGGAAATTTCTAAAGTTGTGCTGACTTAAAAATTGTGATTTTTATTTTATTATATTCAAAATGGAAAAACCTAGTGCAGTCATTATCAAAGTATTCTGGGAAAAAATCAATATGCAGGTATGCCTTTTCTTTTTTTTGGCTGTTTTCGATTTTTATAATGTATGTCATACTGCTCATATATCATGTCTGAAAATCTAGTATATCTATGTTTAACTATGAGTTCAAAGTTAAAGAGATTATGTTTTGGTGAGAGCGATGAGTCTTAATAAACTCAATATTGTGATATAATGAGGTTAATTAGTTTTAGAAAACATGCACATCAATAGGATACTACATTTTTTATTAGCATTTTGTTGGTACCTATGCTGTACGAGAGCTATGAAACAGTTTCTGATCTCATGTCAAGTTGATACGATGACTTGCATTTATGTAGATTGATTCAAATCATGCTATCAGAGGGCAGACCATTTACAGTGTTCCTTTTTTTTTTGCTTATTCATGTTTCACTAATAGTTCATGTTTTATAATATTGTTAGCCACGTAAGAGAAGCTGAAAGATTGAATTGGTCTGCCACTCGTGGTGTCAATGAAGATGAGCTAATTGAAAATCTACCCGAGGATCTTCAAAAAAAGATACGCCGGCATCTGTTCAAATTTCTTGAAAAGGTGGGTGATTAGGTAGATTCTGGCTAACAACCATCACCAAATAATTTCTTCCTTGACGAACAAAGAAATACATGTCCCCTTATTTATCAGATATGTTAGAAATCAATAATGCGGAAAGCGTAATATCAGATAAATAGAATAAACTGAAGAACATAGGGATTTTATGTGGAACCCTACTCCATGAGGAGCGGGATGAAAGCACACACTGACTCTCCAAGTCCCACAAATAGCCGATGTGGGACTAAACCGTTAGATGTGGTAATTGGACCCTAGAGGGATCCAATTACCCATCACTACGATGATGTATACTCCAACATCCCCCTTAAGCTGGAGCATGCAATGCTCATCTTGGACAAATAGAAAGAAATCTCAAACTCAGAATACGAAGCACTACAAACAATATCAACTCAACGCATACTCTAGTGTCGGTTGTTATCGAGGACGTTGCTTCTCATGTGAAGGGAAATTCCTATACAGTACCTCAAGATTAAAAAACTCTATGGGTACTACAAAATGTTTTTTACCTATGTATTGTAGTTGTGTCACATTCTCAAGATGCGACACAGCCAAATGTTTTTTACCTTGCTACTACAAGAGTAGCGCATCCTTAGAATGCGACTTTAGTAGTGCATACCCAGTATGCGATATATTTTTATATTGCTTGTGCATTATGTGATATACAGTAAAACTCCTGGGCGCTTAAACCTAATCAACCCTGATTCCGCTTCTCCCTCCGTCACTTCTGCTCTCACGCCTCGTTCCTCCTCTTCTAGTGACCTTGTGCCCCTGTTCCGTCGTTGCCTCCTCGGTGGTCATCCTGCGTCGCGGCTTCTGCATCTTGTGGTCTTCCTGTATTGTTGCCTCTGCTCTCGAGTTCTCCGTTGTTTCTCGAAAGCTTAGGTAAATTCCATGAACTTTTATGTTATTAGGTTTAAGATATATAATACCCATTTTTTCCCAAATTTGTGTTACTATAATGTTGAGTTATATGTTCCTCACATATTAGGTCAGAATAGAGTCGATTTATTGCATGTTCCATTTGAATGGTTCAACTACTGGTTCTTCGACGACCAATGTGTGTGGTTTTGGGTTAATGCCGACCATGACCTTTGACGAGTTGAACCTAGTCCACCGAAAGTTTAACCTGGACAAGAATAATCATAAAACCAAAATATCACATCGTATTCCACACGAGACAAGCAAAGAGCCTACGTTGACATCTATCATCAATGATTATGATGTATAGAGAGTTTTTGTGTATGCTCAGACTATTGGGAAATCGATACCTACTGACATTATTATTGAGAAATTCTCGGCAGGAGAAGTGCTGAATGTTGATGATGAGAACGATCGCCTCACTTCTGATCCCTCTGTTTTCCGGAGCATCAATGATCCCATACTGCTGCCATCTACAGATCACGAAAGGCACATGAGTGATGTGCTCTTGAGAGAGATTAATCAAGCCTTAGAAGATGTCATCCGTAGGGTAACCGATGATGAGATGGAAGATGGTTGTGATTGCGAGGTTAGAGATAATGTCACAAATGATGAGATGCGAGCAGCTGAAACCATTTCCCAAGTAATTGTTCCTCATTTACCTTTTTTGGGGATTAGAGGATCTCAAACCCGTTCAACATATGAGAATGACATTCGAAACAAATTTGGGCTTGACGGTATTGGTGATGAACTTCAAAAAGGAAGAACATTCAAATGTAAAGATGATTTGATGTATGCTGTGAAGAAGCATCACATCTTTGCACACTACGACTTCAAGGTTAAAGAATCCACCAGGTTGATCTGGTATGTTTTTTGCACCAACCAATCAAAAGAATGTCTTTGGTATTTACGTGGTCATTACAAGAAATTCGATGGTATGTGGGCCATCTCTAAGATCGTCGACCCGCACACTTGCATAAACCCAACGATTAATCAGGATCATCCTCTATTGGACTACAAATTCATGTCTAGATCACTTTTGTCCCTGGTGAGGGATGACACTATTGATCGGGTGTCAAGTTGTAGAACTCACATTCACGAGATGTTCAATTATTGTGTAATGAAAAAAAGTACAGGATGCTCGGAGGAAAGCAATTAGAATAATATTCGATGTTTGGAAGAAGTCCTATGCTGAGATGTATCTTCTGCATGCAATGAAGGCTACCAATGAAGGCTACCATTCTGGGGATTAAAATTGATATTGAACACACCCAACACTCCGCCATGGAAATCACATTATCGTATATTTCAACGATATTTTTGGGTATTTGGCCCTTACATTGAAGCATTCAAAAATTACAGGCCTTTAATAAGTATTGATGGCACTCATTTGTACGACAAGTACAAACAGAAATTATTGATTTCTTACGGGGTAGATGGAGACAAACATATCGTTCCTCTTGAATTCGGAATTGTTGATGAGGAATCCAGCCTTACATGGAAGTGGTTTCTTTCGTTATTACGTACCAAAGTGATTGGCTTGCGTGCAGGGCCAATTTGTATCATTTCTGACCGCCATCCTGGTATAAAATCTGCAATGAATGGTGTCGATGTTGATTTATTAGAATCTTTCGCATATTGGTGTTTTTGTTAAGGCATGTCGCGAGCAACTTCAACAATGTTTTTAAGAATGGGTCTATAAAAATGTTGGTACAGGTTGTTGCACTTCAAACGACTAGTAGGAAGTTTGCATATTTCATGAGGAAATTGTAGGAGTGGAATCCAGATGCAGGTAGGTGGTTTTCAACTCACGATTATTGCAGAGAGTAATGGACTTTAGCATACAATGGTGGCTATAAATTTGGGCAAGTAACTACACATCTAAGTGAAACATACAATGCGGTTCTTAAGGATGCACGATGTTTGTTGATTATTGCACTAATCGAGAAGACATTTTTTAATCGTGTCTTATAATTCAGCCAACGAGCATTTGAGGCAGTTGTTGCCTTCGCTGCTGGCAAAAAATTCATGCATTTTACCGCAATAGAGCTGCGACGGTGGAGTTCAGCTGCAAATGGACACACAGTAACCCACATACAAAGACATCCGGACTTATTATTTGAGTTTTTGAGTGGTGTTCGACGTACGAAGTATGGGATTACATGTCGCAAACGGTACACGGTGAACTTGGGACAACAGGCATGTACATGTAATAAATGGCAAATTTTTCGTATGTCATTTCACAATGCCGATCAGAGGTTGACAATTATGTTGGTGAATGGTATGCATGGGAGAAGCAATTAAAGATTTATGAAGGATCTCCCATGGTCAACTAGGATTCATAATGAAATGGACGTTAGGGATGTCATGCAACAGAATACCTGTTCATTGTGTGGCATACTTGTCATACCAACCGTGATTGTCCTAAAAAAGCGCACGGGCTTCTCAAGTATCCACATCTAATTCTCAATCCCCATAAAAGAGTAAAATAAGTTTGGCACTTGTGGAGGTGAAAGTCATAACAAACGAAAATGTCTCCGTTTGAGTAAGTTTACTTTATTTTTAGGTGCCTTATGTTGATAATAACTTTTCTTTCGTTTGAAGTCCTTTTTAATGCTTTCTACATTTATGTATGATTGCAAATGGACACCAGACCTCTTGATACATCAGTTTTGACTCATCGAGAGTGACATCGTTCGCGTCGCGTTTGGGAAGGTGATGTAAGTAATTTTATTTTATGACTACTAATTATTTCTAATATATCTTATCTCTTTCAAAAAAGACATCATCATGGTTGCATTGTCAATGACGTGAAACACTTGTATGCCACATCCCTTTGGATGACCGCCTATTTCCTTACGTAGCTCAGGCTGGATTTGGATGCATTATAGAATTGGAATTTATCACGCTAGATTGGCTCTGATTACAGCCTTGGTGGAGCGATGGAGGCCTGAGATGCACACTTTCTGCATGGTTAGTAGAGAGATGACCATTACGTTGATGGATATCGCCTTCATCTTGGGACTACGAATCAATGGACCGGTGGTTACATGAGATACCACCCATGGCGCGATGTGGGCAGACACCTCCAAGCAGCTTCTAGGTGTTCGGTCCCTACCATTTCGAAATTCTTGGCAGCAGGGTTTTGATGAGATGGTTATTTACACATTTTGCAGAGTTGTCATCAAATGTTGATGAGGTGGTCTTGTAGAGGCATGTAAGAGCGTACATTTTACTGCTTCTGGGAGGTAATCTATTTACAAACAAGTCATGGTCACTGATTTCTCTGATTACATTGCCATATCTACATGATCTATAGTACTTTGGGATGCTGAGCTAGGGATCTGCGGTTCTTGCTTTCTTATACAGGCATCTATGTTTAGCAATGGATATGGCAACCGAGGAGATTGGAGACTCGATCATATTGCTTCAATTATGGGCATGGGAGCATTTTCGACACATTGCTCTAGTGATCAGGAGGGACCGCAGTGGCATGGTTGACCGCTAGGAGTTCGTTGGGTTGCTGCATTTATGCATCGTCGACAACCAACGTACGTCGTGAGACTATACCGCAATGCTTTCGACATGCAATTACCTGAGCAGATAAATAAGGCGTAACACATTCATTCGATTTTCATCAAATAACTGTCATTAATTTACATATCATTTTTCCGTGCATGTGAGGTGGATGCCATATGATGATGATGTACTTAGACATCCACCTGCCTGCTATCTGGAGGGGCAGAACATTTGGAGGACACGTGAGATTTTGTTTACTTCCATATTGTGAAATATTATTTTTCGGACCGCGGTCTTCGTCAGTTTGACGGTCGTCAGGACATTTCAGACATGTGTTATACCTTCAAGGACCTCCACATCATCGACTTGAGGGGGGAAGTACATATTAATTGAAGGTCCCGACATGGGCTGCAGATACGTGAGTGGGATGATCGAGAAGATAGAGTTGTTGCCCTCGACCAATCCAATGGGATCATTGTAACTCCGGCGCATAGGGATTGGTAAACGATGATTACGAGGAGATTTGTGGATCGGCTGGATGCTGCTTTGGCAAGCAACTTAAGAATAATCACTAAATAATAGTATGTTAGTTTTACATGTACATTTAATGTGTTTATTCTTCTATTTTGATGCAGATGTGCAGGTGGGACCACATTTACGATACCAGACACCAGGAGTGTTGGGAGATTGTAGTGCAGGCAAAGGTAGAAATGGAGCAATGGTTGCATTCCAATTTATAGATACGATGACGATACATGAGGAGCATGCTGACCCAGCTCAGGTAGAGGCAAGACAGGGAAAGGCTAGATAGAGAGGAAGAAGCAGATAACTCGTCGAAAAAACGAGGGATTTTGGAGAAGAATCGCAAGATCGTGCCAAGGGAAAGATAGAGAGAGAAACCAGAGATAATCTCAATTTTCATATAATCTGACCTTCCTCCATACAATAGACTACCGACCCCTTTATATAGGAGGGGTGGAATTGCAAAAATAGAAAACAAATCAAATTCAAATTCAAATCCTAACTGATCCTAATTGACTCTAACTGATTCAAATTGACCCTTAACTAATTTTATCTACCAAATAAGTTGAGATTACAAACTCAATCTATTTAAATAAAATATGCAATTAATAGAAAATAACTAATTGAGAATGAAATTCCCTAATTTGAAAAAACTCCAAATCATCCATCTGATTCATTTTGATTTGCCCTTCCAATTTGAGAAATATTGCATCAATTCTCCTCCGCTTGAAAAATTCGGCTCCTGACGAATTGCTTGATCTTCGATTCACCAATGGAGAATTCGATAGGCATTGGACTCTCTAATCAATGCCTCTCTAATTTGGCTTTTTTTCCATATTACGTTTGTAGTTTTTCCACTAAGGGATATGGCTGCAATTGTTCTATCCCTTCACTTAAAATATACCAACAACATAATTTTTCCTCCCATTGGCCCTTTATATAAAGACTATTGTGAGGAAGGTTCTGCTTTTAATTTCTCTAAATTATCTCATCCCTTGTTTTAGTGAATCCGATTGAGATGGATTCTTTTACCCTTGTTAGGGTTCCGTGCTTCCATACTAAAAGGTGGTGACAACGGCAACAGGCTGGGTTAGGAGGCCATAGGCGTCGACATCGCAACATGCAGGGTGGCCTTGGTCAGCGTCGAGGACGGCGTGATGGCCCCAAATCGCACGGGCAGTGGTGACTGTGCCTAAAATATGCACGACAGATGCTGGCATTTCGGGTCGAGTGGCGGCGGCTTGGATCGGATGATTTTACGTGGCGGCATCGGTCTCGATCGGAAAACCTCGGGCGACACCCTTGGTGGGAGTGGAGTCATTTACTGCAACGGTGATGACCATGGAGGTGACACCTCGAATGGCGGAGGCGGCATACCGGTGATGCCCGATCATGCATACATCGAGGCTACCATGAGAGCAGTCCCTCGGATGGTGGGAACATACATGGATATGGCGGCTGCTGCATGGATTGGCACCCCACCGAGGGTGTCTCCTGATCGGGTGATGGCGCTGAATTGAGGGGAGGGATTGGGTTGGTGTTGGTCGTGGAGTTGCAACACACGGTGGCGATAGAGGGGCTATCGTAGGCGATCCCAAGACCAACATTTGTGCGGATTCACCCTCGAGAACAGCAACATCGATATCGAACAGATCTAGTGTAACATCCGGTTTCCAATCAAACCTGGACCCGATCCGATTAACCCAATAAAGTTGTTGGACAATGCCGAACAATTTTAAACGATCAATTGATCGTGAATCGAAAGTTGTTTGGGCGAAATCGACTAAAAATCGGTCGCTTCGTAATGCTTGCCGTGAAAAAGCCGCGGCGCTAATTCGGAAACCGCGAAACGAACCGAGACCATCATAAGATCCGATTCGACGAAATAAGATCAACGAAATCGATCGTTCGTCAATCAGAGGTCGTTTGGTATTTTTAAATCACAAAATTTAATCTTAACCAAAAACCGTATCCGAAAATTTCGGGTATTAAAAAACCCGATCAAAAGTATATTAATATTATACTCATATTGATCGTTGTTCTGAGACGATCAATTCGAAATGATTCGCGTCAAAATTCGAAGCCCGATGCGCGTATACGGGCAAAATTGATGTATCAATATATATATATATATATATGATTTTTATCCAATGCGCACAGGGCTCATTAGCGTTTCGGTGAGCACCATTTGTAGGTCACACACGTTTATTACCAATTGAGTGGTTACCTATTTCGAAGGATGTTGTTTTTGGAAGGAGATTAATATGCTAATCGATTTAATAATAAGTGGTATTCCAATTATATCGCGTCCTAAAACATAGGAAGATCGTTTTGGAAAGAAAACATTCGAACCGATGATTTCTTGCAGAAATCGAGATCCAAATGCTCAGGTCAGTAATATATATACAATATCTAGTAAATGGTTGTTGCGAGATCAGTAATATCCAAAACGGTCAGTAATTTACATTCATTTTATTGTATGGTGTAGAATTCAGTAATATATACACAATGGTCAAGTAAATGCTCGTTGTGAAGTCAGTAAAACCATAACAAATGGTCAGTAATTTCCATATGTATTATTACTTTAAATAGAATTCAGTAATTTAGAGACAATACTCACGTAAATGGTTGTTGCGAGATCAGTAATATTCAAACAATGGTCAGTAATTTACATTCATTTTATTACATGGTGCAGAATTCAGTAATATATACACAATGGACAAGTAAGTGCTGGTTGTGAAGTCAGTAATATCCAAACAATGGTCAGTAATTTACATTCATTTTATTACATAGTGCAGATTTCAGTAATATATACACAATGGACAAGAAAGTACTTGTTGTAAAGTCAGTAAAACCATAACAAATGGTCGGTAATATGTGTACGATTCTCAAGTAATAGCTACTATGAGATCAGTAATAACAAAGTAATGGTCAGTAAGTCATGGGCATTACTCAAGTAAGAAAGTAACTATTTGTTAATGCAATGCGCATTACATAGACAATGGTATTACTAACCATTTGTTATGTTATTACTGATCTCACAACACACATTTACTTGACCATTTTATACATATTACCAAATCCTGTACAATGTAACTATTTGGATGTAAATTACTGATCATTTTATTGATATTACTGATCTCACAATACGCATTTACTTGACTGAATTATATTTATTACTATCATAGCATTTGGATCCTTAATCATCCGCGTGGAATCATTTATTTGAATTGTTTCTTTAGAAAACAGTCTTCCAATTTTTAAGGACGTTGTATAATAGGAAATATAGGATTCTTTTAAATACGTCGTAGCCTATAATTAGAAATATAGTTATTGCTAATATACGTGTATGGCCCGTAATGGGTGCTCATTGAAACGTTAATGGGCACAGGGCTCATTGGATAAGCCCTATATATATAATTATTATTACTTCCCATGTTTGTACAGCACAGATTAAGCATTATACGGCTTCAGATTTGGTATTTTTTAAAAAAAATTTACATGACTATCACACTTGCCATTTTGAAAATCCACGTGGCAACACCTCAAGGACCTCCTCTCCTTGTTAATATCCCCAAGCTCCCATTTTCTTCCTCGAACCTTCTCCTTCTCCAAACGAAAACCCAACTCACATCTCTATCCCCCTTATCTCCAAGCCGCTCCTCCCTCTTTCACATGCTCCGGCGTGAGTGGCGGCATTCCGGCGAGGCAACGACGATTGTCTCCATCTTCTTCATTTAGAAATCCAAGGTACACCCCTTTCCAAACTCTTGCTGCCATACATGGTACAATTTCCTCCTCTTTTCCTTGCTGTCTTTAAGAATTCAGCCGAATGATTTCCAAATATGGAGTTTTTCATGCACAAAGTTAAAACATGCCATCCTGTTTCCAGTTCTCCAGGAAAATTTTCTTTTCAAATTGGGGGATGTCATATAAATCTTAGGTTACACTGTGACATTAGAAAAAGAGGTGCTTCTCCGAATCCTCTTTGTTTCTTCACCTTATAGTTCTTTGAATCATTTAATATATGAGAATAGAGCTTTTAAATAACTAAGAAAAGGTGTTATAAATTCAATCATACTTACAGGAACACCTGTTTATAAGCCGCAAAAGCAGGATCTGGATTGTCAAGTAATTATTTCATATTCACTATATCTAGATACATTCAAATACCAAAATTTTTGTGTTGAAATATTTTTGGCATACTTCTGCATGCACGTTTAATAGCTACATGTATGCTTAAATTAGTCCTTGACATCAAGAGAAGTGTATATGGTCTTTTGAATTTTTATTGATTGATATAATAAAGGTATCTCCCATTCTATTCTAAGTCAATACCTCATGAGTGATAATCAGAAGACAAGGTTAAAGGAGTATAAATTCAAGCTATTCAAGTAACATTAATAATATGATAAATTATTAGTTTGATAAATTGTGAAAATAAAATGGTGGAATACTAATCAGTATACAGAGTTGTTCTGTGAGAACACCATAGTAAATGGTAGTCAAGCACGAATAAATTACAACTTTAGCAAATTTTTAAACAGATCACTTTGGTAGCAGGTCTAGATGTACTTTAAGGTTTGAGCATAGGATTTTCACTATCCAATCATTCGGGTATTTCCATGAAATTGTTTAGATAGGCAGGCAGTATGTTGGTAAGAAGCATTGACGTGTATAAGAAGGTTATTTTTTTCTCTCTCTATATATATATATATAAGAAATAATATAAAGATTCTACAGTCCACATACTCGTTTCATTTATGGCCATCGAAGATTCATAAAAAAGTGAGCCTAGTAGATCAGAGTTTGATCATCGGAACAAAATAAGCACGGCACAAGGAGTCCAAGAGATTCCTGGAAGACTGTCAAAGCTAGGATCCTAGAATTTTGTTAATGAAAGAATAGTGTATTTTATATAAGAAGCTATATATTATTAGAGAAATACCCCCGGTTAAACTATATCTGTCTATCGAATTTTTGTGACCATTAAATATAACTAAGTCAGTATATGGAATTATGTGGTAACTATAACTAATGATTTTTATTAATATAATTTACATATTAGATCTCATTATTAGGATAGGGTACCTGGATATACTAAGTTGATTCTAGAAAAGGTAAAAAAAATCCTTAGAAGTGACAGATATTTAGTGCCGGTCATAGTGACCTTTGCACCTTACCAGGCGAGGGCGCGGTGACCCTCAACTGGGCGGAGGAAAGGAAGCCCAGTTCGGGCAGCAGCCGCCAAGTGCGCGGGTCTAGGATCCCAGTCCCTTCACGGTTTTTACGCGAGCTCGTAGTGTTTTTACGCCTCGTTGGGATCCCGACTTTAGACCATTCCGCTGACCCTTTGTTTTAAGATACCCAGGCGGGCGATCCTCGGTTTTCAGTTGTACGTACGAGCTCGTTCGCCCGTACTAGTCGGGCCATTTTCTAGAGAGACTTTTCCGGGAAGTCTCTCTCACCCGTCTCAGTGGCGTAGTTTTGGAGTAGACCTATCCCTCTATTGGACCGCGCTTCCAATTAGAGGGCGAGACGGAAGAACCCTTTTGTTGGCTTCTTCACTGCTTGAGTTTTTCTTTCACCAACAGACTTGGCGATTCTACATCCAGATCATCCATATCTAAATCTACATCATCTAGAGTTAAATCTGAGAGAGTTGCACTTGAGGTTCGAAGGATTACCATTAAAGTTGAGTAAATAGAAATGACTATAATTTGATTCAAAATCTCATTAAGCTAGTGGACATGTTGGGAACTTAGTTAGGATGCATTATACAACACCGCATGCCTATGGAGGCACCCCAACCCTAAGACATCTCCAAGTCTTAGAGTCATAGTGTGAGGTTGCATATTAACCAAGACCACAGACTATCCGCTAGACTTAAGAATCTAAATAAATCAAGAAAACTTTCCAATCTCTAACTTTTTCGATGAGCACTCACAAACATGATCTCTGAAGAAAATGAGGATATATATACTTATACTCAAACATTCATGAATATCCCACTATAATTTAAGTATGCCATATATGAGAAACATTGGATTAATCGGCGATAATGAGAGATGCTTGCACACAACTTGAAAACCATATTTACTTGAGCAAGTAGATGTAAATTGTACTTGTTCCACCTTTCTACTTGTTACTTTTGAACATTTTTTTAAAAGTCATTGATTTTTATATAAGCTTATGGGAAGTACCAGCGTCCATTGATGCCTTTTCTTCCTAACATGTTTTGGCAGGCAAACAGCCTGCTGTTCAGTAGCTTTTCATGGTTCCAGGAGACAGGGTCTATACTAGACGGTATAGTTTCTTTTGTCTCAGTTTTTGTTCGGTTGTTATTGTAATATGCTCTTTTCTCTTAAGTCAGATTTTGGGAATATGGTATGTACTGTCAGACACTGTACATGATGTAAAACTACATGGAAATTAATGAAATGAAATTTTGGTGTCATTTGTCTCTATTAGCTTGTGGTTATGAATGTGGATGTGAACGTCATTTGCAAATATATTCATTGCGAAAAATTTCCCTGTTTTTCTGTAAATTGTGCGATCCTGTGTGAATGAAATGCCGTGAAAGTAGCATAAACGGGTACCCGGATCCTCAGGGGTTCACATCTAGGGTTTCATATCCCTCTTCGGTTGGTTTTTCATCAAATATGCGCTCCAGATCTTCCTTTTTTTCATTTTTTGATTCCTGGACAGCAATATCGATTGCTAAAAAATCGAGGTTTTCGTATTCCTCGTTCACACCTTCGTCAAATATTGGCCCCGTGTCTTCATAATGATGTTGTCTAACCTTTGTAATAGTAGAAGTTTCTTCGAGATTGAAAATATCTTCACATTCTTGGGTGAAATCGTGTTGAACAACAGCTACAGCAGTTTGAATTTGTTGTTGAGGAGCGAATCTTCATCGTTTGGCGTGTTCGGCCATGCTTGGACTTTCAGGGATGCTATGAGGCGCTTCTTGAACATTCGTTGCCGTGAACGAGCATGCGGGCCATGAGATATGCAACTTAGATCGAAATTTCAATGCCAATATGCGACAGGATCGTCGAATCGTAGGAACGATTTAGTTTCCATGCTCTGATACCACTTGATGCAAATCAAAATTTGCAATGGTGAATGATAAAGTTTGAAGGTGGAATTGTCGGTGGAGAAGGAATCGGAGGGGTTGAGAGGAGATGACTCGTCGGAAAAACGAGGGATTTTTTGAGAAGAATCAGAAGATCTCGCCAAGGGAAAGAGAGAGAGAGAAACCAGAGATAATCTCAATTTTCATATAATCTGACATTCCTCCATATAATAGACTACCGATCCTTTATATAGGAGGGGTGGAATTATAAAAATAGAAAGAAAATCAAATTCAAATTCAAATCCCAACTGATCTTAATTGACTCTAACCGATTCCAATTGACCCTTAACTAATTTTATCTACCAAATAAGTTGAGATTACAATCTCAATCTATTTAAATAAAATATGCAATTAATAGAAAATAACTAGTTGAGGATGAAATTCCCTAATTTGAAAAATCTCCAAATCATCCATCTGTTTCAATTTGATTTACCCCGTCAATTTGAGAAATATTGCATCAATTCTCCTCCGCTTGAAAAAATTAGCTCCTGACGAATTGCTTGATCTTCGATTCTCCAGTGGAGAATTCGATAGGATTGGACTCTCTAATTTGGCTTCTTTTCCATATTACGTTTGTAGTTTTTCCACTGAGGGATATGGCTGAAATTGTTCTATCCCTTCACTTAAAATATACCAACAACATAATTTTCCCTCCCATTGGCTGTTTATATAAAGACTATTGTAAGGAGGGGTCTGCTTATAATTTCTCCAAATTATCTCATCCCTTGTTTTAGTGAATCCGATTGAGGTGGACTCTCTTACCCTTGTTAGGGTTCTGTGCTTCCATACTAAAAGGTAGTGGCAGTGGCAACAGGCTGGGTTAGGAGGCCATAGGCGTCGACATCGCAACATGCAGGGTGGACTTGGTCGGCGTCGAGGAAGGCGTGACGGACCCAAATCGCATGGGTGGTGGTGACCATGCCTAAAACATGCACGATAGCTACTGGCGTTCCGGGTCGAGTGGCGGCGGCTTGGATCGGATGATTTTACGCGGCGGCATCGGTCTCGATCGGAAGACCTCGGGCGACACCCCTGGTGGGAGTGGCGTCGTTTACTACAGCGGTGATGACCATGGAGGCGACACCTCGAATGGCGGAGGTGGCATGCCGGTGATGCCCCGATCATGCGTACATCGGGGCTACCATGAGAGCAGTCCCTCAAATGATGGGAACGTAGATGGATATGGCGGCTATTGTATGGATTGGCACCCCACCGAGTGGGTCTCTTGATCGGGTGATGGCGTCGAGTTGAGGGGAGGGATTGGGTTGGTGTTGACTGTGGAGTTGGAACACACGGTGGCGATAGAGGGGCGGTTGTAGGCGACCCCATGACCAACATTTGTGCGGATTCTCCCTCGAGAACAACAGTGTCGATATCGAACGGATCTAGGGTTTCATATCCCTCTTCGACTGGTTCTTCATCAAATATGGGCTCCAGATCTTCCTTTTTTCATTTTTTGATTCCTGGACAGCAACATCGATTGCTAAAAAATTGAGGTTTTCGTATTCCTCATCCACACCTTCATCGAATATTGGCCCTGTGTCTTCATAATGATGTTGTCTAACCTTTGTAATAGTAGAATTTTCTTCGAGATTAAAAATACCTTCACATTCTTGGCCGAAATCGTGTTGAACAACAGCTACAACGGTCTGAATTTGTTGTTGACGAGCGAATCTTCATTGTTTGGCGTGTTCAGCCATTCTTGGACTTTCAAGGATGCTATAAGGTGCTTCTTGAACATTCGTTGCCGCGAACGAGCATGTGGGCCATGAGATATGCAACTTAGATCAAACTTCAAATGTCAATATGCGACAGGATCGTCGAATCGTAGGAACGATTCAGTTTCCATGCTCTGATACCACTTGATGCAAATCAAAATTTGCAATGATGGATGATAAATTTTGAAGGTGGAATTATCAATGGAGAAGGAATTTGAGGGGTTGAGAGGAAATAACTCGTCGGAAAAATGAGGGATTTTTGGAGAAGAATCGCAATATCGCGCCAAGGGAAAGATAGAGAGAGAAACCAGAGATAATCTCAATTTTCATATAATCTGACCTTCCTCCATACAATAGACTACCGACTCCTTTATATAGGAGGGGTGGAATTACAAAAATAGAAAGCAAATCAAATTCAAAATTCAAATCGCAACTGATCATAATTGACTATAACCAATTCCAATTGATCCTTAACTAATTTTATCTACCAAATAAGTTGAGATTACAATCTCAATCTATTTAAATAAAATATGCAATTAACAAAAAATAACTAACTGAGGATGAAATTCCCTAATTTGAAAAATCCCCAAATCATCCATCTGATTCAATTTGATTTGCCCTGTCAATTTGAGAAATATTGCATCAAGGGTCAAAGTGCATGATTTAACTGTCGTACCAGTGGAAGAGGAGGAATCAGATGTTGCAAAAATGGAACGGGTTCCATCACTGGATTTGGATATATAGCTCCTAGATTATGTCCTAGAGACCCAATCCGTCACACCAGTTGTCGAGCCATCGAGTGAAGACATGCCAACACAGCAGGCACCGATGAAAATAGATGTGGACGTAAGGGGCACTCAACCCACGTACTACACGTTTACGCCGCCATCGATGCCGACCTTCGAGGACGACGATGCAGGACCCTTCTAAATAACGATGATTGATAAGGGCGGTCGATTACTACCTTTTGATCCACATGATACAATGAGGACTTATCAATGGAGATGAAGGCGGTATAATTAACAATTGTAATTCTATTTTATGTGTTTTGTAAATTTGATGTTAATGGAGACACCTTTTGTAAATTCGAGTTAATGAAATTTTTAATGTTTTTTAATGTTTGGAGTCAATCTTGTATGCATTTTGTTGAATGTGTGCATTTTAGAGAATGGATGGATCTATTATGAATGAGTGGATCTATATTATGAATGTGTGCATCTATTATGAATGGACGGATCAATTATGAATGTGTGCATTTTGTTGAATGTATAGATCTATTATGTATGATTGGATCTATTATGAATGTGTACATTTTGTTTATTATAATTCCAAAGTGGATGAGAGTCCAACAAATCAATGTATTTATTTACAAGAATTGAATCTATTATGACTTAATGGGACTTGAAAATGCTGCAAGAGAACCTGGAAATGATGGATGCAATTTCAGGAAGTTTTATCTATATCTTAGTATATTGATAAAACTTCTTGGAATTGCATCATTTCCAGGAAGTTTTGGGTATATCACATGTACAAGGTCCACCTTCTATTTTTCAGGAAGTTTTTGATATATCGCATATCAAGTCTGCGATATGTAAGAAGCTTCCTGAAATTGCATCATCTTCAGTAGCTCCCTCCTATAGCGCATCCTAAGTATGCGCTACTAAAGTCGCATTCTGAAGATGCGCTACTCTTGTAGTATCCATGTAAAAAACATTCAGTTGTGTCGTATCTTTAGAATGCGACACAGCTACAGTACCAGGTAAAAAACATGTTATTGTACCCATGGATTTTTTTAATCCCAATGTACTACGTAGGAATTTCCTTATGGTGAGGAGAACTGTTGAGATGTTACCTATCTTTCTTATTATTTTCTTAGTATATATTTATTTTGTCTTCTTCCTGTAATTTACCCAACAGGTTCCTCTCTTATATAAGAGAACCCAAGGGTCTCTCATTAGTATAATCAATTCTTTTCCTTTTACATGGTATCGGAGCAACGGTCCTAGACCGGAGTTCTCGTATCCCACCAAACCCTAAGCCTATCCCCCTTTTCTGTCGCCACTGCTCGCCGCCCGAGCCGCCCCCCTTCCCCCCCTCTTCGACAGCAGCCCGACCGCTGCCCTGGTCGTCCAGGCATCTCCGGCAAGAGCCCAGGCCATCGCCCCTCCCTTTGGCAGTCGCCCGGTTGCTGCCCTTGCTGTCCAAGCCTCTCCAGCGGCCGCCTCGGCCTTCCTAGGTTGTTTCCTTGGCCGTCCAGTCCTCCTCGACCGTCGCCTCGACCGCCCAGGCCATCGTCAACCCTTTTGTGTGCCTCTGTGCACCTCTGCGAGTCGTTTTGCGGTCTGAACAAGTCTGATTTTGACATGAAAACATGATTTTGAACCTATAAATCACGTTTTCCGGCCTTAGCGAGCAGCGAAGATCAATGACGATGGTTGTACGAGTCTACATGTACAACTAATCCTCTGAATGATCGTGTAGACTCATTTATATCGGTCTACTCCCCAGTTGAGTTCCGTTGTTCGGTCGTTTTATCATCATGTCAGTGAACAAGGGTGACATTTTTTCGTCTGAAACCTTCAAGGGACTGGCCCCCATCGCTAAGATGGATGGGACCAACTATGAGTTGTGGTCCATGCAGGTTCTCACCCTCTTGCAATGCAACAACAAGGAGCACATCCTGATAGATCTAGAGCCAACAGAGGAAAATTCTGTGAAGGAGCCGGAACTTCTGTATGGAAAATTTACGAGGAACTGAGGAATGTGGCAGAGGGATATGATGCAGACTTTTGCCAGTACATGAAGGTGGTTTGGGCAGCTAAGATTCCATGCAGAGTTAAGGTATTTCTATGGTGTTTGAGAAGGGGACGCTTGAATGATAAAGTAAGGAGGGGGAGACTACTTCGGTTGGAGGACACACTGTGTGACATGTGTGATGGAATGGTGGAGGACTCGGGCCACTTGTTCTTCAATTGCTCGACATTAGAGCGGGTTTGGAGGGAGGTTGAGTGTGCTTGGCTGGCGACAGGATGGGCTAAAGAGTTCTGGAGATCGATTCGAACGGTAGGGAACAACTCCACGATGACAATTCCAAGCCGTTTGAGGTTCTGTGGGCCATCTGGTAGGGGGAAACGATTTGATCTTCAATAATCAGAGATTTTACTGCGAAAATAGTATGTGTCAATGTAATTCATTGTATCACCTTTGGGTATCATGGTAATGTACTCTAACTTTTACTCAATGAAATAGTTTGCGCGGTGACTCCCACATTGGGAGATCTCTCTCTTTCCTATCAAAAAAATCCAGAGCCAACAGATAAGACTGGGGCAAATGTTTCTTGGAAGCAAAATGATGTGTATGCACGTGTTTGGTTATGTGGGACCATCACCATAGAGATAGCCAGTGATATTCTGAACCATCCCACCGCCAAGGCGATGTGGGACACTTTGGCTTCCACCTATGCTCAAGCGAAGAATGAGGCCAAGATTCTTCAGTTATAGTTTGACATCTACAAGGCCAAGAAGAATGGTCATCCTCTACACGTGTACTACAGTTCACTCCGTGGCATGTTCGAGAAGCTTCATAGCTATATGCCTATTACGACATCTCTTGAGCGGCAGAAGGCATATAGGAACTCCACGATGGTTGGAGTTTTCATGGTCGGCCTTGATACAGAGTATGATGCAACGCGTACTCAGCTTCTCACTGGAGCTACCATACCTCCCATGGAGGAGGCCTATAGCCATCTCAGACGAATTATCATGCCTCCTACGGCTACTCCTCAACCCTCATCAACTATTATAGTCGTTTCTTGTGGTTGAGGAGGGATGACCCAGTATAGTGGACGCACCCCTCGTGGCAGAGGTGGTGGACGTCCGCATGGCCCTTGCACCTTTTACCGTCGACTGGGACATACAGAGGATACATGCTACAAGAAGTATGAATATCTCGTTTCTGGTCGCGTAGCAGAACAGATTAAGCCTTCAAATACACTTCCCAGGTCGATCCTCGCCTGGATGATATCATCTCGTATTAGAGAGATCATGACTCCTGTTGAAGGAACCACCACTACAGATACCGTGGCCGCAGCCAGAGCCTCTTCGAGCTCCTCAGGTATCGCTTATGCTTTCACTGGTAGTAATGGTGCAGATATGACATAGTGGATTATGGACTCTGTTGCTTCCCATCATTTTTGTGGAGACAGAGCACAGCTGAGGTCCTACAGGACCATACCACCCGGTAGATGGGTTGTCATTGCCAATGGCGGCCACTTACCCATTGCAGGACAGGGGGAGGTGCATTTGACATAGTCCTTGCATCTTTAGAATATTTTATATGCTCCTGACTTTCAGATGAATTTACTTTCCATTAGTCAGATTACTGAGGATATGCATTGTCATGTTATTTTTTGACTCATTGTCTCTTGTGTTTCAGGATATACTCATGGACAGGGTGATTGGTTGTGGTTGTGAGCAGCTAGGACTCTACAAACTGGTCCAACCTACTCATGTTGGCATTTCTACTATACCTACTGGACCAATCTCACTATATCGGTGACACCTTTTTGGTCACCATTCTTTGTAGAAGCTATGTCATGTTCTCCTTCAGATTTCCACGAGATCCTCCTTCCAATGTGAGGCATGCCAGCTTGGGAAGTATCACCGTTCCTCCTTTCCATCTCATCAGAGTCGGGGCAGTTCTCAGTTATTTGAGCTCTGTCATTTAGATATCTGGGGTTAGAGTCATGTTCTTGATCATCAGGGACACTGTTTTTATCTTGTTGTTCTAGACCTTCCTGGATCTTTTTATTGAAGAATAAGTCTGAGTTGGATCTGTGCTTAGATCTCTTTGCATTTTTCACCAGACCTCATGTGCCTATACATCCCAACAGAACGGTGTTGTCGAGCATAAACACTGGCCCTTACTTGATGTGACCTGAACATTATCGATACAGAGTTGTGATCCTCTTGCTTACTGGGGCAATGATGTCCTCACAGCTTGCTATCTGGTGAATCGCATGCCTTCGTCTATGTTCGGAAAGAAGATTCCTTTCTCGATTGCATTTCCCGAGAAGGATCTTTTCTCCCTTACACCTCGTGTGTTCGGTTCAGTTGCTTTTATTCATGATGTCTCTCCAGCTTGTGACAAACTCTCTCACAAAGTTGTCAAGTGTGTTTTTGTTAGCTACTCTTGTACCCAGAAGGGGTATCTGCTTTGATTCGCTTCGGCGGAAATACTTTGTTAGTTTTGATGTTACTTTCTTTGAGTTTGTCATGTATTTGTCTCCTACAAGTGACAGACTAGCCCTATCTGACTCTTTAAGATGAGATCTACATGGCTCCACTTCGTACTGTCGTAACACCACCTTCCTCTACTCCTGCTCCACCACTTCCTCAACCACTACTGCCACCACCTACACCTACTCCTGCCTCTACACCTGCTTATGTAGCTCCATTCGCGTACTGTGACTCGGTTTTTACCATGTATTTTTATTCGAGGTCTCGCTCAGTTCCCCCTGCTCACAGACCTTGCCCATTATGCAGCACACCTCATGTTTGTAATGAGCACATTGTTTCTATTGATGGCACTGTTGAGTTGCATGTTCAACAGGATTCCATACAGGATGAGCAAGTACCCTTGGCAAATGATCTTGATGTGTCGATTGCTCTGCGCAAGCAGAAACGTAGGTGTGTTACGTATCCTCTTGCAGTCCAGGTTTCCTTGAGCAGAGCGTCAGAGGATTGCAGGAGGTTTACCTTGAAGGATATGGTATTATCCTCAAGTGCATCACAGAAGCGTGAGCGTCGTATCGAATACGACGTAGAACGACTAGTCGTGCTAGTTGTTCTATGCAGCGGAATTTAAAAAAAATCATGCGATGAAACCACATGATCTAAGAACGATTCTCGGACCGTTTCATCTAGAACCACATCAAGTATAAAGGAATACCTCTTGAAGCGTGGTTGATCGAGTCTCTACGAAAAGAGACCTCCTATCTCAAGTCTGATCGTCAGAGAAGACGCTTGCGAGCGCGGGGATGAACGCATGATCCTCGCAATCCAACAAGATGATCCAAGCATGGTAAACTCCTGATGTCGTCGTACAAGATCGAACATCCTCTTCGTGAGCGTAGCACTCCAAGAAGACGGAGAACCAAAGAACATCGAAGCAGCGACGCGGTGGCGAAGGCGTCGAAGGCTTTCTCCTCTAGGGTTTGGTGCACGGCCACCAAGGAGAGGGAGAGAGAGTTGACGTGTGGGGAGAGAAGAGAGAGAGATGTGCTTCAAAAACATAACCAAAAAGAGCATGGTATGCCTCTCTATTTAAAGGGTTTTGGGATCCCTGGATCTCAATCCATGGGATACAAAAAATCAATGGATAAGATTGATTTATGTTTAATCCAATGGTCAAGATTGTTGTTGGGAAAATCAACAATTATTAATTTAATTTAGATCAAATATATTTGACAAATCAAATATAAATCAATTCTAAATTAAACCAATCAAATAAAGGGATATCACCAACATGGAGATTGCCTCCCCATGGATCATGGTGGACGGCCACCAATTTCCATATTGGTTATGGTGGTCGTCCACTTGATTACAAGTGGGAGCAATCTCATGAGATTTCATGAGATTGTATATCTCCATGGAAATCTCCTTTATTTAATCCAACAACTTTTGTTGTGATTTATTTTTCAAAAATAATTCATAATTAATTTTGAGAATATTGCAATGTTGCCATTGGAAATTTGTGAATTACATTCACAACCCAAAACAAAATATAATTTACATTTTCAATTAATTACACAATGTGTATCCAATACGCATTAATAATTAATCAACAAATATAAATTATAATTAACTCTCTCTAATACATTATAAATCAAATTTATAATATATTATGAATAATTGGATATCGTTATCCACATTATTCTTATCCACAATAATTAAATCACATTTAATTATATTGGATAATTTCCACACACATCAAGATAATTAAATCACATTTAATTATCAATTTCTCGATGCTTAGATCTATGGAATTATTCTTGAACCCTTTCAAGAATAATGCGATTTCTCCGCAGATACTTGGAGATAAGGACAGGGCGATTGTATTATTCCATGTATAGTGACTTGGATATTGAGATCATATCTCAAATCCAGATCGCGGGCCTCCCATAGATGCTTGATTAAATCAAGACCGCAAATCTAATCTTCTCATTGCATCTGAATCACATTCAGATCAATGTCCAACATTTTGGACCAAGATCAGATTACTTCTCTACTGAGAGGAGTCACTAAAATCCAGACCCGTTTCATCACTCCCTAGGAATGGAAGCGTCATGGTTATACAATCGTTTATGGTCACATCACCCTCAGATATATTCTCAATACCTGTACATCCTGCATACTGGAAGACTCATAATAAAAACTGAAGTATTAGATCAACTTTACACTGTCTACTTCTGGGTTTTTATCAGTAAGTTTCTCATTCGATCATTGGGAGTTGATATCGATCATATACTTTCCAAAAGCATATATCATACCTAAGTCTTGATCATATACTTTCCAAAAGTATATATCAAACCTACAAATTCAGTCAAGCTTCCAAAGCGAGACGACCGTGCATGGAATTTGATTCTTCCCAATATCTCATGAGTGAGCTTATGTATTCCGGTTCAGTGATGAACCTGTATGATCCCTTTGAGAGATCGTATTACTCATATGCCCTTATATGCACACCAGCGCGTCGGTGTATAGACCTTGGTTAGGTCATCAACCTATTGGTCTGCCAAATGTACATACTCAGACATATAGTAACGCATCTGTCTCTGGTCAGAGGATGCATGCTTGTATCGTGACAGCATACGATATAGGACTTTGGTTATCTCGATCTCGTTAAGTCAACTCTTTGACCTAACTAATCTGACACCTTTGAATCTCTATTCCTATGCAGAGGACCTGCATCAAGAGGTCGGTCAGATATCAGCCTAATTGAGAAAGGATTGCCATCTCCTACTCAGGCTGGAGATCTTCTCTTAACAATTATTTGACGGTGCTTGATGAGTCCTCAATCTAACTCATTAGTTATTCATCCAAGCACCAGCCTCTATGATTCAATAATTGAATCAACAGCTGCATGATCATTAAGATGGCCATGGTACATAACCCTAATTGTACTAAGGGACCTATTATGCAAATTATTCATTCTTCATTTCAGATCAGGGAATGATATTCGCAATAACATTTATTGCATAATGGCTCGCCGTGGACTCGCATGTCCAACATACCTTGGTACTATCAGCCATGGAGATGCAACGGACATATCAGGAGGCTCTTCAGGACAGTTAGTGGAGATTAACCATGGAGGAGGAGATGGCTACGTTACAGTCACGTGGTACGTGGAGTTGTGTTTCTTTTTTAGTTGGCTTATCCGTTGTAGGTTGCAAATGGGTGTTCACTATGAAACATTGTGCAAATGGCAGTGTGGATCGCTACAAGGCGAGACTTGTGGCACGTACAAACATATAGGGTAGACTATCAGGATACTTTCTCTCCAATTGCCAGACATTCTACTATGCAAATTCTACTTTCTGTTGTTGTAACACGAGATTGGCCCTTTACCAGCTTGATGTAAAGAATGCCTTCCTCTATGATGATCTACAGGAGGAGGTCTACATGCAGCATCCACCTGGATTTGTTGTTGATGGGGAGTGTCAAAAGGTTTGCATATTTCACAAGGCTAACTATGAAGCTCTCGGACTTGTTATAGCAGAAGGGTTTGTGTGATCAATTGTCGATCACTCTTTTTTTGTGCACAAGACCCAGAAATGTATTATTGTCATTCTTGTTTACGTTGATGATATTATTGTTACAATGGATGATGAGCAGGGTATTCACAGTGCCAAGGACTTCCTAGGTCAGCAGTTTGTGACCAAGGACCTTGGTAATTTACGTTACTTCCTTGGACTGGAGTTTACCAGTAGCCAGTGAGGTCTTGTGATGACCTAGGGGAAGTACGTTACAAATCTTCTTTCAGAGACATGCATGGCGAATTGTAGACCTGCCACTACTCCTATTGGCTCGAGCATGAAGCTATATGATGATGACATTGAGGAGGTCGATAAGAGGGGGTACAAGGAGCTTGTTGGCAAGCTACTATATATGACTATTTCCAGGCTCGATATATTATTTGCTGTGAGAAAAGAGAGTCAGTTTACGGAGCAGCCCGGACATGCACATATGGGTTCAATCCATATGATTTTGAGATATTTGAAGACTTCACCAGGTACGAGACTTCTTTTCAGCAGAGATACATCTCTTTCGGTTACAACATGTGTAGATGCATATTATGTTGGGTGTCCGAAGGATAGGAAGTCTACTTCAGGCTTTGCTGTGTTTATAGGGAATTCCTTGGTTTCTTGGAAGAGCAAGAAGTAGACTGTGGTTTCCAGATTGAGTGCTGAGTCAGAATGCATGGTCATAGCGCATGCTAGCATGGAGATGATGTGGGTCAGATTTGTTCTTGTTGACCTGACTATAGATGTGCTTCTTCCCATGCACCTCCAATGTGACAATCAAGCTGCTCTTTTCATTGCCAACAATCCAGCTTTTCATGAGAGGACCAAACACATAGAGGTGGACTATCACTACACTCGTGATATGATACATAAGAGTCTTATTGCCACTACTCATGTCAGCTATGGAGATCAGACAACATATGTTTCTACCGAGGCCCTAGCCAGAGGGCCTTATTAGAGATGTTCTAAGCTAGCCTGATCGATATCTACGCTCCAACATGAGGGGGAGTGTTGAGATATTACCTATCTTTCTTATTGTTTTCTTAGTATCTATTTATTTTGTCTTTTTCATGTAATTTGCCCAATAGGTTCCTCTCCTATATAAAAGAACATCCTAGGGCCTCTCATTAATGAAATCAATTCTTTTCCTTTTACAGGAACTAAATAGCTACGTGTGAGTTGAACTAGGCCTCCTCGTCGGAGAACATGTGCTCTGCACCGCATCTGTCAGAGTCACTGAAACTGGAATGAGTCTTCACCTGGAGAAATCTGGCCCGCAACTGCTCCATCTCTCTGAAGGGTCGAACTAGAAAAAGCCATGAAAACATCCTCGTCAAAGTCTACGATTAAATGTCGAAGTTTGATGATTGATAATGATTGATGATTTCTGTCTCAAAAGTAAACAACCTCAAGAACAACACCAACTCAATTGTAACTAAACTCAACTGTAGTGACGGTAATGAACCCTCCTAAGAGACTCTTCCATCTCGCCCTCTTAGTGGAAGTCTGGGCTAGGAGAGAGCTAGGCACACTCAAAATTTACGCCCCTACGACGAGTGGGAGAGACTTTCCAGAATAAGTCACTCCAGAAAATTGACCCGACTGGTACGAGCAAAAAGAGCGCTAAAAACCAAAATCAAAGATCATCATGTCTAGGTATCCTACTAAAACAGGGTCAACGGAACTGGTCAAAAACTTGGATCCTAACGAAGCGTAAAAACATTGCGAGCTCATGTAAAAATTGTAAAAAGGAATGGGATCCTATACCCATGCACTAGGTGACAGTTACCCGAACTGGGCTTCCTATCTCCCGCCCAACTGAGGGTCACCGCGCTCTCGCACGGTCAGGTGTAAGGGTCACCATGATCGGCACTATTGATTATTAGTCATTACTGATTCCCAACATTTTTACTTGCTTGACTACACATTTCTTTCTCAATCCTTTATGTGGTTGACTTATATATAATTTTATCCATAATTTTATCTATAGTGATCTACATTAGTAGATGATACATTAGGATCAACTGATTGAAGATTATTAGTCATAGTGATCGTAGGACATCATTTGTTGACTTAATAAAAGAAGGGTATTAATATTCTAATATGTGTATTTCGAATTTCTTCTATAAGGTCATGATACTTAGACTAAATTTTGACTAAATTTTAAATATATTATATGTTAACTCCCTAATGGGTCAACTTTATAACTCATAAATGCGACAGATTATTAAAAAAAATCTGTGATGTTTGAGAAAGGGTCGCCTTGGCGACAAGGCTCGGAGGGAGAGACTAGTAAACCTACCAGACACAAGATGCGATAGATGTGAAGAGGCGGAGGAGGACTCGGACCACCTGGTTCTTCACGTACAGTGGATCTGAGCGGGTCTGGAGAGCGTTGGACATTCCATGGGTGTGAAGTGACAGGGCCATGGAGTTCTAGAGCTCGATCCGGTCTCGGGTTATGAACTCTAGCGATGACTGCTCCAAACCGTTTGCGGCCCTCCGGACAATCTGGGCCGGACGAAACGACTTCATTTTCAATAATCAAACGTTCTATGCAGAAAATGTAGTGGCCCAACGTAATGCTATTTACAACTTTTGGATCTCCCTATAATATATCAAAAAAAATTCTTAATGAAACTTTCCGGCAGTGATCCCCATGATGGGAAGTCATCCGTTTTCACTCAAAAAAACTTTATAACTCTTGGATTCTCGGACTAGTTGGTGATCTGAAATTTGCGTTGATTTCGTGCTAAGACACCTAACTTCTTCCCTTTTTAAAACATAATTTCTTAAGTCCATTAATAGATCTTAAAATTAAACTTAATTGGATACTGATTTACCTCTAAATTCCTCATCTCTCAAGTCTATGAGTTATAATTACTTAATGTTCTAAAATTAGATTTCAATCATATGTAAATCACCCCCAAATTCCTCTAATATTAATATGAAATTAATGTATATATATAATTACTTAATTTTCTTACCTTTGTACTAAGATGCATGCAATTCTATCTCAAATTTTCATCTTTTAAAATATGAAATCAGGATCTTAAAAGAATGGTTTAAATTTGGGATTAATTTTACAATTTGTAACTTTTGACCAGCAACAACTTATGCAAGAACCCCTAATTTACCCATTCTCAAGGCATGAAATCCAGAACATATAATATCTTATCAATGATCTGAAATTTGGTTTAATTTCGTACAATTCATCCCCAAATTCTCATTTTTCAAGCATACAAATTCTGAAACAATTATAGTTCTGAAATTTAATCTTAGTTGCATGCTAGACATCCCAAATTTGTCATTTTTCTAATTAAGATAAAGGGATATTTAGTGGTCTGAATTGAAACTTGTGGAGAATATTATGTAGTCAGTGTATTAGTTTCTCTATTTTTTTTCACGATGGTCTCTTATGTAATTTACTCATGGGTCCTCTCTATATAAGAGATCCTAGAGTTCTATGGAATAAACAGATTGCTCATTTCCACCAGCATGGTATCAGAGCTAAAACCATGACTCTAACCCTAAAGCCCTACCACCGCTGCCCCTCTCTCTCCCTCCCTCCATCTCTCGGCGCCGCCGCCGCCGGCTCCTCCCTCACCGTCGGCCCCTCCTCATCGCCCCCCCCCCCCCCTCCACCGTCGCCGCCCCTCCTCCTCCTCGCTGACTCCCTCCAACGTAGGGGACCTCCACTGCCAGGTCCCCTTCCCTTTAACGTCGACGCTCCTTCTTCCGTCGGCCGTTATCTCTCCATGGATTTGAGTGCGTAAAGTCTACATATGCACTCAAATCCTCTCGAGTTTATGTAGCCATTGGTTTCTCGTCTACAATCCCTAGTTCTTCATCTCCAGTGACATGCCATATAACAAAGTCGATATGCCCTCCATAGGCGCATTCAAAGGTCCAACGCCAATAGTCAAGATGGATGGGACGAACTATGAGCTCTGGACGATGCAGTTCATGAGTCTCATGAAGTCGAACGGTAAGAAGTATATACCTACCGAGAAAGAGCTGGCAGAGAAGACTGGGATCTATGCCTCATGGGAGGCTGATGATTCATATGCCAAGGTTTGGCTATCAAGCACGTTGTCGATGGAGATTACCAATGATGTCATCCATCAGCCCACCGTTAAGGCGACGTGGGATATACTGGCCGCCACATATTCACAGGTGCGGAACGAGACCAAGATGTTACAGCTCCAGCATGACATTTTCACGATGAAGCAGAATGGGTGGCCGCTTCACTCTTTGTATACATCCCCGCGGGGGATGTTTGAGAAACTATATAGCATTATACCCCTCGCGGCTACCCTTGAGCAGCAGAAGACCTTCCGGAATGCTACCATGGTGGGGGTACTACTAGCAGCACTTGATCCTTAGTATGAGACAGCCCGCTCTCAGATACTTGCCGATGCTACCATTCCTCTTATGGAGGAAGTTTACCGGAGGCTTAGCCGCATCTCTGTTTCTTCCAGCACTTCTACTCCACCACCTTCGGCGATGGCTGTGTTGCGAGGGAGAGGTGGTCAGCCTTCTTTTTGTGGACGTGGACCTCGTGGCCGAGGATGTCGTTTTCGCCAACCGTGCACTTTTTGCCATCGCACAGGTCACTCCGAGGATACATGCTACTCTAAGCATGTGTTTCCAGCATCGGTGTGTATAGCTAAGTATGTTACATCTCCGTCGGCATCCACTTCAGATCATCGGTTTGAGGAGCTTGCGGCGCGATTACGTGATATTATGCCTCAACCATCTACAGATTCTCTAGGCGGATCTTCAGATATTGTTGCTTCAGCATCTGCCAGTACTTCTCCCGCTGCCAGTACCTAGGTAGTGCTTCTTCTTTTACATCCTGTCATGATCTCTCATATTAGATTATGGACTCCGGCGCAACCCATCACCTCTGTCGTGACATAGATAGACTAGAGTCATATAGAGACATTCCACCTGGATGCTCAGTGCTCATAACCGATGGGATTCATTCCCCTATCGTTGGACAGGGGGAGATCACCTTGTCATCATCTATGTATTTACAAAATATTCTACATGCTCCTGAGTTTTCCATGAATCTATTGTCTATTAGCCAGATTACGAAGGATTTGCACTGTCGCGCTATATTTGACCCATCTTCTCTCATTTTTCAGGACATACTAACGGGCAGGGTGATTGGTTGTGGCTCTGAGCAGAATGATCTCTATCGTCTATCCGGAATTCATATGATGGCGTCTCTTCCTGCTCAGTCGGATCAGTCTTACCTTACACCTAGCATCTACGATTTGGTCACCTCCCGCTTCAAAAGATGTGTCATCTCTTGCCTCGGATCTCTCCAAGTTCGTTGTTTTGATGTGAAGCTTGTCAGTTGGGAAAGCATCGTCGTGCTAGCTTCCCTAGTCATCAGTGTCGGAGCAGTAGCTCCTCTTTTGAATTGTTTCATATTGATGTTTGGGGTTCGAGTCGTGTTCCTGATCATCAGGGACACATGTGCTATCTTGTAGTAGTTGATGACTTCTCTCGTGTATCGTGGGTATTTCTTTTAAAGAATAAATGTGAAGCAGGAGATGTTATTAGAAATCTTATCATTGAAGTGCATAATATTTTTTCCTCTTCTGTCAAATATGTTCGTACGGATAATGCGTTGGAATTCTGCACTCCCTCTCTCTCCCATTTCTTTTCGTCCAAAGGTATTATTCATCAAACCATATGTGCTTATACATCTCGACAGAATGGAGTGGCTGAGAGAAAACATCGTCATCTTCTTGATATCACTCGAACCCTGCTTATCCAGAGTTGTGCGCCTATCACTTTTTGGGGGGATGTTGTCCTTACGGCCTGCTACCTTGTCAATCGTATGTCGTCATCTGTACTCGGTGAGAAAATTCCTTTTTCTGTTATTTTTCCAGAGAAGGAATTATTTTCTCTTACCCCTCGTGTCTTTGGTGATGTTGCTTTTGTTCACCACTTGTCTCCTGGACTTGACAAACTCTCACCTAGAGCTGTCAAGTGTGTCTTTGTAGGTTACTCTCGAACTCAGAAGGGTTACCGTTGTTATGACCCTGTAAACAGGAAATATTTTGTCAGTGTTGATGTTACAATTTTTGAGTCTGTTATGTACTTCTCCCCTGCAAGTGACAGGTTGGTTTCTTCCACATCTAATGATTACGTCTATGTTCCTCCTCCTAGCCTGAGTCCACCTTTGTCCATTCCTGTCCCGGTCGTCATGCCGACGTCATCTCCATCACCACCACCTTCACAACCATCTATCCTACCATTACTTAAATTCTATGCACGTCGGTCAGGTCCTGCTCAAGTATGTTCAAATACTATTATTAACAATGGGTCGGATAGTGTGCCTGTGCAAAATTCTTCTTTGCAGAGGAGTGTGCACCATCGAGTACAGTGGACGATGATCTTGATGTACCGATTGCTATTCGGAAGTAGAAACAAACTTGCGCGTCTTATCCCTTTGCTTCCCAGGTTTTCGTTCACCGTCTCATAGGCGACTTCCAGAGATTTGTTGCGGCTTTGTCTTCCGTGGAGATACAACGAAATTATCAGGATGCTATGAAAATTGACTATTGGCGGTTGGCTATGGAAGAAGAAATGAATGCTTTACAGTCCCGTGATACATGGAGCTTGGTTATCGCTCCGTCTGGCGCATCTATTGTTAGCTGCAAATGGGATTCACAGTGAAGTACCATGCAGATAGGAGCCTTGACCGGTACGAGGCACGGCTAGTCGTGAGAGGCTTTACTCAAACATATGGTGTGGGCTATTTAGATACATTCTCCCCAGTGGCTCGTCACTCTACTCTTCGCATTCTTCTATCTGTTGCTGTGGTACGTGACTGGTTCATATTTCAACTTGATGTCAAAAACGCATCAATTATGGTGATTTGCAGGAAGAAGTCTACATGCAGCAGCCACTGGGGTTTGCTGTTGAGGGGGAGAATCATATGGTGTGTAGACTTCACAAGGCAATATATGGCCTTAAACAGAGCCCAAGGGCGTGGTTCCAGAAGCTTACCCACCTAATTGAACAACATGGATTCAAAAGATCAAATGCGGATCACTCGTTGTTCATTCAGATTACTTCTAGAGGTACGGTTGTCATCATGTTATATGTTGATGATATTCTGGTTACAGGAGATGATGTTCAGGGGGTAGAGATGGCAAAAGTATTTTTGGACCGTCAGTTTGTCACGAAGGATCTTGGTACCCTAAGATATTTTCTGGGGTTGGAATTTGCCAGGAATGCACAGGATCTGGTGATGACCCAAAGGAAATATATTACAGATTTGTTGGTTGAAACGGGCATGGTTGGATGTAGACCATCGAGCACTCCTATGGATCCAAGTATGAAATTATATGATAACGATACTGAAGAGGACAGGAGAAAATATAGAGAGATGGTGGGTAAGCTTCTTTACATCACTATAACTCGACCCGATATTGCTTTTGCAGTAAGTCGAGTGAGCCAATTTATGGAGCAGCCAAGACGGGTACATATGGATGCTATATACATGATACTAAGGTATTTAAAGTCTTCTCCAGGCTCTGGAATGCTGTTTAGAAAGAACACAGATTTATCTATTTCGGCTTGTGCAGACGCAGACTATGTAGGGTGTCATAAGGATCGTAAGTCTACTTCAGGCTTTGCAGTTTTTGTGGGTAGCTCTCTGGTTTCTTGGAAAAGCAAGAAGCAAACTGTTGTGGCGAAATCCAGTGCTGAATGTGAATATAGGGCCATGGCACAAGCAAGCACGGAGATGATGTGGGTTTGAGCTGTACTAGAAGACTTGCATATAGATGTACCTCTACCCATGCAGCTACAATGTGATAATCAAGCTGCTTTGTTTATTGCCAATAATCCAGCATTTCATGAAAGAACTAAACATATCGAGGTAGACTGCCACTACACTAGAGATATGATCCAGAAGGGCTTGATTTCTACTTCACATGTTAGTTTAGAGGAGCAGACTGCCGACATTTTCACGAAATCATTGCTCAGAGGACCTTTCCAAAGATGTTCTTCCAAGCTGGGCATGATTGATATCTATGCTCCATCGTGAGGGGGAGTGTGGAGAATGTTATGTAGTCGGTGTATTATTTTCTTTATTTTTATTTTCATGATAGTCTCTTATGTAATTTACTCATGGGTCCTCCCTATATAAGAGAGCCTAGGGTTCTATGGAATAAACAGATTGCTCATTTCCACCAACAAAACTCGATATCATGCTAATTCTTTCCCAATCTTCCATAATTCAAGCATGAAAACTGTATGATTTTATACTTAAATCACATGCTAATCACCCAAAATCTTTCCTATTTTTAACCTAGAATTTGTGTAATAATGATCTGATTTCAGTTCTAAATACATGAAATTCCTCTTCAATCTTTCACAATTTGGACATGAAACCAATGTAAAATCAGTGGTCGGATTTCAGATCTTACAACATGCAATTTATCACCAAATTTATCATCTTTTAAGCATGCAAACTAAAGCATGTTAAGTGATCTGAAATTCTGATCATTTTTATGTATAACTTCATAATAGAAATAATTTTAATAGGTTTTGAAATTGGTTTTAATCATACATGGAAGGTGGCAAGAGGAGGGGGAAGATTGTACCTTGATTTTCTTCAAGTTTGAAGAGCAATCTTCAGCATGTAGTGGCTCCAATTGGGATAGGAGCAGCAGCTCCTTTGGCTGTTGATGAGCAACAACCAGTTGCTGGGAGGTCCGGCAATAGCATCTTGCAGCTGCTGGTAGCATATGTCTGCAGCCAATCAAAGGCAGTAGCAGATGCTGCTTGCAGAGCATCAGCTTGGTCCGATGAGCAGCAACTGTTCCTGCTGCAAATTTGCAGCAGAAATGGGAATTGGCTGGGAGTTCCACCTGCTTGGTTTGAACAACAGGAACAGCTGGAATTGGGGAGATTTTGGGGCTTTTTGGTGGAGATTTTAAAGAGAATTTGGAGGATTTTTGGGGGGTATTTATAAGGAGAGAAGTGGTTTGGATTTTGACAGTGGAGAGGGTAGAGATGGATTGGTGATGACGAGTGGAGGGAGAGAGAACCCATGTGAAAGGACAACTGTTGTTCTGAGATTCTGAAATTAAATTTATATTTTATTTATTTTTTTAAAAAAAAAACTCTCATCTGAGCACCAGTCATACGTATTTCCGCTTCGAATCTCTGATTTAGATGATCAATATCTCGTTTCGATCATCTATGAATGATGACCAAACGATATAAATTTCGTACTTTTCTAATCCAAGATGGATACAGAAATTGACGAAATATGGTCTTGATTTTTGATCAAATTTTATGATTCTAAAGTATCAAACGACCTCCGATAACGAACAGTCGATTTCTTTAGTCTTATTTTTTCAAGACGAATTTTCCGATGGTCTCGATTCATTTTGTGATTTGGATTTTGTGTCACGGCTTTTCTGATGTCATGATTTCGATGCAATCGATTTTTAATCGATTGATCCCAAACCGATTTTGATCTACGATCTATTGATCGATTCAGATGATCTAATATTGATCGATAGTTTTATCGGATTAACTGGACCATAATCGGGTCGGGTTGGGTTATTCGGATCCGGATGTCACGCGTGTCATTCTACTTCCTTGAAGCATTTGTCCCAATCTTATCAGTCGGCTCTGACTACCTCAGAATGCCCTCCTTATTGCACTACATAATGGTCATAAATTGCTTGGACCATAACTCGTAATTGGTCCCATCATTCTTTATGATGGATGCCGGGCTCTTGAAGGCATCGGGCAAGAGCAATTCGCCCTTGATTTCTGACATGATGATAGAGAGATCGGAAAAGGATGTAGCTAGGGATGTAGACTAGTCCGAAGGTGTCTACACAGTCATTTGGGAATTGGTTATGGGTACTGACTCATACCACAACCATCCTCTTCAACTTTGGGTCCATGCTAGGAATGGAGGGGTGATTTATTGGTCTGAAATCACCATATTAAAACAAAATCGGCTTTTAAACACTCATATGGCATTGAAACGGTGCCGAGGAGAGGAGAAAGATGAACTATAGAACCTTAGGTGGAAATAGGGACTATCGTTGTGTCCTAGCAGTACGCGAGGAGGCCCCTAGGCAGTGATATCATGGCTGCAGGGATCCACAGGCGGCGAAGATGGTGTCGTTGGTAGCCCTAGACCAAGAGAAGTAGCCCCAGTGGCAAGAGGGGAGCTCGGTGGTGAAAGAGGAGGGATCCCCACAGTGCTGACTGTGGTTGCGGCGTACGGAAGGGGGCCCATGCACGAGTCGGCGGCGAGGTTCCCTAGAACCGACGACGATAAGATGTGGTGGGTGGCGGGTGGGGCTAGGTTGAGGGGTATGAGAACTCTGGTCTAGGACTGTCACTTTTATATCATGTGGAAAGAGAACAATGAATTGACTATTTATGAGTCCCTAGGGTTCTCTTATACATAGAGGAGAAACTGTTTTGGGCAAATTACATAATACAGACAGTAAGAAAAGGAAATACATAAGATCGACAAAGATAAATATAACTCCCAACAAAAGATAATGTGCATATCTGGTGCGAAGAGGTCCTTTTTTATGTGGATAGGATACCCAATCCACATAATAACATCATTTTGAATCCATTGAATTTGAATTGGCATTTTTTACATCATGGTCGGTGTGAAGAAACATCTCCAATAATTATTCTTGGATAGTTTATTTATGAAAATATATGTTTGTTCAATTACGGATCACACATAAAATATGGTCAAGTTCTAATTATTCATGTAGACTATTTAGTAATAAGAACTGCCAAACTTTATTTGGTCACCCTAGAAACTATTATTCATGGTCATTATGGAGAAATCTTTTATGAAGGGATACTTACCTTTATATATGAAAATTTTGAGATTTGGTGACATGATGCAGGGTCTTCCAAAAATGTATATGTAGCATTCTTGTTTGTTGTGCTTCTCATTGTCGATTATTTTATTTGTCTACAAATTCAGTTGCAGTCTGTCATATGTTGCCTTCTCCAAGTAGGATGTCAAATTTAACATATACATGTATTCAATTTGCAACAGATGCCAGTTATTCTATATAACTAGGATGTTACCCGCGCTTCGTGATGGAATAGATTAAGTTCTAATACTTCCTTCGAAAATGTAAAAAAAAATAGTAAAAATTGATTTGATATGAACAGATTATTTCTTTTTTAAATCTATACAATCTATCAGTATGAGTATTTTAAAATATTGAATTTAATTAATAGATGCCTATTGTAGTATACGAAATATTATTGCATTTAACAAAGACATTCAAAATGAAAAAAATAATTGTGAAGATTTAATACGTAAGAGTCCTACCTTTCAGATCTGAGCAATAAAATTTGATATCCTTTGAAAAAGAGGGTAGGTCACATTTTTCAAAGGATATCAGATTTTATTGCTCAGATCTGAAAGGTAGGAGGCTAAGAGTTTAATGCCTCAGAAAAATAAACAAGGAGGCTAGTGAACCTACCCATACAATTTTCTGATATACTTATAAAAATGCTTACCACAAAGAAATAAAAAACAAATTAAATTTTAACAAAGCTTGTGGGTAGGTCACATTTTTCAAAGGATATCAGATTTTATTGCTCAGATCTGAAAGGTAGGAGGCTAAGAGTTTAATGCCTCAGAAAAATAAACAAGGAGGCTAGTGAACCTACCCATACAATTTTTTGATATACTTATAAAAAATGTTTACCACGTTTGTAGTGTGTTTGTATTCTATATATTTAAGAATGTAGATACAATAATGTTGTCGTAAAAGCTTAACAAACTAATATTTACGTAATGATGTAAAATAGTACTTGTAATGATTTTTTTTGTTTTCAAAACTGATTTAATATAGTATAAGGTAGGTTATTAAGTATATATAAGTATTTTTATTTTGTTTTTGATATATGTATTTTATTTAATATTAAATTTATAGATATTATCTATAGGGGAATGGATGTAATAATACAAAACTATAAGTATATACAAGTAATGATGGGAAAGCAACAGGGTGTGATTATAAAAGTTGTTGCGATCATTTTGTAATAGGGATGAAAATGAATATGAATATATTAACAACAATTTATAATTGCATTCACAAGTGTTGAAATAATTTGAAATAAATATATGTGGCACACCTATTTTATTTGTAAACCATCCTAAATATGTATATTTTAATTAATCTATTAAAGATTTCTGATATTAGTCGTATCCAATTGTTATTCATTTATATTCGTATTCGTTTAATATTTCTATTCATTTTTAAGGACATGGTAACACATTTCTTATGTCTATTAATATTCGTATTCACATTCATATTTATATTTTAATATGGATAAGGATGTGATTATACAATATATTTGTATCCGTATCCAATTGTTTCCATCCCTACTTTGTAGACCATGTTGCTTCAACCTGCACTTGTATGTAATATCAAAAAGCTTGGAGCCCGAGCATGTAAATTGCCCACCAATCACTGAACAACATTATTCAACCATGATGGAACATATGCGCAGATGTGGAAATGTTTGAGGACATCATTCGCAAAAGTCTTACTTTTGCACATGCACGTAATGTGCCTTAATCAGTTGTCGGCTCTGATTAGGTGGTGGATAATATCAAACAGTTGTGATTGTGGATCGATCTAATGGTTATGAAGCTCATCAAATAGACGTATGTTGTAGCGCTTTGGACTCGAGCATGTTCTTCCTCAATACAATGCATCTCCAGGCGGTGCTTTTATCACAGATCTCTAGGTGTTCTTCAGCCTCTTGGATAGAGCTCGGAGAGAGTCCTCTGTGAGGATGCAACCGAGTGTGGAGCCATTTGCGACCGGTGCCATTAGCAACCATCACCTTGTCAGGCTGCTTGATGATGGCCTCCGAGTATCCAATGGAGTTGTAGTCTTTGAAGATAGGTCCAAGGAAGATGTAGGAATCTACGAACTCGATAATCTCTGCATGGAAGGCTGTGGTGACGCCACCCTAGTAGATGTCGATGAAACTTGGGAGGTGCTCAGGCACGAGGCCCTTCGTGGAGGGCATGACCACCATGGCGTACCCACAACTCTCGGTAAGATCCACTTGCCACGTGGAGTATGGTCCCTCCAATCATGGTCGGTTTCACCACCTTCTTTAGGAACTCTACAGTGGCCTCCACTGCTACCTCCCGAGGCTCAGCATCGCCGTCTAGATCTGGTTATTGTACAGATCGTCCCCGAAGTCCATGCTCGACGCGGTGATTTCCATCGCCACTTGCATCTTGAACTCTCCTTTCGGGAGTAGTTCTCTGTCGTTGTTTTCCCCCCTCCTTTTGTCGCTACTGGCAGAGGTGTTGGTGTTAAGAATATCGTCTGGTGATGATTGTACATGTTCAATCTGGAACTCCAGAAGGTGCATGGCGCAGGTCGCGGGAGGGATTCGTCGAGAAGGAGAAGAGCATTAAGGGTAGGGGTGTCAGAAAAATCTCGAGTTTGATATTCGCTCGGGTTTGATTCATTAAAGGTTCGATTCAGATTCGGTTCGAAAATAAACGTGCTGAACCTTGACATCGGTTTGGGTTCGTTTATTTAAACAAAAACCTTGAAATGGTAGGTTCATTTTGGTTCGGTTCGTTAAAAGTCCGATATTCAATATATATTTATATATATATCTATATATTTATTTTTGTCGGAATGAGGAATTTGCATCATGATGCAAATAAGGTACAACAACAACAACAAAGCCTTTTCCCACAATTAAGTAGGGTCGGCTACATAAATTCTTCGCCTCCATTCAGATCTATCATGGATCAATCTCGGGCTTATATCCCCAAAACTAAGATCCCTTCGTGTAGATGATGCAAATAAAGTATATTTACAAAAGTTCAACCCTTGATCACAATATATCGAAGGGTTGTCATCATTCCACATTTCCAAATACTTAGATTTTAAAGAGTTTCACTGGTAATCGAACCTTAAACGAACCGAACCTTTACGAATCATGGTTGAGCCGAACCGAAACTGAACACAATTTTCTCTTATCGAACCAAACCCAAACCTTTAAAAATGCTAAACGAACCGGGCCAAACCTAGGTAAGTTTGCTCCGGTTCATTTACACCCCTAGTTTGGGGAATGGGAGTGTGGGTCCCGATATCAATTCTCATAAAATTCATATAATGGTCCATGTGGCAATCAATAATGAAAAACTCGACTTTAACTAAAGTATATAGATTTTGTGTAAGTCCCACCTCGGGACCTCACCTTTTTCTCTTGCAAAAATAGAAAGTTATTACTCCTTTTTTAGCACGGGTCATTACTAAAATATTTTCAAGTGTAATGTGCAGGTTCGCCTCTTTTCTCTAATGGATGATCAACTGTTGGATTCAGTTTGTGAAAAATTAAGGCAAAACTTTTACATAAGCGGAAGTGATATCTTGTCTAAAGGAGCCCCAGTTGACAAGATGATATTTGTTGTACGGGGCACAATGGAGATTGAAGGAGCAGATGGAAACAAAACTTTCTTGTCAGAAGGAAGTGTCTGCGGTGAAGAGCTCCTTGCTTGGTATCTGGATAATTCTTCAAGCAGCCGAAATGGTACAAGATTTTTATGATCACCACTTACGTTCTGTATTTTTGATATTTCATTTTAAGCATTTTGCTTTTCATGGTCGAAGTCTTACTTCTGACAAGTACAATTGGCTCAACGTAATTTATTTATAGGCTCAGAGGGAGTGGAAACTGATGGTCGTCATGGATATTTGTTTGATTATGAATTCTTTATTTATACTACTTCAATGTTAGACAAACTTGGCCAGGGACCATTTGGAATTTTCATTGATATTGTCATAATCCTAATTCATGATAATTTCCTAGCCATAGTATTTATTTGTAGTTTGTTTGTTTCTTTATTGTTGTTCCCTTTATTTTCAACTATATAGTAGACCATGTGGCCACTTTTCTCATAAAGAAAATCTATTCCTAGTGTCCACATGATATCAGAGGAATTGGTCCTACTCTGTGGTTCCATGCCCTCTTGAAAACCCTAACTGGACACCTTAACCTGACATTGTTGCCTCTAGGGACAGTAGTAATTTTGGTTGCTTGTTGCAATAATAATAGCATCGGCAACTGCAACAGTCGCCACCACTGTTTTCACCACATTTCGATAGTCAGTGTGTCTGGAGACGTACTGCCACCATCATTGTGTTATTGCATGCCACTAGAGAGGGTTGTGTCTCCCGATGCCTTCCATTCTCTAATTCACCTCTTGTGTAGGGATTGTTTTGACCGTCTCCCTTTTTCTCGGGTTGAGGACTTCTCCATGATATGTGAGGGTATTGTGGTACACGGCCTAGGTTTACAAACCCTTCAATTGTCTACGGAGGCCATAATTAAAATATGACTGTTCTTATCATCGTTTCTTTGTGGGTTTTCTTCCTCTTATATATAGCAAAGTAGATACCGAAACCTTAAAGATCTCAACAAGGGAGAAGTGAATACTCCTTCCAATTGTCAACATGAAGGGACCAATTAAAGTTGTAGTCCATGTAGTTTGTTGAGTTGCATTATGGGTAAATGGATCATGGGTGAGGATCCATTTACCCCCTTGAGTTCTACTTATGTAACCTACCCCACCTTGGCTATGAGACATGTGAAAAAGGAGAACGAAGAATATCCATGTTGCTATGAGCAACAAGGATCAGTTTCTTTGTGGTTTTCCCTCTTGATTAGGAGGATTTCGACATAAATCGTGTGCCTTGTCTCATGGTGCTTCTATTGATTTTTTTTCTACATGGTATCAGAGCCCCATGTTATGCCTCGTGTGCTCGATGTTGCCTTCTTCACTTGAGAGATCCGATCTTGAGGCTGATGGTGTTGCTATGATTCTCGTGGTTGTGGCAGCTCCTGGAGTGTTGTTGTGCACTCCTACTTGCGGTAGCACTGCACTAGGGCTAGGACCCTTGGAGTCCCTCTTCTGCGCTTGTTCTCGAGTCAGGATGCTATGAAAATCACTTGGTGTGTTGTGTAGTTGTTGAGATTGCCCCCTTGTAGTGGTGCTTGTCGCTAGTTGCTACTTGGACACACTCCATTGTGTGCCTCACATTTTCAACTTCCCGAAGAAGCTAACATTGTTACTACTGATGGAGGCTATTTTCCTTATTTCTAAGTGAGAAATCGTATGAATGTATGGCCCTCCTTATTGTTCAGGGTAGTGCTTTTATGGTTGGGCATTGCTGGTGTTTCTCGTAGAAACGTGGTTTTAAGGTACCCACAAGTTGTTCGACAGAATGCCTCTTACAATTGTGATGATATAACGTGAGATGCAATTCAGGAGAATGCTCTTAGACCATTCTTGGGCCACTAGAGATTAATAGTCTAGAATTCTTAAAGCTTGTACATGTGTTTGGGTTGGAGAAAGTCTTTCAAACGTATTATTGCAGAGTTACAATACAAAGCCTGGGTCAGGTCGATTATGATTGTCCTTGTGTATGTGCATCTCCCAAGTAGTTGAGAAGTGATAATCAAATAGTATTATTTATAGCTAACAATAATTCCATCTATGAGTGACAAAGCATGTAGAGGCTGTTTGCCTCTATATCAAAGATGATAGGAAAGGGATATGTGGCTACCTCTCAAGTTCCATCTACATAGAAGATTAA
Organism: Ottelia alismoides; assembly: GCA_037367405.1. Lineage (NCBI taxonomy): Eukaryota > Viridiplantae > Streptophyta > Magnoliopsida > Alismatales > Hydrocharitaceae > Ottelia > Ottelia alismoides. The sequence continues at coordinate 187,398 of JAZKJV010009615.1, read as the reverse complement.
ATTACAATTTAGGTCTTCGTCTACGGGTCAGATCCTAGAATGGGTCCCGATCTTCAAATTGTAATGATCGGGTCCCAAGACCATTTAGGAAATAGAAATTTTGGGGTTCATGACGAATATGCTCATGTTGGGAAGAGAATGGGGGTTGGGTTCCAACTTTGAAAAAAAGGCCTTACTCGTCATTAGCCCCAAAAAGTTCCTTACATTAATGGTCATGGGACCCGAATCGTTGCAATTTGAAGATCGGGACCCATTCTGGGTTCGGACCAATAGATGGGGACCTAAATTGTAATTTACCCTAATATCTTTATCAAGCTACTTCCAGGAGTCCGTCCTATTTGAGAGATGCAGTTTCAAGCTAATCATGATGGATCTTATTCTCTAGATTGAAGGGGAGTGTTGAGAGTTGTTTAGCCTTATGACTTGTACTAATTTATTTGTGGTTCTTTGAAACATCTCTTTTGGTCTCAACTGTTTGAGAAACTTTATTCCTAATTTCCATAGGAACTCTTTTCTCATTAAGAAAATTTGTTGCTAATTTTCTCAAATTTGAACAAGTATAATAAGATAAAATCCGCTTCCTTCTATCATAATAATGCTTGCCTAACATTCTAACATCAATCTGTGACAAGTCCTCTGGTGGTTTGTTTTTATTGGCGAATATTCAGTTAGACCAAGGGGTTTCCATGTTTAACTTTCTGGATAGAAGAACAATGATATTGAAATAACAGTTTTGGCTGAGAAATAATTTGAAGATTTTAATTTTTGTAGATGGAGGAAAATTCAGATTTTCAGGACAATACTTGCTATCAAATAGGAAAGTTAGCTGCACAACTAATGTTGAGGCATTCACTCTTCATGCTGCTGATTTAGAGGATATCAGCTCTCTTTTTGCACGTTTCTTGCGGCTTCCACGTGTCCAAGGGGCTATAAGGTAAATAACTTGGAGCATCATTATGAATGTCACATTTTAGGTGATTGGTCCATATTACTGTGATTGTTTCGAAGCCATTTTGAAGGTGAAAACAAAAATTGCTTTTTTATTTTTCAATTTTGGAAAGGAAAAATAAAATGCATTTTATATTGGTGTTGCACAACTTACAGTCCAATCATTATGTAAACTTTCAATCTTGGAAGCATTCATCTTGCCACCGACGTAAACTTTCAATCTTGGAGCGATTCATCTTGCCACCGACCCCTTGCTACCACAATGGGGAAAATGATTTCGATTTACCCTACAGGAAAAGAACAATATATGAGTTCCAATAGAAATAGGGTATAAAATAGTAGCTGTTAAAGTTTGATATAAACTAATCTAGTCGGTGATTATATAGGAAAAAAAGATAAAACTGCCAATTGGTAATGCTGAACGGTAATATTTAGATAAATTTACATCTAAACCTAGCCTTTCGCACATTACATTAGTAGCTAAATGAATGTTAGCTGTCATTATGGTGTCTTGGGTCATAAAAAGAATTAAACCCAAAAAGAAAACCGTGATTTTGGTTTACTTTCGACCAATTTCTTAACTCACTGGACTCGTTTTCTAGCACTCAGCGCCAACTAACCACCTGAGCCGGTGAAGTTGGAATTCCAGCTTGACTGCCGGGGAGGCTGTCATTGAGATTCTAAATATTGCTCTCACCTTTTCCAAGCAAGTTTATCCAGCCATACTCTCTCATTATTTGCATCTGTGGTCAATTGTTGTATCATTCTTGTATGTACAAAGAATTTAAATTCCATGGTTTTGACATGATTCCATTTCTATAGCTTAGTAGGCCGAGAGACTAATCAATAAATACTCTGTTTTCTAAGATCTACAATACCATATCTAATATATGTCTATGTGGCATGTTTCTCGTCAACCTACCTTTGCTCTTTATGTCTGCACTTCTTAAGCTTGAACAACACCACGTCAACAGGCTAAGTGTATTTATGAGGGAAATGTAAAGGAATAAAACAGATGATGCAACTGATCAAAGAATCCAGTTTTGGTGTGTTTTTTCTGACTCAGTGTCTTAGGAGTTCCTCGTTGAGCACACTACATAACCTTGTACTATCTACAGAGCAAACAATAGTAAAAATTAAGTGAAGGAAGAACTTAAGTTACGTGGAATATCAATAAAAAAACCAAATTCAATAAATGGGTAATGTACGTGGAACATTTGCATTATATCAATAAGATAATCTACAGATAGAAAATAAAGCCTAGGAGACTCACCTTATCATGACATGGCATGTTTTATTTTGATTCTTTGAAACAGTAAAACATGCCATTTGACGATATGCTCCATATACATCAGGTATGAATCAAATTATTGGAGAAGTATGATGGCTAATAGGATTCAAGTGGCATGGCGATATCGGAAAAGACGACTTAGTCGATTTCATGAATCAAGTAGAGGCTCTGGCTCTCATGGAGGAGGAAGATAAAAAGGTATGCCAGTTTCTGAGAAAAGATGTGGCACTAGCCTGTGGACTTCATGTCCGTGCATGGTGATTTTGAAGTTTTCCTGCTGCTTGCAAGTGATTGAAGATTAAAAATAGTTGTTTTCAAGCTCTTCAAGTTTTATTTTCATGTATTCCTTGAACACTTGTAGGTGAACAATGTGTCTGAAGACCTTAGAATCCCGTAGCGATCAGAGAGCAAGGTGCATCATGCTATAGGCGGCAGCTCCCAAGAGCTTGCGGGAGTGAGCAATGCTTTGAGCAACATGCGTCTTTTATTGTTGGACCTTCATTGGTGTGCTGGTATTTTGGCTAGTCGTTCATTATAATCATGCAGATGGCATTTTTAAGGACAATATATCAATTCTATCTTGTAAATATATCAATCCCATAGTTTTGTTTTTTACCCCTATAATGTATCCCGATATGTAAAATGAAAAGGTACTAGATTGTATACTATCCCAAAATAACAAAAATAAAAAAGAACTCATTTTACTGCATTTCATCCCGAAAAAAACTTTGTTATAGGTTCCATCATGCCCCCTACCATGTGTGAGATTATGTTGTCGATTGGAATTTTTTTAAGATGCACTTGCACCTGTGCAAAGAGTACTTGGTATTTGTAACTTTTGAACAGCTGGTAGTCTGATCTGGTTATGATCAGCCGCATTCAGGTTAAGTCCTCTGTTGAGATACCTCCGGTTGGAAGTCCATCTCCATATGGTGGATGAAATTGCAGTAGTTTCTTCATTAGGGGCTATTGGGTGTGGGTTAGATCCTTTAAACAGTTGAATCTTAATTCTCATTTATCCTTCATTAGGCATTTACTCAGCCGTCATCTATTCTATACCCTAAAATAAGACTATGATCTCAGATTCAGACTTATCTTCTGCTTCGTAAGTTTTAAATAATGGAAGTGATTCCGAATCCTTGGGAAGCCATTGTTTGTGCCCCTTGAATCTTGATGGTGGGATCTTGAAATGCTTAATACAGTGGTGCTCTTGTGTGATCTTGGTGAAGGGATGTAATTGCTCCTTGTTCATTTTGAGAAGTTCATTTTGTTGGGATTTTATTGTGTGAAGACTGTTGGGATAAAAATAAGACGTGTATTAGATGAGACCCATAGGCTCTCTTATATAGGATAAAAGCCAAGGGTTAATTACATGATCGGTACACGAAGATAACATAAATTACAAACCAATATTGTGAGATACATTTATCTCAACAATCCCCCTCAAGTTGGAGCATATATATCTATCATGCTCAGCTTGGAACAACATCTCTAAAACGGTCCTCTAGTCAGGGCCTTGGTGAAGATGTCTGTCGTCTGATCTCCTGTGGAAACATGAGAGGTGGATATGAGACCTATCTGGATCAGGCCTCTAGTGTAATGACAGTCCACCTCGATATGCTTTGTCCGCTCATGAAAGGCAGGGTTATTGCTAATAAATAAAGCCACTTGATATCATATAGAAGCTGCAATGGAAGAGAAACCTCAAAAGTGAGGTCGGTCAATACAGATCTAACCCACATCATCTTTGCGCCTCCTTGTGCCATGGCTCTGTATTCAGATTCTGCACTTGATCTGGCCACCACTGTCTGCTTCTTGCTTTTCCATGAAATAATTGAGCTCCCGACAAAAAAAATCAAAGCCCGAAGTAGACTTTCTGTCTCTGGAACAACCTGCATAATATGTGTTTGTACAAGTTGCCACCTCAAGCGATGTATCCGTGCTAAATATAAGACCCAAACTAGGTGAGGTCTTCAGATATCTCAAGATCATATGGACAGCATCCATATGCACCTTCCTCTGCTGCTCCACGAACTGGCTAACCTTTCTCATTGCAAAAGCTATATCAGGCCAGGTGATGGTAGCATACAAGAGTTTCCCAACCAGTTCTCTATATCTCCTCCTGTCTACCTCCTCCATGTCATTATCATACAATCTTATACTAGGATCCATGGGAGTAGTAGCAGGTTTGCACCCTGTCATACCTGTCTCAGAGAGAAGATCCATCACAAACTTCCTCTGGGTCATCACAAGACCACGTTGGTTCCTGTCAAACTCTAGTCCAAGGAAGTATCGAAATTGCCAAGGTCCTTAGTCACAAATTGTTGACTTAGGAACTCCTTGGACGCATGAATACCTTGCTCATCATCCCATGTAACCACAATATTATCCACATAAACAAGAATAGTAACCTTACCTCTCAGTGTCCTCTGAACAAAAAAGTGAGTGATCTGCAGTAGATCGCATAAACCCCTGTTGTTCTATTAACTCTGACAGCTTTTGGTACCAAGCTCTCGGACTCTGCTTCAGGCCATAAATCGCCTTATGGAGCCTGCAAACCTTCTGGGACTCTCCCTCGGTAGCAAACCCCGGCGGCTGCTACATATAGACCTTCTGCAGATCTCTGTATAGAAATGCATTCTTCACATCAAGTTGATAAAGAGGCCAGTCTCGGGAAACGGCAACGGATAGAAGAATGCGTAGTGTCGAGTGTTTGGCCACGAAAGAGGAGATATCCTGATAGTCCACCCCATAGGTTTGGGTGAGCCCTCGTGCCACAAGTCTCGCCTTGTAGTGATCCACACTGTCATCCGGTTGTTGCTTTACCATAAATATCCATTTGCAACTGGCAGAGTTGCCTGGTGGAGCAGAGACAATGGTCCAGGTACCTCGCGACTGCAGAGCTACCATCTCCTCTTCCATTGCAAGTCTCCACCTATTGTCCTGTAATGCCTCCTGATATGTACAAGGGATAGTAACAGTAGAGCCCAGTGTTGTAAAAGTCGCCCGACTGGCCCGACTAGTAGGTCTGACTAGTCTAGTCAGTGGGGTGACCGACCGAGTACCGACTAATTCCGATTAGGTACACTAGTCGACCAATTTTTGCTTTGAAGATACCATATTTTTTATGTTTTGATGTTTCTATAAGCAAACTTACTATAACATGCTTAATATTTTACTTAAATTCAATTACTTGTTTTATTTTATAATGATAGTATAAAAATGTACAAAATGTATATAAATATATGTATAAAAATGAGTTATATATTGAAAATAATCATAAAATTTAAAGCCGATTAAAGTCCGACTAAATCCGCCTAGTCGTCCGACTGCCGATTAATCCTTAGTCAGTGACCCAACCGACCGAGTACCGACTACCGACTTTTACAACCTTGGTAGAGCCCCATGACAAACCTTCTGTATTCCTCGGAATGAGGATCCAAAGAAACATGCGCAGCAAGAGGATACTTGGCACATTGACGATGAGGCTTTCTTAGGGAAATAGGCATGTCTATGTCATCATCCTCTCTGGTGTCTGGAAGTAGCTCTTCCTGTGTTTTAGTCAAAACTCCGGTGCCATCAATAGAAACAATGTGTTCATGACATACCTCAGGCATGATAGATGATGTGGGCAACACTTGAGCAGAGGGGCGAGTGGAAGATCTACGAGTGTACACAAGGGATAAAAATTTGGGGGCAGATGGAGATGGAGGTGGAGGTGGTGGTTGTGGTGGTGTAGGTGGAGTAGACCCGGTTGTATCATGGGGTTCATCCTGTGGAGATGACGGAGGTGGAGAAACAACGATATCCTTGTCGGACGTTGTATTGGAAAGCCTGTCACCTGTCAGAGACAAATACATAATAGACTCAAAGAAAGTGACATCAGCACTTACATAATATTTACGTCCTACAAGATCAAAACATCTATACCCTTTTTCGGTACGAGAATAACTTACAAAAACGCACTTGATAGCTCTAGGTGAGATCTTATCACGTCAAGGAGTGAAATTGTGGACAAATGCCACATATCCAAAAACTCCAGGAGTAAGAGAGAATAGTTCCTTCTCGGGAAACGCAATCAAGAAGGGAACCTTCTCTCCGAGAATGGTGGATGGCATTCGGTTCACCAAGTAGCATGCAGTGAGAATGGCATCCCCCCAGAAAGAATGAGGGGCTCGACTCTGAATCAAAAGGGTCCGTATAACATCAAGAAGGTGACGGTGTTTGCGTTCGGTCACATCGTTTTGCTGTGAAGTATAAGTGCAAGAGGTCTGATGAACAATGCTAAGAGAGCTTAGAAAATCAGATAAATGTAATGTCGAAAATTCCAAAGCATTATCAGTAGGAATGGATTTCACATTAGCAGAGAAGATATTTTTGACTTCAATAAGAACAGGTTTAATAATAGCACCTGCTTCAGACTTATGTTTTAACGAAAATACCCAAGATAGTCTAGAGTAATCGTCCACAACAACCATATAAAAATGATGCCCATGATGATTAGGAACACGACTAGGACCCCAAACATCAAAATGAAACAACTCAAATAACTGACTACTATGACGACTTGGATGACTCGGGAAAGAGGAGCGATGGTGCTTCCCAAGCTGACAGGCTTCACGGTCCAATTTAGTACGAGTAGATATCTGTGGTAGCACATGACACATCTTTTAAAGAGGAAGGTGACCAAAGCGAAGATGCCACGTGAAAGGAGACACGGATCCTGAAGGAACAGTAGCTATTCTAGCACTCAATGGTATGGCAAGCTTATACAACCCTCTCTGTTCACGGCCATGCCCAATCACCCTGCCAGTTAGTATGTCCGGAAACACAAGAGAAGACAGGTCAAATATGTCACGGCAATGTAAATCTTTTGTAATTTGACTAATAGAGAGAAGATTCATCTGAAAATCTGGAGCATGTAAGACAGTGTCAAGGTGCATAGAGGGGGCTAGAATAATCTCCCCCTGACCAATAATGGGTAGACAGACCCCATTAGCAATGACAACGAATCGTTTGCGTGGGATAGGTCTGTAAGAACGAAACTGCGTCTGATCTCCACATATATGATGTGACGCTCCATAATCCAATCAGTCATCTCGGCACTGCTACTACTAGTAAAAACATAAGAAGTACCTGATGAACTAGACGATGCTCTGGCAGAAGTTGCAGCATCTGAAGAACCTTTAGCTGGGGTCGCAGGAGCGGTCATCATATCTCGAAGTCGAGAAACAATGTCATCAAAACGAGGATCTGGAGTAGATGTAATAGAATGCTATGTTTGCTCAACAACACGTGTAGATGCAGGATAGCCATGCTTCTGAAAGCATGTCTCCTCTGAGTGACCAGGACGATGGCAATGGGCACACGGACCACGTTGTCAGCCTTCGCCTCGATCGTGAGTTGCACGGCTACGAAAATGGGACAATTGTCCTCTGCCACGAGAAGACGCCATTGTAGAGGGAGGCGGCTGAGTTGTAGTAGTGGTGGTGGTAGTGATCCTGCTCAGTCGCTTGTAGACCTCTTCCATCGGCGGTGTTGTTTCTCCAGTCAGGAGTTGAGTACAAGTAGCATCGTACTCTGAGTCAAGGGAGGACAAGAACACTCCTATCATTGTGGCATTCCGATATACATGTTATTGTTTTGTGTTGGTGGTAATAGGCATGAAGCTGTGAAGTCGCTCAGACATGCCTCTCAAATGTAAGAAGTGAGCATGGAGCGGTCGACCATTCTGTTTGGTCAAGAAGATGTCGAACTGTAGTTGAAGAATCTTGCTTTCATTATTCGCATGTTCGTAGGAGTCTGCTAGTATATCCCACATGGTCTTTACAGTGGGCTGATTAACAATGTCATTAGCAATCCCCGCGGTAAGTGTCCCAGAGAGCCAGATACGAGCATAAGCATCTTCTTGCTTCCGCGATGCATTGGCCCCAGTCTTGTCCGTCGGCTCTGAGTCAGCCAGGATATGCTCCTTATTGTGGCACTGCATTAGGGTACGAAACTACATGGACCATAACTCGTAGTTGGTCCCGTACATCTTCACAATAGGTGTCAGTCCCTTGAAAGTACCGAAAGATGAGAACACGTTACACTTATTCTCTACCATATTACCAATATGCCAAGACACGGAACAAGTGAGGAATAAATCAAGAATAGGTTTGTCTACATAATCATAAAAAGGAATAGTTGTATGTGTAGACTCATACAACCATCCCTAGGTCTTCAGTCGAGGTCTAGAGCCGCACAACACGTTAGAAATCAGAATATTTCATAGATTCCTAACCAATTCAGACCTCGTAGCAGCACTAAAATGGCTTCTCACAACCCCCAGGCGATAGCGGGGGCTGCTACACAGTGCAGTCGACAGGTGGGGCCTTTATGGCTTTAGAAATGCGCACAGGAGGGCCTAGCGACCAGGCAGGAGGGCGAGGAAGCACACTGCGGCAGGACTGACGGCGGCACAGGGCTCCGCTGGAGCACCGAGGGGCTCCCGGAGCGTCGCTGGGCTACGCTGGAAGGCTGCAGCAGGAGCAGTGATGCTGGGCTATGCCCTGGAGAGCACGGCGATGGCGGAGCGGCGCTGGGTGGGGCGATGCAGGGGGGAGGAGGCGGCGGAAGGTTTAGGGTTCTGGGTGGTATATGGGAACCCCGATCTAGAACCGTTGCTCCGATACCATGTTAAAATAAAAATAAGACGTGTATTAGATGAGACCCATAGGCTCTCTTATATAGGAGAAAGGCCCTGGATTAATTACTTGAGTGGTAAACGAAGATAACATAAAATATAAAACGATACTGTGAGATACATTTATCTCAACAAATACTGATTGGTTAGGAATTAGTGGAGAGGATTGCTAATGTGGTTGATCTCTCTCATACCTTTTGATTGGCTGAGAGCTGATGAGTTGGAGTATTGAGATGTCGGATCCCCTTTCCTGTATTCTAATTGGTTGAGAGCTGATGGACTGGTTTGTTGAGAGGTCCAATCTCCCTCCTACATCCCGATTGGTTGATAGATGATGGGTTGTGTTGAGATGCTTAATCCCCCTCTTGCATCCTGACTGGTGGATTGCTGATGGTGGGGATTGTTGAGTGTCGATTCCTGTATGGTTGATGGGGTGCGAGTGGATCGAACTAAAATAACGAATCATTGCAAACACAATAATATCAAAACAACCACGGTATTAAGTAGCATTTTAATCATAAGATAAACAATCAAAGCACAAGTGCATAGGTATTTAACATGGAAACACTTCTGGGAAAAAACTATGATCAAAGCCTCCGGATTTGGGCTTTCAACCTGACCCAACCAGATCTTACCGCTAAATCGGATTGCTTACATGGGTAATCCAACTATATATTGCAACATGTTGTTTATGCGGATAATTTACAATCGTATTACAGTTGGTCAAAACCTAGCAACCTCGATATCAACATAAATATGCGATAAGGAATATGAGGCAAAACTAAAATGATTTTACAGAGTGAGGAGTGTATTTATAAGATTATTACGAAGCTTTAGAGTTGTAGGTGTGAATTACGGATTAGAAAATTGCTCTTAGAAGTTAGAACTTCCTCTCAGAGAATAAAGTGGAGAATAGAGAGAAGAGATTCGTTACTCTTTGTTGGATCTTGAACAAGTGAGGTCTAGGTTCCTATTTATAGTCATAGATCCTCCGTAGACATTTGAGGCAAAAATGAAAAGGAAATGCTTCTTGAAATGCCATGATTGATCAGGCATAAAATATGATCAATCAAACACAAAATGTAATTGATCAAGCACAATATTTCGTATCAACACTATGTCGATATGTTGTCAATATCGATACTTAAAAAGAGTTAATCGATCATAATTCAAAAAGTGATTGATCAGGTAAATATGATGATTGATCATTTAGTTATTTTTAAGTGAATGTTGTAATTTGAACATTGATCGATCAGTAATCAATCAAAGACCATCGATTATGCAAAGAAATGCAAGGTTAGGGCATGGAGGTTGGTCGATCTACTTGACATTTTGATCCTAAAGTCAAAATCAAAGGTTAGAAATGCAAGGTGCTCGGGTTCTTTACAAACTAAGATAATTACAGAATGCGGGACTTAATAAAAGAAAAGTCTTCAACTTCTTCTTAAGCTATAGATCTTTTCTTTGATTGAGCTTCTTATCGGAGTTCCTTGAGCATCTTTAAGCTTTTTGAATTCTTTTTCACTTAAGCTTGAATTCATCATTCTTGAGCTTCTTCTTGGTCCAATAGTTTTCTTGCTTTTGACCTAGTTTCAAGCTAACTACACAAGTTTTATTATCATCAAAATATGCATGACTATGCACGAACTGACAATCTCTCCCCTTTAGATACAATAACAACAAAGCCTTCTCCTACTTTAAGTAGGGTCAGCTACACGGAATCTTTACCTCCATTCGTATCTATTCCGAGTCATTTTCGAACTTAGATCCAAATAACTAAGATTCCTTCTGATAGTCTGACTCAACATCACAAATCTTGCATTTTCTATCTAGTATATCAAGTTATCAACTGACTACCTTTGTAAACGACTAAACAACCTGAGGTAATTCTCACTCATCTTATCCTCTATCAGAGCTTATAGATGCATGGGAAGAGGTGCATTAATAACTAGGTTACGATGTGACAATCAGGTTATAGATGGTTTAGTCGTTTGCAAAGGTAGTCGATTGCATTAATAACTAGGTTACGATGTGGACTACGACTACAATAAATCCACGATACATAAGGGCTTCATCTCTACTTCCCATGTTAGTTCTGTGTAACATACATCAGACATTTTCATTAATGCCCTATCCAGAGGGTCATTTCAAAAGTATTCTTCCAAGTTGAGCATGACAGATGTTTGTGCTCCAGCTTATGGGGGTGTTATAGGAAATAGTATTTATGTATTTCTTATTTCCTTTTATGTATTTTTTATATTGATTAATTTTCTTCTAAGGTTCCTCCTTTATATAAAGGAGCTATATGGCCACAAAATAAATAAGTAATTCATTTCTTTCCGCAAGCACTATTAATGATGATCGAATATGAAAGTTGCAGCATGTACTAGAAATATGCCTTCAAGTGGGAAATTATTGGGATTTATCATGTGAAGATTGATTAGTTAATAATTGGTGAAGAGGATTGCCGATATGGTTGATCTCCCTCATACCTTTTGGCTGAGAGCTAATGGGCTGGATTGTTGAGATGTCTGATCCCCTCTTGCATTCTGATTGGTTGAGATAGGATAGAGCCTAGAATTTGCTCTTGGGGGCCACATAATTTACACATTATTTATCTCATTTATCTTATTATTTTAGTTGTTAATATATACCATGAAATTTCAATAATTTTGTAATTTATTGATGCTAATATTTGAAAGAAATTTTCACTAAAATACTCATGTAAACTTACACTTTCACATAAACAATCTTTACCAATACTGTATTGACAAAAAGATCCTTACAAAGCTTTTTATTTCATTGAAGTGCACATTTATAATGTGATATTAAGTAATATTTTAAATTTACTATTTTCAAATAAGTAATATTATACAATACTTTACATATAGGGATGCAAACAACTATAAACGCACCAATCCCTTATCATATATGTTTTGCATATTCTGACATGTGTATCTCAATATGTTTTAAAGTAGATACAGATACAAATAAGGTCTCAAACAGAGGGATATATATAAGTGTTACCATATTCTTGTCCCATTTAAAATCTAGACAAGGCTATGAAAATAAGTATCTTGTGAATATTAAAAATCACCAGCAATACCCTTAAATGTGGATACATATATAATAATTAATAATTTTATTTTGGATATGATTAAATAGCAAAGGATACCGATTATATTATGAATAATAAATGTCTATTAGCATGTATTAAGAAGAATTTTTTGTAATGTTTAAATAGATAATTAATAAATCAAAATTGCATAATTTACAAATATAATAAAATATAATATAATATGCTAATTTAATAAAGATGGTAAATTAAATAATTATATATATATATATCTACATTTGAAAATGATTTCAAAGTGCAATATACCATGTATAACCATGTATTTAGATATATGTCAATACAATGTGCACATATAGATTCTATGATACATCCTAAAAAAATGGAAAATGTATATATATAGAGAGAGAGAGAGTTAAAAAAACCAATATTATTTCTTGTATCCATATTCCTTAAAAGCAAACATGCATAGTTGTGTTCGCTTAAACATATATGATGATGGACAGATACTTACAAATAGATCCATATGCGGTTTGTACAGCATGTGAATGCTAATAGTTAACTATTGTATTAAGATCATATATATATCGAGTTTTTATTTCGAGGGATTCTATATTGCATGTAAAATTTAATTATTAAATAATGCATTTAGATTATACATATTCCTAGATTCAAACATATACCTAAGGATTGATATAGAGTCGGGCCCTCTTGCATCTTGATTGGCTAAGCTGATGGGTTGTATTGTTGAGATGCTTGATCTCCCTTCTGCCTCATCATTGATTGAGTGTTGATGGGTAGCGGTTGTTGAGTACCATGCGTATTTTTTGTTACAATATAAAAGGACCTTACGGTGACCAAATAGTCTCACAAATATTTCAAGCAATAACAAAAAGCCTGATGTAAGCAAATGGAGTAGGCATATTGCCAAACAACTAAAATCATTGTCTTGTGCAACGACGTGTGTTTTCTTCTCTGATCGTGATTCTATTTGTGTTGTGCTTGATTTAGCTCCATTCCCGTGCACTTTTCCCTTCATTGTCTTGTGCTTAATCTCTAGGGTTTCCATGTGCTTCATTTCTAGGAAAGAATCTCGCATGATATTCTTCACTGTTTCTCACCAAGAGCTCGTTATTTTCATGATTGTCTTTAATTTTGGGACAAATAATCTTAATCAATGGGAAGAACAATGACAACATTTTCGGAGCATGCAGCTTGAACTCCATATGTGAAGTTTGAGTTCACCCAAATGCATTGGTTTTCTGGGACCATGCTTTATATTTTGGTAGGGATCTGTATCCTTTATTTGTACCAAAAAAGGATTATTGTTCTAGTGAGAGTCCCTTCCCTAGTATAGCATATCTTGTATGTTTCCCTCTTCTATTTTCTATAGGGAAAATAAGAATTAGAGTGTCATTTAAATATTACTACATTAGTTACATCTTTCAATGATGTTTATTGATCTCATATCATTTTAAGACTGTCAAAATATTTATCATAATGATTGGCATTTCGTTACTCATAGATCCACTACAATAAAATTGAGCTATGGTGATGTTTTTTTCAAAATCTATCACTAAATCGGCTGTTGTTAAATATATAATGATAATATCATTTGTTGCGAAATGATTTTTTATACTCAAAATTAGCAGCAATGACTTTTATAGTTGTGGCTACATTGTTAACGATGGTCCATATAGCGATGCTTATCAGATGTTATTTTTTAAATTTTCAACTAATCGTCTTTATATATCATCTTTATATATTTAAATTATATATCATCTTTATATATTTAAAAAGGCTGATTAGTGACAGATTTTGAAAAAAGAACGGCACTATAGCTTTATTTTATCCTTGATCTCACTGAAACATGACCAAATACAGGATAGCATTTCCCCATACAAACAACTTGTGCCCTAGTGCCTACTTGATTAATTATCTACGTACTCACTGAGGTAACATCCTCGTATTTGCATTCACACGGGAGCCAACCGTATAAAAGTAGAAGTTGTTTATTAAATCTACTTTAATGGTCTGGTTATCGAGCAGTATGCCTATCACTTAAAGAATCCGACGTCCGACCATACAAATTACCATTTCCTAAAGAAGAAAATATCTCAGTTTACTCACATCAGTTCTTTTTAAAACAACAACAAAATATTTTCTCACATTAAATAGGGTCGAGTACTGGATTCTTTACTTCCATTCAGATGTATCTTGGGTCATTCTCGGGCTTCGATCCAAAAAACTAAGATTCCTTTATTTAGTCACATTTCAACACTTCTTGGACCTTCCTCGTCCTCTCTTAGCCAACTCAACATCTCAAAACTCTCATCTCTTAACTGGTGTATCAGCTAATCTCCTTTGCACAGGGTCAAACCACCTTAAGCGATTTTCTCGCATCTTATTCACCCATCGGAACTACACCGACTTTCATTCTAATTGCATCATTCTGAATCCATTCGAAGATGAACCTTGACGCAGATTAATGTTAATGTCAAAATAGTCTGTCTTCTCAGACCAGATCCTTACACAAGATGAAGACTTATCATGCATATCCCTTATGAGGTTACTGTATAGGACATGTACTTGTCTCTTCTCCAAAACTCACCACAATATCTCTCGTAAGATAAAATCATAATCCTTCTAGAAATCAATAAAAATCCTACGGAGATTCTTCCTTTTATCTCTATAAATCTCCATTGTTCTCCTCGGCAAATGGATTACTTCAATTGTTGAGCGATCTGGCGTGAATCCGAATTGATCTTCTTTTACTTCGGAAATTTTCCTCAATCTTCTTTCTATCACACGTTCCCGAATTTTACATAATGTCATTCATTAACTTTATACCTCTGTACCTCTAATCTTCAGACATTTTTTGGTTTCGTCAAATAACATTGAATAAATTTGTAAGCCAAGTCAAAGCACACCCACCTAAAACTCCCATACTTCGATAAGAATGTCAGCAGGTCATACACCATTTCTATGTCTCATAACCTTCAAAGCCTATTCTACTTCCTTCCTTTGTGTTCATCTATTGCTTGCACGATTCAAGTAATTTTCACTACTATCTAGATCTTCCAGAGTGGGAGATCTCTCTATTTGTTGTAGTATATGCTCTTTTTAAAAAATTAAAAAAAAAAGGTTATATGTCCTAGGACATGTTGGTCTTCCCCGTTATGAAAAGATAACAGTAAAGATTAAGATCTCCATAAACCTTTCTTCCTTAACATTTACTCGCACGGGAAGGGTTATTAAAAAATAATTGCATCTTAGTACTTAGATAAAGGGTTGTTTGTTGAATCAGATTATATACACATTTGTAGACTCAAAGTGCATATATTCATTTTGCGGTGATGAAAATGTGAAATTCGGTGACCTAAAAATATGTTTTAGGTGTTTTTTTGTGAGCACGTGATTCTTGATGAATTTCAAATAAATTTTCAGGTGTGTAGTAGCAAGTTTGATGCTCAAACATTAGGACTCGTAACTATTGTGCGAAATTTTATTGCATTTTTGTGGTATGTTTTTACTTATTGACTCGATTTAAAATATATTTATGTTTATTATCTACATGGTTTTTTATTTTTTAAATTTTTTTTGCTATTCTTAATTATTTTTGAATTTCTAGGGGTATGTTTATATTTCTAATAAACTCAGAGGCTTTTGTGAACTACAAACTAAATGCTGTAAAGTTTTTTTGTGATTTACAAAGCTTGGTTGGAAAACTCTATACAATTCTTCCTTTTTTATTTTTTTTAAATTACTTGGTAAACCGTGTGAAAATTGAGCAATATTTCCAATGAAGCGCCAAATTGCAAATAATAATGAACAAGTAAATTTAAAATGCATAATTTTTGTAGAATAAAATGTTCGAAATTGTGGAAATTGATTGACAAAGAAGGTAACTTTATGGATTTACATTGAGGTTCAAAAACTTAAAAAACAAAATTAGAAGTTTCTTTTAAAACGACCCCTATGACCTATAGAGAAGGCAAAGGGAAGGCTCCAACCATCGCGACAAAGCAATGCCGGCGACAAAGGTAAATGTTGTGAAGGTAGAGGAGGGTCGTCTTCACCTGGTGCATCAAGCAAAGTTATGCCAGCGATGGCGATGTGACAGACGTACGTAAGAAGCGTGGAGAAGGCAACAATGTCTTAGAGCATCGAGGTGAAGGTCTCGATTGCGATGGTGAACCAATTACGTGCAGAGCAGGTGGAGGGTGTGCCATCATATGTATTCAATGAGATAAACCTCTGTTGGAGAAGGATGAGCAAGAAGATGAAGCATCAGTCATTGTCAATGGTCAGTGCAGAGTTAAGGGAGAAGAGAGCATGCTCGAATGGAGTTGAAGACGTCAGGAAAGCTCGAGCTCGATAAACTTAGATTTGTCTCATCTTGATAAGAACTTGTGAGTTAGGTTTGAAAAGCTAATGAGTTCGAGTTCGAGTCGGATAATGGGTTCATTTTCCTTATCAGTCGAGTTCGAGCAGGATAATGGGCAACGTCATCATCCCTTAGGAAGGCTTCTATATGATACCCTTTCCTCCTTTGATGTTGTCTTCATGAAGTTGTTGAAGGATATGGGAGGATCCTTAAGCGCATCAAGGGAGCGTGATGATCATATCATATACGATCAAGAGAAACTAGTCATACTAGTTGCTCGATGCAGCGGAATTTAAAAGAAATTTAAATGACGGAATTGCATGATCCATAAACCATTTATGAATCGTTTCGTCTAACCACATGGTAGATATAGGAATACATGTTGTAGCGTGGTTGCAATCGAGCTTCAAAAAGAAGAAGCCTCATGTCTCAAGTCCGACCTTCGAAGGAGACGCTTGCGAGCGCATGGATGAGTCACGGGGATCTCACAATCCAAGTATGTGTCTGAGCAAGGAAACTCCTGATTTCATCACACGAGATCGTATGTCTTCTTCGTGAACGAGAAGCACCAAATAAGATGGAGTACCGAGAGTCATCGAAACATAACGCAAGGCGACGACGAGGGCCTTCTTCCTTCTAGGGTAGGGTGGACGGCCACCCAAGAGAGAGGAGGAAGAGGGCACGAGAGAATGAGAGAGAGAGAGTAGAGAGACTTCGTCAAGTCGGGGTCCTCCGAAGAGCCAGGCATGTCTCTTCTTATATAGGGTTTTGGGAGTCCATGGATCCCAATCCATGGACAACACACAATCAACGGATGAGATTGATTTGTGTTCCTTTCAACGGTTAGGATGTTATTGGTAAAACACATAAACAAGTAATTTAATTTAAATTAATTAATATTGATAAATCAATATAATTAATCTTAAATTAAATCACCTTTGACTAGAGATAGGATAATGAGAAGATCATGGTCCACTCCTAAAAAGGGGGGATGACTACTCCTCTCCACATGGAGAGTTGTAGTCATCCTCTCTTGTTAGATAGGACTTGGTCAATCTCCTAATATATCATGAGATCTCATTATCTCATGATATCTCCTACTCTTATCGAAAATAATTTTCACAAAAAATAATTTCAAATTGTCTTTTGGAAAATATCAATCAAGCCATTGAAAAATTGTGAATCTCATTCACAACCCAAAACTAAATGTTATTATATTTTCAATTAATTATTTAATGTGAATCCAATTCACATTAACAATTAATCAACAAATATAAATCACGCAAGTCTCTCTCTAATGTGTATTATAAATCGTGTTTACAATATACATGGATAATTGGATAGTGCTATCAACATTATCCATATCCACATTAATTAAATCACATTTAATTACATTGGATACTCATCCTCATGCATTCAGATAATGTGAGTCAAATTCACATTATTTATGATAATTAAATCACATTTAATTATCCATTTCTCAATGCTCGAATATAATTCAACCTTGGAATTATTCTTGAACTCTTTCAAGAATAATGTGCTTTCTCCGCAGGTACTTGGAGATAAGGACAGGGTGATTGTATTGTTCCACGTATAGTGACTTGGATATTGAGATCATATCTCAAATCCAGATCGCACGTATCTCTCAGAGATGCTTGATTTAATAAAGGTCGTAAATCTAATCTTCTCATTGCTTCTGAATCTTATTCAGATCAATGTTCAACACTTGGACCAAGATCAGATTGCTTCTCTACTGAGAGGAGTCACTAAAATCCAGACCTATTTCATCACTCCCTCGGAATGGAAGCATCATGGTTATACAATCAATTATTGATCACATCACCCTCAGATATTCCTAATACATGTACATCCTGTATACTGGAAGACCTGTGATCAACCCGAAGACATAGATCGATTTTACATTGTCATCTTCATGGTTTCATCAACAAGTTTCTCAATCTTGGTCATTTGAGATTTGGTATTGATCATATGCTTTCCAAAAGCATATGTCATACCTTCAAATTCGTGTCATGCTTCTAAAGCACGACGACCATGCATGGAATTTAATTGGTCCCAATACCTCATGAGTGAGCTCATGTCTTCCGGTTCAGAAGTGAACATGTATGATCCCTTTGAGAGATCATATTATCATATGCCCTTATATGCACACCAGCCCACCGGTGTATAGACCTTGGTTAGGTCATCAACCTATTGGTCTGCCAAATTTACATACTCAGACATATAGCAATACATATGTCTCCGGTCAGAAGATGCGTGCCTATATCGTGACAGTATTTGATATAGGAATTTTGTTATCTCGATCTCGTTAAGTCAACTCTTTAACTTAACTAATCTGACACCTCCTAATCTCTAATTCCTATACAGAGGAGCTGCATCAAGAGGTCGGTCAGATATCATCCTATATGAGAAAGGATTGCCATCTCCTACTCAGACTGGAGATCATCTCTTAACAATCATTTGACGGTGTTTGATGAGTCCCCAATCTAACTCCTTAGATATTCATCCAAACACCAGCCTCTATGATTCAATTATTGAATCAACAGCTGTATGATTATTGGCCATGGTACATAACCCTAATTGTACTAAGGGACCTATTCTGCAAATTATCTATTCTTCATTTCAGATCAGGGAATGATATCCGCAATAACATTTATTGCATAATGGCTCATCGTGGGCCCGCATGTCCAACAGTTGCCCACTCCAAGCTCCTCTCCTTGAATCCTTATTGTCTATCCACAAAAGTTTCGGGTGTTTCTTTTATTTCTTGCCATTTTTCAATGGTTTGCTTTCCTATTTTCAAATCCAAGATTGTGCAATATTTATCATATGTATCTTAAAATATACCAATCATACAAAAGATCTGTGATACTTCATATGGCTCTTAAAATATTCGGATGGTTGTTGATAGACAAGACACATAATCATGTATAAGATATATTTTGGCACCTTAAATCACTCCAATATGTATTTGATTTTATGATAAAATTTCAAATCAAGATTAAAGTAGAAAGACTTTGTTACAAAGATGTCAAACATTAATTGTATTAGTCCTCAAGATATTTAAATAATAATGATGTGTTTATTATATTAATATCCAAAACGGATCACAATGTAGATTTATTTGACGTGAAATTTTGATAGTATAGCATCAAAGGTAAGAAGTGAGAATACAAAATCAAATACCATGATACCAAATTAATGGCAATATATGTATACAGGTGTGACAGGAAAAAGTTCATCTATATAAACTATAAAACTCAAGCATTATATATTATCATTTATATTGATATTCTTAAGAGTTCAACTATATTCATTAAAGAAGTTCGAGAATAAGAAATACGAAAATCAACCTATGAAAAAGCTCATTAAAAGGCCCGCGAGTCAACTCGAACTCAATGAGTTTGAGCTTGAACCAACTTTCTTGTACTCGGAGATAATCGAGTTTTAAATCGAGCATGAGTTAGGCTATCGAGTCTGAGTCCGAGTTCATCGACTCGTTCGATTCGATAGACAATCATATTTGGAGTTAGAGGTGGAGGATGATATTAACCCTTGTTTAGTGGCATCAATAAAACTTTTTTTAGTTGCAGCCCTACCATAAAATTATGTTAGCAGTGGGTTTTGGTCATTTAGTCTCAGTTATATAAAAGAAGGCAAACAGAATAAGTTAGAAATAAATGTGTTATGAGTCCAACATGCATAGCTCTATATGTATATGAACTAGAAAATTGGCAATATAATTTATATAACATATGTTTTCAAGTATAAAAAAATGAATGTTTTTACTATTTATTTTTTTGACTGTTTTTTTATCATTTTTAATGCAAGATGTGTATAATGAGTGCAATGCAATTACAAGTAAATAGAGGTTGAAATACAAGGAATCATTTCTAAATTTTTCTCAATCTAAACATCTTAATACGATAAATCCATGCATCTTCACACAAGTAATTAAGTAGAATGTATGAAGAAATAGTAGGCAACAAAGAAAATATTATGTTAACAAAAAATAGCATGGGAAATAATATGTAATGAAATAGGCTAAGCATCCAAGGAATCATTTCTAAATTTTTCTCAATCTAAACATCTTAATATGATAAATCCATGCATCATCACACAAGTAATTAAGTAGAATGTATGAAGAAATAGTAGGCAACAAAGAAAATATTATGTTAACAAAAAAATGGCATGGGACATAATATGTAATGAAATAAGCTAAGCATCCCGTACCAGGTACGTGAAGAAAATAGTAAGTTAATGAGAAATGAATATGCTAACTCCAAATAATATGCAATGCAAGGAAGAAAATAACATGTACACAAAAAATAAATAGGATTTTTATTAGTTGTGTCCATCTGAGATATTGCAAAATCAGCTATGCCCTTCCTTTTTTGAGGAATATCAATTGTACCCCCGACTTGTTGTTATTTTATCACTTGTGCCCCTCCATTACTTTGGTCGTCAATAAGTTAAACTTAACTATGGTTTAATCAAATCATGATGTGGTTAAGAGGGGAATATCTGGAAGAAAAGCCATCACCTCCTCCTTTGTCCCTTCTGACCTCGACGCCTTCTACATGTAGGCCTTTGACAGTGAGGTTTCTCGCTTTTGTCACCGTTAGGAGACCTACACCACAAAGGTCGACCTCCTCCTCTAGACAATAGTTCCGTGCCATCTGCCTAATCGATGGCCACCTGATAGGTGTCATAGCCCTCACCCCTGTGGCCGGGAGCGACCGGCATCGAATGGAGCTCGGGTTCGTGCTAGCGAGGAGACTCTAGGGGAAGGGGATTACGATGGCAACGATGAGGAAGGCGATACGAGCGGCAGCGGAGGAGTGGTTCTTCTGCTGCCTGAGGCTAGTACTCCTGTGATGGGCCTAGCCGAAGGAGGGGGGAGGCTGAGGATGGAGGAGATGAGGGGGTGAAGGAGGGGGAGACGGGGGGAGAGGGGGAGTGGGGAGGCTGTGGTAAGAGGAGAGAAGGGGTGGAGGAAGGGGGAGGTTGTGGGCGGACGAGGGGTAGAGGAGGTCAGCCTGGGGATGGGCCAGAGGAGAGGGAGGAGGAGGTCGCCTTGGTGGGGAGGAGGAGGTCGCCCTTGGGAGGAGGAGGAGGGGGAGGAGAGGGAGGATGGAAAGGGTGAGGAGGGTCAAGAAAGACCTTCAGACCTTTTTCTAAATCATTTATACTTGTGTCCCCAAAGTTAAAGTTCGTCTACATTGGGGATGGACGGCAACTAACCCAAGGGACACAACTAATAGAACGACAAGAAGTCAAGGGTACAACTGATATTTCCAAAAAAGGATGGGTATAACTGATGTTGCAATATCTCAGAGGAACACAGCTGATAAAATTCCAAAAAAATAACAAATGAGAAGTGGCATCTACATGATGAAAATAGCATATTAATTATAAAATAGCATGCAGTGCATGATAAATAAAGTAGGTGAAGAAAATAGTAAATTCTTGATGAAAATAGCATGCTAACTCAAAATAACATGCAATGCAAAGAAGATAGTAGTAGGGCAATAAAAAATACTTGGAATGAAGAAAATAGCATGTAAGTAAAGAAAATAACGTGCAGGTTAATAAAATAACATGTATAGGAAGGAAATGATATTGAACAAAGAAATATGTATGTGATGAAAATGGCTTGCTGACTATATAAAATAGCATGCAATGCATGATAAATAGAAAGTATATGAAGAAAATGCCATGTTCCTCATGAACATAGCATGTTAATTTGAAATAGCAAGCAATGCAATGAAAAAATAGCATGTGTATGAGAAGAATAGCACATTAATGGAAAAGGAGTATGGAACCAAGAAAATAGATGTAGGTAAAGAAAATAGCACATAACAACGATGACTCGATCTTTTCCCACAATTAAGTAGAGTCGACTAACAGCTGTGAAGATGGAAAGATGAAAAGTGAAAACAACGATGAAGGACTCAATGTCAAGATTGAAGATGATAACATTAAAAAGAAAGATTCTTTTAGATACTTGGGGTCTGTTTTGCAATAAAATGAGGAAAATGATGAGGATGTTGCTCATAAAATAAATATAGATTGGTTAAAGTGGAGAGGAATCTCTATTGTTCTTTGTGACAAGAAAATCCTTTTGAATGTCAAAGGAAAGTATTACAAAGCAGCTATGAGAGATGCGATGCTCTATTGATCAGAATGCTGGCATGTGAACCATAGACATGTGCAGAGAATAACAGTAGCAGAAATAAAAGTGCTAAAGTGGATACATGGTCATATATGAAAAGGTCGGATTCGGAGTGATGCTAGAAGATGCGAGATTTGGGATGTTGAGTCGGTTGAGAGAGGGCAAGGAAGGATCAATATGTGTTGGAATGAGATTATCTGAATGGATCTTAGTTATTTGGATTTAAGCTTGAGAATGACCCGAAAAAGATCTGAATGGATGCAGAAAATCTATGTAGTCGATCCTACTTAATTGTGAGAAAAATCTGTGTTGGTGTTGGTGGCGTAATATCTTTGCCAAAAAAAATCCCAGTATATGATTTGAACCATCACCATCGTCTCAAGCCATTATCGCCTCCGCCTTCTCCAAGCCCATCGTACATGGCCGCTCGTCACCAAAAGCTCCACCATCACCTCCTCCGCCTCGAGTGAACCTCATTAGCAGAGGTCCACCACAATGTACAGCCACCGTTCGATTGCTCAAGGAGACTACATCATGTTCGTTCATCCAAACCCAATTGCCATCAGTTCAATGCATCGCATCCAGCAGACGATTGGTTGCCACGTGCCAATGATGCCTACCGTTCAATTGGCCGATCATCTACCATCGAATCGCTCTGCTGAATCCACGTGGCATATAATTGGTCGCACGATCAACTCCACCTTTGAAGGAGGCATATATCCGGTCGTTCAAGCCCAGATCAAGTCATGTGGCAAATTGTGCTTGTGCACCTACACTTGTGGAGAATAGAGAAAAGACACAAGGAACTGAGCCCACCCGACATGCCTCACATGAGGTATTGGACTTTTATGGGAAAGCCCCCCTCTAGATATATAATTGCAAGAAGCGCCTCATGAATTGTTCCTTTTCGTTTTAAGTTTTATTTAATTTGCAAAGAGACCCGTGGGTTTGAGCATCGTTTTAAATATTAAGTTTTCATCATTTTGCAAAGCTAAAATTAGCATCATGTAGAGTAATTAATTCTCTATTAAATGAGCATTGGTTTGCATTTTTGTGACATGCGGTTGACTTTATAAAATCGATTTATTATGAAATTCATAGAAAATTGTTGCATGCTCCGAAAACTCCTTAAAATCGTAAGTTGTGTTCTTTATTGTGCTCTACATTGTATCCAAAAATCATGTCAATAGCATCTGTCATTTTCTCTGATAAATCTTCCGTCATCTAAACCCTAAACCCTATACACACATGATATAATATCAAAATTATAATACGATATGCAATGTAAAAGATGATAGATAGTACAATCTGAACAACATGTATATATTCTCCTTTTGAAAAACTCTTATGAATATTTCATTCTTCATTTACTTGAAAAGTGTCTACTTAATATGAACATGTTTTTTTAATAGTAGATCCAGTAATTTCGAGGGTCCGAAACGTCCCCACTGAGATTCGAACCCGAGTCGTTTAAAGTGAAGGCACATTGCTCTACCACCCGACCACTCCTTAGGTTCTTTAATATGAACATGTTGCACTGAATAGAGCTCCACTTCCTTATTGCCCTAAGATCCCTGATCATACATTATACGAGAATCTTAGAGCTAGACCTTTTCCTACAACGAAGTAAAAGTGTGTGTATTTAAGGCATTGGCATTGAATGAATAACTAAAGGGGATATCCGGTGTTATTGCTAGAGTTGTACAAGTAACTTAGACCGTCTTCTACCATTAATTTTGAACCTGGCTTGAGCCTCAATGGAAGATTGATAGATTTTATGGTTCCTTGGCTCAACCCGAACCAAATGAACTCGGTTGGACCGTTCCTGACCCGCAAAAGTCCGATTCAATGCTCATGCAAGTGTGTGCATTTGCTCCTAATAAAAACACAACTTTTTTTCAATTTTGCACATGCCTAAGGTGTGGCAACGATACATTTTTTCCGAGTGAACGGATCCTCTGTTATTACAGCAGTGTTATTACAGCAGGTGTTGTAACGTAGGAGAGTCCTCGGGATGCGCACCAGTCATCCTCGCTCCCCTCCGCCATCGAATGGTTCTCCTGCATGACAGCACCAGATGTATCAGAATCCGCCTCCTTCTTCCGGTGCTAAATAAGAGGTCCTCGTGCGTGGTTCGTATTGCTTTTTGCACGAGACGTACTGTTGTGTGAAGCTTACATCTAATTATCTTATATATGAGAAAGTATACGGATCTCTTTCGTTCTTTGTTTTTCCCATCCCTCGAAGCATTCCAGTGGTGCCCGATTGAGTTGTATCTATAAATGGAAGGGTCCCTACACACACCCAATCGAGATACCCCCTGAAAAAGGCATCGCAGCAGCTGAGATGGGCAGCACCTTTGACTTCCTATCGTTGCCTTTCTAGGGAATATACATACATACATATATAATTCTTTCGTTCATAATAACAAGGTCGAGATCCAAAGCAGCGAACCGTCCTCTTCCTTCTTTCCCCACAGTGGGTGTAACACAGTTAGGAGTGAACCTTCTTTGTTGATCTTGGTGATGCAGAGACGGATGGGAGGTCCACGATCAGCATTGAGATCTTCCGCAACATCATCATGCATATTGAAGAACGAGGGTCGATCGGAAGTATGCGGAGGGAGAGTACAAGTAGAGGTAGTTTATCGAAGACCGTCCTCGCGTGAGCAACCATCGAGATTTGAAGGGAATGTGTGTGGAGATTTAGATGCAAGAGGAGGTAAGAGCAAGATCGAATCCCCAAGAACAAGTAAATTAAAAGCGTAGATTTAGACGTACCGTTCAGGAACTTTGTGGCATTCCGTCGAACACCTTCTATCTCATTGTTTCCATGTATTGTAAGCTGAACGTTAAGATCTTACGAACAGATTTTCTTGGAGGAGCTTGGAATCCGATATGAGACCTCGATAGTTCGATTGTATTTATATAGGATGGAGTTGTACTTTTGTTGATTCCAATGTATTTAAACCTGCGCGGTATGGATATATATATAAATTTGTATTCATTGGTTCTATATGTCGTATCAAACGAAATTGTATCACCAAAAACCTTGTAATCTTCGATGGATACACTGTCAGCCCAGAATAAATGTGTGAGCCTATTGTCCTCGTCAGTTTGATAAGAGTAGAAAAATTCAGGCGTCAACTTTTTACAGTTATCAAACAGATCTAACACAAGTTTTGCATCCAAACCATCACGACGTCTTCTCTCATCCCTGTTAAGGTTGTATATATCGCGCACAATGCCACCAACTTTGTTGTTTGTAATGAAACCGTTATCCAAAAATGCCGATTGTTTTGATGCAGGAATATTAACATCAGTCATGGACTTGATAAGCATTTTAGCAGCTTTAGAGAACTTTCTATTGGCACGAAGATATAGACATTTGCTGGGGGATACAAGGTTATGATTGTGCTCTTCATTGAAACAAACCACTATCCAGTCATGATCAACAAACCTATATTTAACCGACATCATGGCCTTACAACCAGTTCGAACAACACCAACAGCTCTCTCCGATCTTTCAAACATACTTTCATCGCTGCAATCACTGTCAACTAAGAAACCATCTCTTGTTGATGAGGAAGCTCTTGATTTTCCTTCTTTCCAACATACAAAACTCTTAAACACCAGTGTCTTGTTTCTAGTTACTCTATCAACTCTATGTCTTGTGCTACTTTTGCGTACATTGAAATCCTCCCTTGTAGCATAAGCTTCATAAAAATTATATGCGTGTTCAACGGAACCAAAAACCATGCCAACAGTGGGTATATTCTGATAACTAGAACAGTTTGCGATTGGGGAACTTGGATCAACTGCATTAATTTAAATATATTTGAAAAACATGTTAAATCTAATGATGTTTTTCACATATATATCGAAAAAGATTGAAAAATATTAACAATATTAACTTTAAGAACTATGAAGATATATTGTTTGTATAATTATTAAATTTACACACTAACAATATTACCTGAAAAGGATGCATCAGTTTGTAGGCACTCTGTATATGTGATCTTTGCTCCAATATCCTAATATAAAAATAACACAATAATAAATTTACTTAAAAAAATAGAAGTTTATATGGTATCTCATTACCTCAAAATTTGGAAGACAGTCTTGTGCAATATCTCTGGAACGTATGGCACCCCATATATTTCCTGGTAATATACAAAGAAAGTGAGATTGCGTAAACTAAACTAAGAAAAATTAATATAGAGCAAGAAAATGTACAATTCAGATTAATATTTTACAATGGAATATGTTATTAATTATTGTGTATTATATTTGGTATATAGGGCATCCGAAAGTGGTCCTGCCAAAAGATAAAAAACGTGAAATTGTGTAAAATATACTAGGAAATATTACCCAAAGTAAATAAAATTTAAAATATATATAAATATTGTATAATGGATTATAAAATTAATTCTAGTGAAATATATTTGTAATAAATGTCACCCGAAAATGTTACTGATAAAAAAGAAAGAACGAAATATTGTGTAATTTATATAAGGAAATAGTAAACTAAATTAATATAATATACAATACAATCAAATATTGTACAATGGATCGTGAAGTTATATATATTATGTTGAAT
The DNA here is from genome assembly GCA_037367405.1 of Ottelia alismoides. Taxonomy (NCBI): domain Eukaryota; kingdom Viridiplantae; phylum Streptophyta; class Magnoliopsida; order Alismatales; family Hydrocharitaceae; genus Ottelia; species Ottelia alismoides. Next base: position 160,222 of record JAZKJV010009615.1, on the reverse strand, counting down.
GAATATATTGTAAAATATGTCGAATGATAATAAAATATAGACATGTATTATTGTATAATGTCAATTATATATCAAGACAACAAATTAAATGAAAACACGTTTATTGACCATAACTGTAAATCTAGTACAATTTAACATAAACTTGAGAACAAATTGAAGAACAAATGTAATGATTACATAAAAATCATATTAATTCTACTAAAATCAAAATTTTGTATAATATTAAAATACAACACCTGTGGAGAGAGGACAGATATCAGAATTGACGTGACATGTATCTTCAGTGCTATTTTCCTGTTACAAAAAATCACTATATACATCAAATCGAAATATTTTTTGAAGAACAACAAAGAAATATAATGTAATAACCTGGAATCCTTCTTCATAAAAGTTAGACATAAACTCCGATGCAGAATCATCGCTTGATGAAGAATAGGAATCGTCCATGGTGAAGAACGAATGTGGATGCAAAAGATTAAACGTTAGAAAAAAGAATTAAAATTAGTATAAAACCAAATGCCGTAATTTAAGGGATAATTAAATAATTCTGGTGCCGGATGAAGAATCTAAATATAGGAAGAAGAATCGTTTATAAAAAAAGAACGAACATCACAAAATTGATTGAGTCATAAAGCCACTAATTTACTAAATATAGAAAACCGGGAGTGGTATATTGCGATGGTTTAACATGGTATCGCGTGTGTGATTATAGACGGCTGATGGCCGTAGATGCAGATCAGACGGCCAATATTCGTGGCTTTCCATATAGCAAGGAAAGGTGCACCTCATCTGAAATATTCTCTCTCTCTCTCTCTCTCTCTCTCTATATATATATATATATATATATATATATAAATGCCAACTTAGGTCTGTGTATTATGGATTAAAATGTTCTGCATGTTTTGATTTCATTCTTTGGAAAACATAAACAGGAACTGGAGAGCAAACTTCATCAAGATGATCAACTTCATCTCAAAGTTTCCATTGCTGCAGATCCAGACAAACGTCCTTGCATTAGTTGAGGGTTTCAAGGATCGTTATTTTATGCAGTTTTGATGTGATGAGGTAATTAAAATGGCATGCGTTGGGATCGTATTGCACTAAGCTAATTGGAATAGATTCTATAGGTCATGTTTGGTTGGAGAATAGACTTTGCAATAAGGGGCTAATTCTCCTCCCGACACGATTTTCAGTGGTACGACTATTCTCCATTATTTCATCTTATTTCACTATTATTCCTGTCTTTATCTCACCTTACCTATCTTTATTTCACCTTATTCTTCGTATTCCTATCATCCAGCCGAACAAAGAATAGATACTTATTCTCCTTATTCCCCATCCTTATTCATGCTTATTCCCGAACCGAACGCACCCTTAACGACGAATGCGGATGCTAATTATTCGATAATGTTGGGAAATTGTAGGCGTTATGAAGATCATGTTGTGTGTTGATTGCGGGGAGCTTGCCGGAGATCAAACCAGCTGATGCTCGCAAACAGAAGCATCTGTTTCGATATTCAAATACCGATATTTAGCAACAATTAGTGCAGATTTTAACAAAAAAATCAATTAATATTAAACCTTTAACAATGAAAATGTCATTCGTTGCAAATTGTAAGAACAAAAAATAATTTTGTAACAAATAATATTTATCATTATCAATTTAACATCCAAAGACAAGATAATAGGACAATTTTGATGCAGTGGTATCTGATCACGATTATTTGTAGGGTCCAAAGTATATATGCTCCTCTGGTAATCCGATAGGGAAATTGACGTGCATTTACTTCGTAAAAAAATATTACTGCATAAATATCATATAAGGTCGAAAGTTACATATCCTGGAAAATAATATCGACTTTCTCTACTTTCCATTCTCATACATAAACTGGCGAATGCAATTCATGATTTGTTTTCTTCCAACACTTGACAACCTCTCCATATAAAAATGAAGGAATATGATTGTTAATATCAGCTTAGTAAAAAAGACAAGTTCCTAGGTCTTTTAATATGGGCGAAATCTGAACGACTGCAAGCTTATTTGTCAGATGGAGAACACGTTCATTTGATATAATTTGGATCCTTTATTAACGTCACTGTTCACAAGTTCTTAGCTAATTAATTTATTACGTGAGAGTAATCTCCTTTTTTTTACTTTTCACTGCGAGCTTATTTCTTGGATACATATGCACAGTAAAGGAGCTGCTGTTCGTATACTCATCCTCCATCATTACGATAGCTTCTATGGATTAGATGCCAAGTCAAATCATAACCACCACGATCACACCGAAGAGCTTGCATGAGATCTTTCCAGCAAAGACGAACATCAAACACATAGAACCCAATCGACAGCATATATAGCCCAGAAGCTACTGCATGCCAGTAGATAAACAAAACCAGCTTAACTAATTAATCCAGAAGATCATCATCCAGGTTGATGCGAAGTCAGATGTTAATGATGGTGGAGTCTAGATTTGCTGGACTTGCCTGCATTGCGTTGCACCCAGATATGGAAAAACAAGTCAAAATAGAAGCATGAAGAAGATAGCTCTCTATAATTGCAGCAGTGCAATTCCATTTTGGATGTGAAACAGTAAAACGCAGACGGGAGCGGATGCGCCCTAACGATCGAAATGGAAGGTTGTCGCAGTTAATTAACAGCTAACCATAATGATAGATCTGCAATGATACGTGCAGCTTCTCCTGCTTGATGGCATACAGCAAAATATGCTCTAATTTGGTTGCACCACGCAAATGGAAGCAGTAGTTTCTACAAGAACGTGAACATGATACTAGTTACTACTTGCACCCGATCTGCCTCTAATTTCACACTCAACAAACGGGGTGTTCCATGATTCCATCGGGACAGATTAATATATGCAAACATATGTATATATGGAGATCAAGATGATGAGCAGCAATTGCACCTCTCTTTCACACCATTGCACCGATCCCTTCCCGATGAGCTTCGGCACGGCATGCCAACGCAGTCGCTTCCACCGCATCCTCCGCAGCCGTCACTGGGCAGCCCTGATCAGTCTCGTGGAGCAAGCTACTGATCGACCGCGCCTTCACCATCCCGATCTTCTTCTTCCGTGATTTCAGCCCGGTGAATTCGTCGTCGTCCTTGACATCATCGTCGTAATTACCATCGCCATCACAACCGCCATTGTTGTCGTCTTCATCATCGCCATTCTGCGACTGCTGTGGCATTGATGATGCACCGCTTTTCTTGCGGTTGGCGCCGTTGCACCTCACGCTGCTCATGCTGCGCATGCGCCCCTTACCGAGATGGTGCTCGCACAGGGAGTAGCCGACGAGCGTCTGCTGGCAGCACCTCCACCCCCTACCGTTCACGCGGCTGCACCGCGAGCCCTCCATAAGCACCGCCGGCTTCCGGCGCCTCTTACGGTTCGCCCCAGACTTGTTCTCCTCCTCGACGCCGTTCTCCTCTCCGATTTTCAGCTCGATCTTCACTCCAGAGCTGGGAAATGACGCACGGGAGAAGAGAACAAGGATAGATAACAGCAACAAGAAAGACCGACATGGATTACCAAAATGTATGTAGATTATTGGTGGTACTATGGTGGAGGGAATCGATCCATTAGAAGCGCAGGCAAAGCCAAGCTCAAGTGTCACCCTTTTCCGAACCGAGGTGTAATTACTATTAGGCTTTGGAGCTTTAACTACCTCCCAAATATAGGTGCAGATGTGCGGACGCAGTGCTCAGATAATGGTGCAATAGACGATAGAGAGAGAGAGAGAGAAGGAGAAAATAGAGAGAGGTGCACAACACCGACGCCTACTGATGCATAATTACACAACACATATATGAATAATCTTGCTCTCCTCCATTATTTTCGCTGCGTATTTACCGATGTTGAGATTGTTGGGAGATTAATTTTAAAAAACGGAAAGAAAGAAAAGAAGCAGCACCCAAATAAAAAAGGATAAAAAAGGATGGATTTTTACCTACTGCCAGCAGTACTGCTGCTGTGAACACCACCAATATTCCATGTCTTGTGTGCACCCACTACTACGCTCTCCTGCTTTCCCCTCAGCACTTGAACCAACGAAGGTCTCGCCTCCTCCTCCACCTCCTCCTACGCATATTAATTATTAAAGACAGCAACATGAAATGACCCATCACTGGGGATGAATCAAAGAAAGGAAGCAAGTGAAGAAACTTAGATCCAGTATACATCGCAACCCTAGGGAACAGCTCTCATCATAATGCCGCACACCCAACACCATCGAGAAAAGGCAAACGCACACGCGCATCACAATACCCACAAACCCACGACACACGAAGCCAGATTTTGAGTCGCCGAAGTGTACCTTCTTCGCACGTCCGGAGGTGGGTTGCGGGTGCAACACGGCCACGCCCTTGGGGGCAGCAGCTCCCTCTGGGGCTGTGGGTGTTGCTCGTGGGTACTGGAAGGGGGAAGATGGGCACAGATCTGGAAGTGGAGGAGGAGGAGGAGGAAGAGGAGGAGCACTGCAGCTCTGGGGCCTCTTTCTGATCCTCATGTGGTTTGGGTGAGAGGGGAACGAGATCAGGTGGGATGGGGCGGGGGAGAGAGAGAGGAGGGGGCAGATGTGGATGTGGGAAGAGAGAGAAAGAGAGAGAAGGGGGTGCAAGAGTTGGGAGGGCGTGAGGACTTCTCTCACTCCCTCTCTCTCTATATATAAAATAATCGAATGGGCCTTTCATGATATTTACGTATTTTCTTTCTATGTTCACGTAATTTACATATTATGGGTTTTTTTGCGATTTAAGTAAAAAAATAAATATATGGGGTCCAGTTTACCGCTTTGGGCGCGTACAGGTCTGGGACAATGGTCCAACCACGTGCCGGTCTAGCTGGCAGGACCGGCTGTAGCCGGTTCGTTCCCTCCCACGTACGCCTATGGACATTTTTAGATAGTCCTCTTGATTTAATTGGCTTGCACCATCGCACGGCCCCTTCTCCCTAATCCCGTATCGTGGATTAAATGGTTTTTGCATACTATGATATAAATAAATATATTGGGTTTAGTATTTCGGGATCTCCGATGGAGGTTGAGCACACGCCTTATATGCAACAGGAGCCAACCTCCCGATCTCTAGCCTCATACCTAACGCGTGTCGATTAGCAGCTGCCACGATATTTCTTCTTTTTAATTTCGACATTACGATTATCCATGGAAATTAGCTGTTTTCGTTAAGATCTGGTGGTCTGACCAGAGCCAATTCCAAAATCCGGATCTGACACGTCAACGAGATGGAGATCCACATCACATGATGGATCCACAGCAACGCATTGGAAAAGTCCCACTTGGAACCGGACTCGTTCCCTGCTGAAATGCCGATTAATTGGCCTTTTATTTAACTTTGTGATTTGCATCACGTAAAATTTGTCGTCTGTTGCCTTGTCGGAGATGGATGGATCAAAGGGATCAAATGTATGTGGTGCGTGTCTATTATTAACCTAGAGGTGGCTCTTGCTACCAACTGGGGAGTTTTGACTGTTCTCCGGTCTTCTTGCACTTCGTATACATTTGCTGAAGCCTTCCTCCATCCCATGCGCGTGCATGTGTGCATGGGCGTGCGCACGTACTTGTGTGTAAGATCGATGAACTGAACTTAGGGATCGATGCGGAAGACAAGATAGTCGTGCTTTCGCATCCGATCAAACATGTTGAGACGATGGACTAGGGAGAGCGACAATGACGGTGCATAATGTAATGTGGACGGACGGATCAAATGGGTTTTCAGTACAAGTATAAACATCAGAAATCTACCTCTACTTACAATTTGAGATTGAAAGTACCATTGACAAAGCATTCGGAAGTTTTTGAGATTCAGTGGAAAAATAATAGTAACAGAAATACAATCTATTAGATGCAAAAAATAAAAAACCTGAAGATGCACATCGATGGATAGATAATACTACGTTCTCTGCAGATTAGATGGATAATTGATCTAAAAACGCATTTCTTCACATGACACGGGCTGAAACAGACGCGAAAGAAATCACCACCTGACGATATTTTTTCTAGGATACCACTTCCTATCTGTTCTCCCCCGCTATGTAGATATCTTACATATTTGTGTTCATCTTAATTGGAGAAGTGAACTAATCTTCTGTTGGAAGGTAGGATGCAAGTTCAACTGATCTTCTATTTATCTAAGACCAAATGTGGTGAATTTCAGTCTCCCTACGTTTAGCATCACATTTTATTCAAAAAAATTGATTTAGCCTTGATTAGTTATCCTTCCATTTGTTCCCAGTTTAAAAAATATCGCCTTCCACGAGCATCAGATCTCACAATGATATATCACGCCACTCTAAATAAATATTTTTTTCTGGAGAATAACCTATGAAAATTTTAGATAGTTGTTGGAGAATAACCTATGAAAAATGTAGGTAGTTGTCAAGATGATCAATGTGATATGGCCATTGATCTATTTAGTTGATTTAACTAGATGTTCGACTGAAAGTATGATCGATGCAAAATGGAAGTTGCAGACCTGCGGTCTCAGATTGCTCTATATGATACAGCCATTGATCAATCTACTCTGTAAACTCCAATTGATCTATGCATGTAAAAAACTTCTGTGATGTAATTTAGTGCGATTTAAATGCTCGCAAGTAACCAAATTGCCTCACTTCCAGTCCAAATGCTTATTCAGCATAACCAAATAACTGTGCAGTAAATAAAAAAGAAGAGAACGATGCAAAATAACAGATATTGTGGGACAATCAGAGAATTCTACATCAATCAGTGCACATTCCACATTGTTGAGAACCAACAAAATGTTAAATGCATCCAGCTTTTCATTATCTGTGTAAACACGGAGAAATTTTTCCATCTTAAATATACACACATTCCTACAGCTACCACATTCTAATGACTAGTACTCCATTCACCGCGGAAATCATGGCAGGTTACAGTTACACTCAGATGCGGATGACCGATGCCTTCGTTCTATCAGGATCACCATTGTAATTCATCTCGACAAAGGTACCCCCTCCTATGCCTTTTGCCAGCCTCCCTGGGTTAATGCACATGTATTTACGCGGTTTGTCAACCCCAGCCTGGTCCTCGACTGTCAATACCTGCAGATATGTATATATGGATAAGGATGCAAAAGCACGCTTCAATACCCAACAAATGAAAAGACACAAAGAGCATTGGATAGATATAAACGCATTAATTGATTTACAAAGAAAGCGTGCATTTCTTTCTGTTTTTGCTTCAAATTATAGATTGCATGGCCTCTTTTGGAGAGCAACACGAATTTTATATTATGTCCAATGTCAGTTGCTGATTTAAACAAGGTGCTTATATCTTATCCATGTCATTATAAAATGGAGGCATTACCAGTTGGATAACAGTGTATCTTACTTCCTACTTGCATGGCTTTTCAAATGAAATCATATTTGCATGTATCCAGATGGAATTCCAAAAAGGAGCTTGTAGTATTTTGCAGAAAACCAGATGAAACCTTCGAATAGAATGCAAGGCCAGTTCCTAATTATCTATCTTGGAAAAATATCAAGTCATCGAAGTATATGGTCAGATACCTTAATAAAGGGAGCCAGGTCAGAAGGAAGTAACAAGACATCTGGAATGGAAGGAATATATAAGGCCTCCGGTGCCAGGGACAGGTCCATAGGAACAGCCACCGCAGGTGGATATAGAGGATAAAAACTGACAAAAATTGAAAGCCGGTAAGCAAAAAACTAGATAAATGTCACATGAAAACCAGGCAGTGACTTGTAGAGAGTAGGAACCTGCGTTGGCCTAGGAGATGAGTTGCAAGTCGGCCAATGCGATCAGCATGCGACGCATTTGCAGGTAGTCTTGATATCTCCTCACTGCTGAGATGTTTCAAGATATCAACCGAGCAGCAACCAAACATGATCTGAACTCAAAAAAATCCAAATCTTAAATACTTATAAGTTCAACAGATTAGCCAAGTTTCATAGAAATGCATTATTTATGCAATCAACAAGTTTCACCAAAAAAGTAGAGGTTCAACAACAAACAGATCATGCTCCTTGTTAGGAAAGAAATAGAAAAAGGAATGGCTTGCTAGCCTTCCATTCTTTTTGGCCCATATAGTAGTCGACTTTTAGTTATGTTCCTGGAAATTAATTCGCAAGAAAAACAAAGAAGGTGGCAGCCATTTTAGGAAATACAAGTTCAATAGACCAACCACATGTAGGTGTTGCATTTTTACTGAAATAAACGAAAATGATAACGCACAGTTGAGGTGGCACTGAATTTTACCTCATTGGCAGAAAAAATAGTCGGATTTGCTAGACTGGTTATCTGAAAAAATAAAAAAAATAAAAATACATAGCAGTCTCAACGTATGGAGAAAGGAAAAACATGATTTTTTTCATTAAAACTCATGTACCTCATGGTTGATCAGTGGTGCATGAATATCAAGTGCAGGCTGCAGAAACGCATGGCAAAATCTAGGTAACTCCGGAATAAAACCTAAACATTGAATTTTGACTTCCAAGAGCTAATAAATGAGTGACGGGCAAAGGTGGAAAATCTGACCTGTGGGAATACATGGTCGTGAGAGGCATCGCGGATGGATGGCACAAGTATCACACGAGATGCTGGACCCATGTATTCCGTATAATCCGTCAACTACAGAATGGATGTGGGATATTATAGCGTGCCGATCGAGAAAGATTGGCATCTCTTTAGGTAGAATAAAAATGTGCAATCTTAAAAGATATAGGCAAAGAGCACAACTTACCCTTCTGAGAATATCCACATTAAACATGTCTTGGAATGTTCTACTGACAGTTCCTTTCTTAAATTCAGGATGTTCTGAATCAACAAATGGTCCAACCTACGAAAGGAGTAAGCAATCTCTAACATTTTGCATTATTTATAATAGTACCAAGTTTTCTAGAATGTTTTGGCTAAAAGGATTCGCCTTGTACCAAAATAAGAAGTTGGGGTTGTTTCCTGCTAGCGTATGCCAACAGATCTGCTAGAGGCTCGTAAAATAGATTGTCAGTAGTTGTAAAAGGACCTGCCGAAATAATCTGCAAAAGTTATACATATAGTGATCTTGTGAAATGTTTCTCGAATAGACGGCAAACAGAAAAGATATTGTTACAGTACACACTACTTGCATTTTTCTGTATTTTTTTCAAGGAACTTATTGACCCAATGCATCAAACAAATCCATGATTTCCACATATATACGTTGTCTTTCCTTGGAATTGAATATTTTGACATGAATGCACGTTCCTATATCCAAGCAAGCGTTAAAAGTTCAGGTCAAGATGACAAACCACAGATAGGACCCTCTCTGTACTGGAAGAAGAATGGTGTTGCTGATCCAGCTTCATGGCTTGCCTCTTTGCAGGAGGCAAGTCCACACTGGAGGCTATCGGCAAGCAGTCAACTATCTTTGATGCAACTAGACAGTGTCCACTGGGATTGTGGCCCTCAATACCAACCACCTGAAAGCATTTTTATCAATTCCATTATCCATATAGTACTTTAATACAGAACATATAAATCATGTGAATACCTGCCCGGGATACAATGAGAACCGATCCACCTTCAGAAGATCAAGTCGAACACTTTCACCTCCACACTGCTCCACACTTCAATAACAAAATAACCGTTGTTTGATGAGAGATACCAAATAACGAGCAAGTGTCGTGAATCATAACCATGACTATGTAACACCAAGGTAAAACAGCCAACACATTCATGGGAAGAAAATGTACCTGCCAATGAGCATGGCAGACTTCTCATTTAAGCGGCCTTGTCCGTCAGATGAAACCATACCAACTGTAAATATACTTTTCTGTAATAAATACATTAAGACCGTAGATCGGTAATGGCTCACATAGGTACTAAAAATAACTATCTAGTTGACATGATTGTGATGTTATATTTCAGATCGACACCACAGATCATGCAATCATGTATGTTTAACTGGTTCGATAAAAAGTGCAAAAAAATACCTTATATGTGTTATGTTATTATGTGTACCCAATGAACAAGAAACTAACGAATTATAATTTGAAACATAGAAAAGAAGATAGGGAGAAACTGCAATAAATGACTCCTAGCAATTGTATGTTTTCAAGCAAATCCTTCCATGCATGCTCCGTCCAAGTATTGGTACTACCAATGCAATGGAGGTGTATAAATACTATTTTTAGGTATAGCTTAAGCTGTAGGTTGGTATACAACAGGAAATCCTCTCCAGTCCTGCATAAATGTTAAAAGTCTTCTGGGTCTCTTCTTTTGCTCTCGTGCACTGGTTTTCCACAATTTGTTAGACATGGAATCCAAATTAAATGTCGGAAATGCTTGATCCATGTGCAAACTTCAGATGACTGCAATAAATAACCAATGAAAGATAGATGCCCTATCATGTTAAAGATTGTGGCAAATTTAATGGGGGCTTAAGCAGCCTCTGCAGTCAGCTCTGTCCTATCATATGTGTTTCTGGTGCAGTCGAGAAAATTCCAATGGCGGAATAATTAATTTTGGTGGAAGAAATGTATAGAAGAGAGGGAGAAAGAGAATAGCGCACCAGTTGTGCGGGATTTGGGAGAGGAATCACGAAGAACGTTCCAAGAGAAAGAGAGAGAAACCAGAGATAACGAGATAAATCTCAATTTAAATATATCATGAACTCCTTTTTAGTCTTTACAATAGACTACCATCCCCTTTATATAGGAGGGGTGGGGTTACAAAGATAGAAATAAAATTCAAATTGACTCTGATTGATTTGAATCAAAATTCAAATCTACCTTATCCAAATTTGACTCTAATTCGAAATTCAAATTGAAACCGACTAAAACTAATTTGAGATCACACGTGATCTCTTTTATTTAAATAAAATTGCAACGACTCGAACAAATGTAAATAAAATTAGACTCTAACTACTAAAAAATTGAGTCCCTATTTATCAATTTCGTGCTGCATCAATTCTCCTCCACTTGGAAAATTCGTCTCCTGACGAATTGCTTTATCTTCGAAGCTTGACAATTTGATTTCAACGTTCTCGATCGCCTTTTGGAAGAATAGATGTGGAGCAAACGGCGGAACCCATGTGCCTTTGGTGCGGTGATCGGAGTCATCAACCCCATGCTGGAAGAACATATGTGGTGCGAATGGTGACGCTCCCACGAGTTGTCCCTTCGTTGTGGTGATCGAAAAATTGATGGGGCATCTTCATCTCGAGCACCATGGAATTTGAAGCCATAGAGAATGAATGGCACAAATCTAGGGTGAGAGGAGATGTGGGTAATGTCATAACCCATAGGATCCTTTTATAGGCAATTCCCACATTCTTAGTCCTAATTGGAGAAGGTAGTAGCCTTAGTTTCCTCTTTTTAGCACCTTTCTGTAACTTTTTCGGCTCCAGGGGTGCAAGTGCAAAATTCCTACCCCATTGATTAATATCAAGGCCTTAAAAGTCGGATTTCGGTTTCGTTTCGGTGAGGGACCGAAACGAAATTTCGGCCGAATTTCGGTCGAAATTCGACCGAAATTTCGGTCATTTCGGTGGGTTTTTGAACTAGACCCCCCAAATTTCGACCGGTATAGCCATTTCGGCCGAATTTCGGTCACCTACCGAAACCGAAATTCGGCCGAATTTCGGCGAAATTTAAGGCCATGATTAATATGGCTTCATAACATGATATATCTTTTGAGAGGAGGATGTTGCTTGTAAATTTTCCAAAACAACTCCACATCCCTCATTTTATGGGATAGATTGCATGGGGGAGAGAAATCAAGAGCCCCTGCCCTTTCGTCTCCAACCTTCCAATGTTGTTGGCGGCGTCGAACCCTAGATCTAGGGTTCCAATAGTGCGGGCGGCGAGGAACCATGCCAGGGCGACAACAGCTTGGGTAGGGAGGCCATAAGCAGCGACGATCCGACAACTGGAGTCGAGGCCGACAGGATGGAAGGAGAAGGCGACGACGCAATTGTTTACGGAGGTGATGGTGGCACAGGCGTCACACGGTACGACGACGACGAGCTGGGCAGAGGTGGCATAGATCGTGCGCGAGGTGCGGCACGGTGGTAGTTGGTCCCAATGCTCGCTCGACGGGACCTGGCGTATCGGCAAGTGTTGGTGCAATGGCATTGACGGCAGGTGTTGGTGTATCGACTAGGCCCATTCCCTGCGCGTGGTCCCGGGCGATGGGATCTCTGACAGAGGGTTGCGATCGAGTGTCGAGGCGGTTGGTACCGCCTTTTGCTACTCCACCAGGGGGGGTTGTGAGCATGGCCTTAAATTTCGCCGAAATTCGGCCGAATTTCGGTCGAATTTCGGTTTCGGTGGGTGACCGAAATTCGACCTAAATGCCTATATCGGTCGAAATTTAGGGGGGGCTAGTTCAAAAAACAACCGAAATGACCGAAATTTCGGTCGAATTTCGACCGAAATTTCGTTTCGGTCACTTAACGAAACGAAACCGAAATCCGATTTTTAAGGCCTTGGTTGTGAGACTTGAACATCAGTGGTGACATCGTGCCCTAAGGTTAGGGCTCCAAAAGCTTGGGTGTTGGTATCTGTCGCACAGGTGATGAAGGTGGCGATGAGGGCGGCACCCATGAGCATGCTTTCGCATCAGGGAGCCCACTCGTTGAACGCTATAATGCTGGTCGATGGTGTGATACAAGGGAAGCGACAGTATGAAAGGTGATGCAGGGGTCTCATGAGCAGCAACTTCAACCGTGAACAAATCAAGGCTTTCAGGTTCTTCATCCTCAGGATCTTCATCAAATATAGGCCGCAAATCTTCCTTTTCTTCTTGTATTACTATTGTATCAAATAAATCTTCATCTTGAATGAAAATACCTTCATTTTTTGGATCAAAATCAAGTTGAAGAGCAGCTACAGCGGTTTGAATTTTGTTGTTGTCAGGCGGATCTTCATCGTTTGGCGTGTTCAGCCATGCTTCCACCTTCATGGATGCTATAAGACGTTTCTTGAACAATTATTGACGCAAATGCACATGCGGGCCATGAGATATGTGGCTTGGATCGAACTGCAAATGCCAATATGCGATAGGATCGTTGAATCGTGAGAACGATTCAGTCTCCATGCTCTGATACCACTTGATGCAGTCGAGAAAATTCCAATGACGGAATAATTAATTTTGGTGGAAGATATTTAGAGAAGATAGGGAGAAAGAGAATAACGAAAGAAAAAAAGAAAGTTTTCAGAGCAATCATTGTAGGTCATCAGGGTTGTTGTGTCCGGGCTGTCCATGCTCTATTTTGCGCCAACGGTGGCAATATTGATGATGGTGACGTGACAACAGTAGAGGACGAGGTTACGGTTGAAGCAGGAGCCTCTAGGACGACTACTTTAGAAGTGACCAGATCCAGGTCTTCGGGTTTATTATCATAGAAGGTCTCCTTTTCTTCCTGGACAGCAGCCTCGGTTGAGAAGAAATCAAGCATTTCGAAATCTTCGTCCGTGAGATCTTCATCGAATATTGGTCATGTATCTTCATGGCTTTGTTGTACAGTAGCTGTGGAAATAAAATCCTCTTCCGAACTGGAAATACCTTCATTTTCCTGACCAAAATCAGGTTGAACAACAGGTCCAGCGTTCTGATTTTTGTTGTCGACAGGTGAATTTTCATCAATTAACCCATCCAACCATGCTTGCACCTTGACACATGGTATAAGTCGTTGCTTGAACTTCGTTGAACGTGAATGTGAGTGCAAGCCATGAGCTAGGCGGCTGAGATCAAACTTCAAACGCCAATATGCAACAGGATCGTCGAATCGTAGGAACGATTCGATTGCCATGCTCTGATACCAAATGATGTAAATAAGGAATTTCACAATGGAGAAAATAAATTTCAGTGGAAGAAATATAGGGAGGGGAAGGAGAAAGAGAATAACGCCCCGGTTGCGCAGGATTTTGGAGAGGAATCGCGAAGAATGTGTCGAGAGAGAGGGAGAGAGAGAAACCATAGATAAACTCAATTTTTCGTATAATGTAACTTGTCCCTTACAATAGACTACCATCTCCTTTATATAGGAGGGGAGGAATTACAAAATTAGAAATAAATTCAAATTCAAATAAAATCCCACTTGATCCTAATTGACTCTAATCGATTCTAATTGACTTTTAACTAAATTTATCTACGAAAAAGTTGAGATTACAATCTCAATTTATTGAAATAAAATGTGCCACTAATTTAAATTAACGAATTAAAAACAGAAATGCCTAATTTACAAAAATCCCCAAATAAGCAAATTTCTTCAATTCGGGTCACCTTGTCAATTTAGAAATGATTGCATCAATTTCTTATAAAAGAATGCGACAAATAACCAATTCTAGTGCATTGTTATAGGAATAAAACTACAGGACTACATTTACTCAGTTTCCAATACAATATACCATGAGCCTGTCTAGCATCAACAGAAGAGAGCCGTGAATAAATTATTGTTATTGTGATAAAACAGTGAAAATTGGGAGAAACTAGCATTAATATTACCTGCGATGCTGAAGTAGCATTCGTAGGTTCTCCATAAAGCCCGCACGCAGAATATTCAACTATATGCCTTTTAATGCGGTTCTCAAGGAAATTGAACTGGATCAAAGACAGCAGAATAAGCATCAGGATGAGAGATAACAATGGAAAAAATGATACTCCTATTCAGGCACCTTGTTCTCGATCGTATCATACATAAACCTGCACCCAGGCTCCGGTTGCGACTGATGAATGTGCAAGGAGCACCTTTCATTAGGTTGCACCCTCCTGATAATGTCATCTTCTGATTTAACAACATCTTGGTCCTTTGCTCCATTGATCATATCAATATCAGCATTTATTGTAATTAACGACGTAAATTTGGCGGTTCTTTGACCAAACGGAGTGACATGTCTGGTAGTTTGTCTCCCAGTTGAAGGTTTTTCACTTGGAGTCCTAGCACTGTCATCAACATCCGTGTCCAACTGATATCCAGGAGTATTAATGGTATCGCCTTGTAGGTTGTCCAGCTCCCCATTGATGATCCTAGACAAGGAGAATATCATACTTCATTTATAATCAAAACCCCATGGGGGAAAACCATATCCCCGTGCCAAGGAACGCACTGGACTCACATGTCAACATCATTGTGAGAATATATGTGCAAATGGGGCTCCTCCTTGATAGCCTTCTCAGTGACTTCCTTCTGCAGCTGAGATAAAAACCCATCCATCTGGACACTCTCGATCGTCAACCCACTGAACTGCCTGCGAGATGGTAGATACCGCTATAGACAATTGGCATACCAAAATTGTTTTTAATTTCAAGAGGTACTCAGCAAGATTCAAGGAACCATCATGTGCAAGATTAATGTCAGCTTGATGAAATTTTAAATAGGGCATCTGCCTCACAACGGTGCTCATGCTTTGAACTTAAACCCAGATTAAAAAGGCGGTTTCTTTTTTCCTTTCTATGGCGTATTGAGAGATCACGTGTAGAGCAATACCCTGGAACTGAACACTAAACACGAAATCAAAAATTTTGAGTGAAATTCACCTGTTGAGGTAGTAAACCTCCCAATGCGAGACAAGATCCGAGGGGCTGAGCTGGTAATTGATGCAGTAACTAAGACCTGGAAACAATCAAACGCTTAGAACGACCAAATCGAGCGGTGATTCCGGTCCGACTGCAGCGCAGGCGAGAATCATACATTTCTGTAGGATCTGCTCCTCCTGGGCGAGCGAGAAGCCGCTCCTCTCGAACTCGACCTTGATCTGCTCGTCCATGGACGCGCTAGGGTTTCGGGAGAGGAAGTGGAGACGGCCAAGTGTGCACGCTTCCGGATCGGACCTGTGGCTGTGAGGGTTCTGTGAGGAGCCGGCGCGGGCAAATGGGCGGGAGTTTTTGAGGTTTAGCGCCAGGGGCGGTGGGGTTATCTGAACAAGGCCAATCGTCCAGTAGTAAAGTAGTAATGTTTGCAAATATTTGATTTCATGAAATATTTGGTAACCGGCAGTCTTCAATGTTGGCAATGACTTGTGATGAGAAGTACGGTACGTACTATATTAATATGCTTGTAAAAATAGCATAATCAAGGTTCGTTGTTCCGATAAAAAGGAAGTTTTTGAAGGCAAACAAGGACTAAACATGCATAGTTGTTTGAGTCGGATAGGCAAGATGATGTCGATGATGAGCAGCTTCCCGATCGAGAAAGAATGAGATGTAATTTTGGGAGACGGCTCCCTTTGCGAGGTAATAATCACGATTTCCGTGTATTTTCTTCCCCTCTAGAAGGAGGTGTATTTATAGGGCGTGTTATGCCCCTTGCATGGTTTGTCCCATGCCACCCACGCCCGATTTGTGTGAGTCTCGCTAAGACTCAATCTTCGTGCAACCGCCGGCTCGTGCAACTGCCGACGACAGTTTCCGTGCGACGTTGTCTGATATATTCAAATATCTCACACTTGGACGAAGTGATCAAATATTCTATACTCCTACTATTCGTGTAGTGTACGCGTGGAGATGTCTCTTTTGACTCAGGCATTCCTGAGTCACATCAAACCAACATGTTTGATGTATGTACGTGATGGTATTCCCTTAATTAGAAAATCAACTGACATATCACTTGTATGCATATAGGTTACCGTAATTTCTCGTTTTGCCACTATATCTTGTATGTAGCGATATTGGATTTCAATGTGCTTTCCTTTATAAATACTAACCCCACTATTGATCAAGCTTATTGCAGCATGATTATTACAATACATTTCAATTAAACCTTTAGTCGATTCAATGTTTAGGTTTTCTAGAAAGCATCTGATACAACCCGCATGAGTGGTAGTCATGCTACATGCAGTCTATTCTGCCTCTTTATTATTTCTTGCTATCCCAAGAAACAGTCGTACCACCAAATGTGAAAAGGTAACCTGATGTAGATTTTATATAATCAACGTCCCTTCCGAAATCTACATTAGAGTATCCTACTACTTCAAGTGATTTAGCTTGATACATCAGTTTCAGATGCACATTCCCTTTCATATATCGAAGAATCCTCTTTACAGCTTTGCAATGTGTTGGTCCAAGATTGATTTGATATCTACTAATTTTGGCTAAATGGATAAGACAAGTCAAGTCGAGTGCACATCATTGCATACATCGAACTTCCCACCACTTGTGCATATGAAACTTCTAAAGATTGTTGTCCTTTTCCGGGACATTGATTCTTACTGAGTTTCTTTCTAAGCACAATCAACGTAGGAGCTAGAGTGATATTCTGTATTCAAATCTCTTTAGCAAATATTTTTCTTCACTGGGACTCAATATCTTTGAGTCCCTGTCCGTAATCTGAATTCATATAATATAGGATGTGTTGTCGATGAATCCATGATCCATCTACTTTATATGGATATTTTAGCAAAATTCTCTCAATAGATCAATTATTAAATCTCCTAAAATCAAGTTATTAACATTCACTGATTGGGTTAAAATTAAGGTTAAAATCTATGATTAAATGACCCATATTTTTGCCCTAAATGAGCTTTATTGTTTTATGTATAGATCAATTATTTGATCTATTTATCTAATATTTTCTTTAATTAATTAACTAACATGGTATCGAGGATTAAAATCCATAACATCAGACATTAGAAGAAAATACAAAAATCTGACATTGCATGTTTTGTACACATTTGATTTTTGTCGATTTTATTTACCTTTTCCTAACCTATAAAAAATCAATAAAATTTAGATTATATATGTATATATTGTATATAAAATTATTCAATAATCAAATTCTGATTAAAATACAAAAAAACCACAAGATGCAAAAATGCGATATTTTATTATCTATAGAGTACCTATAAAAACTCAGTCATGTCTAGTCCCAAGCCAGGGTAAATGATGAGGGTTGCATTAGGTAGCCGACAGCAACCGTAAAATAGTCGGAGACAACTTTCTAAATTAGTTTTAAAAAAATACTATTTAGAGAGTTGTCCCATGACAGTCGAATCTTTTCAACATGGGTTTAAGCAAACACACAGATTATCTGACTGGAGGCGAAGAATCCATGTAGCCGACCCTACTTAATTGTGGGAAAGGATTTGTTGTTGTTGTAGAGTATCTTTAAAATACTTTTTATATAGTTGACATCTTTTATTTTGGATCATTCATGAAAGTTGTAGATCTAATTGAGACGAGCAACTTTCGTGTTGATTGCCTTATCATTTGACTTCATTTATTATTTCTTTTTTATATATCTTCATATTTTTTAGAGTAAATTACACAAAAATCTTTGAACTGTACACCCAATTTAATATAATCCCTTAACTTTCAAAAGTAACAAAATGGCACCTGAAATATTGTTTCGATCACATTGTGTTATTTTGTGATGGGACAAGGAGATGATCATGAAGTCTTTTGATGTTTAGACAAAATTAACCTCAAATTTTTATGCCCAAAATCCCCCAACAACAACGACCTCACCGTCCCCATCTCTTTCAACGACTTCAATGGCACGCCACCAAGGACACCGGCATAATTGTTGGCCTCAATGGCATGCACATAATCAACGAGCCCACCGCATGCAACAAGTATCGATGAGAAAAACGTCCTCATCTTCAACCTCGATGATGGCACGTTCGATGTTTCCATCCTCGTGATTGAGGAGGGATGAAGGTCGTCATCGGAGACACCCATCTTGGCGGTGAGGACTTCGACAACCGACTCGCCAACCACTTTGTTTAGGAGTTCCAGAGGAAGCACAGGAGGGACATATCAAGGAACCCACGAGCTCTCTAGAAGTTGAGGATGGCATGCGAGAGGGAGAACATGATATTATCGTCGATGACGCAGACAACTAACGAGATCGACTCCTTGTTCAAGGGAATTGACTTCTACTCAACGATCACGAGGGAGAGATTCGAGGAGCTCAACATGGATCTCTTCCGCAAGTGCATGGAGACTCTAGAGAAGTGTTTGAGAGACGCCAAGCTCGACATGAACAACATCCATGATGTCATTCTCGTAGGTGGATCCACACATATACACAAAGCCTAGTAGCTCATGTAGGAATTCTTCTTTGGGGAAGAGCTATGCAAGAGCATCAAACCCAACGAGGGGGTGGCCTATGGTTACGTCATGTAGGCTGCTATCCTAAGCAAAGAGGACAATGAGAAGGTACAGGACATGCTTCTACTGGACGTGACCTAGCTGTCTCTCAACCACGAGATCGTCGGCAGCATGATGATTGTGCTGATTCTGAGGAATACTACCATCCCCACTAAGAAGGAGCAGGTATTTTCCACCTCCTCCTACAACCTATCTGGCATGTTGATCCAGGTCTACAATGGGAAGCACAAAAGGACCAAGGATAAAAGCCCTCTCGGCAAGTTTGAACTCTCTTATGATCAAGATTTGTCGCAGGTCAAGATATGTATCACACAAGGCGGAGACACAGTCGTTGTGGCGACACATAAAAAAACCTTGATCAAACAGCAATTAACCCACAATATGTATAAAGCAATGAATATAAAAATTGTGGAGTTAAAATTTATTATAACTCTACAACGAATGTGTATAGGTGTAAGCATATGTAGAGGTCAAACTCAGGGAGCAGACGGTAGATTATGCAAAATTAATTCGCAAAAATTTATTCATTTTCCTCTTGTCCATTTTATTATTTTCATAGGTTTTAATTATATGTATTTTGTTTTAATTTTATAATTTTGATATTTTGTTTTTTATTTTGTAATTTTGTATTTTCTTTTTTATCTTCATATTTTATATTTATTTTCTTTTAAATATGTTATATAGGATCTATAAAGCTATATATACAATATAGAGAAATATATTTATAACTACTAATAAAGATAAATAAAATTTAGAATATAAAATGTTTTTGGTTTTATATATTTTTCTGATGTTTTTATGATTTTTCTGGTATTTTCGCTAATTTTTATGTATTTTTAGAAGTCAAAAATATCCCAAACCAGGGATTTAATAAATAGTCAGAAATTGGCTTGAATTTTAAAAATAGGAAATAAGGCCCAAATATATCCAAATCGGTTTTAATATATAGTTGATAATATAAAGAAAATTATAAAGTATAAAGAAATATTTTTGGAAATTTTTTGGAATTTTTATATTTTTTGTTGCATTTTATAGCTTTTTAATTTTTATGATTTTTCTTTTTCTATTTTTAGTTTTTTGTTCCAGAGACAAAATATGACAAAATAGACAACATATATTTTTTGGAAATTTTCAACATGTTTATATATATTTTTGATATTTTATACTATAGACAAAACAAAATTGGGCTCCTTCGGAATTTTAGTAAATAGTTAAAATGCCCAAAAATGAAAACTCAATGTATGGCATGAAAGTACATCCTATCATGCATCTACCTTATTTTGTTATTTTTTTAGGAGCTAGGGTAATATTTTTAATAAATGAAATCCAAGCACCGAAGATCATATACTAGCAGGGCATATATGTAAATAAAGTAAAGTCAGGGGGCCTCCCTGCAATTTCCACAAAAATATGCAATGCAATTCAAAATTTATTGGGCTAAAAATAAATATATATGCAATTTGCCCATCTCACGTGGGACGATACGTGAGCTGAGTTGGATTGAACCCAAATGTAATTAACCTAAGTACATGGGCTTATTTGCAAAATATCCATTTTATTTTAAAACATTACATTTTGCTTACTGGTCGAAATGATATATACAACAAGTTGGGGGGAGATTTAGCAATTTACCCCATTAAATGCAGGATGGGATGGATCTGGTTCATTCACTTGACATGTGGCGTCTTCTCGACGCACGCTGACAGTTCGATCATCAGCGTCTGGATTATACCGCGTGCCACGATCTGACAGTCGAGGGGTGGACTGGATCGGATGACAGCTGTAGTGTTTGGAGCGGTCTATCTGATCGGACGACGGAGAGGGGCTCAAGAAAAACTGAGCAAGAACTCATCGACGGTGAGTTTCGATCGGCTCCCTTGAGTTCCTTCGGCCACCTGGATCGCCGTGACAAGGTGTAAAACGAAGCTCGGGCTTCCCCGCACCAGACGATTACTTCAGGAGGTTGGCCAGAGCTGCGATGGAGGCTGGCGGTGTCGATGAGCAAGAACCGCTCCCTGCATTCCTTCCAAAATCGACCCCGCGAGGGGTCTGGAGCTTCCAGAACATGCGAGGAGAGTCAACACAAGAACAAGGGGTTATGGGGCTCCTATTTGCGAGGATGGGTCGTGGCGGTGGCTACTACGACAAGGTGGAGGAGGTTGAGCGTTGTTTGGCCGGAATAGTGAGTGGCTTGGGTGAGCGGGGAGGTGGTGCGTGATGGGGAAATGGAGAGGGTCAAGGTGAAGGCGTTGGCGCATCGTGGAACAGTCGGAGACAGTGGGATAGGGTTCGTCGGAGGCTACTCCGACGAACTACGAATAGGGTTTATTAGTCTAAAACTAAGGTCTACAAGTTAAGCTAAATGCATAATTGAAGATCATGAACCAGAAGCTATCTAAAAAATGGAAATTGTGCAGCTCTTACCTGGTCAGAGACCAGGGAGCAGAGGTGGTCGGCGACGACCGCCTGGGTGCACCTCCTCCTCCGTGAGCCCCTCCAACGCCTCAGGGGACCTCCCCTGTCACAAGGATGCACCCTGGACCAAGGGTTGGGGGTTCTAAGACTCGGAAAGTAACCAAAAATTGAAGGAGGAGACTGAGGTGTTATTTATGAACTAGATTGGGCACCCTTATTCAAGGATGATTTGTCAAGAATCGAAGTCACGTACAAACAATCCATATGCTTGCGTCAATCATGGGATATTTATGATGAAAACGGTGAAGGGATCGAGGGATTTTGATAGATGGATTAAGCGGAAAAAATGTAAGAAATTGGAGGAAAAGACATCTCTAACGCGGGTTAGAGGCACAAGGGAAATTGACCGAGGGTCAACAAACCCTGGGCTCTGATTAACCCACGTCGGCCGGTAGAGGACAAAATAGTCCAGATATTCGAAATTAGTTATTTAAAAACAATAAATGATTTTGTTATTTTTTAGTATAAAATAAAAAATATTTATTCTTTGATGTGATATTTTATTATGTTTTTGGTATTATTTATTAATAGTTAATTACCATGGGCGTATTTATATGTATATTCATCTATATTTTATTTTTATTTAGTATAATTTATTTTATTATTTCATTCCCTTATTTTATATGTTTACAACCTATTTTTAGATGTATAAATATATTCCTTTTTTGTGATGTTATTTGTACACTAAAATAATTATGGGTATAAATCATATGGGTATACTTATAGGTATTTCATCTATGTATTTAGTTATAATACTTAATATTGACGTATTTTATTGGGTTTTTAATTTATCCTTATATTTTTAATAGAATATAAATATTATTTACAAAAGGATACACTAGGGGCGTGTTTGGTTGGAGAATAGGCCTTGGAATAAGGAGCCAATTATCCTCCCGACACGGTTCCTAGTGGACGGCTATCCCCCATTATTCTACCTTATTTCACCTTTATTCTTATCTTTATTCCATACTACCTTTCCCATTTTCACCTCATTCTCCTTATTCATATCTTTCCAACCAAACAGAGAATAGACCCTTCTTCTCCTTATTCATGTTTATTCTCGAACCGAACGCCCCCTAGATGGGAGTGCACCTGCACGAGTCCTTATGTGAATTCGTACAAAACTATGCATTTCATTAATATGTAAAATTATGCTACAACTCTACAGAAGTAAGTTGACGATACATTAGAAGAGGATGATGTGGAATAGCAAGGAATCGAACATGCGTGTAGAAGTTACCTCTGCTTTTTCCTCCACTTCATTCTATTGTGTCATCTTATTCGTGAATTCTAGACTGTGGATGATCTGTCATTTATCATGATGATTATTTTGATATGTTTTTTTGCTCTTTTTTTTATTTTCTATTTACTCTTAATTTGGTAGAGCTTTGCCAATTATTGCTTGGTTGGATTTGCGAGGGTATAACATGTTCACCATCCATACATTCCAAATCTCAATTTCCATATATTTATTTGTTTATGATTGGACGTGGATTGTATTCTTCCGATAAATTATTTTTGATATTATAGCCGGTAGTACATGCAACTCGATATACATGCTAGTGAGGGCATCACCAGAGATGTTGTGCAACATTAGGGTTTCTCATACAAATTCGGAGGATAGGTGGTACCGGATGCTTCCGTATGAAGGTGCTTCTGCTAATAATGTATGAAGGTGCTTCTGCTAATAGAGGTTCTCACCTAATCGTGTTACTGGGTTTCCGTATGACCATTAGGTGCTAAAATTGTTGAGGAGGTTCTTTGATCATGGGTCTGACATGATTCATTGAGGTGGTTATATGAATTGATTGACATAGAGAAGATGTAGACGGATGTGGGGAATGCGTTTTAACTCCTTACTTCAATACAAATGGAGGTGGCATCAAACGAGGAGGATTGTTGTCCGGCATATGCTCATGAAGCTTCATATGCAACATCAACAAGCAACCACACGTGAGGAGCTAACTAGTTTGCTTCACGTGCAACGCATGAGGAGGAAGAGTTATCAGTCAAATTGATCTACTGCACTAATTTCATAGGCCCGAAAACATAGAAAACTATTATTTCAAGGTATTTTTATCCCACGAACCTTGTAAACGTGCTAAAATTCCTCTACGACCGTTTGCACAACGTAATTACCATATCGACTATGTAAATTACCACAATGACCCTCACAACCTTTAAACAAATTAACCGCAGGGTTCACAGGGTAAGAGTTAGTAAGTTTACGAGGTCGAGAGGGGGATTACGATGTTCAAAAGTCGAGAAGGTAATTTACAAAATTGATAATGTTCATGTAATAAAAACCACTTACTTCAAATGATAAATTACGTCGTGGTATTTTTCAAGGGCATGCAACAACAAAGATTTGAAGGTCGGTTCATCTTAGGATTGTCGAAAACTTGCTCGTATTATGGTCAAGTTATGTATCTTAGTTCTCAATTGTCTTTGTTCGGCACAACTTGGACAAGAAACTTGGAAGCTTTTTGTAATTTTCTATCCCAGATCCCGCTACTTTTTTATTTAATAAAACAGATAATCTAATTATTTTTTAAATGCGGTGTTTATATTCCCCTCCCTTAGAACGATACAACGCGCCGCGTGCAGAAGGGTATCATGCTCCGTATTCGGTTATGGTTACCTCCATCGTTCGGAACTTCTTCCGCCACTGCGGAGGAGCGGTCACTCCCGGCATTTTGGGGTTTCGGGGAGCGGAGGAAGGAGAGACAAGTGAAGTGGCGACGAGGTGAGTGCCCCCCACCTAGGGTTGGGCATTGGGCTGGGCCGGCCCGACCCGGCCCAAAACCCGACCCGTATAACCCGACCCAAACCCGAACCCGAAATTTAATGGGCGGGCCGTGGGCCCTAAAATGAGCCCATATTGATTAACGGGCCGGGTTTGGGCCTTAGAAGGCCCAAACCCGTTAGCCCGATAGCCCGATCCATTCTAAAGCAAGTATATTTATATCCAGTACGGTATAATTATATCAATTATATTCATGTTCATTCCAAATACCATGTTCTAACTTTACTATCCTTATTCAAGTGTAGAATAAATGCTTAGATACATTAATAATCATATCCAATAGTGGATTGAGGATATTATTACATTAATATACAAGATTATTACATTAATATGCAATAATGGAATTTGTGTCCTCAAGTGTTACAACATGTACAACTGTAAGTAACCAATTTGTATTGGGTCATAGTGCCCGCATCTACAATAGAATATGTAATGGTGAATTGAATGGTGGTTTAAGTCGCCATATTTTTACCACATTTGTATTTCCAACATACAACTAATGTTAAAATCACAAATTAGTTAGCATACTTTATAGTTTTAAACATGTACACATGCATAAGAAACAACCACACAAATGCAAGAAGAATGGAAGACATGATATTCGTATACATAGGTGTTAAATTGGGCCGGCCCGACCCGAACCCGACCCATTTTATTTGGGCCGGGTTTGGGCTTGGGCCTAATTTTTGAAAATAAAATGGGCCTAGGCCCGACCCGTTAGCCCATATTTTAAAATGGGCTTGGGTCGGGCCAAGGCGAACCTGGCCCGAGCCCGGCCCATGCCCAACCCTACCCCCACCCCCTCTCCCTCGCTATCTACCAACCTCCTATCTCTCCATCCATGATGGTCTCTCTACCGAGCCTTCTTTTGGTTTTTCTTATTGGGACCAATCAGTATCGCTTCTGCCACCCCGACTACAGTGGAGGAGCGGTCTCTGTCGATATTTAGGGTTTCGAGAAGAGAGGAGAATCAGGAGACACATTCAGTGAGCCACGGTGAGTTGACGTCTCTCCCATCTTCCTTCTATCCATGCTGATTTCCCACCAAATCTCCCTGTTTCAGGATTTCGGGGTTCGTTCTTGGAGTAATTAAGTTTGTTGTTGCTTCTGCTTTCTTACTTGATCTAGTTGTTGTGTTGTGGTTTCATCCTCTTCTTCCTTCTCTTATTCAAACATTTTTATACTCATGCGTTGCTGACAAATCGAGAATTTCACCCTTTTAATAATGTCGAATTAATAATTTCATTGTAAGCGGATAAATTCAGGTTTGATAAAAAAATCGCTAATTTAATCAATATCAATTAAAGCGAAAGATTCATTTCTCTTTTTTTTATTTGGATAAGGCCAAGGTCAAACTCAGGAAGGCAACTGTCTCCTTAGATTGTCTTAAAGTCGATCTCGAATGTTAGATTTTCGGGGAGAATTTTTTTTGGTATTTTTAAATGCAACAAGTGCACGAATGCAATTTTAATAAAGTTTGGGGACTATAATGTAAATTTCAATCAAATGAATTCCAAAAATCCTCTAACTTGGCCATAATGTGAAATATAATTAAATTAAGGTAGTATGATTTTTTTAATTTTCGGATGCAAGATGAATTTTCTATGAATAAAATAATGCAAATAATGAGATTTTCACCAATTAATTATAATAAATATTATATCTATTTATTTTCAGGAAATAAAAATATCTAATATATATCACGAGGTGATCTATCTCAAAAAAATCCTAAACTTTAAAAATGTTAGATTTAATACATATTAAAAATTAATTAGTGAAATGCACGAAATGATTTTTAGAGAGACAAATATGCATGCAAATGCAATTCTTTTTGGGCGCAATATTATAATAATTAACTCTACTATCTCTAATTTTTTGTGATTTTTTGATATGTGATTTATGAGCTATGATTTTTTTAAGCACAAGATGGACAAAATATTCAATTTTCTGTAATAATAATAATTGTTAAAAGAATAAAATAGAAAGCACATGCCACATGGACAAAATATTCAATTTTCTGTAATAATAATAATTGTTAAAAGAATAAAATAGAAAGCACATGCCACATTGTAGAGAGTTAGTTGCATAACAAAATATTTTTTAAAATAAAGCAAATGATGCAAGAATGAGTTTCAAAACAAACGGAGAACACATGGTTCTATATGCAACATCATAAAATAAAACGAACAGAAAAGATGCACAGGGCACGGATGTCAATACCGAGACTTGAGTGGTCTTATCTATAATTTAACCCTGGAGTCACGTGCGCCTCACATGACGTTCATCTAGCAGGGGTGTGCACATGATTTGAAGAAACCGCAGGGGCGTTGAAGCAATATCGCAACAAATGCACGTGTTTTGCATGTGTCTTCTCTAGCAAAGGGCTCGTGCGTCAATTGAATTTTCTGTGGGGACTTTCTTCGCAAATGATCCTCCCCACGTGCGAGTCACGTGCTGGGAGAATGATTTCTGTCTTCTTCCCTGGAGTGTTGACGGGAGTGGAGGATGCAGAGGAGCGTTGCGCTCCAGGGGCTTCTGTTGCCTCGGTTTGCTACCGATGGTGCGGCCAAGGGGAACCAAGGCGGAGGAGACGGAGTTGCGATGGCCGGGTTGTCAGTGAAGCGGCGGAGAGGGGCGACGCTGGTGGCAGGGCCGCACGGTGAAGCATAGCTGGGTTCTGGAGTTACCGCCGCTAGAGGAGGCGCTCTGCTGTTGCGTCGTACGTAGCGATGCCTGGAGGAGAGCAGCTAGGGGGGGGGGGGTCTGGAGAGGCCGGTGGCGGCGCTTGGCACGGAGGCGTGGGAGCAGGCGGAGCAGGCGATCTTGGTTCTGGTGGTTCAGTGGCCGGCACACGACGTGCAGTGGGATTGCGCGGGCTGGTGTGCGCGTGAAGCGTGGAGGTGCCAGACGATGGAAGAGGTCAGGTTGCGATGCGATTCTGGAAGTAGCCTCATGGAGTTGCAGGCAGAGGTTCGGTGACGAGGGCACTCACGACCGCGAGTTTACAGGCGGAGCGGTGGTCGCATGGTGGTGCGCATGTGGGAGTAAAGGAATATGGTAGAAACAGAGGAAATGGAAAGGGGGCTATGGGTGGACGTTTTGCCTGGGAGTGAGGAAGACGAAGGTCTTCTTCGCATCGTCGCTTCGACCATAGCGGCGATATCGTGGGAAGCTGGAGTGATCACGCTGGAGACGGTTCTTCGTCGAGGACGGAGGGTTGTCACCACCTCCCTCCCGAACTCTCTTTCTGATATAGCTGTTAATTGAACTGAATCATTCGAATTCGATTAGGATTCGTTCGATAAAAATTTGAAAAAAGTTCGATTCGAAATCAAATGAACTGAATTTGAATATCACTTGTGGATTCGATTCCCAAACGAATCGAATTGGAATTAACCTAGATTCGCTCGATAATAATTCGATTCGATTTGGTATTTTTATACATACATATATGTATGTATATATGTGTCCATGTATATATATACATAGTACATACATATACATTCATATAATACATACATATTTACATACATACATGTAACAAGTACTCTTGGTTGATTATGATATCTCCTGAATATTCTTGTACAAGGAATTATAGCATCATTACATCAAAAGGTTGACATGTGTAAGTAAATATATGCAAATTAAAAAAGAGTATGTGAATATGTATTAAAAAAGTTACTACATTTAGTTTACATTGAAAGATTCAGCATTTGCATTATGTCACTAGGCATAACGTGTGCAAGCAACTAAAGATACTCTCAAACCAACTTACTACAGTGATAAAGTGGTTAATTTTAAACTTCTAATCATACCTATGATCCATTGATATGATTTATCATGTGAAGCATTTACCGCTATAATTTCCATACACCCACACGACACTGATATGACTTGTGAATGCATGATGTGTATATGCAACATTAGCCCCCCTCCCCCCAATGATATCCAATCTCCTTCCTTTCCTCTTATAGCTAAGTTCAAGTGGTTTGATTGCAAAGTATGTTATGAAATAGAGATGTGTGTCCCTCATGCAATTGTTATAAAAAACATTTAAGTTTACGTCTTTACTTATTATTACTTTGTATAAGTACAATAATCAATCTTAGCATGCTACTCAAAAACTTTAAGGCATTAAGTGGCTTTCTAAGCCATATCCAATTTAATATGCATATTTGTATGTATAATCGTATTGATCGTATTATTTAAAGACTAATTATTGAATATAAAAAGTGAAAAATATTATTTATAAAATCTAATGAGAAAAATCAAATGTCGAATATTATTATTCTAAATCCTCATCCACACATTTCTTTTCATGTTCCCACATTCCTTACACTGTCTTTTCCATTCCCCCGTTCATTATCTACCAAAGTTCCTAAAAATCCATGATAGATTACAGTGATCTTTCTCCTAACACGTGAAAATGATGGTTTTGTTACTTTCAATTCCTCCCTAACATTTATCGCGATTCAAAATTTATCTAGATATATCTCCTTTACTATTTTTCTTACTCAGATTTTCCTTGCATGACAATCCATGCGAATATCATTGTCAAGGCGAAACTTAAAATCACATGAGTAATATGCAAGTTCTTCTCACCATAATGTAAGTTGTTCTTTTGTGCATCAAAAATTCATATATTTCATTTTCATGGCTTAATTTTTTGATATTGAAGATTTCCACATTCAATGAAGAGGTTTTATCTTTTTACTTTATTTTTTTACAATTTCTACTATTTCAAATAATGATAATTTGTATCAACTTTCTATGTAAAGTTTGATCTTATCTTTCCTTAACATGCAATGATGATTATATTGTTCAGCTTTTTCGTCAGTGATATTCTATCTCTTTGATAGACTCATATTATTATATTGTATGCATACATTGCTTCATCAAAAGTATATTAGATTGTAAAAAATACATAATAATTGTCAAAATTAGATACTTTTATCCAATGCATTGTATTGGTTTGATATTTTCCTTGATTTTATAGTTATCAACTTATCTTAGTAATATACTTTAAAGATTAGAATTTTACAATAAAACATTGATATTGTATTATTATTCATATAATATTATTTATATAAGATCTAAAACATCAATTAACATTTTAGATTCGACATAAAATGAATCGAATTTGAATATACGAAACTCAAAATGAATTGAATCGGAATTTAAGTTAGCAAATTCGTTTGAAATTCAATTCGAGTTCGAAATCGAATTTTTTTATAATGAATTGAATCAGAATCCTAGTGGATTCGAATGTATTCGATTCAATTAGCACCCCTACTCTCTGGTAGATGGTGGATATCTTGAATCGCGGAACGATGGAGTTTTTATAGGGAGGAGGAAGTCGATAACGGTAGTGGTGGTCGTTGGGAGAAGATGAAGGATAGAGAGATATTGCAGGGTGGTCGCGAAGTTAAGGGAGGAGGCTGCAACCGGTGGTTGCGCGGGTTAGGTGCAGAACGGGTGAGGCCGGTGTTGATTGGAAAGAGGAAGAGGAGATGGCCTCACGTGTGTGGCATGTGAGGAGAGAAAAGATTTATTTTTTATATTTTTTATTTTTTTAATTTTTAATTTTAATTTAATAAAATGAAATAAAAAGAGGTTAAAAATGAGTGACATGTGGCGTCAGCTCCAGAAAAATCTGAGAATTAAAATGGAAAAAATCTAGAAAAGTTAGCAAACGACCTCATATTGAAAAGTGATCAACACGAAAATTATTTGTGTTGATGAGATTTACAACTTTCATGAAAAGACCAAGAGAAAAGGAGATCATCTATGCAAAATGATATTTTCGGGGTACTTTGTGTACATAAAATACCTTGATTTTTGGGTTTTGTATTTTTTTGTGAATTTCAATGAAGAGAAAAATCGAGAAAAACAACAATAAAATCAAAGATAAATATTTACACAATAATCTAATTTTATTTTGTATTTCTAGGAAATAAGAAAATATGGAAATAAAATAAATAAGAAAAAAGTGAGAAATTTGTACATACTAGCAAAGGACACTCATACTCGATCAATTTCTTTGATGTCATTCTTGATTTGAATTTGGATTTTTGTGGATTTTATTAAAACTTTCACCAAAGAATATAGAGGAAAAAGAAATAAGTGAAAAAGACTTTAATTATGCACATAAATCATCAAGTCAAAAAACGGGTAAAAGACAAAATACGTAAAAGAGACCTAGAACCAAACTTTCACATACCCGATTTTTATGAATTGGTCTTGTTTTGAAGATCTTTGAATATATATTATTTTAAAAGTGAGTAGAAATAAATCGGACACTGTATGAGGAAGATATGAGCATTTTAGTTTGTTTGATTTGAAATTGGAGTTTTGTCTTACGGGCCAATTATTTAAGTTGGTAATTTTTTGTATTTTTAATTTAATCTTGTTAGTAATATGTACATAGTGGAGGCAGTTTGATGTCTATTGCAGTTAGTATGAATTAGTTATAAATGCATGAAGTTGGGTGCAAATGTGAAGGTGATTATGAATGTAATTATGATGCTAGGATACAATTTATAATTTTACATGCATGAATGGTAAAAATGCAGAATAGATGATGTAATGCGACTAATTACTCGGGAACGAAACTCTGTTTTCATCTTTTAGTACAATGAATCGTGGATTCGTCAACCCCCTATGCTTAAACCTTGCTCGTCCTCGAGCAACTGAATGCAAAGGTGAAATGATTTTGGGTTCCATAAAAAAGTCATGAACAAAAGGTGAAAATGGAGCTGGACCAGACATTTGTATTAATGGTGTAGTAGAACTTCTGTGAGACTTAGGATTTTGAAATAACAACCCTCAAGTTCTACATATCATTGTAACATATTCGGCTCAAAAGTCATCTTAGATCAATCCTTCTCCAATGTATATCCCATGAACATTGAACAACTGTCTCATGTGTGTGAAAGGTTTAAGCTCTCCCCATCAAGAATACCGGACTACCATGCAATCCCCCTCCTAGTAACTCGTCCTCGAGGAGTCAGGTATTTCCTTCCAAGGTCTGTCGCGATGTGTTCACAATCGAAAGGGGGAGAAGTTAGAAGAAAGAAAATGAATTGGAGGGTGACCAGTGTAGTCACCTCTCCTTGTGAAGCCGGTCAGTTTAGCCAAGTCTCCACTAAGATCTGCAGGTTTTCTTGAAGCTTGGACCTTTTTGGGCAGATATTTATTTGGTGATTTAGCTTCTTTTTGTATGGATTTTTGGTAACTCTGCATGGACCTTTTTGTGCCCCTACAGATATACAATCTTTTTTTCGTACATATTTTGGGGTCTTGGAAAAATTATGCCCAGCTGTCCATCCTTTTTCGAAGCTTTATTTCAACCCATATTGCGGTCTTTAGATGTCCACGCTACCAGAAAAGAGACCCACATAATCTTCCAACACCCTGTCTGAGTTGAGCTAAGTGCATAGTGTGAGAGAACATGTTTATTCCATACTCAAAAGTTATGCCGAGAATTAGGAAACCGGGTTAAACACTAGAAGTCAAAGGCTGCACATTGTCATGCGGAACTTGAAGAATTAAGTCAAAAGACTTGAAGCTTCTAAAATCATGTTTCTCGGTGAATTTTCTCTGGAAATTAGGTGGATTAAGACCAAGTCAAGATCATGATAAACCCGAAAGTCGAACAGTCGTGTATTCCACACAAGGCGGGAACACAGCCGATGTGTTGACCACTCAATGTCTGGATTTAATCAACACTGAACCCACAATATATAAATCAAGCAATGACAAACAAATGTGGAGTCAAATTTATTTTAACTCTACAAATAGGTGTATAGTGTAAGTACGTGTAGAGTGTCGAACTTAGGGAGCAAGGCAGGATAGATCAAGCAATTTGTGCAAATGTGATGTGATTAAGTGTCTACAATTATGCAATTTTTTGTGGGTTTTTAATTTTATATTTTTTTATTTTTCTATTTTTAATTTTGTATTTTGATTTTTAATTTTTTGATTTTATCTTTTCTTTTTATTTTTTATATTTTTTGTATATTTTTTTCAATAATAGAATATATATGCAAGATAAGAGAAGAGGGGCTAAAGTATTTATAAAAATAGGGGAAAATGCTCAAAAATAAGGAAAAGAAATGTTTTTGGTCTTTTTATGATTTTATACTCTTTTTGTGATTTTCGAGAATTTTTCTGAATATTTTTGGAATTTTTAAAAGTGGAAATACAAGAAAACAGTGAGCTATGCTACTGGCCGAAATTAAAATGGGAATGAAAAATAGTAAACAGTGACAAAATTTTCCCAAATTAATTTTAGAATAAAGACAATAAAATGAAGAAACTACAGGAATTGAGCTTATATTTTTAAGATTTTTCTAGGATTTTTTAGATTTTTACGAAGATTTTAGGTGTTTTCTAATTTTTAAGGCTTTTGTTACGAAATTTTTAATGATTTTTGGACTGACACTAAAGTATGATAAGACACACAAAATACAATTTTTTGGAATTTTTCAAAACGTTTTTATAATTTTTATGGATTTTCTAATGCAAACAGTACTGAAAATTCATGTTTTTTATTTTTGATAAATATTAGAATGCAATAAAAATGCAATACAAAGACATGGCATGAATCAGCAAGCACACAGGAGCCTATGCTATTTTTTTGGTAATTTTTGAAG
Organism: Ottelia alismoides; assembly: GCA_037367405.1. Taxonomy (NCBI): domain Eukaryota; kingdom Viridiplantae; phylum Streptophyta; class Magnoliopsida; order Alismatales; family Hydrocharitaceae; genus Ottelia; species Ottelia alismoides. Next base: position 127,174 of record JAZKJV010009615.1, on the reverse strand, counting down.
TTGAAATAATGCGTGAAATAAATAGAGAAATCACACAAAAATGCAAGCCTGACAGGGGTATAGATGCAAATAAACAAGCATCTAGGGGCAAAAGTGCATTTTTTATGCAAAATATGTAATTGAATATAAAACTTAATGGAGCAAATACAAATTTCAATAGCCGCAAGGGTATCCCTGCAAATTATCCAACCAGGCGCGTGACTAGCACGCGCCTGGGAAGGACCTATATGCAATATTACAAAACGACATGGGCCTTAATGCAAATTACACAAAGATATTACACTAGTCCTAAAAATCTTTGGATCAACACGAAATGACAAAACAGCCAGGGGTCCCCCTGCAAAATGCCCACACCTCACGTGTACTGGTCACATGAGGTGACGTGGCGAGGGACCAAAATACAATCAAGGGAAGCTTAGGGGCCTAAATATAAATGTTACAAAATATTAAAGTAGCAGCTAAAAGTTCAAGTTCTATTTAATAAATACAAAAACGAGCGGGTCTAAGATGCAAATTACCCACTCACGGGCGCGATCCAACGTCCGTGCGCCATTCACTTGAGCCACGTGGCGCGACCAGACGCTCCGATACCCCTTCGGTGCAACGACTGAGATTAGATGGATCGTCGATGATCGGGCGGCCCTGGTGTGTTTGATCGGACGGCTCCTGCTATGCCTGGAGGTCCTTCAAGATCTGACGGCTACGAAGGCCCCTCGATGAACTGGGATGAACTCGCAGGGAGGCGAGTTTCCCCAGCGTCGATCAACCTTCTCCGCCGCCCGGTGAAGCTTCAAAATGGTCCCCGAGGTTCCTGCGAGGTTCCTCTACGAGCTGGTGACTCCAAAAATCCCCGCCAAAGGTCGGAGGGCTCGCATGAGGTCGTTGGAGCGAAGGAGCTCCAGGAACCTCCGCCGCCTGCAGAACGAGTCCCAGGTGCTTTCGAAGGCTCCAGACCTGCAAAGAACAAGTTATAGGGTCGGGGGTAAACTGCCCCGACCCCGTAGGGTGGCAAAAACGGTGGCGAACGGCGAGTATGAGATGGCCAGAGGTGCGCTTCGGCGGGTGTCTCGATGATGTGATGCGATCGATGAAAATAGGAGATGAAGGTAGCGGTGTGTTCCTACGACTATTAGGAATAAAAAGAGCAAAGAAAAATAGGGAGATAGACACCTCAAAGGACAGGGCCCGAGGTTGAAGGTACCTCAGCGGCAAGGCTCGCCGGAGGTGTGGAACTCGCCCAAGCCCGCGACGCTTCGCCTCCTTGAAGAGCTAATCCTGGAGCTGTCACCTCCATGTCTCAAACGAGAGCAAAAGGGGGAACAATCGGGACGAAAAATGGGGTTCGAAATTCGAATCGAAAACTGGGGGGTGGTTTTGAGGTGTTGGCGATTGGGCGTGAAGATTGAGGCGTAGCGGTCAAAATCTTCGATCCATGGCCCGAGGATATACAATGGCGTGAATCATGGATACTCGAGCAACAATATTGCGGAAGGAACTATCACGAAAGGAGGAAAGGTGCGACCTTGAAAACTCCGCGAAGACGGAGCAAAAAATGAGGTCTGACCGCCTACAGGAGTAGGTCAGACAGTTGACCTTGGGTCAACTGTTAGAGTCACCTGGTTGGTCCACGTGGACCAACCAGGAAAATCCATAGGAAAAACATTTGTAAATTCAATAAAAAATAGAAAATGAATTATTTAATTTTTTATTATTAAATAAAAAATGTGTGTAACTTTATAAGTTATTTTATGGTGATTTTTAATTATTTTTATGAGGTCTAAAATTACAAGTTACTATTTTAGGCCGATATAGGTATATAGATCTATGTATTTTATTAATTTATTTTTATTTTGTGATTTTAATTTCTTTATTTTTATTTATTATTTTATAAATTTAAAAAATACTTTTATACACATAAATATATTTTTATTTTATTTTTCTGAGGTGTTCTGTATATTTAATAAAATAAAAGTATGTATTCTATAGGTATATGTATAGGTCTTATACCTATGTAGAATATACAAATATTTTTATTTTGTGTTTATTTTATATTTTTATTCTGATTTTAATATACAAATATATTATAAGTAATATTTACAACATTATGAAAATATATAAATATAAAAATAATGAATAAATAATAAATTGAATATTTTAATCCGTACAAGTATACAAGTAAGGTCCAAAACTCAACTTTCAAACCGTAACTCCGAAAAATACGAAACCACCTCCATTAAATAGATTATTTTATGCTATATATAATTAAAGGTGAGTTTGGTACATTTCGAGTTTTTATTTGCAAGATATGGGTTTGGGAAGTTGGAGTTTTGGAATTTTATTCAGACCATAACTTTTTATCTGTACATTATTTCTCAGTGAAATCAATTTTATATTTTTATATTGTAATTATCTACAACTTTCATGTACAAAGTTTATTTATTTGAAGTATAAAAAGTGGAACCAAAAATAGGTCCCAAAATGAATAAAGAATGAATCAAAAACAAAGGGAATTTTATTGTATTCTGGCCCTTATCTCCCCCTACTTTATTCCTTGTCGACCTATTCATCGAGATGCCTAGGTCTCGGGGTTTCGGGTTATAAAATATTTACAATATTTTTTTCTTTTTCTTTTCTTTTATTTATTCTATAATTTTGTCTTTAATTACAGTATTTTGTACACTATTTACATGCGCATGCATGGATGCTAAGATGCGGGAATTAAGGGTATTTACACGTATTTGCTAGGGTTTTTGATGCCAAAATGATAGAATAAAGATGATGAAATGTGGCTTCATCAGATCACTCTCCACTTCTACTAGCAACTCGGTTCAGAAGCCAATAACTTTCCACTTTGCGTATGCTAGATATGAAATGCAGATGCATGTGAGGTGTAAGATGATGATGATTTTATTTATTTATTTATTTTATGAATGCAAAAAGTGATATGCAAGAGAAGTTTTTTTTACTTTTATGCAAAGATGATACGCAAGAGAGATTTATTATTTTTTTTATTTTCTTCTCTTTTTTTTTGTTTTTCTGATTTTTTTAATGTTTTGTTTTGTTTTTTTGGACTTTTACCCATCCCGTAATTATATATACAAAAATACGTGAAAGTACGAGCTATGGATAAAGTATATATGTAATATATGCAAGCAACTCAGAGCATAAGAAGCGACAAGAAGATATAGCTCGTGCTAAGCGTATATAGTAAGAATAATAAAAATGAGGATAGAAGTCGACCGCCCCCTATACTTAGGCTAAGGATAGCCTAAGTACAGGAGAAGAAGAAATGAAGCGGTTGAGGTCAAGAGGAGAAATGGCCGAATATATACCGGGCGGGCATCGGTCCCCCCTGTACTTAGGCTCTGGTTAGCCAAAGTATAGGACAGGAGTGAGTGTGAGAACCGATGAGATATGGAGAATACACATATCAAATGAGTAGTAGAATGATGAATAAATATAGATGGTATCGGGTCCCCCCCCCCCATACTTAGGCCTTGGCCTAAGTTTATGAAGAAAATGTATAAGGGAACCGATGGGGGCGAGGAAAGGTTGGCCGGTGATCAAGGCGGTTTACGACTGATCTTTTTCATGAAATGTGGTGGAAGGGAATATTGATTGGAAGAAGATGAATCAGAAGAATCCCAGCCATCGTCAGAGCTATCATTGGAATAATAATCAAAGGTGACGTTACTCCAACTGATTTTATTTTTGAGCTTTTTTCTCAGAGCTCGCTCAGTTTCGGGTCAATCTTTTCTTCCTTTGAATACAGATGAACAAGTATCAATATGGTCATAACGTATTGTTCCAGTGTGTTGAATAGGACCATGGGAGTCGATCTTAGATGAATAATAAGGAGAGACAGGGAAGGTCCAACATGGATTGATATATGACTTCTTGTTCCGATTAGGCTCTAGATTCTCCGAACTGGGCTCTCTCATACTGATCTTATCCTTTGAACTTGATGGGTAATCCTCAGGAGATGCTTTATCTGAAATATTGAAAGTGATAATTTTAGTTGGTTTAGGAGGTACTGTTTGTGAGGTGCTACCCATGAATTCCTTATCGGATGAGTCTCCATACAAGTAGTAATATTCTTGTAAGGTCAGCACACATACTGTGTATTTACTCTCTATTGGATTTCCGTGTGTGGACTCAAGGAGATCCGCTATAGCCTTGTTTGATTGTGGTGAATTGGATGAGTCTCGTTTGATATTATTCACCTTCGTGTGCTCGTTAGTCGTTTCATACGATGCCTCTCCTTCGTTTGTGTATGTGATATGTAGAGAAGTCTAAACATATGAGGAATCTTCTATATCATGACTGACGTTTTCCTGTTCGGTTGTCTCAGGGTTTGGTGTTTCCTCAAGAATTTAATCGATTTGGTTTGTGTTCGGGAAAATGATATCTTGAGTCTCGCAAATAATAGTTGCTCTAGCGGAAGCTAGAAACGACTTTCCCACAATGATGGGAGACTCGGATAAATCTCCTCAATGTTCAATGTATAGGACAATGAAGTCCACTCTATGTGCAACACCTTGGAAATTAATGGCGATGGAAATGATTCCTCTCGGTCTTTTTGTGGATCGATCAGGAAACTGAACGATCACTCGGGTCTTTTTGAGCAGTCCGAGTTTGAGTCTGTCAAACACGGACTTTGGGAGGATATTCAGTGTAGAATCGTCGTCAATCCGAACATTATTAAACTCGATATTCTCAATTTCACGGGTCTCCTTGTTCAACCAGTTAACTTTCCGGACCTTGTTTGTTTGGGTCAGCACTATTGAACTGGCCATAGTGATTAAATAGTATTCTGTTCAAGATCTTTTCTTTCCCGCCTTAGGTGATAGTCGACTCTTCACAAATCTCTGAAGATCGAGAACATACTCTATGGCCTTATTTAATGGAATCACTAAGATCGGACTTTTGTAAAATGCTTCCATATTGATGTTGTCAATTTTTTTTGAATTTTACGAATTATTATTTTTTTAGAATTTTCACTAAAGTCAGTAGGGGGTCTATGGTCTGTGGTGTTTGTGTGTAGGTGTCAAGCACATGATGGTTTTCGGTTTCACTTTGTGATCGTCTTGATTCCTCTTGGTTGATGATCACATCTTTGACTATTTGGATGACATTATCAAATTGATAAGTTAAAACCTCGGTTCTCTTGTTGATATGAGCTATGTCATTCATTATTGTCTCGTGACTTGGATTTGAGTGACCATGCTCGGTATTCCGCAACATTAGCATTTTCTCTTGAACCGATATATAGTTAGTCTCTATAATTGAGGTTTGGTCATGAGGTCTATTTCCTTGACTTTGGATATCATCTACGTGGTCAAAGGAAAAGTGATCATACTCGGGTTGTGGATCGTCCCGAGTAAAGGATGGTTCAAACAAGAAATTTTCATACGTAACCAGGAATCGTGTTCCTCTATCAAGGTCAGTTACGCCAATATTCATCCTCAAGTCTGCTCGCTCCATTGTGTCTTCAAAGAACATGTCTGGTTCTGTGAGCGGTTCATATCTTAAATTTTCCACCAAGGGAGGGTGGGTGCGTGAAGAAAATGGTGGATGGGGTAAACTACCTCAAAGAGAGGGTTCCTTTGGAAAGAAAGTGGATACGAAGATTGGAAATTTGTCATGTGAGCACAACCCATGGAGTCTGGGTATGAATGCCAATATTCCATCATCTTCAAATGGAATGGAGGAAATAAATTCGTGAAACCACGATCTGTGTGTGCAAGTGCATTGTCACATAATTCAATACACAATTGCAAACCCCGATTTCACCAACTCAACATAGTGAAGGACCCGAAGCTGGTTTTGATTAATCTGTTTTTTTAAATGTGATTTTCAAGAAAAGTTAGCAAGGATTATGCGATGGCCTATAGGGAAGTCGGCTCAATGCCAGATGCCTCTCCCATGTTTAACCTGTCACCTAAGATACCAACATCCTTCCTCTCTTAGCTTCTATCACAAGCTTACTCGGTTAATACCGATAAAGTTCAGGGACATGCCCCTATCTACCTACCGAAGTAGATGGAGGTTGACAAGGCTTGTCACTTCGCCCTGGAGGGTTACTAAGCAACTTGTCGCGTTGCACCGCTGGTTCGCCCCTATATACTTGCCAAGCAAGCGGAGGCTACTTGGTGCTGGTCAATTAAACTTCGAATACTTCAGTCGGTGATATTTGCGAAGAGCGGGGTAGGCTCTATCTTAGTGTCTACACACACTCTCTGTACCCTCACTCAGCTTGAAATCAAAGTTGAGGTTATTCTCCGAAAAACAATTTTAGTTTTAATGCAGTTTTTTTGTTCAAGTTGTATTTGCAATCCCTATTTTAAGCTTTATTTTCACTAAATTTAATCCACCGTACAAAGCATGCCTAATGGACAGTACCAATTCCCTTTAATCTTATGTGATAAAACTAGGGGAGAGTCAAGAAAAGCGAATGCATGATGAAATCAATAATGCATGCTCAGTTCAGAAGACTTACAGTGATTCTCGCACTCTTCATGCGGGATGCAATACATAATTAAATTTTTTTTACACTATATGGAATACAAGTGCAGAAACTACACCTAACAGATAGTTCTACTTAGCGGAAAGAAGTGAGTTGAATTTGACTGAGTGAAAACGATTTAAGGTGCGTATAATTATAATGAAATGTGGTCCTAAATTACTAAGGGCACAAGCAAGTTTTGGATTTATACTACTGAGTACCTATCCTAATTTGTCCACTCAAGTCAGACCCCACATTCATTGAAGGGTGAAACAGGCCGACACACCACAGAAAAATGTTCAGTCTTTTCTACACACGCGAGAACCTGATCGGGAACTGCTAGAAATTAGCAGTTAATTAAAACGTTCTCTCTCCACAAATTAAAAATTTTGTGTCTATCTGGTCACTCCGAGATGCGAATGTCTCCAAGAAAAGCCACTCCAAGTTCATCGCATACCTTGCACGAAAAATAGAAGGAATATTAAAGAGAGGTTCACAGAAGAAATATACAAATATTAAAGAGAGAAAAGTACTGAAAATAAATGGAGAAGTAATTACAAGAAAGTCGACGATCATACTACCCGGGGATGGAAAATCTGGAAACTTGATTTCCTTAAAAACAACCTAAGTCGTGCCTCCCCGACAACGACGCCATTAGACAAATCGAGAATTTCACCCTTTTAATAATGCCGAATTAACGATTTCATTGTAGGCAGATAAATTCAGGTTTGATCAGAAATCGCAAATTTAATTAATGTCCATTGAAGCGAGCAGTCAATTTCTTTTTTTACTTGGGTAAGTCCAAGGTCGAACTCAGGGATGCAACTGTCTCCTTAGGTTATCTTAAAGTCAATCTCGAATGTTAGGTTTTTGGGGAGGATTTTTTTGGTATTTTTAAATGCAATGAGTGTGGGAATGCAATTTTGACAAAATTTTAGGGACTATAATATAAATTTAGATCAAATGAATTCAAAAAATCCATAAAAAACTTGGTCAGAGTGTGAAATATAGTGAAATTGAGGTATTATGATTTTTTGTAATTTTTTGGATTCAAGATGAATTTTCTATGAATAAAATAATGCAAATAATGAGATTTTCACTAATTATTTATAATAAATATCATATCTATTTATTTTTAGGAAACTAAAATATATAAGATATATCACAAGATAATCTATCTCAAAAAAATCCTAAACCCTAAAAATATTAGATTTAATACCTATTAAAAATTAATTAGTGAAATGCACAAAATAATTTTTAGAGAGAAAAATATAAAGCAAATGCAATTCTTTTTGGGCACAATGTTAGTAACAATTAATTATACTATATCTGAATTTTTGGTGATTTTTTGAGCTGTTGTAAATGAGAGATGAATTTTTAAGCACAAGATGGGCAAAATATTCAATTTTCCGTAAGAATAATAATTATTAATTAACCACAAAGCATAAAAATAGAAAGCACGTGCCACACCATAGAGAGCTAGTTGTAGAACAAAATGCTTATTTTTAATAAAAAATGATGCAAGAATGAGTTTCAAAACAAACGGAGAACACAGGGTTTGATATGCAACATCAGAAAATAAAATGAAGAGAAAAGTGTATGCACAGGGGCACAGATGTCATTACTGAGACTTGAGCAGGCTTATCTGCAATTTAACCCTGGAGTCACGCACGCATCACATGACATTCATCTGGCAGGGTGATGAATCCACGAGTCATCATCTCAATATCTTGATCTTAGCAAAATCCCTGAGTAAAGTCCCAAATAAATGTCCATAAAATAAATAAATTAATAAAATGGCTATTGTAAATGAAACACACAAATTATTGTATCTTAGTTTATACAAAATAAATTAACAATAAAAAGCCGCAAAAAATAAAGGAGTTTTTCACCTGTAAATAGCCTAAAACTTCATGTATTTTTAATAATTTTATTTCAATTCCTTTTTGTCTAATTCTCTCTCTAATTTGTTCATAAAAATGTGCATAAAAATAAAAAAATACAAAATAAATTTCACCTCAAATAAATGCTCTTAGATCCCAAAGAGAACAAGCCGTAAAGTCCAACTTCCCGGCCAAATTCCCGCTCCGTATGAACTCCAAATTCACCAAACTGACTTTTAAAGTTCAAGTTAGAAAATTAACTTTCCAACAGAAGTGGTTTCATTAAAATCGGAGCTCATTTGCAAAAGTTGGATTTTGAGACCTAGATGTACATTGTATATTATGTATATATTCATTCTTTCTTCATATTTATTTTATCTTTTTTTAATTACTAAAAAATCCAAAAAATTCATTGTTGTGTTGTATTTTACTTCTAGTACTTTATTGTATTTTTCTGTTGTAAATATCTATTATTAAAAAGATAAAAAATATATAAATTAGAAAAGCAAACAAAAAATGTACATGTTGTATGTCTTCCTTTGTAAATTCTCCACTATTTTTTCTTCATATTTTTTATTGTATTTTAGTAGCCTACTTTATATTATTATTTATTTATTATTTAATTTCCATTCTCTACAATAACCACCATTCAACTCCATCATTCCACCATATTTTCTAACTTCTAATTCAACCCCGTTATTTTATTACCTTCCCATCCACCACTTTAATAACTTCTCATGTTCTCTCTTTACATACATCTCATCCTCCTCATTTTGCATTGGATCCATCTTTATGTGAGAAGAGCCTAGTTCCCGGAGTTGAATCGGTGACAGTGACGCAACCGCGATCGAGCGACGACGGCCCTCTCTCCGGTGAGATCCGTTGGCTTCTTGGCCAACATCGCAGTCGCATCCGTGCGTTGCTCGATCTCATCGCTCGCCGGCGATTAGAGCGAATATCGTGCTCTCGTGAACACATCATAGGCAACCGTCTCCATCGTAGGTATTTTTCTACGCATTTTGTCATCATTGTTATTTTTGCAATTTTTTTACACCACCACCATTACATCTTTCTACCATCGCCATCATTTTCATTATTCCCATACCCTCGTTTATCATTCTCCCCCTTTTGTGTACATATTATTTCATGTTTAAATTTTTTTAAAAAATAACAAAATCAAAATAAAAAGTAAAAAAAGGACAGGGGTAGCAGTAGCAACACCATCGCCCCCCCCCTGCAGCCTCGTCGTTGGCGCTCAGCTTCCCCACCGCGGCCGTCCTCCACCTGCCGCAAGTACCGCCTCCAGGCTGCACCACCCCGTACCTCCTCCAACGGCGTCGTCCCCTCCCCGGTCGTGCTCCTGCATGCGCAGGTCCTCCAGCCCATCGCTCTCGCGACTGTCCCCAGTCGTTCGGCCCCCCTCCACCCTGCTGGCCCACCGCCTTAGCGCACCGCCTCCAGAGCCCCTCCAGCGGTGGCCGCGCACCGCTGCGGCCCAGCGCGGCCACGCCACCAAGATCGCTCCTACCCCTAACCCCTATCGTGCCCGAGCTTGAAGAAGAAGGGTATTATTTTTTATTTTTTTGTAAAAATTGTATTTTTATTTTATTAGTTTTTTGTTATTATAAATCAGTCCCTGTTCATGTTTTGTTGTAAGTATTGTTCTCTGATTTTGCATCGACAACCCTAAGTTCATGCGTTAATTTGGACCTCTATTTTGCATCAGTTTATTCAATGAAAATGTCTTGATGTTGAGCAACTAGTTATCTACTATGTGGATATTTATTTATATTTTTATAGTTTCTGGGTAATTAATTAAAAATGTTTAACTGAAATATTGTATATTTTACCCATTTGAGCACTTAAATTCATATTTATCTCATAGTTGCTCGAAAAATTCCACAAAAATCAGAAACGATGCCTTGAATTGTGTTTGAATTAATATCCAAATTTTATCCAAAATGATGTGTCTTATGCCCGAAATAAATTGTGTAGTGATTTTAGTAAATGATTTTCAATTCAATCTACACATCTTATTTTTGTGAAATTTCAACTCCCCTTCGTTTCTTGTATAAATACCATCTTGAGATAATTTGCACTCTGGATAAATTGCTATTGTGGATTTATTAGAAATTAATTACTCACTGTCACTCTGTTTTCACTAAAAAATCCATAAAAATCATATTTTGTCAGAAAAATCTAAATAAACTACTGCAGCTTCCTCACGTCATGTTTAACTTCCAGTGAATTTCGTAATTTTTGCATTCTTTATGTGTGAAAAATTACATAAAACCCCATAAAAAGTGTGTATTTTTTATTATTGCATTTTAATTCTTAAAAATCCAAAAAAATATGTTTTGTGTTCTTCACTGGATTAGGATGCTGGGAAAAATACAAGTTGGCTAAATTGGACCTATTTTCTATTAAAATTAATTTGGCTAAGTTGTGTGATTTCTTAGGACTTAGTTCACTTGCGTTGTGCATTTTGGCATTTATTTGCATAAAAAAATAAAAAAAACTGCATTGGAAATCTATATCTTAATTTTCGAATTAACCTAAAGTTGTTCCTTTGCCTTCCTATGTTCGACCCCGGACTTGCCCAGGATATAAATTAAAGCTGAAACACTCTTCACGGAGATCCTTCTCTCGGTTCTGTCTGATTCACTAAGTACACATACTACAACGTGTGCAAATTACATATCGTGTTTAACGACTCGTCACGGGGGTGTGCATGTGATTTGAAGAACATGGGCGTTGAAGCAATATCGCATCGAATGCGTGTGGTTTGCACGTGTCTTATCTAGCAAAGGGCTCGGGCGTCAATTGAAGATTCTGCGGGGGCTTCCTTCGTAAATGATCCTCCCCACGTGCGAGTCACATGCTGGGGGAATGATTTCTTTCTTCTTCGTTAGAGTGTCGACTGGAGTGGAGGATGTAGAGGAGCGTCGCGCTTCAAGGGCTTATGCTGCCTCGCCTTGCCACCGATGGTGCGGCCAGGGGGAACCAGCCTTCGCTGGAGGAGGCGCTCTGCTACTTCGTCGCATGCAGCGGTGTCTGGAGGAGAGCGATTGAGGGGGGGGGGTTCTGGAGAGGTTGGCGGCGACGCTTGGCATGGAGGCGTGGGAGCGGGCGGAGCAGGCGATCTTGGTTCTGGAGATTTGGTGGCTGACACAAGGCGCACAGGGGGATCACACGGGCTGGTGTGTGCATGAAGCGTGGAGCTGTCAGACGATGGAAGAGGTCAGTCTTTGATGCAATTCTGGAAGCAGCGAAGTAGCCTCCTGGAGTTGCAGGCGGAAGCAACGAAGATACAGTCATTTAAATTCTTTATGGATGGGTTAAACTCGAGAAGCATATGCGGATAAGGAACATTTTAAATGAAGAGGTACAAGGTCCTAAGATTCTATTCTTCCCCCTGAGGCAACTTTACTCATCTTTTCATAGGGATAATAAAGGTCTTCAATCTTATTTCTCTAGAAAACCATACCCACATGCATCTTCTCGTGCACTGGCAGAGGAAATGGTGTTGGACTAATAATAATGGGAAGGTCTTGCACTTATGTCTCCAGTGGGACAAAGTTATAAAGGTAAAGCATAATTTAAGAAGAAATGGCTCAAAATTGGGAATCTTGCTCCAATGAACTCAAATGAACTCTCTTTTGTTCGAACGAAACTATACGAAGCCAACAACAAGGAGATGATGGCCTACAACAACGAGATTAAACGAAGCCTAAATGAGGCTATACGAATAGATCTTAGCTTTCCGGATCTAAGTCATCGAATAAGCAGATGTAGATCTTAACTGAGGCAAAGAATCTATGCTCCCGACCCTACTTAATGTGGGAAGAGGTTTTTTTGTTTAGGAAGACTGTGTCGGTGATATATCAGCTTCGATAGGGTAACCATCGCGATATTTTCCACTATAAAAATTATTTTCTTATCCATTGAAAAAAATTGATTTGCATCATTTGGCGTCAGAGCATGGCATATAGATCATCTTCATGATCTAACGATTCGTACAGATGTTCGCGCCAACATCCAATAAAAGACCATCATTTGTCGGAACGTAAATGGTGAACCGACGAAGCCCACAACAAGGAGATGGCCATATTGCTCGAGTTCCAAACAAAGCTACGAGATTTGGTTGCTGATTTTGAGATCTAAAGCACCGTTGAATCAAATTCTTCCACCGTCGAAATCCTAATTTTCGACGAAGAAAAAGAAGAAAAACTCGCCATCGACGACGATCTGCTTGATGTCCATAGAGTTTTAGACCTTAGCCGCCGGAGGAATCAACTCCATCGCTACCCTCGATCATCTCGCATGCCCAGTCCGTCGCCCTCACCCCTCCAACAACTAGGTCAGTCACCTTGCTTGCCCTCCTCACCATTCCCCAACGATGATTTGCTTACTGGTCATATATTCAACTCGATGTACATGCCAACGAGGGCACCACTGGAGGTGTTGTGAAACGTTAGGGTTTCTCATACGAACTGGGAGGATATGTGGTACCATAGGCTTCTTTATGAAGGTGCTTCTGCTAATCAAGTTTCTCAACTAATCGTGTTACCATGTTCCCGTATGAATATAGTAAGGCTAATGTTGGTGAGGAGCAAGGTGAGGTGGTTCTTTGATTATGAGATTGACATAATCCATTGAGGTGGTTATATTAATTGATTGGGAATAATGACCGATGTTGGATACTGATCAATTGGTTGCCAACTAGCAAATTTTAGAGAAGAGGTAGCCGAATGTGGGGAAGGTATTTTCTCCCTTCTTCAACACAAAGGGAGGCAGCATCCAATGAGGAGGATCACCCCCCGACCGATGCTCACGAGCCTTTGCATCGCCTAAAACAATGATGTTATCGGAGACATGTTTCCATTATTTTGTAAAAAAAACAAGATTGCATACTTTGCATACATGGTGTATTAAATGTATGCACGACACACATTACCTTGGATCGTATCACCCAAAGAATGCCATATACTAACTTTCTGAATTGTATGCATCCAAACAAGGTGATTTTTCCTTCTTTAGCTTTTGGTTTTCCATTTTTCTATTAGCTTATAGATACACAACACACCTATATGATGCTAGGAAGCCATTGGGGTTTTTGACTGTGTCGGGAGTGGTGTGAAGACTGTAAACTCCACGGCTCCGATAATAACACTGCTACACAAATAATGTAGTTACAAAGATTGGCGATGGTTGTCCAGTGATACTTGTAACTTCAACAATCATCATTGATTGTCTTTGAGGTTTCTCGTAGTGACTCATATGGGGTTCGGTGATCGAGGTTGTGTTTAGGTAATAGCTCATGTTGGAAGTAGCGTTGGTGAAAGTATCCTACTCTAATGATGACCAGGATGTAACAATGATGATTTTTTTGGAAAGCCAAAGAATAACCATTATATATTAATGACCACGTAAAAATTATATTGCAGATCTTTAGGGAAGTAAAACTCAAGTATTCAAGCATGAGTATCCCACAAATCCCAATAGCAGAATGCAGACCAGGGCACCTCTTTGATAGAACTTTGTTCTTGCCTGAGTTCTGCATCATTCCTTGCAACCACATGGCCGGGTCAAGTCAAAAGGTATTGTATGCTTTGACTCCCCAGAAGAAGTTGAAGGATAGATGTCCTACTACATAACATTGAGGTATCTTTAATTTTCCTCGGAGAATGGACAAAGGATGGGTCCATGCTCCATACCCCTCATGTTCTATGCTGCACTACACGAGGGCAACTAGTTTTGGTATCTGGGATCTGTATCTTGCTTCTACACTTAGGTGATTACCTCTCTATCCGCAACAGGAAGACCAAAATCGTGACTCTAAGGGGGCTTTAACCTTTTAACTTCCCACATGCATCGACAATCCTAGAAAGGGTAAAACCTTACCTGGACCATGTGGTTGAGGAAGGGTTGGTCTTTTCTTGTGCCATCACAATCAAGAAAATTACCTTATCACCATTTGAAAAACCTCTCATGGTAGCTTGTGGTTTCATGTCCTTGATGAGGAAAGGCGAAGTAAGAACTTCCTTATGTATATATCTTCCACCATGGGATATAAGGTTGGAATCGAAAGCATATAACTATGTCAAGCCTGAGCAAACAATTATTATTTATTATTGTAAAATCGATTGCTTGTTCTGACAACCTCGCAAAGACCCTACACAACTCTAGCATCGTTGGTTAAGGGTTTCTCGCAATAGAGAAACAAATCCCATAAAACAAGAGATGGTAGGCTTTCAAGGGGAATTTTTTTGATACCATTACTTAAAATCTTTATGTGTGGGTTAAACTCAAGAGGCATATGCAGATAAGGGACATTTTAAATGAAGATGTAGAAGGTCCTAAGATTCTCGATGAAGGACTATCGTTTGTCGGAATGTAAATGATGAATCAACGATGCCTACAACAAGGAGATGATGGCCATATTGCTCGAATTCGAAACAAATCTATGAGATTTGGTTGCAGATTTCGAGACCCAAAGCATCGTTAAATCAAAGTCCTCCACCGTTGAAGCCATTGTTCTGATTTTCGACGAAGAAAAGCGAGAAAAACTCACCATCAACGACAATCTGCTTGCTGTCCATACAGTTCAGACCTTCAGTTGCCGGAGGAATCAACTCCAACGCTACCCACAACCCTCTCGCGGGCATAGTTCGCCGCCCTCACCCGTCTAACAACTAGGTCAGTCAGCTCGCATGCCCTCCTCGCCATTCCCCAACGATATTTACTTGATGGGCATATATGCAACTCGATGTACATGCCGACGAGGGCGTCAACAGAGGTGTTGTGCAACGTTAAGGTTTCTCATATGAAATGGGAGGAAAGGTGGTACCAGAGGCTTCTGTATGTAGGTGCATATGCTAATCAAGTTTCTCACCTGATCGTGTTACTGGGTTTCTGTATAACTATCGCGATGCTAATGTTGGTGAGGAGCAAGGTGATGTGGTTCTTTGATTATGGGATTGAAATGATCCATTGAGGTGGTTATAATAATGGGAAGGTCATGTGCTTATGTCTCCAGTGGAACATAGTTATAAAGGTAAAGTTGAATTTAAGAAGAAATGGCTCGAAATTGGAAATCTTGCTCCAACGAACTGAAATGAATTATCTTAGAGATCTTAGTTTTATGGATCTAAGTCTGAGAATAACCCAACATTGATCTTAATGGAGGCAAAGAATATTTGTCGCCGACCCTACTTAATATGGGAAAAGGCTTTTTTGTTTAAGGAAGGCTGTGTCAGCAATATATCAGTTTCGATAGGGTAGCCATCTCGATATTTTCCACTATCAAAAATATTTTTTTATCTGTTGAAAAAATTGATTTGAATCATTTGTTATCAGAGCATGGCACCTAGATCGTCTTCATGATCTAACGATCCGTACAGATGTTCGTACCGGCATGCAACGAAAGACCATCATTAGTCAGAACGTAAATGGTGAACCGACAAAGCCTACAACAAGGATATGATAGCCATATTGCTCGAGCTCCAAAAAAAGCCATGAGATTTGGTTGTTGATTTCGAGACCCAAAGCACATCTGAATCAAAGTCTTCCATCGTCGAAGTCGTTGTCCTGATTTTCGACGAAGAAAAACGAGAAAAACTCGCCATCGACGATGATTTGCTTTTTATCCATAGAGTTTTAGACATTAGCCGCCTGAGGAATCAACTCCAGCGCTACCTGCGACCATCTCGAAGGCTCAATCCACCACCCTTGTCCCTCCAACAACCAGGTCATACACCTCGCATGCCCTCCTCGCCATTTTCCAACGACGATATGCTTGCTGGCCATATATGCAACTCAATGTACATGCCAACGAGGGCATCATCAGAGGTGTTGTGCAACGTTAGGGTTTCTCATACGAACTGGGAGGACAGGTGGTACCAGAGGCTTATGTATGAAGGTGCTTCTGCTAATCAAGTTTCTCACCTAGTCGTGTTATCGGGTTTCCGTATGAATATCGTGATGCTAATGTTGGTGAGGAGCAAGGTGAGGTGGTTCTTTGATTATGGGATTTGACATGATCCATTGAGATGGTTATATGAATTGATTGGGAATAATTATCGATGTTGGATACTAATCAAGTGGTTGCTAACTAGCAAATCTTAGAGAAGAGGTAGCCGAATATGGGGAAGGTATTTTCCCCCTTCTCCAGTACAAAATGAGGTGGCGTCCAATGAGGAGGATCCCCTCCAATCGATGCTCACGAACCTTTGCGTTGCCTAAAACAATGATGTTATTGGAGGCATGTTTCCATTATTTTGGAAAAAAACAACGAGATTGCATACTTTGCATACATGGTGGATTAAATGTCGCACGAGACAATCCCTTGGATTGTATCACCAAAAGAATGCCATATACTGGCTTTCTGAATTGTGTGCATCCGAGCAAGGTGATTTTTCCTTCCTTAGCTTTTTGGTTTTCCATTTTTCTATTAGCTTATAGATACATAACACACCTATATGATGCTAGGAAGCCATTGGGTTTTTTGGTTGTGTCGGGAGTGGTGGGAACATTGTAAACTCCATGGCTCCAATAATAACACTGCTAGACAAATAATGTAGCTACAAAGATTGGCGGTGGTTGTCCAGTGATAATTGTAACTTCAACAACCATCTTTGATTGTCTTTGAGGTTTCCCGTAGTGACTCATATGGGGTTCGGTGATCGAGGTTGTGTTTGAGTCATAGCTCATGTTGGAAGTTGCGTTGGTGAAAGTATCATGCTCTAGTGATGGCCAGGATGTAACAATGATGATTTTTTTGGAAAGCCAAAGAATGGCCATTATATATTAATGACCACGTAAAAATTATATTGCAGATCTTTAGATAAGTAGAACTCAAGTATTCAAGCATGAGTATCCCATAAATTCCAATAGCAGAATGCAGACCAGCGTACCTCTTTGATAGAACTTTGTCCTTGCCTGAGTTCTGCATCATTCCTTGCAGCCACATGGTCGGGTCAAGGCAAAAGGTATTGTATGCTTTGACTCCCCATAAGAAGTTGAAGGATAGATGTCCTACTACATAACATTGAGGTATCTTTAATTTTCCTCGGAGAATGGACAAAGGAGGGGTCCATGCTCCATACCCTTCATATTCTACGCTGCACTACACGAGGGCAACTAGTTTTGGTATCAGGGATATGTATCTTGCTTCTACACTTAGGTGATTACCTCTCTATCCACAATAGGAAGACCAAAATCGTGACTCTAAAGGGGCTTTAACCTTTTTACTTCCCACATGCATCGACAATCCTAGAAAAGGTAAAACCTTACATGGACCATGTGGTTGAGGAAAGGTTGGTCTTTTCATGTGCCATAACAATCAAGAAAATTACTTTATCACCATTTGAAAAACCCCATGGTAGCTTGTGGTTTAATGTCCTTGACGAGGAAAGGCGAAGTAAGAACTCCCTTATGTATATATCTTCCACCATGGGATATAAGGTTGGAACCGAAAGCATATAACTATGTCAAGCCCGACCAAACAATTAGTATTTATTACTGTAAAATCGATTGCTAGTTCTGACAACCTCTCAAAGACCCTACACAACTCTAGCATCGTTGGTTATGGGTTTCTCGCAATAGAGAAACAAATCCCACAAAACAAGAGATGGTATGCTTTCAAGGGGAACTTTTAAAGATACCATTACTTAAAATCTTTATGTGTGGTTTAATCTCAAGAGGCATATGCAGATAAGGGACATTTTAAATGAATAGGTACAAGGTCTCTAAGATTCTCGACGAAGGACTATTGTTTGTCGGAAAGTAAATGATGAATCAACGATGCCTACAACAAGGAGATGATGGTCATATTGCTCAATTCGAAACAAATCTATGAGATTTGGTTGCAGATTTAGAGACCCAAAGCATCATTAAATCAAAGTCCTCCACCGTCGAAGCCGTTGTTCTGATTTTCGACGAAGAAAAGTGAGAAAAACTCACCATCAACGACGATCTGCTTGTTGTCCATACAGTTCATACCTTCAGTTGCCAGAGTAATTAACTCCAACGCTACCCACAACCCTCTCGCGGGCATAATTCGCCACCCTCACCCCTCTAATAACTAGGTCAGTCACCTCGCATTCCCTCCTCGCCATTCCCCAACGATGATCTACTTGATGGCCATATATGCAACTCAATGTACATGCCGACGAGGGCGTCAACATAGGTGTTGTGCAACGTTAAGGTTTCTCATATGAACTGGGAGGAAAAGTGGTACCAGAGGCTTCTGTATGTAGGTGCTTCTGCTAATCAAGTTTCTCACCTAATCGTGTTACCGGGTTTTCGTATAAATATCACGATGTAATGTTGGTGAGGAGCAAGGTGAGGTGGTTATTTGATTATGGGATTGAAATGATCCATTTAGGTGGTTATAATAACGGGAAGGTCATGTGCTTATGTATCCAGTGGGACATAGTTATAAAGGTAAAGCTGAATTTAAGAAGAACTGGCTCGAAATTGGGAATCTTGCTCCAACGAACTGAAATGAATCATCTTATGTTGGAATGAGACCATACGAAGCCTACAACAAGGATATGATGGCCTACAACAACGATTTTATACGAATCCTAAGAGTGGGTGAGGAAGGACCAAGAAGTGTTGGAACGAGACTATACGAAGAGATCTTAATTTTCTGGATCTAAGTCTGAGAATAACCCAATATTGATCTTAATGGAGGCAAAGAATATTTGTCGCCGACCCAACTTAACATGGGAAAAGGTTTTTTTTTGTTTAAGGAAGGCTGTGTCAGCGATATATCAGTTTCGATAGGGTAGCCATATCGATATTTTCCACTATCAAAAATATTTTTTATCTGTTGAAAAAATTGATTTGCATCATTCGGTATTAGAGCATGGCAACTAGATCGTCTTCATGATCTAACGATCCGTACAGATGTTCGTGCCGGCATGCAACGAAAGACCATCGTTTGTCGGAACATAAATGGTGAACCGACAAAGCCTACAACAAGGATATGATAGCCATATTGCTCGAGCTCCAAACAAAACTACGAGATTTGGTTGTTGATTTCGAGACCCAAAGCACATCTGAATCAAAGTCTTCCACCGTCGAAGTCGTTGTCTTGAATTTCGACGAAGAAAACTCACCATCGACGATGAGCTTCTTGCTATCCATAGAGTTTTAGACCTTAGCCGCCCGAGGAATCAACTCCAGCGCTACCTGCGACCATCTCGAAGGCCCAATCCGCCACCCTTGCCCCTCCAACAACCATGTCATACACCTCGCATGCCCTCCTCGTCATTCTCCAACGACGATATGCTTGCCGGCCATATATGCAGCTCGATGTACATGCCAACGAGGGCATCATCGGAGGTGTTGTGCAACATTAGGATTTCTTATACGAACTGGGAGGATAGATGGTACCAGAGGCTTTTGTATGAAGGTGCTTCTGCTAATCAAGTTTCTCACCTAGTCGTGTTATCGGGTTTCCGTATGAATATCGTGATGCTAATGCTGGTGAGGAGCAAGGTGAGGTGGTTCTTTGATTGTGGGATTCGACATGATCCATTGAGATGGTTATATGAATTGTTTGGGAATAATTATCGATGTTGGATACTAATCAAGTGGTTGCTAACTAGCAAATCTTAGAGAAGAGGTAGTCGAATATGGGGAAGGTATTTTCCCCCTTCTTCAGTACAAAATGAGGTGGCATCCAATGAGGAGGATCCCCTCCAACCGATGCTCACGAACCTTTGCGTTGCCTAAAACAATGATGTTATTGGAGGCATGTTTCCATTATTTTGGAAAAAACAACGAGATTGCATACTTTTGCATACATGGTGGATTAAATGTCGCACGACACACATTCCCTTGGATTGTATCACCAAAAGAATGCCATATACTGATTTTCTGAATTGTGTGCATCCGAGCAAGGTGATATTTCCTTCTTTAGCTTTTGGTTTTCCGTTTTTCTATCAGCTTATAGATACACAACACACCTATATGATGCTAGGAAGCCATTGGGGTTTTTGTTGTGTCGGGAGTGGTGGGAACACTGTAAACTCCACGGCTCCGATGATAACACTGCCAACCAAATAATGTAGTTAGGAAGATTGGTGAAAGTATCCAACTCTAATGATGGCCTTGATGTAACAATGATGATTTTTTGGAAAGCCAAAGAGTGACCCTTATAGATTAATGACCACCTAAAAATTATATTGTGAATCTTCATAGAAGTAAAACTCAAGTATTTAAGCATGAATATCCCATGGATCCCAATAGCAAGATGCATATCAGAGCACCTCTTTGACAGAACTTTGTCCTTGCCTGAATTCCGCATCATTCCTTTGCAGCTACTTGGCGGGGTCAAGGCAAACGGTATTGTATGATTTGAGTCCCCAGAAGAAGTTCAAGGATAATTTTCCAACTACATAACATTAAGCTATCTTTAATCCTCCTTGGAGAATGGACAAAAGGGGTACATGCTCCATACCCTCATGTTCTACGCTGCACTGCATGAGGGGCAACTGGTTTTAGCATCAAGGATCTGTATCTTGCTTCTACACTTAGTGATTACCTCTCCATCCACGATAAGCATACCAAAATCTTGACTCTAGGGGGGCTTTAACCTTTTAACTTCCCACATGCATCTACAATCCTATTAAAATGTAAAACCGTACGTGGACCATGTGGTTGAGGAAGGGCTGGTCTTTTTATGTGCCATCACAATCAAGAAAATTAACTTATCACCATTTTAAAACCCTCTTATGGTAGCTTGTGGTTTCATGCCCTTGATGAGGAAAGGCGAAGTAAGAACTACCTCATGTACATATCTTCCAACACGGGATATAAGGTTGGAATCGAAAGCATATAACTATGTCAAGCCCGACCAAACAATTAGTATTTATTACCATAAAATCGATTGCTAGTTCTGACATCCTCGCAAAGACCCTGCACAACCCTAGCATCATTGGTTAAGGGTTTCTCGCAATAGAGAAACAAATCCCATAAAACAAGATATGGTAGGCTTACACGAGGAATTTTTAAAGATACTGTCACTTAAAATCT
The DNA here is from genome assembly GCA_037367405.1 of Ottelia alismoides. Taxonomy (NCBI): domain Eukaryota; kingdom Viridiplantae; phylum Streptophyta; class Magnoliopsida; order Alismatales; family Hydrocharitaceae; genus Ottelia; species Ottelia alismoides. Next base: position 105,739 of record JAZKJV010009615.1, on the reverse strand, counting down.
TTATTTGTGGGTTAAACTCAAGAGGCATATGCAGATAAGGGACATTTTAAATGAAGAGGTACAAGGTCCTAAGATTCTCGACGAAGGACTATCGTTTTGTCGGAATATAAATGATGAATTAACGATGTCTACAACAAGGAAATGATGGCCATATTGCTCGAATTCGAAACAAATATATGAGTTTTGGTTGCAGATTTCAAGACCCAAAGCATCGTTAAATCAAAGTCCTCCTCCGTCGAAGTTGTTGTTCTGATTTTCGACGAAGAAAAATGAGAAAACTTGCCATCGACGACGATCTGCTTGTTGTCCATACAGTTCAGACCTTCAGTCGCTGGAGGAATCAACTCCAGCACTATCCACGACCCTCTCGCAGGCATAATTCGCCACCTTCATGATGAATCCACATTTCATCATCTTTATTCTATCACTTTGGCCTCAAAAACCCTGGCAAGTGCATGTAAAACCCTTAATTCATACATTTTAGCATCCATGCATCTGTGTATAAATAGTGTATAAAATACAGTTTTTAAAGCTAAAATTATATAACAAAGAAAATAAAAGAAAAATAATAAAATATTGTAAATATTTTATGACCCGAAACCCTGAGACCTAGGCATCTCGATGAATAGGTCGACAAGGAATAAAGTAGGGGGAGATAAGGGCCACAATACCAATAAAATTTCCTTTCATTTTATTCATTCTTTATTCATTTTGGGACCTATTTTTGGTTTCACTTTTTATACCTCAGATAAAGAAACTTTGTACATGAAAATTGTAGATAATTAGACAAAGAAAAATACAAAATTGATTTCACTCAAAAATAATGTACAGATAAAAAGATATGATTTGAATAAAATTCCAGAATTCCAACATTCCCAGACATGTATCTCTCAAATAAAAGCTCAAAAAGTATCAAACACACCTTTAATTGTATATAATTTTAAATAAGCTATTTAATGGAGGTGGTTTCATATTTTGCGGAGCTACGATTTGAAAGTTGAGTTTTGGGACCCCTATATTATACCTATACTGATTAAAATATTCATTTTATTTAGTATTCATTATTCCCATAATTTTATATTTTTGTAAATTTGTATATATTATTTATAGTATGTGTGTATATTAAAACAAAAATAAAATACTAAAGGAAACATTAAAATAAATTACTAATATTTCACACCTAGGTAAAATACCTGTACTTATACCTATAATGTACATACCCTTATTTTATCAAGTGTACAAAACACATCAGAAAAATAAAATAAAAATATATTTAATCCCAAAAAATAACTTGTAAATTTATAAAATAATAAACAAATTTAATAAAATCAAATAAACAAAAATAAAATATTAAAATACCTAGATACGTGTACCTATATAGGCCTAAAAAGGTAACTTGTATTTTCATACCTCATAAAAATAAATAAAAATCACCATAAAAATCTTTATAAAATAAGGAACATTTTTTATTTTATAACCTAAAATTAATAAAATTATTTATTATTTTATTTCGATTTTTCAAATAATTTTGACCTGTATTGTTCTGGTTGGTCCACATGGACCAACCAGGTGCAGTCGTCTGTTGACCTCGGTCAACTGCCTGACCGAGGTCTGCCACCTTCTGACAACCCGATTCTGGCCCGATTTCGCCCAATTTTCGAGCCAAATCCCTTCTCCCTCGGGCCTCGGTGTCTTCTTGGAACTTCTTCCTTGATCATTGACGATCCATGCCGAGTACTCGTATCTTGCCATATCTTCATCATTCACGTGTGCCCCTCGCTTGAAGGAGACGCCACCACCTTGTACATAACAGACCCGCCACCTTCGAGCTCAAGTTTGAACCCCTTTGGATCCGCTTTCTCCCCACCTAGCGCGCTCTAGAGCGAGAGGAAGGTGACAACTTCCATCTCCAGCCTTCAGGCAGGTCGAGGAAGGGCCGAGGCGGCTCCACCATCTCCATCGACCATCGACGTCGAGGTTCTTCTACCTCAGGTATCCTACCTTCGAGGTCTGTCATCTTCTCCCATTTTCTTTTCGCTTTTTATTCCTTGTAGTTCTAGGATCATTTCCCCCCTTAGATCTTCGAGTTCCGTTCACTGAATCGCCAAATCGCACCGCCTCGCCAGAGCGCACCTCCAGCCGAAAATCCAAGTCGCCGCTCCGCCTTCATCCATCCACCTTTGCACCTCAGCGGGGTCCGGGCAGTTTGCCCTGGACCTCTCACCCATTTCTGCAGGTACTGGGAGCATAACATCGCCTGGGGACTCGGATTCGTACTCCGTCGGAGATACGTGGAGCTCCAAGCTCCGCCGCCTTCGCGACAGCGCCATAGTGTCACTCCAACGTTTTTGAGGGACCCAGCAGCCAGAGCATCAACGCAGGAGTCTCCCCGACCTTTTTGTTGCAGCACAGACCACCGGAGTCGCGCCATCTCGCTGGAGGAACTTCGCCTCGGCAAAGTTCTTCCCCGTTCTTCCTCCGGGTGCCTCCACCGTCCGATCAGAGGGCCGCTCCAGTTCGATGAGTAGCCGTTCGATCTAGGCCCACATCGACCGTCGATCTCCTCGCCAGATCTGATCTCGGCCGATCCTCGTCGAACCGTCATCGGTCGTCCCTGAAGTGACACGTGGATAAGTGAAGGACGTCCACCTTTGGATCGCCATGCGTTGGGTATTTTACACATACACACTCGCTAGTTTTTGTATTTCATTTTAGTCCATAGACTTTCATTGATAGTTTAAATATTTTTGTAATATTTGCATTCAAACCCCCGTACTTTCATAATTTGCATTTAGGTCCTGTCCACGTCACCTCACATGACCCGTGCACGTGGGGTAGTGGGCATTTTGCAAGGACCCCCCTAGGATTTGCTTATTTCATTCCAACCCACGAACTTTTGATTTACGTTGTAATATTTTGGTAAAATTGCATTTGAGCCCATGGAACTTTGTAAAATTGCAAAAATACCCCTGCCAGGTCACGTGCCCAGTGTGCGTGAGTTTGGAAATTTTGCAGAAACCCCTTACGGGTTTGGGTATTTACATTTATTCCAGAAAATAGTGTTTAACATTATATATTTTAGGAAAATTTGCAAGTAGGCCCTTGGACATCTGTGTATTTACATTTATGCCCTTGCCAGTATTGTATTTTTGCGTAGATGTTTGCATTTATTTCATGCATCATTTTACCTTGAAAAATTACCAAAAAATACAATAAGCTCATGTTGCATTGTAGTTTAACGACGTATTTTTAGTTTGCATTTTTATTGTATTTTCATATTTATAAAAAAATCAAAATAGGTATTTTCAGCACTGTTGCATTAGAAAATACCTAAAAATTATAAAAAAGTTTTTGAAAAATTCCAAAAAAAATATTTTGTGTGTTTCTGTATCCTTCAACTTCTATCCAAAAATCATTAAAATTCTCAAAGAAAATCCATGAAAATTACAAAACCCCAAAATATCTTCATAAAAATCTTAAAAATTCTACAAAAATCTTAAAAATAAATTTCAGTTTTTGAATTTTCTCCTTTTCATTATCTTTATCTTAAAATTAGTTTGAGGAATTTTGGACACTATTTGATATTTTTCATCCTCATTTTAATTTCGGATAGCAACTTAGTTCACTGTTTTCTAGTATTTTTACCTTCAAAAATACCAAAAAAATCAGGAAAAATCTAGAAAAATCATAAAACATTAAAAAATATAAAAGGTACAAAAATATTCGATTTCCTGTATTTTAAGTCTTTTCCCTTATTTTTATCTCTCTCTTCTCTCTAGTGTATATTTATATATTCCTTATAATATATTATTTCTTTATTAAAAGAAAAAGAAAACAGGAAAATACAAAATATAAAAAGAAAATACAAAATCAAAAATTAATTCAAAACCCACAAAAAAATAGCACTTGTAGGCATTTGATCACTTTCACGTTCTAAGCATTTTTGCCTCATTCTACCTGTTTGCTCCTTGTGATCGACCTTTACACTGCTTGCACTATACACATCCTTTGTAGAGTTATAATAAATTTGGACTCCACATATTGCTTTCATTGCTTTACTTGATTGTCGTGGGTTAATTTTTGACTAACTCGGGTTTCGTGAGCGGTCACCACAGCGATTTTGTCTCCGCCTTGTGTGAGACATATTTAGACCTTCGCAAAACACGAGTTATCACCTCACCCATCTAACAACCAGGTCAGTCACCTTGCATGCCCTCCTTTCCATTCCCCAATGGTGATCTACTTGCTGGCCATATATGCAACTCGATGTACATGCTAACGAGGGCATCACCGGAGGTGTTGTGCAACGTTAAGGTTTCTCATACGAACTGGGAGGAAAGGCGGTACCAGAGGCTTCTGTATGAAGGTGCTTCTGCTAATCAAGTTCCTTACATAATTGTGTTACCGGGTTTCCGTATAACTATCGTGATGCTAATGTCGGTGAGGAGCAAGGTGAGGTGGTTCTTTGATTATGGGATTGAAATGATCCATTGAGGTGGTTATATTAATTGATTGGGAATACTGGCAGATGCTGGATACCAATTGAGTGGTTGCTAACTAGCAAATTTTAGAGAATAGGTAGCCGAACGTGAGGAAGGCATTTTCCCTTTTCTTGAATGCAAACTTAGGGGGCATCGAATGAGGATGATCGCCCTCCAACCGATGTCACGAAGATTCATATGCAACATCACACAAGCAACCAGATATGAGGAGGAAAAGTTATTAGTTGAAATTATCTACGACATGAATTTCATAGGCTTGGAAACATAAAAAATAATTATTTCAAATGATAACTTACGACGTGGTATTTCTCGAGAGCATGCAACAATGAAGATTCGAATGTCAGTTCATCTTGGCACTGTCAAAAACTTGCTTGTATCATGGTCAATATATGTATCTTAATTCCCAATTACATTTGTTCAGCACAATTCGAGAAGAATATCGGATGTTTTTGTAATTTGTTGTCCCATGCAAGGCATGGTTCCCACTAGTTATTTGTTTAATTAGGAACACATATAATATAATTGTTTTTTTAAATACCGTGTTTATTTTCTCCTCTCTCTCTCTCTCGTAGAACGATACAACGCATTGTGTGCAGAAGGGTATCCTGCTCCAGATCTGGTTACGGTTCCTTCCATCGTTCGGACCTTCTTCCGCCACTGCGAAGGAGCGTTCGCTCCATACATTCTAGGGTTTCAGGGAACGGATGGACAAACAAGAGAAGTGGCGACGAGGTGAGTCCCCCCGGTCCTTCTCCTTCGCTATCTACCAACCTCCTTTCTCTCCATCCATAAACAAGGTTTTGATGATCTCTCTACTGAGCCTTCTCTTGGTTTTTTTATTGGGACCAATCAATATCACTTCTGCCACCCCGACTGCAACGGAGGATGGTCTCTGCCGGCATTTAGGGTTTCAAGGTGAGAGGAGAATCGAGAGACACATACCGTGAGCCACATGGACGGATCAAGGCAAAATTAACGATATATTGTCGATGTATCGGTTTCGACAGGGCAGCCATCTCGATATTTTCCACTATCAAAATTATTTTTTTATCCGTTGAAAAAATTGATTTGCATCATTTGATATCAGAGCATAGTATATAGATCATCTTCAGGATCTAACGATCCGCATAGATGTTCATGTCGACATGCAACGAAAGTCCATCGTTCGTCGGAACGTAAACGGCAAACCGACAAAGCCTACAACAAGGAGATGATAGCCATATTGCTCGAGTTCCGAACAAAGCTACGAGATTTAATTGCTGATTTCGAGACCCAAAGCACTGTTGAATCAAAGTCTTCCACTGTCAAAGCCGTTGTCATGATTTTCGACGAAAAAAACAAGAAAAACTCGCCGTCAACGATGATCTACTTGTTGTCCATAGAGTTTTATACCATAGTCACCGAAGGAATCAACTTCAACGCTACCCACGACCATCTCGCAAGACCAGTTCGCCACCCTCACCCTCCAACAACCAGATCAGTAACCTCGCATGCCCTCCTCACCATTCCCCAATGACGATCTTCTTGCTGGCCATGTATGCAACTTGATGTACATGCCGACGAGGGCATCACCGGAGGTGTTGTGCAACGTTAGGGTTTCTCATACGAACTGGGAGGATAAGTGGTACCCGAGGCCTATGTATGAAGGTGCTTCTGCTAATAAAGTTTCTCACCTAATCGTGTTACCGGGTTTCTGTATGACTATCGTGATGCTAATGTTGGTGAGGAGCAAGGTGAGGTGGTCCTTTGATTATGGGACTGACAAGATCCATTGAGGTAGTTATATGAATTGATTGGGAATAATGACCGATGTTGGATACCAATCAAGTGGTTGCTAACTAGCAAATTTTAGAGAAGATGTATCCGAATGTGGGGAAGACATTTCCCCCATTCTTCAATACAAAAGGAGGCGGCATCAATTGAGGAGGATCACCCCGATGCTCACAAACCTCTGCATCACCTAAAACTTACCAGAGGCATGTTTCCATTATTTTGGAAAAAAAACAGCGAGATTGCATACTTTGCATACATGGTGGATTAAATGTCTGCACGACACACATTCCCTTGGATCGTATCACCAAAAGAATGCCATATACTAACTTTCTGAATTGTGTGCATGATGACTGGAATCTTCCATCGGTCTAAAGTAATCCGCACAAGGCGGGGTCATAGTGTCGCTGAGGCGACCGACAAAAGACCCCAAATTGATCAACAATTAACCCACAATAAATATATGCAATGAATATACAAAAATGTGGAGTTAAAATTTATTATAACTCTACATGCAAATGTGTATAGGTGTAAGTACAGGTAGAGGTCGAACACTGGGAGGCGAATGGTTGTATGTGTGTTGTGTAATTACTCGATCAATCGTTCATGTCCATTTATTATTTTTGTGGGTTTTGGATTATATATATATATATATATTTATTTTGTGTTTTTATGATTTTTATTTGGTTTTTATATTTTTTATATTTTTTATTTTCTTTTTATATTTTTTATTATAGAATATATATATATATATAGATATGTATTCATATATAAAGAGATATATATACATAAAAAGAGGGAGAGGGATAATAAGTATATGGGTATATATATAGATATATAAATGCTTAAAATAAATATGTGTGTGTGTGATATTTTTAGGCTTTTTGTATTTTTCTAATTTTTATGTTATTTTTTTCTGGAATTTTGCTAATGTTTATGTTTTTTTTAATTCCAAAAACGTCCACCATATAGGACTAATTAAATACCCGAATATAATTTGGGTTTTAAAAATATAAATTAAACTCCAAAATTACCCAAATTAATTTTAATACATTAATAATAATATATAGATAATTACAGAAGAGAAAAATATGTTTTTTTTTGGATTTTTTAAGGGTTTTTCTATTTTTTTAGGATTTTGGAGCTTCTTGAAATTTTTATATTTTTCTTTTTCTATTTTTAGGGTTTTTCATTTTCTGAACTCAATATAGATATAAATATACCATATACAATTTTTTTTGTAATTTTTCAAAAAACATTTTCTAATTCTTTATTTTTTTTAATGTAAACAGTACAAAATGGGCTTCTTTTTCATTTTTAATAATTAGGAAAAATGCAAAAAAATGCAGAACAAAATATGGGCGTGAAAATACAAGGCATGAAGCATTTAACCTAATTTTTCTGGATTTTTAGAAGCCTCATAGGTATTTAAAATAAATAGATAAAAGACACAAAAATAAAACAGTCTGGCAGGGTCATTTTTGCAAATAAAATAATCTCCAGGGGCGTCAGTGCAAAAATACCAAAATATAATAACGTCTTCTGCAATTTTAAGGACTAAAATCAATTAAGCAAACCCGCCAGGGCCCCATGCAAATTAACCATCACGTGGGACTACACGTGATCCGCACCCACAGGGACCAAAACGTAATTTCCAAAAATATTGGGTCCTGGTTGCAATTTTTCACAAAATTAATACACTGGAAATTTTATTTTATGTACTAAAGATAAATGTGCAAAAATACAGGGGGACTTGTGCAATTTTACCACCTCACGTGGGACGACACGTGAGGTGACGTGGACTGGACCCAGGTGTAATATGAAAACAAAACAGGGGGTCACATGCAAAATTTCCACATTATTTACAACGAGCTATATAATTTACAATATTAAAAATTAAATACAAAAAGAGCGGGGGATGAATGTGAAAATTACCCTCAAAGAGGCGCTTCATCTGACGGCTGATCTTCATCCAATAATCCACGTGGCGCCTCCACGTGTGCCGATGACGCTTCGCCGATGAGCGGTGAGGATTAGATCATTCGTGTAATCTGACGGTCGTAGCATCGCTTAATCGGACGGCTGGCAATCGAACTGGGCCTTCGTCTTCATCCAACGGCTGGGAGCACACGTGCAAGAACATGGAAGAAAGCTCGCCGGGGTGAGCTTCTTCCTCCTCGATCTCGCTCCCTCGCCGGTCTTCGCCGCACCTGAAGATCCCAAACGCTTCCTGGAAGGTTTCTTTGACTGCTGGAGGTCTTGGATCGACAAGAGATACGCTGGAGCGCTGCTACGAGCTCGGAGAAGAAATGGGGCTCCAGGTACCTCCACCAGCTTGTGATTCGTCTCCTGGTGCTTTTCCAAGCGCCTGACCTGCACAGAAAGCTCACGTGGCTCGAGGGCGTCACCCTCGACCTGGGGTTTGAAGCTGAAAGCACGCGAATGATGATAGGCGGAGAAGCTCCGGCGGAAGGAGGTGGAGGAGCTTCGATTCGCGGATTCAGATGGGAATCCGGTTGGGTAAGGTGGCTGGAAGGTGGAGAAGGCGTAGGGGAACGAAATGACAGTGAAAGGTAGTCGGGAAACGGTCGGAAACACGATGAAGAAGTCGCCGGAGCGGAGCTCCGGCGAACTTCGAATTAACTAAACTAAGCTAATCTATGAATCTAAATGCGAAATAAATGACAGGAATAAAATGCTGATATGAAAATCTACCTAAAAATGTAAAGGCGCAGCTCTTATACCTGGAGAAACTCCAGGGAGCAGGGCGGCTGCTGGAGCACCGCCGTGGGTGCAACCTCCGCCTCTCCGATCGATTCAAGGTGCTGGCGAGCTCCTCCTGTCACAAGGAACATCGCCGGGACCGAATGCGGGGAAGGGATTGGCTGAAAGCTGACCAAATTTTGCGGAGGCAGAGGTTCCTTATTTATAAACAAACTGGGCACCCTTATTGACCGGGCCGTAGCCGGCGATACGAGTTATGTACAAAGGATCTAAATGATCGGCGGGGATCATGGATGAAGGGGGAGTAAATCTCGTGAAGTGATTGTTGTTGATTGATTACTGTAGCGAGCGGGAAAAATGCAAGAATATTGGGGAAAAGATGGTTCACGTCAAGTCAGGCGGCTGGAGGTCAAGTTGACTGGGGTCAACTCGCAGAGGGACCTGATTGATCCACGTCAGCCGCTAAAAGACATAACAGGAAATTTTGGCCTAAATTGATTTATTTACAATAGTAAATGGTTTTATTAGAATTTTCTTAAAAAATAAAAAAACATGTATTTTTTCATGTAGTATTTTATTCGTGATTTTTATTGAATTTTTCGAAGTGTTTTATTATGGTTTTAATTTAATAATGTGTATATGTATGTATTTACATGTATTTTTGTGTATTTTATTTTTAATTTGTTTATTTTCTTTTATTATTTTATTGGCTTATTTTATAAATTTATAATTTATTTTTGTGAGTATAAAGGTATTTTTATTTAATTTTTAGGAGTTTATTTACATTTTTAAATAAATAGGTATATGTATATGTAAGTATACTTATAGGTATTTTACCTATATATTATATACATTTTATTTATTTAATGTAATTTATTTTGTTTTTATTTTGTATTTATATTTTTAATAAGTTATATATAATATATACATTGTTATAAAAATATAAATGAATAAAGAATAAAAATCCCTTTTATTTATATACATTCTTAACATAGGAATTTTGCCTATGTGATACATAGACTTATTTTATTTCACAAATTCTTTTTAGTTTTCTTTTAATCTCAATATGTACATGTATTATAAACATTATTTACAAGATACTGAAAATAAAAATAATGATTATTGAATAAATGGAATATTTTAATCAGGTATTATGTACAAGGTGGGCCAAAAACCTAACTTCCACAGATGGACTCCAAAAATTATGAAACTAATTTTATTAAATAATTCATGGAAAGCTATATACAATTAAAGTGAGTTTGGGTGATTTGGAGTTTTTATTTGCAAGATATGAGTCTGTGAAGTTGAGATTTTGGCTTTTTATTCTGGGTATAAAATGTACACTGTGTATCCTTTTTACACAAACTCAATTTTGTATTTTTATTTACATTATTATCTACAACTTTTATGTATAAAGTTTCTTTATTTGATGACTAAATAATCATGTGCAAAATAGGTGTCAAAAATGCATAAATAAATGAATTAATAAATGAGGTATTTATTGTATAGTTGGCCCTTATCTCCCCCTACTTTATTCCCTGTCGACCAATTCCATGCTGGCCTTGGTCTCGGGGTTCGGGTCATAAAATATTTGCAATATTTTATTCTTTTTTCTTTTCTTCCCTTTATTCTATAATTTTGGCATTAAAAACCTTATTTAATGTACAATAAATACAATAAAGAATGGATGCTATTATATACAAATTGATGCTATTTACATGCATTTACTGGGGTTTTTAAGGCCAAAATGATAGAATAAAGGTGATGAAATGGAGATTCATCACCCCCCTATACTTGCCTTTGCTAGTCCCTAGCAAACACTTATGCAATAAGTATAAAAAGAACAAAGAATAAGAAGAAAAGAAAAAGCAAAAAATAAAGTATTCAAAGAATAAATTGAATTGATAATGATTATTAAATTTGTCTGTACAAAATCAAAGTTTGGAGCTCAGGTTAGACCTTGGTGTGAAAATGTGTGTGGAACCTGGTGGGAAAATCCAACAGCCTTCGAGAGTCACAGAACTCGATTCAAATCACCTCAATAGCCAGGTCAGAACTAGCCTACATCATACGCAAACCCTTATGACTATGAAGCTGACTTGTACAGTGTAAGTGATAGTGGCTCTCCCCAACTGAAATGACAAAGAGACTAGCTTCTCCAGAATGACAACCCAATGATTCCCCAATCCAGCCCTCTATCGTCGAGGAGCGGGGTATTCCCTTCTAAGTTCAAGTGGCAACCGGCTCAAGAAGAGGGGGAATAAGAGGTATAGAATTTTGGGAGCTCAACCAGTGTAGCTAAGTCTCCCGCTGCAAGCTTCATGAGATGTAATATGGATACCATAAGCTTTTGCTTTACTGGACTATATACACTCCGGTGGGGTTATTAAATTTTCAATCCGACCCACCTCTTTTTTGGAGTTCTTTTTGCATTTTTTTTTCAAGTGCATCTGTACAACATATCTACATGGTGCAGCATATATACAAGAAATTTTCCGCTTGAGGCAGTAGACTATCCCTCTTTCGAAGCTTTATTGCAACCCACACTCTCCCGTCATTCGATTTCATTGAAACTGGACCAGGTTGGGGTGCACTTCCCTCCCTAGACGAGGACGAATGTTTCCACCCGTGTACGTCTCAGACTGGCAAATCCAACCCCCTCACCACTCCAACTGAGTTGAGCCAAGTGAAAGGTGCAAGTGTCCAAGTTAGGTCACGGCCGACAAGAGTCATGCGTGTGTTTCGAAAAGTTCTAGTTAGTCCACTGAGGTGACTTGAACCCAGCCCTGATTTCTCAAAGAATTAAGTCTGAATAGACCTGAAGTACCTTAAACCTAGTTCCCATAAGGTTCCAGTGCAGTTAGGTGCGGTAAGGTCCAACCAAGCTCCAATCTTCGACTTTATTGGACTAGTTCAATCATCAAGCTCAATAAAAGAATATGAATGCTATGCACATGCTATTTACAATATATGCAAAGAATAATGCAATTTTTAAAAGAATTTGAAAACCAAGAGAAATAATTTTTACACAAAGAATTTTTGTAAACAAAAGAGTTTTGGTACCCAAAGAATAAAATATATACAACTATTTACACGGGCGTGCCGCTTTATTTTACAAGATTTAAAGAATTTACTAGTTTTAACAAGAGTGGTTTATTGAGGTGTATATACACTTGATAAAAAATTTAATGTATTTTATTTGTGGTTTATTATTATTATTCTGATGCTTTTATCCCTCAGATTTATTTGAAAAATCCTTTTGAAAACTATAGTACAAGATAATTTTTGCAAATATTTACAATCATTTGAAATCCATTTTTGCAAAGATTTTGCAAACATCATATATACATTTTTCAAAATATTTTTACAAAATGTTTTCAAAACCATTTGCAAATATGTTTTCAAATCCTTTATTTCACACAAATAAAAGAATTTTTTCAATCAACATATTTTTACAAAGGTTGAAAATATTTCACAAAAAGTTTTCCAAACAGTTCACACCATTTTTCAAATCATTTTGCAAAAATATTTTTAACTTGATTTATTTATCAGTATGTACAAAAAGAATCTGAGGAATAAGAAGCCTTATTAATTAATGAATTGTATACAAAAGTACGAGTTATGGATGAAGTATATACATAGTATATACGACCCCCTATACTTAGCTTGAGCTATGTCCTCATAGATCGGAAAGAAGAAAGAGAAGACATAACTCGTACTGAGTATAGAAAAGTCTATACTACGACGACCAAAAGAATAATAAATGAAAGAATAATGAGATAAATGAATAAGAAAACGACCGTCCCCCCTATACTTAGGATCAAATAATCCTAAGTATAGCAGACTTTACACAAGGCGGGGAGGGCCATGGGTGGGAATAAACAGTTCAAAGAATTAACAAATCAGGGGTGCAACCCCCCCATACTTAGGACAAAGTACGTCCTAAGTACAGAAGACTGACACCAAGGGGCGACACCTTTTATTTAGATACAGAAGATAGAAAAGGAAAAGAAGAAAAGAAGAAAAGAGAGACATATACAGATAGACGAAAAGATCATGGAGAATATACGCATCACTCCCCCTATACTTAGGGTGAGATATCCCTAAGTATAGGCAACAACAGGAGTGACAAAACTGAACAACGAAAGAACAACGCGGCGTGTGCCCCCCTATACTTGGCTCAAAGTACGTCCTAAGTATAGACACAAAGATATGGCGATAGATCTAGGGCACACATAACATACGGGAAAGCGGAATATACAAAAGACACATATATACAAGCGGTGAAGAATTGGCGTAGTACAGGACGGTATCTGGTAAGCGAATACCGTGCTCTCGTCGTCGTCTCCCTGTGAGAACGAGGACGCAGTCAGAAGGTGAAAGGACACCCGGATATACAGGCAGGTGGGTGTCGGCTACCGGAGGCAGATAGATTAGAAAGTAAAGCGGAGAATGGTAGCGTGAAGCAGTCCATCGGCTCATAGGGTCATCATGAGGGAACGGAGCCGATACCGTAAGACCGGGAGGAAGAAAGAACAGTACAGAGCCCTCCGGTCAATCAGAGTCTCGATAAGATATGGAAGATAGAGAATAGGAGACATCGTGGCATGCGATGGTCATGAGGTCGGAAGATCGTAGGAGACACACACGTAATGCCGCAAGACATGGCTCAACCCTGCGAGGGTCGTCAAGGTGAGCAGGCTCAAAGGAGCCAGGAATCAGACCATAATCAACAGACTTGGTCCTGTGATCCGCAGATCGGATACACAATTAGAGAGGTGACCAAGTACACAGCTCAGAAGACTAGGCTTCGTGCTCCAACAGATAGGAGACACCAGAAGTGAAACCGAGTACCTAGAAAATGATGTACCCTCTCGCAGATAACCCTCGGAGAGTGGTACATGCTAATCATCGAATAATCAGAAGAAGACTCGGCCCTGCGAGGGTCGTCACGGCGAGCGGACACAAAGGCGTCAATGATCCATCAGACGGATCATCAGTAAATATGGTCTCGATAGATGACATATCGGCTATCAGCAGAAGAGACTGGATACTCTAAAGAATGTGGCAGCGTCCCGCAGACAACCCTCGGGGAACGTGCCGCCCGCTAGGCATGGTAATCGCAGATGTCAGGAGCTCAACCTTGCGAGGACCGTCAAGGCGAGCAAACTCAAAGGAATCTAAACAGATGGGTCCCATGGTCCGCAGATCGGATAGGCAACTCAGGATGGGACCAAAATCACATATATCAAACGACTCGGTTCCGTGCTCCGCAGATCGGAGACACAGTCAGCAGAGGAAACCGAGCGTAAAGAGAGTGTCGCAATCTCCCGCAGATAGTCCTCGGAGAGTACTGCGATCTAGGAAAGGAATAGTCAGAATGTGTCTCTACCTTGCGAGGGTCGTCAAGGAGAGAGTAGGGCTCGAAGGAGCCGGGTCCATCAGACGGGCCCACACAATGGTCTCAGTAGTCGACAAATCGGCTACCAACAGTAGAGACCAATCAGATCTGAAATATGTCGTAGTCTCCCGCAGATAACCCTCGGGGAGCTACGAGCTAATCAAATGAATAATAAGAGCTCATCCTTGCAAGGACCGTCAAGGAGAGCAGACTCAAAGGAGTCTAAACAAGTCGGTCTCATGCCCCAGCAGATTAGGCGCATAATCAGAAATGGAGACCGAGTGCACAAATCAGACGAGTCGGCTTCGTGCCCCAACAAGGTGGTGGCACAGGAAATGAGTGAAGCCGATCGTAAAGAAAGTGTCACATCCGTCCGCAGATAGTCCTCGGGAAGCGATGTGAGCTACGCAACGAATAATCAGAGTACATCTCGTCCTTGCGAGGGTCGTCAAGGAGAGAGAAGGCTCAAAGGAGCCGGATCCATCAGACGGATCCACATAGAATATGGTCATGGTAGGCGACAGACATCCTACCAGCAGAGGAGACCATCATAGCTATAATGTGTCATAGCCTCTCGCAGATGACCCTCGGAGAGCTATGAACTGGGCATGGAATAATCAGAAGAGTGGAACTCTGCCTTGCAAGGACCGTCAAGGAGAGCCATATGACAGTTGGCCTCGTGTGCCGACAGATCGGGCACACAGTCATAGATGGAGGCCAATCAAGCATATCATCTAACTCAGTTCCAGGTCCCATCAAAATGGCGACCCAAGTGGTGAATGAAACCGTAGTCCTAGAAATTGCCGCATTTTCCCGCAGATAGTCCTCGGGGACAAATGCGAACTAAATCAATGAAGGTCATGGGAATGCTGTCATAGAGTCTCATGTCCTCGAAATATTGTGAATCCGTCAATCAAAAGGAGGGCATAAGATCTTGTGAGGGAGAAAATAATCAGGTCTATCACAAACCTCCCTCAAGTCAATCCAATAAGCTGAGCTAGCACAACATATCATCATGAATCCTCTAAGTGCCAGGGTGGATCAAAGCGCCAGGAGATCAAGGATGGGTCAATCAGGAAGATGAGAGATCATGGGGGCTCGGGGCACCGTCATCATGAAGCACATATCAAGATAGTACATCCAAAATCGAAATCAAGACGGGCCAAAACCTCAAAATAGATGGATCAGTAGAAATATCATGATATCATCCTCGAATCACCGAAGCACATCACATCCTCAATCCGGTGTGCGAGACCAAAAATTCGTCAATAATGCATCACACCTATAATCATGCATCAACAAAAATCCTCAATACGCTCGTATGCATGTATCCAAAGCCAAATCCACCAAATCAATCTCAGCATCTTCAACATCATTGGCCCGGCTTACACAGATAATCAATGGTCGTCAAAATCCTCGATGCGGGCCTCATCAACCTACACAGCATTCCCGGGTGAAAGGGAGAGGTGATACGGGGTACACAAGAAGGATGGATAAGAAGGGTGCACAATGGGGTGGAGAAGTTGATTGAGGTTACGTGCCAATATCACGGTGGTAGAAGAGTGAAACAGAGGGGACGAGGAGGGCGGGCGAGAAGATCGAGACATATACAAAATTGGGTATTCCGCACAAGGCGGGAACACCGTCAAAATGGTGGTTCAAAGAGTAGGCTCTCCTCGAACTGAAGAAGATGGGAATGATACAGAGAATACGAGGGAAGTGATGAAGAAGAGACAAACAAAGGACTTGACGAAGAATGATTGAGCTCAAGCGCCAATATCGCGACTCAATGCAAATGAGGAGATGTATGTATAAGATAGGTAGAGAGACTCAAAGATGAAAAATGCATGACTCGCACGATGGGACCGATTACTCTAATAATGGGATGAGAAACACAACGGACTCCAAGTCACAATCAATACACAAGGCAACCCCCAATTCACCTACTCGACACGGTGAAGACCGTCAGATGATGGTCATTTATCTTTTCGATTTTAGAGTTAGGTGAGAATCACAAAGTTGTACAAACACTTAGGAGGCTTGATGGGATTTGGGCTCTACTCCTTAGTGTGTACGTGAGCACTTAAAATGCATATAATGAGGGGGTTGCTCTCCCCAAGACAAGGAATCCATTATGTTTTATTATTAGGTCAATAGAGTTAGCAGTCCCGTTTTTATTTTAGTTATCACTGTTTTTGGGTATTTTCAATGCACGTGCCTATCGGGGTTCCAATTTCCATTAAGCATCCTAAGTGGCAAAAACAGAGGGAGAAGGTCGGAAAAGCCATGCAAGTCGGAAATCGATGATGCATGCTACGTTAGAAGACTTACAGTGCTTCCCAGCTCTCTCCATGCGGGATGCATAACAGAATTGAAACCTATGCTATATGCAAATGCAAGTCGAAGAAATCACCCTAGGATAGTAGCTGCTATTATCGTGAAGCGCCACAAGTCGGTCACTTATCCCCAACCTAAGAGTCCGGTCTTGGCACACCCCTCCTCTTCTCGACACACTCGAGTTCAGGAGTAGCCCTTGATGGGGCTTGCTCACGGCACAAGGGTTAAGAGATAAATGAACTGACTGTTTAAGATTTGACTAGATCCAAAATGCACTATAGGTACATGCAATATATATAGGGTGTTTGGACCTAATCTATCGGCAAGCAACTCCTAAGCTAGGCTCATTCACACAAAATAATACAAATAAAAATAAAAAGAAAAAGAGTCAAAACCGTCGAGGCCCCCAAGGGAACAATCCCTCGGGCAATGGACCTCGGGAGTCAGAGTGTACCCGTGAGAGTCCTGTATTATTACAAAATTCTAAGTGTCACTCTCTCACACGAATACACATAATGAAATAATATGCATAAAAATAGAGACTGTCTTCAAAATTTCCTTTCTTCTCCCTTGATGCGCTCTCCTGTTGGCTTGGCATAGAAGAGCCAACTCCACCTTGCTTGGGTGCATAGGTCCTCCTAGGAGGTCTTCCTTCGCTTGGCGGTCCCTCGCATCAAAGATAAAGGAAAGAAATGGTCAGAGCAGTCAATCAAATAATATTAAATAGGAATAAAAACCAAACAAATAACTGAATCATGGACACGAGCAACTAATTGAATAAATGAACAAATAAGCTCACGAAATCATATAAAATTCGTTGCCTCCCCGGCAACGGCGCCATTTGATGGCTGGGATCTTCCATCGGTCTAAAGTAATCCGCACAAGGCGGGGTCACAAGTGTCGTTGAGGCGACCGACAAAAGACCCCAAATCGAGCAACAATTAACCCACAATAAATATATGCAATGAATATCCAAAAATGTGGAGTTAAAATTTATTATAACTCTACATGCAAATGTGTATAGGTGTAAGTACAGGTAGAGGTCGAACACTGGGAGGCGAATGGTTGTATGTGTGTTGTGTAATTACTCGATCAATCGTTCATGTCCATTTATTGTTTTTGTGGGTTTTGGATTTTATATATATATATATATATTTTTTTATTTTGTGTTTTTATGATTTTTATTTGGTTTTTATATTTTATACATTTTTTATTTTCTTTTTATATTTTTAATTATAGAATATATATAGATATGTATTCATATCTAAAGAGATATATATACATAAGAAGAGGGAGAGGGATAATAAGTATATGGGTATATATATAGATATAAATGATTAATATATATATGATTTTTTTAGGCTTTTGTATTTTTTCTAATTTTTATGTTATTTTTTTCTGGAATTTTGCTAATGTTTATGTATTTTTTTAATTCCAAAAACGTCCACCATATAGGACTAATTAAATACCCGAATATAATTTGGGTTTTAAAAAATATAATTAAAACTCCAAAATTACCCAAATTATATTTAATACATTAATAATAATATATAGATAATTACAGAAGAGAAAAATATATTTTTTTGGATTTTTTAAGGGTTTTTCTATTTTTTTAGGATTTTGGAGCTTCTTGAAATTTTTATATTTTTCTTTTTCTATTTTTAGGGGTTTTCATTTTCTGGACTCAATATAGATATAAATATACCATATATAATTTTTTTTTTAATTTTTCAAAAACATTTTCTATTTTTTTTATTTTTAAATTAAACAGTACAAAATGGGCTTCTTTTTCATTTTTAATAATTAGGAAAAATGATAAAAAAAAATGTAGAATAAAAATATGGGCGTGAAAATACAAGGCATGAAGCATTTAACCTAATTTTTCTGGATTTTTAGAAGCCTCATAGGTATTTAAAATAAATAGATAAAAGACACAAAAATAAAACAGTCTAGCAGGGACATTTTTGCAAATAAAATAATTTCCAGGGGCGTCCGTGTAAAAATACCAAAATATAATAACGTCTTCTGCAATTTTAAGGACTAAAATCAATTAAGCAAACCCACCAGGTCCCCCGTGCAAATTAACCATCACGTGGGACTACACGTGATCGCACCCACAGGGACAAAACGCAATTTCCAAAAATATAGGGTCCTGGTTGCAATTTTTCACAAAAATAATACACTGGAAATTTTATTTTATGTACTAAAGATAAATGTGCAAAAATACAGGGGGACTTGTGCAATTTTACCACCTCACGTGGGACGACACGTGAGGTGACGTTGACTGGACCCAGGTGTAATATGAAAACAATACAGGGGGTCACATGCAAAATTTCCACATTATTTACAACGAGCTATATAATTTACAATAATTAAAAAATAAATACAAAAAGAGCGGGGGCTGAATGTGAAAATTACCCCCAAAGAGGTGCTTCATCTGACGGCTGATCTTCATCCAATAATCCACGTGGCGCCTCCACGTGCGCCGATGATGCTTCGCCGATGAGCGGTGAGGGATTAGATCACTCGCGTGATCTGACGGTCGTAGCATCGCTTCATCGGACGGCTGGCAATCGAACTGGGCCTTCGTCTTCATCCAACGGCTGGGAGCACACGTGCAAGAACAGGGAAGAAAGCTCGCCGGGGCGAGCTTCTTCCTCCTCGATCTCGCTCCCTCGCCCGGTCTTCGCCGCACCTGAAGATCCCAAACGCTTCCTGGAAGGTTGCTTTGACTGCTGGAGGTCTTGGATCGGCAAGAGATACGCTGGAGCGCCGCTACGAGCTCGGAGAAGAAATGGGGCTCCAGGTACCACCGCCAGCTTGTGATTCGTCTCCTGGTGCTTTTCCAAGCGCCTGACCTGCACAGAAAGCTCACACGGCGCGAGGGCGTCACCCTCGATCTGGGGTTTGAAGCTGAAAGCACGCGGATGATGATAGGCGGAGAAGCTCCGGCGGAAGGAGGTGGAGGAGCTTCGATTCGCGGATTCAGATGGGAATCTGGTTGGGTAAGGTGGCTGGAAGGTGGAGAAGGCGTAGGGGACGAAATGACAGTGAAAGGTAGTCGAGAAACGGTCGGAAACATGATGAAGAAGTCGCCGGAGCGGAGCTCCGACGAACTTCGAATTAACTAAACTAAGCTAATCTATGAATCTAAATGCGAAATAAATGACAGGAATAAAATGCTGATATGAAAATCTACCTAAAAATGTAAAGGCGCAGCTCTTATACCTGGAGAAACTCCAGGGAGCAGGGCGGCTGCTGGAGCGCCGCCGTGGTGCAACCTCCGCCTCTCCGATTGATTCAAGGTGCTGGCGAGCTCCTCCTGTCACAAGGAACATCGCCGGGACCGAATGCGGGGAAGGGATTGGCCTAAAAGCTGACCAAATTTTGCGGAGGAGGCAGAGGTTCCTTATTTATAAATGAACTGGGCACCCTTATTGACCGGGCCGTAGCCGGCGATACGAGTTATGTTACAAAGGATCTAAATGATCGGCGGGATCATGGATGAAGGGGGAGTAAATCTCGTGAAGTGATTGTTGTTGATTGATTACTGTAGCGAGCGGGAAAAATGCAAGAATATCGGGGAAAAGATGGTTCACGTCAAGTCAGGGGCCGGGGGTTGGGTCCTACTGGGTCAACTCGCAGAGGGACCTGATTGGTCCACGTCAGCCGCTAAAAGACAGAACAGGAAATTTTGGACTAAATTGATTTATTTACAATAGTAAATGGTTTTATTAGAATTTTCTTAAAACATAAAACATGTATTTTTTCATGTAGTATTTATTCGTGATTTTTATTGAATTTTTCGAAGTGTTTTATTATGGTTTTAATTTAATAATGTGTATATGTATGTATTTACATGTATTTTTGTGTATTTTATTTTTAATTTGTTTATTTTCTTTTATTATTTTATTGGCTTATTTTATAAATTTATAATTTATTTTTGTGAGTATAAAGGTATTTTTATTTAATTTTTAGGAGTTTATTTACATTTTTAAATAAATGGGTATACGTATATGTAAGTATACTTATAGGTATTTTACTTATATATTATATATATTTTATTTATTTAATGTATTTTATTTTGTTTTTATTTTGTATTTGTATTTTAATAAGTTATATATAATATATACATTGTTATAAAAATATAAATGAATAAAGAATAAAAATCCCTTTTATTTATATACATTCTTAACCTAGGTATTTTGCCTATGTGATACATAGACTTATTTTATTTCACAAATTCTTTTTAGTTTTCTTTTAATCTCAATATGTACATGTATTATAAACATTATTTACAAGATACTAAAAATAAAAATAATGATTATTGAATAAATGGAATATTTTAATCAGGTATTATGTACAAGGTGGGCCAAAAACCTAACTTCCACAGATGGACTCCAAAAATTATGAAACTAATTTTATTAAATAATTCATGGAAAGCTATATACAATTAAAGGTAAGTTTGGGTGATTTGGAGTTTTTATTTGCAAGATATGGGTCTGTGAAGTTGAGATTTTGGCTTTTTATTCTGGGTATAAAATGTACATTGTGTATCCTTTTTACACAAACTCAATTTTGTATTTTTATTTACATTATTATCTACAACTTTTATGTATAAAGTTTCTTTGTTTGATGACTAAATAATCATGTGCAAACTAGGTGTCAAAAATGCATAAATAAATGAATTAATAAATGAGGTATTTATTGTATAGTTGTCCCTTATCTCCCCCTACTTTATTCCTTGTCGACCAATTCCATGCTGGCCTTGGTCTCGGGGTTCGGGTCATAAAATATTTGCAATATTTTATTCCTTTTTCTTTTCTTCCCTTTATTCTATAATTTTGGCATTAAAAACCTTATTTAATGTACAATAAATACAATAAAGAATGGATGCTATTATGTACAAATTGATGCTATTTACATGCATTTGCTGGGGTTTTTAAGGCCAAAATGATAGAATAAAGGTGATGAAATGGAGATTCATCAGTGCATCTGATCAAGGTGATTTTCCCTCCTTAGCTTATAGTTTTCCTTTTTCTGTTAGCTTATAGATATACAACATGCCTATATTGTGTCAGGAAACCATTGGGGTTATTGGTTGTGTCGAGACTAATAGGAACACCGTAAACTCCACGGCTCCAGTGATGACACTGCCAACCAAATAATGTAGTCAGGAAGATCGACGATGGCTATCCAGTGATAGTTGTAACTCCAACAACCATCATTGATTGTCTTTGAGGTTTCATGTAGTGACTCAGATGGCGTTCGGTGATCGAGGTTGTGTTTGGGTCACAACTCATGTTGAAAGTTGCGTTGGAAAGAAGTATCCTACTCTAATGATGGCCAGGATGTAACAATGATGATTTTTTTAAAGACAAAGAATGGCCATTATAGATTAATCACCACCTAACAATTATATTGTGAATTTTTAGATAAGTAAAACTCACAAGCATGACTATCTTATGAATCCCAATAGCAAGATGCATATCAGAGCACCTCTTTGACTGAACTTTGTCGTCGCCTGAGTTCTGCATCATTTCTTTACAGCCACATCGTCGGGTCAAGGCAGAAGGCATTGTATGCTTTGACTCCCTAGAAGAAGTTCAAGGATAATTTTCCAACTACGTAACATTGACCTATCTTTAATCCTCCTTGGAGAATGGACAAAAAGGGGGTACATGCTCCATACCCTCATGTTCTACGTTGCACTGCATGAGAGGTAACTGATTTTAGTATCAGGAATGTGCATCTTGCTTCTACACTTAGTTGACTACCTCTCCATCCACAATAGGCAAACCAAAATCTTAACTCTGAGGGGGCTTTAACCTTTTAACTTCCCATTTGCATCGACAATCCTAAAAAGTGTAAAATCTTATGTGGGCCATGCAGTTGATGAAGGACTGGGCTTTTCATGTGCATCACAATCAAGAAAAATAACTTATCACCATATGAAAACCTCTCAGGGTAGCTTGTGGTTTCATGCCCTTGATGATGAAAGGCGAAGTAAGAACTCCCTGGTGTATATATCTTCCAACATGGGATAGAAGGTTGGAACTGGAAGCATATAACTATGTCAAGCCCGACCAAACAATTAGTAATTATTACCATAAAATCGATTGCTAGTTCTGACAACACCGCAAAGACCCTACACAACCCTAGCATCGTTGGTTAAGGGTTTCTCGGAACAGAGAAACAAATCCCATAATACAAGAGATGGTAGGCTTTCATGGGGAATTTTTAAAGATACCATCACTTAAAATCTCTATGGGTGGGTGAAACTCTAGAAGTATATGCAGATAGGGAACGTTTTAAATGAAGAGGTACATGATCATAAGATTCTATTCTCTCCCCCCCCCAGGGCAACTTCACTCCCTTTTTTCACAAGGATGATAAAGGTCTTCAAACTTGTTTTTCTTCAGAAAACCATACGCACATGCATCTTCTTGTGCACTAGCAGAGGACATGGGGTTGAACTAGTAATCATGGGAATGTCTTGCACTTATGACTCCAGTGGGATGTATTTTATAAAAGGTAAAGCTGAATTTAAGAAGAAATGTCTCAAAATTGGGAATCTTGCTCCAACAAACTCAAATGAATTCTCTTGTGTTGTGCTCGAGGATAAAGCAACTCATTAGATGGCGAGTTTTTTTCTAGCATATGAGAATTGATGCAAGCACACATTAGGAAATTGGCCTTTTCTCCCAATATTTGATTTTTACCTTTAAAAAATCATTATTGTTTTTGAAAAATAAATTGAGATCAAGTTAGGATTTCAATATTGACCGAGTCCTTTTTATTTGGTTAGTTAAATTAGAGTTATTTTAAGGGTCAATTAAGTTTGTTTTGATCTTTAAATTTACTCTCTTTTTATTTACACATACCCATTCCCTATTAATATAAAGAGGTGAATAGACTAATGTAAGAGACATGATATGAATCTATATATCAAGTTTTGATTTGGAAAGTGCCTCTGTCGTTATTCCCTATCCCCTTTTCTCTAATTTAGAGAGTCCTTCTTTTCCTTCTCGTTCCTCTGTCGTCCCTCGAGTGTCATTACACCTTCCTTTCTCCCGTCTTCCTCGAATTACTAATTGCATCAAAGACCAAACAATTGGATGCTCCGTTCATAGTATCGACTTTGCAACCACATCCCATACCTCTCTATATTTTCTACATTCGAAGAGAATGTGATCCCCCATCTTCAATATCCGATGAGCATCGTATGTAGAAACCACAAGTACGTTGGATGGTCATAACAAATCGTATGCTCATCAACACTCTTCCATGTCTCAGAAGCTTAAGAAATTCTACACATATTGGGACTTCCATCCTCACAACTTCTTGCGATCTAATGTGCATCCCCCAAGATCAAAGCTTGTTTTTTTGTTAAGTACCTAGTATGCCTTCTGATTGAGAACATGCCATTGCATTAAATCCAATTATCTATATCAAAAGTGAACGTGTTACTATTATTCAACTCATCCATCAGAGACAATAACTCCTCAACTTTTTGATCATAGAGATCATATTTGAAATCACACGATGAAAGTTCCACCATGTCATGAGTCCACCACCCGTGTTGTCGTGCATCCTTGATCCAATGCACAAGCGAACAACCAAGGAAAGCGCCCACACAAAGTTCCATCTTTCGTTAAGTCATCAATCCAAGTGTTAAATCAATTCCCATCCATTAGAACTAGCCACATTAAAGGGATGACCTTGAGAAGCATATAACATAATCCCTCCGAAACGTCGAGGGTTATCTAACAAATCCTAGGTAACCAAAGAAACCCAAAAAACACCATAAATCTCTTGCAACAAAGAAAAAAGCATGTTGGATCCATCCCCTCAAATGTGGCAAATCCATTTGGAGAGAAGAACATATTCATCTCCTTCGAGCTGAGAATGCCAAGCCCGCCGTCAATCTTTTGCAAAGTGACCATCTCCATCAACGTGAATTTTGAGGAATCTCCCAAGGAAGATCAAAAGAATATTCCCACAAGCGGTTCGAATATGCCTTCGATGTTAGCTAGATGAAGCCTTCGTACGACAGCAAAAAAGACGTATATAACAGAAAGGATAAATTTAAGCATCACTAAGCGGTCGCCTATAAATAGGCACATCGATTTCCATCTTGTCGACCGCTTCTCAATTTTATCAACATATGGAATCCAACCAGCATTTGCAAATGAGGCCAGCTGATGCACCGATTAGGAGATGCGAGTTTTGGGATGTTGAGCCGGCTAAAAGAGGGCGAGGAAGGCCAAAGAAGCGTGGAATGAGACTATACGAAGGATCTTAGATTTCTGGATCTAAGTTTGAGAATAACCTAATATAGATCTGAATGGAGGCAAATAATCTATGTCGTCGACTGATGACCGTCGGATCACGAGAGATCAAGGGAGATAAATAACAGGTCGTTGCGACCTCAATCCCTCGAAAATCGATCAACAAGAAAAATCAATCACTCAAATAAGATAAAACCAAGCAAGCACACAATAGAGCGATCTAGCTATAGGATTAACCTGGTATAGCTCCCAGGGTCGAACTCAAGGAGCACAGATTGGCCTTGCGGCCTACGATGTAGTCAGAAATCCAAGAAAGTCTTTTTTTTATGGTTTTTATTTGTTTTTATATTTTTTAGATTTTTTAAAAGATGAGAAAATGAGAGAAAGTAAATACAAGGCAACTTCAACAATTTATACAACACACAAAAATGAAGCAAAAATTCCAGAAAATTGGTTTTTAGGTTTTTCAAGTTTTTTACTGTTTTTGGTGAATTTTTGGAAATTTTCTAATGGGTAAATTATTTATTAAAAATCAAACAATGCGACAAAAATAGGGTGCTGTCCAGCAAGGCTTAAGACCAAAAATAAAATACTCTTGGATCTCAAAAAGCCCTAAAGGTAATTTTCCTATAATCTACAAAGAATAAGGAAAATTTAGGCACCCTAATTATTGTTTTTGGATTTTTAATTTAATTATTACAATTTTTATGAGTTTTTAGGGGTTTTCAATTTTTAGGGTTTTTAAGTGATGAAAAGTCACCAAAAATGGCTGGAAAATCAAACAACCAGCAAACAACAAATCCTAATTTTTTTTAGAATTTTTAAAGGTGATTTTATATTTTTTTGGTATTTTTAAAAGTCAAACAGTGGCAAAATATGGGTTTTTGAATTTTTAAAAATAATAAATGAAATCAGAAATGTCCCCAAAAATCATAGAAATTCCTACACCATGGCAGGAGCCATGTGTCAAAATTTC
Organism: Ottelia alismoides; assembly: GCA_037367405.1. NCBI lineage: Eukaryota > Viridiplantae > Streptophyta > Magnoliopsida > Alismatales > Hydrocharitaceae > Ottelia > Ottelia alismoides. The sequence goes on along the minus strand of JAZKJV010009615.1, from coordinate 79,738 downwards.
ATTGGATTTGGAGGTCGTTTGATATTTTATTCAAAAATAAAGGTGGGGTACTGTGCACAGGGACCTAAGTGCAAATACCCAAAAGTTCTGGGGTCCTGGTGCAAATACCCAGCAACACACGTGCCAAGCACGTGCCTGGGGCACACATGGACCTAAATGTAATAAAATAAGTTCCAAGGACCTATTGATAACTCGTATCAAAAGTCCAGGGGCTTATATGCAAGTTACCCAAAATAATTCGCACATGTGCAAAATCAATGCTCACAGGGGTATAAATGCAAATAAAATAAAGGGCGAGGTCCAGAATGCAAATAACCCAGAACATAAACAACTTGAATTAAAAATTACAGGACTAAAAAAGAAAATACAAACTACGAGGGGCCCTACGATATTTACCCCTTTATTAACCGACGGTAGGATGTGCGACGCGTGGCCTATCGGACGGTGGAGAACAAACGCGCCTTTAACTCTGAAAGCGCTGGCCTGATCCGACGGCTGGTGTGCGTCCACGTGGGTGATCGGACGGTGCAGATGCAACGTGGTTCTTCGAAGGAAACCAGGCTCCGATCGGATGGTCGAGAGAGGTCCACGTGGATGATCAAGCGGTACTGGGCTACTGCGCCTCTCTCCTCGGCTGCGACGGTCCGGATGAGATCCTCAGATGGATCGACGGCTGCTGCTCCTCTACAGATCGACGGCTGGGATTAGAACTGGAGCGAGGGCTTCATCGGACGGCTCTGGAAGGTGGAGGAAGAACTGATGGCCGGCGAAGTTCGCCGGCCTCCTGCGTGCACTTCGAACCTCCTCAGCTGCTGCTAATGGTCTGAACACGTTCCTGGTGGTTGCCCGCAGCTGACGGTGACGGCCAATGGCCCAACCGAGCCCTGGAGGGGCTCCGGCGAGGCCTGGCGGCTGGAAGCTCCGGTCTGAACTGTAGGGGGGCTCAGATGCCTCCCTTTGGACCTGCAAAGTAGACACGAAGGTTCGCGGGTCGAGGGCAAAATGCCTCGACCCAAGAAGGCGGGGTGAAGGTGGACGGTGCTGTGGGGCGGACGAGCTCCGGCGAGGCGGAGGCGATGGAACTCGACTCCCAGATCCTGTGCGATCTGGGTTGAGTGATAGAAGGTGCGCGGGGTAACGGCGGAGGTGATGATCGGGTCGGATGGTCGAAATGTAGCGCGAGATGGTCGGAATCGGAGATATGCGTCGGTGGTGTGAATTGGGCGAAATCCTAAATTAGAAGAAATTAGAGGGAACTAAGGCTACCTGGTGGATGCTGGAGACTGTGCTGGAGCTGGTCTTGCTCCTGGTCGTAGCTTCGAAGGGCGTCAAGGCCTGAAGCTCGATGCTCAACGCTGGCGGCGGAGCAAGGACGGCGAGACTCGCCGGATCAGTGGATACGCCTCCTAACCTCACTGCAACAAGGGCTGCCGCTTGCTGTCACTCTCGCGATGCCAATGGAGGTCACGGGGAAGGAGGAGAAGGGCCAAAGATGGGGCGCGGAGGCGGCGGAGGTGATGGTATATATGGTGACAGCGTCGATTAGGGTTGAGTGGGGACAGCAAAGGAAAGCGTGGATTTGATGGCGGAGGATCCGGCGAGGGAGAGGGATGAACGGCGAAGAATCCGGGCACGGGGGTTGAGTGGATGACAGCCTGGAGAAGCGTGGAAAATTCGGCGAAGGTGGGGCGGCGCGCGTCTTCCAGAATAGGAAAGAGTCCGCGGGGGAGTTGACCGGGGTCAACATTCCCCCGTGGACCAATCAGGAGCGGCCACGTGTGTCCGATTTTGTTTATTTATTTTAGGGCAGAAATAGGCCGAATTAATGAAAACTCAAAACATGAAATATTTTTCTTTTATTTTTTTCTATTTTTTGGTGATTTTTATTTAATTTTTGGAAATAAAAATAGGGTAGCTCTATATATAGGTATATGTACACTATATGGATTTTTATTTTTGATTTTTTTATTTGTTATTTTTATGAATTTTTATGCTCATTTTGTATTTTATTTATTTACAAGATAAAATGAGGAATAAAAGAATATTTTTATTTTATTTTTATCACTTATATACAAGGGTGAAATAAATAGTTGTATACATTTATATACATGGTATTTATACAATGTATTTTTGTATTTTTAATTTTGTAATTTTTATTTGATTTTTGTTTTGTTTCTTTTTATTTATTTTATTTACAAAATATAACATAGAATATTTACAAAAAGTTTAGAAAATAATTGAATTTATTTACAAGGTTGAATAAATACAATGGTGTGGTTTATGCACATGAGAAAAAGGGTATTTTTGAATTTTTGATTTTTATCTTTTTGTTTTGTTTTTAATAGCTTTTACAAAATATATATACAAAATATTTACAACCTATTTTTGGGTGAGGAAAATATATAGTTTTATTTACAGAAGTATATACACATGTGAGCCCTATCTCCCTCTACTTGGCTTTTATGCGGTCAGGCCCATGCTGAGCCCTCCCTTGGGTTAGGTTGCTCAATATTTATTCTAAATATTTCCCTCTTTTTCTTTTTGCTCTTTATTCTTTTATTTTGTGCACAAAAACATGCTAATTATAGGTTTTTACACAATGCATGCTTTTGGTAATTATTTGTATTTACACATATCTACATGTATTTGCAAAGGTTTTTGTAGCTAAAATAATAGAATAAAGAGTGATGAATGGGTATTCATCATCGACCCTACTTAATGTGGGAAAAGGCTTTGTTATTTGAGGAAGGCTGTGTCGACAATACATCAGCGATATATTGTCGATATATCAGTTTCGACAGGCAATCATCTCGATATTTTCCACTATCAAAATTATTTTTTATCAGTTGAAGGAAATTAATTTGCATCAGTTGGAATTAGATAATGGCATCTAGATCGTCGTCATGATCTAACGATCTGTATAGATGTTTGCACCGGCATGCAACGAAAGACTATCTTTTGTCGGAATGTAACATGAACCGACGAAGCCAACGACAAGGAGGTGATGGCCATATTGCTAGAATTCCAAACAAAGCTACGAGGTTTGGTTGCTAATTTCAAGACCCAAAACGCTGATGAATCAAGGTCTTCCACTGTCGAAGCGTTGTCCTTATTTTCGATGAAGAAAAACGAGAAAAACTCGCCATCGACAATGATCTGCTTGTTTTCCATACAGTTTTAGACCTTCAATCGTCGGAGGGATCAACTACAACGCTACACACGACCCTCTCGCATGCATGGTCCGCTACCCTCTCCCCTCCAACAACCGGGTCAGTCACCTCGCATGCCCTCCTCACCATTCCCCAACGATGATATGCTTACTGGCCATATATGCAGCTCGATGTACATGCCATCGAGGGCATCACCAGAGGTGTTATGCAATGTTAGGATTTCTCCTATGATCTGGGAGGATTGGCAGTACTGGAGGCTTTCGTGTGAAGGTGCTTCTCCTAATCAAGTTTCTCACCTAATCGTGTTACCGGGTTTTTCGTATGACTGTCACGATGCTAATGATAGTGAGGAGCATGGTGAGGTGGTTATTTGATCATGGGATTGACATGATCCATTGATGATCGTCAAATTCGCCTTTTTAATAATCGATAATTAGTCGTAGTATAGGAGACGAATTTGGTTCAGCAAAAACCACAGTCTTTTGAATGTTGTGGAGTATTTATACTTGGCAAGTCTACCAAGGTCGAACATAGGGACACGGCTACCTAATTTGTTTATCGAATTTCGATTCGTGAAGCACAATGTGAGTTAATTTCAATTTCAGGTCCTCATGATGAACTATGCTATTTACAAAACAAAGCCAGGATGAATGCAATTTTTTAGATAATTTTTTATGCAAGTTAAAGTAATGCATGAGCAAATATGCAAGAGAATTTATGTACATATTCAAGAATACAATTATACCCTAAAAATTATGAGCAACATGATAGAAATGAAATTAGTGTCAATTTAATCGCAACAATAAAAAGTGGTCATCAAATCAAAGCAAGACAAGGAGAGTAGGGTCCCATTTTTCACATAAAAATTCACTTCCATTAAAACAGTAGCAAAATGAGAGAATTAAACATGCTAAGATGTAGAGGACAAAATAAGGATAAAAAAGACACTAAAATCATGCAATTTGGACCTACGATGCTCAAGTTATGCTAAAAATAGTGCAGGGGCATAAATGTAATAAAAGTGCTAGAAAATAAAGGGATAAATATTGCATTTAGGTCCCTGGAGGGACGTAAATGCAAATATCAAAAACCGACCGGGGTCCTGTGCAATTTTCCATATGCGCGGGGACCTTGTTGTAAATCTCTGAAAAGTGGAGGGCCTTCCTGTAAAATACCCAGGCACACACGTGTGAGGCACGTGCCTGGGGACCTGAATGCAATTATCAGAATGCTTGGGGCCAGGCTCGGGTCAGCTCCTGTGGTTCGGACCACTTGGCGGCTGCGGGAGGCTTGGATCTGGGTTCGGACCGCCCGAGCATGTAGGTATGGAGGCTAGCCTCGGGTACCCACGTGGTCGTATCTCAGCCGTTCGATCCAGTCGATCGAACGACACCTGTAGCTTTTCCTTCTCCGCGGGCCACCGGAGGAGGCGGGGCTCCGGCGACCCGCCCTTGGCTCCGCCTCGCCTCGCGAGCCCTTCAGATGATCGTGGGAGCTTGCTGGAGGTCCGACGGAAGTCCTGGATGCACGGTGAAGCTCCGTGGCTGATCGGAGGTGGCGCTCGGTGAAGCTTCGTCGGAAGGGAGGAGCTCGAATGTGCTCCGATGCGAACTCCGGTGATTTAATATTCCTGCAGTGGTTAGTATTGCCGAAGCGAGTGCAAGTGGTGGTGAAGTGCGTGGAGTGAGTGGGGGCCGTGTGGGGCGATGGGAGTGAAGGCCCAGTGCTCCTCCTCCGGCGAGGCAGAGGAGGAGGTGGCGGAGAGTGGTTAGGGTCGTGGAGAAGGGAAGGTGCTGTTGGAGGGGGTTGGCGAGGATCGGAGTGGTCGGGCGGAGCTTAAGGGCTGATCAGATGGATGTGGAGGTGACGATCGGCGGAGGAAAAATTCGAATAAATAACATAAACAGCACCTCGCCGGAGCGAGGTGTTGGTGAGGGCTGTGATCTGGGCTCGAGGTCCTCATCGGACCTAGGGGGATCGTCGCACAATGAGGTCGATCTTCCTCGGTGCTCAGCGGTGGCGGAGCCAACTGCGACGCGACCAATGCAGCCGTATGGTCGACACCGGACCAGCCCCATTGTCGCCTCGATGTTCCGCCCCTCTGCTGTCACCAGAGGGGCAGAGGAAGCTAGGAGAGGGCCCAAGAATGGTGGACGAGGATGATCGGTGGCGGAGGAAGGGGGTTTATAGGAGGCGGGGGATGACGGTTATGGCTGTGGCGAGGGTTTTTTCGAAGAGGGTTTTAATGGCGAAGGAGTGATGAAGTGGAGACGTGAAGGCTGCGCGAGGAAGGTGGATCTGAGGGTTACGTCAGGGAGGCGTTACGAGTAGGAGGAGGTGGCTGGAGCGCCGGCCGAAAAAGGAAGGGGGAGCGGGGGTCGCGAGTCGCAACGCTTGGGGGCGAGGGGGTTATGAGGAGGAAGATGAACTCCTGACTGTTGGATCCCTTGATCCAACGGCTGGGATGGGAGAGCGGCGGAGGGCTGTGATCAGATCCTTAGGATCTGATCGATCGGCCGAGGTGAGGTGCGAACGAGTGGCTAAGATGGAGAGTCTCGAGAGATCCAACGGTGAGATGTAAATGGGTGACGTGGCTTGGGGAAGGTCGTGGGATAGGAAGCAGATCAGAGGGCTAAGATGGAGGGGCGACGTGGAGGGCTGAGGGGCGTTGGATGGAACTAGGATCAAAGGGCTGAGATTTAGGCGCTTAATAGCGGTCGAGATTTCATCAGAGAGTTAGATCGGATGGTGTACGATGGAGCGGACTTCAACGGATGAGATGGAGGCGGGGCTGAGAGGATCCAACGGCCCAGGAGGCCAACGGGTGTCGAGAGGGGAAGCGGGCCACGTGGACGCTCCAGAGAGCACCACGTGGCCCAATCAGAAAAATTCAAAAAAATACAAAGAAAAATAGAAAAGAAATAGTTAGAGGCCGAATTAGGAAAATGTCAAAACATGAAAGTTGCTCGCCTCGATGAGGTCTACAACTTTCATGTTGGTCAACAAGCCAAGAGAGGTCATTTGTACAAAACGTGTTTTTGGGGGTATTTTTAAAGGGATAAAAATTAGGATTTTGTGGTTTTGAGATGTTTTTGTATATTTTAGTCTTTTAATGGTTAGTGAATTATAGACAATTATTCTACCTAATTTTTAGGGGTTTTTGAGGATAAAATAATTACAAGAAAAATAAAGGAATAAATACAATAATTTAATGGTAAATTATATACAATATAATACAGGATAAAAATAAAGAATTAAAGGGTATTTTTATTGGATTGCTTAAGCAGGGGTTTTAATCTGCGGCTTTTAGCATGATGAATACAAGATTCATCATACCCCTATACTTAAACCATGCTCGTCCTCGAGCATATAAAGAGTGAAGGAGTCGGATTAATTCTTGACAGTGCACGTGAAAAATTCAAGGCTCAATCCTTCGAAGACCCTTAATTTAAGAGATCCTAAAATTCCAGGTTTATCCAAGCCTTAGTCAGAAGGAATCCAACTTCTCTGATTATCATATTCTCTTTTTGTACATATACTATAAGGATATGACAATTAGTGTACTGCATTTCATGAGAGCCGAGTCGATGCATCACTCAAAGTTTCAGTCCCAAAGACTCTCCTCTATACCTAATCCTCAATACAAGGGAATAAGTCTATTCTTGCTTCAGTCAACTGTCTCATTAGTTTGTCAGACTTGAAATGTTGATGGACGGCCAGATGATGGAGGTAATGGGATTGTGTCTATTTTTCTCACCCTCACATTGGAACAAGGGGCCTCTCGAGTGCCTTTCTACTCAACACATATAAATTTTTAGATTGTTGACCAATGTGTCCGTCAAGAGAGTTGGAGTCGTCTGCACTTGTTTTTATGGGAATACACCAGGGTGTGTCTCTTTTGAGTATCTAAGATACCTTCGACGCCCAGACTTGTACATTTACGATGCAGAGCCCTTTTTTGATGTCAGCTCGACTCCTTGGTCCTAATTAGCTATTGGTCCAAGTGGACACTTTGAAAATATTTGGGAGCGTTCGCCATTGGGGGAAGCTCACTTGTAATTTGACTTTGGTATTTAGAACTTTTTCTTTGACATTTCATTGCTTTTGTTGGCTAGCTCCACTGCTTTTACCAAAAGTTGGCGCACACTGATCAACAATTTCCATTTAAGTTTCATCGCACCCTGGCACATAGGTAAATATCAGCATATGAATCTTGTTCACATACTGGCTAGGGTTTTGCTGACACTCAGGTTTTCTGAAGCCTTCATTAACTTTATCCCATCCTCGAATATCATTAGATCGGGTCTAAACTCAAATCTCTAGTCCTAGTTCCTCAAGTGATATCTCAACTCAACTCATCAATCATGCGGTAGTGGAAGTGACTGTGCTGATCATATTTTTCTTTCAGGTAGAGATTAAGAGTGCAATATAGCGCTCAAATCTTTCAAACCAGGGGAATGTGGATATTTAAGTCTTAAAAACCCTAATGACTAAGGCATGTTAACTCAGACTCTCAAGATCCCATAAATCCAGTGTCCTCAAAATCCTCAAGCCTTGAGTGAATGTGAATGTGTCAGGAATACACCAACTTCTTGGTTAGTGATTTTTGTGTGATTTTTTGCTTTTGCAAATTTTCATGGATTTTAATTAATTTTTTTAATTCCTCAGAGAGACAATGACTGGCCCAGGCTCAAATAAAAGTATCCACTCTCAGCCAGTACGGGCATAAGTACGGGCCGAGACCCGTGTTACTTGAGGACGGGGCCATATGCGATGTCCTCTAAACCACCCACTCTGCTAAGGGAGACCGAGGTTCCCTCACTGAAAAATGTCTACTAAGCCTAGTAGTCAACATCAAATTCCAAGAAAGAGTTTTTTTTAAATTTTTTTATTTTTTAAAATTTTTTAGGACTATTTACAAAAATCAATCCATCAATGAACAATTTTTACAAGGTTTTTACTCAGTTCACAAGTTTACCAAAACCCAGGCCGAAAATAAATTTTTAAAAATTTCTAAAAACACGAGCTAAGGCTAAAGTAAATATACAGTAATATACGGTATACTCCCCTATACTTAAATTTTGTTATGTCCTCATAGCACAAGTGCCATGAAGCCAAGGCTTGATTCAAATATCGGGTGATATAGCGGAACTGAGGAGGAGGGTCCCCCTATACTTAGGCCAAAATCGACCTAAGCACAAGAAGACAGAACAAGGGAGGGATGAGCAGGCAGGTCCCCCCTATACTTAGGCTACAAATAGCCTAAGTAAGGTCTAAATTAGGGGGGAGGGTGTTCTATGATACAAGGGTGAGGGGGAGGAGGTTCGTGAAATACACACACACACACACACACAGAGAGTGAAATATACAGGGGGATTGTGGAAGTGAGTGTGTATGTGCAAGTGTAGGTGTGTGGGGGGGGGGGGGTAGTAGATCATCAAGTGATCTACTCTCTACTCCCTTTTTACAACGTGCAAAACTGAAAATAAATATGCAGATGCAAGTTTATTTTGGGATACAATATGCAATGCAATCTGGCTGATAAAAATCCTCAAATTTCTTCACATTGTCTTCTGCGGCCTCTTCAGCGGAAGCTTCCAACTTCACGCCTCCATGAGGATCAAGCGTCCTCGATCTACATGGGCCCTGCCACAAAAGAGAAAAGTTAGAATACTTGGAGAAATTAAATCAACAGATATGATGCAAAATTGATGCATGTTTTGAGGACCTAAAAATAATTGAATTATTCAACAAAAAATCAAAATTCAATAATTAGCAAAGCCGTGTCCTCGGCAACGGCGCCATTTGACGATACGAAAAATTCGCCTCTTTAAAAATGAATAATTATCGTAAATAATCGTAGTACAGGAGGCAAATTGGATTCAGCAAAAGCCACGATCTTTGAATGTCATGGAATATTTATACTTGGCAAGTCTACCAAGGTCGAACACAGGGACACGACTACCTAATTTGTTTATCGAATTTCGATTCGTGAAGCATAATGTGAGTAATTTCAATTTCAGGTCCACATGAGGAACTATGCTATTTACAAAACAAAGCCAGGATGCATGCAATTTTTTAGATAATTTTTTATGCAAGTTAAAGTGATGCATGAGCAAGTATGCAAGAGAATTTATGTACAGATTCAAGATTACAATTATGCCCTAAAAATTATGAGCAACGTGATAGAAATGAAATTACTGTCAATTTAATCGCAACAATAAAAAGTGGTCATCAAATCAAAGCAAGACAAGGAGAGCAGGATCCCATTTTTCACTAAAAATTCACTTCCATTAAAACAGTAGCAAATGAGAGAATTAAACATGCTAAGATGTAGAGGACGAAATAAGGATCAAAACGAAACTAAAATCATGCAATTTGGACATACGATGCTCAAGTTATCCTAAAAACAGTGCATGGGCATAAATGTAATAAAAATGCTAGAAAATAAAGGGATAGATATTGCATTTAGGCCCCTAGAAGGACCTAAATGCAAATACCAAAAATCAGCCAGGGTCCTATGTAATTTTCCATATGTGCGGGGACCTTGTTGTAAATCTCTGAAAAGTGGAGGGCCTTCCTGTAAAATACCAAGGCACGCACGTGTGAGGCACGTGCCTGGGGACCTGAATGCAATTATCAGAAATCTTGGGGTCAGTCTTGCAATTTACCCAGCACCTCACGTGCGCTGCACGTGAGGGGCCAGGCTCGGGTCAGCTCCTGTGGTTCGGACCACGTGGTGGCTGCGGGAGGCTTGGATCTGGGTTCGGATTGTCCGAGCCTGTAGGTATGAAGGCCAGGCTCGGGTGCCCACGTGGTCGTATCTCAGCCGTTCGATCCAGATGATCGAACAACACCTGTAGCTTTTCCTTCTCCGCGGGCCGCCGGAGGAGGCGGGGCTCCGGCGACCTGCCATTGGCTCCGCCTCGCCTTGCGAGGCCTTCAGATGATCGTGGGAGCTTGCTGGAGGTCCGGTGGAAGTCCTGGATGCACGGCGAAGTTCCGTGGCTGATCGAAGGTGGCGCTCGGTGAAGCTTCGTCGGAAGGGAGGAGCTTGAACGATACGAACTCCGACGATTCAATGTTCCTGCAGTGGTTAGTATAGCCGAAGCGAGTGCAAATGGTTGTGAAGTGCGTGGAGTGAGTGAAGGCCGTGTGGGGCGACGAGAGTGAAGGCACAGTGCTCCTCCTCCGGCGAGGCAGAGGAGGAGGTGGCGGAGAGTGGTTAGGGTCGTGGAGAAGGGAAGGTGCTGTCGGAGGGGGTTGGTGAGGATCGGAGTGGTCGGGCGGAGCTTAAGGGATGGTCAGATGGAGGTGGAGGTGACGATCGGTGGAGGAAAAATTCGAAGAAATAACATAAAAAGCACCTCGCCGGAGCGAGGTGTTGGTGGAGGTTGTGATCTGGGCTCGAGGTCCTCATCGGACCTCGGGGGATCGTCGCACAATGAGGGCGATCTTCCTCGATGCTCAGCGGTGGCGGAGCCAACCGCGACGCGGCCAATGCGGACGTGGGTCGACACCGGACCAGCCCCATTGTCGCCTCGACGTTCCGCCCCTCCGCTGTCACCGGAGGGGCGGAGGAAGCTAGGAGATGGACCAAAAATGGTGGACGAGGATGATCGATGGCGGAGCAAGGGGTTTTATAGGAGGCGGAGGCTGACAGTTATGGCTGTGGCGAGGGTTTTTCGAAGAGGGTTTTAATGGCGAAGGAGTGATGAAGTGTAGACATGAAGGCTGCGCGAGGAAGGCGGATCTGAGGGTTACGTCGGGGAGGCGTTACGAGTAGGAGGAGATGGTTGTAGCGCCGACCAAAAAAGGAAGGGGAGCGGGGGTCACGAGTCGCAACGCTTGGCGGCGTGGGGGTTACGAGAGATGGACCAAGAATGGTGGACGAGGATGATCGATGGCGGAGGAAGGGGTTTTATAGGAGGCGGAGGCTGACAGTTATGGTTGTGGCGAGGGTTTTTCGAAGAGGGTTTTAATGGCGAAGGAGTGATGAAGTGTAGACATGAAGGCTACGCGAGGAAGGTGGATCTTAGGGTTACGTCGGGGAGGCGTTACGAGTAGGAGGAGATGGTTGTAGCGCCGACCAAAAAAGGAAGGGGAGCGGGGGTCACGAGTCGCAACGCTTGGTGGCGTGGGGGTTACGAGGAGGAAGATGAACTCCTGACCGTTGGATCCCTTGATCCAACGGCTGGGATGGGAGAGCGGCGGAGGGCTATGATCAGATCCTTAGGATCTGATCGATCGACCGAGGTGAGGTACGAACGAGTGGCTAAGATGGAGAGTCTGGAGAGATCCAACGGTGAGATGTAAAGGGGTGACGTGGCATGTGGAAGGCCGTGGGATAGGAAGCGGATCGGAGGGATGAGATGGAGGGGCGACGTGGAGGGCTGAGGGGCGTTGGATGGAACTAGGATCAGAGGTCTGAGATTTAGGCGCTTAATAGCGGTCGAGATTTGATCAGAGAGTTAGATCGGACGGTGTACGATGGAGCGGACTTCAACGGATGAGATGGAGGCGGGGCTGAGAGGATCCAACGGCCCAATAGGCCGACGGGTGTCGAGAGGGGAAGCGGGCCACGTGGACGCTCCAGAGAGTGCCACGTGGCCCAATCAGAAAAATTTAAATAAAAATACAAAGAAAAATAGAAAAGAATTAGTTAGAGGCCGAATTAGGAAAAAGTCAAAACATGAAAGTTGCTTGTCTCGATGAGATCTACAACTTTCGTGTCGATCAACAAGCCAAAAAAGGTCATTTGTACAAAATGTATTTTTGGGGGTATTTTTAAAGGGATAAAAATACCGATTTTGTGTTTTTGAGATGTTTTTGTATATTTTAGTCTTTTAATGGTTAGTGAATTATAGATAATTATTCTACCTAATTTGTAGGGGTTTTTAAGGATAAAATAATTACAAGAAAAATAAAGGAATAAATACAATAATTTAATGGTAAATTATATACAATATAATACAGGATAAAAATAAAGAATTAAATGGTATTTTTATTGAATTGCTTAAGCATGGGTTTTAATCTGCGGCTTTTAGCATGATGAATACGAGATTCATCATCCATTGAGGTGGTTATATGAATTGATTGGGAATAACGACCGATGTTGGATACCAATCAAGTGGTTGCTAACTAACAAATTTTAGAGAAGCGGTAGTCGAATGCGGGGAAGGCATTTTTCCCTTCTTTAATACAAAAGGAGGTGGCATCAATGAGGAGGATCGTCCTCCGACAGATGTTCACGAAGCTTCATATGCAACATCGACAAGCAACCACATGTGAGGAGGAAAAGTTATTTAGTTGTATTGATCCGCTGCATCAATTTCATAGGCTTGGAAACATAAAAAACGATTATTTCAAATGACAACTTACGCTGTGATATTTCTCAATGGCATGCAACAATGAAGATTTGAAGGTCGGTTAATCTTAGGATTGCTGAAAACTTGCTCGTATCATGGTCAATATATGTATCTTAGTTCCCAATTATATTTGTTCAGCACAACTTAACGACGAACTCGGATGTTTTTGTAATTTGTCGTCCCATGCAAAGCACAGTTTCCGCTAGTTATTTATTTGATTATGAACACAAATAATATAATTGTTTTTTTAAATGATGTGTTTATTTTCCTCTCTCCCTCCTGTGTACAATGCACTGCGTGCAGAAGGGTATCCTGCTCCGGATCCGATTATGGTTCCCTCCATCATTCGGACCTTCTTTTGCCACTGTGGAGGAGCGGTCGCTCTTGGCATTCTGGGGTTTTGGGAGCGGAGGAAGGAGAGACAAGAGAAGTGGCAAGGAGGTGAGTGCCCCTCGCTCCCTCTCCTTCGCTATCTACCAATCTCCTATCTCTCCATCCATGAACGGAGTTTTGATGGCTTCTCTACTGAGCCTTCTCTTGGTTTTTCCTATTTGGACCAATCAGTATCACTTTTGCTGTCCTGGCTGCAGCGGAGGAGCGGTCTCTGCTGATATTTAGGGTTTCGAGGTGAGAGGAGAATCAAGAGACACATCCATTGAGCCACGACAAGGAGACGTCTCTCCCATCCTCCTTATATCCCTCCATTTCCCAACAAACCCCCTTGTTCCAGGGTTTTCGGGGTTCGTTCTTGGAGTAATTAAGTTTGTTGCCGCTTCTGCTTTCTTACTTGACATGGTTGTTATGTTGTGGTTTCATCCTCTTTTTCCTTCTCTTATTCGTACATTGTTATACTAATGCGTTGCTCAATACTAACCTGTGCATCTCCTAAACAATGATGTTACTGGAGGCATGTTTCCATTATTTTGGGAAAAATAACGAGATTGCATACTTTGCATACATGGTGGGTTAAAAATCTGCACGACACACATTCCCTTGGATCATCTCACCTAAAAAATGCCATATACTGACTTTCTGAATCGTGTGCATTTGATTAAGGTGATTTTTCCTGTTTCAGCTTCTGGTTTTCCTTTTTCTGTTAGCTTATAGAATACAACATGCATGTATGGTGCCGGGAAGCTGTTGGGGTTATTAGTTGTGTCGAGACTGGTATGAACACTGTAAACTCCATGGCTCCGATGATGACACTGCCGACCAAATAATGCAGTCAGGAAGATTGGCGATGGTTGTCCAGTGATAGTTGTAAGTCCAACAACCATCATTGATTGTCTTTGAGGTTTCTCGTATTGACTCAGATGGGGTTCGGTGATCGAGGTCGTGTTTGGGTAATAACTCATGTTGGAAGTTGCATTGGAGAAAGTATCCCATTCTAATGATGGCCCGGATGTAACAATGATTATTTTTTGGAAAACTAAAGAATGACCATTATAGATTAATGACCAGCTAAATATTATATTGTGAATCTTTAGAAAAGTAAAACTCATGTATTCAAACATGACTATCCCGCAAATCCCAATAACAAAATGCAAATGAAAGCACCTCTTTGACAGAAGTTTGTCCTCGCCTGAGTCCCGCATCATTTTTTTTTGCAGCGACATGGTCGGGCCAAGGCAAAGGTATTGTATGCCTTGACTCCCCATAAGAAGTTAAAGGATAATTGTCCAACTACATAACATTGAGCTATCTTAAATCCTCCTTGGAGAATGGACAAAAAAGGGTACATGCTCCATACCCTCATGTTATATGATGTACTACACGAGGGGCAACTGGTTTTAGTATCAGGGATATGCATATTGCTTCTACACTTAGGTGACTTCCTCTCCTTCCAGAAACCACAATAAACTTTTAACTTCCCATTTGCATCAACAATCCTAGAGAGTGAAAACTGTATGTGGACCATGCAGTTGAGGAAGGACCGGGCTTTTTTCATGTGCCATCATAATTGAGAAAAATAACTTATCACCATATGAAAAACCTCTCATGTAGCTTGTGTTTTCATGCCCTTGATGAGGAAAGGTGAAGGAAGAACTCCCTGATGTGTGTGTGTCTCTATATATATATATATATATATATATATATATATATATATATATATATATATTCCAATATTGGATAGAAGGTTGGGACCAAAAGCATATAACTATGTTAAGCCCGACCAAACAATTAGTAATTATTACCAAGGTTTTAAATTTCGATAACGGGTATCATATCGATACCATGTCGAAATGAAATTTCGTTGAAATTTCTGTAAATTTCGATGGCATTTCGCCCAACTCAAGCAACTCTGTGAAGGAATGACCGAAAAGTGCTCTCATATCGCCATTCGCTCGAAAAATATGAAACCATGATTATTGCCATAAAATCAGAAAGTGCAAAGACACGCAACCCTAGCATCGCTTTGTAAGGGTTTCTCGCAACAGAGAAACAAATCCCATAAAATATGAGATGGTATAATTTCACGGGGAATTTTTAAAGATACCATCACTTAGAATCTTTACGGGTGGGCTAAACTCGATAAGCATATGTAGATAAGGAACATTTTAAGTGAAGAGATACAAGGTCCTAATATTCCATTATCCCCCCAGGGCAACTTCACTCCATTTTCATTGGGACAATAAAAGGTCTTTAATCTTGTTTTCCTTTAGAAGACCATACACACAAACATCTTCTCTTGCAGTGCCGGAGGGAATGGTGTTGAACCAATAATCCTAGAAGATCTTACATTTATGCCTCCAGTGGAACATAGTTATATAGGTAGAACCGAATTTAAGAAGAAATGGCTCGAAATTGAGAAGATTACTCCATGAACCTAAATGAATTCTCTTATGTTGTGCTCGAGGATAAAGCAACTCATTAGATGACGAGTTTTTTCAAGCAAATGAGAATTGGTGCAAGCACGTATTATGAAATTGGGGGGTTTCTCTCAACATTTGATTTTTGCCTTTAACAAAATCATAGTTTTTTTAAGTTGAGATCAAGTTGGATTTCAATATTGGCACGGTCCTATTATTTGGTTAGTTAAATTAGAGTTATTTAGGGGTCAATGAAGTTTGTTTTGATTTTTAAATTTACTCTCTTTTAATTTACACAAACCCACCCCTATCTATATAAAGAGGTGAATACACCAATGCAAAAGACATGCTATGAATCTATAAATCAAGTTTTACTCTCGAAAGTGCCTCTACCATTATCCCCTACCCCATTATTTCTAATTTATATTATCTATCTTCTCCTCCATGTCCCTCTATCGTCCCTCGAGTGTCATTACACCCTCCTTTATTAATTGCATCAAAGACCAAACAATTGGATGCTCTATTCGTAGTAATCTTTTCTATTGCAACCATATCCCATACCTCTCTATATTTTGTGCATATGAAGAAAATGTGACCCCATCTTCAATATCTGCTGAGCATCATAAGTACAAACCGCGTGTACCTTGGACTGTCATAACAAATCGTACGTCCGTCAACAATCTTCTATGCCCCGGAAGCTTAATAAATGCTACACATATTGGGACTTTCTATCCTTACAACTTCTTGCAATCTAATATGCATCCCCCGAGATCAAATATTAAATTTCTGTTAAGTACCTAGTACGCCTTCTTAATCGAGAACATGCCATCGCACTAAATCCAATGATCTATACCAGAAGCGGGTGGGTTACTATTAGTCAGCTCATCCATCAGATACAATAACTCCCCAAGTCTTTGATCAAAGAGATTATATTTGAATCACATGATGAAAGTCCACCATGTCATGAGTCCACCACCCGTGTTGCCGTGCATTCTTAATCCAATGCACAAGCGAACAACCAAGGAAAGCGCCCACACAAAGTTTCATCCTCCACCAAGTCATCGATCCAAATATTAAATCAATTCACATCCACTAGAACTAGCCACAATAAATGGATGATCCCGAGAAGCATATAACATAATCCCTTCCAAAACATCAAGGGTTATCTAACAGATCCCGGGTAACTAGAGAAACCGAAAAAACACCATAAATCTCATGCAACAAAGAACAAAGTAGGTTGGATCCATCCCCTCGAATGTGGCAAATCCATTTGGAGAGAAGAACCATATTCAACTCCTTCAAGTTGAGAATGCCAAGCCTACCATCAATCTTTTACAAAGTGACCCTCTCCATCAACGTGAATTTCGAGGAGTCTCCCAAGGAAGATCAAAAGAATATTCCCATAAGCGATTCTAAAATGTCTTCAATGTTACTAGAAGAAGCCTTCACGGTAGGAAAAAGGCATAGATAACAGAAAGGATAAATTTAAGCATCACCAAGTGGTCACCTATGAATATGCGCATCGATTTCCATCATGCCGACCTCTTCTCAATTTTATCAATCTATGGAATCCAATCAGCCCTTGCAAAGGAGGTCGGACGATGCATCTGTTAGGAGATGCGAGATTTGAGATGTTGAGTTGTCTAAGAGAGGGCGAGGAAGGCCCATGGAGTGTTGGAATGGGACTATAGGAAGGGATCTTAGTTTTATTGATCTAAGCCCGAGAATGACACAATATAGATATGAATGGAGGCAAATAATCCATATCGCCGACCCTACCTAATGTGGGAAAAGGCTTTGTTGTTGTATGGAAGACAATCGACCTGCCTCAATCTCCCACTAACTACATGGAGCTCAAGAGACTGCAATTAGAGATGTGCATTGGGCTGGACTGACCGGCCTAGCCCGAAACCTGGCCCAAAAAACTCGGCCTGATCCATGCTCAAATGGAATAATAGACCAAGCTTAAGCTCAAGCCTCAAACTGACCCGAGGGCCCGACCCGGAGGGAGTGGCTCAGCGGTATACTGGAAAACGACCGTCTTTCCCATATTCTCAAACCCTTCGCGCCCCGCCCGCCTCCTTTAAGTACGCCATTGCCCTTCTTATTGGCTCGAGAGGGCTGAGCTGCCGCTCCTCCTCGACTCCTCCACACCTTACACACCCCCGCACAACCGCACCTCCTCCGCACCGTGCCAGCCGCCACCGCCAGTCGGCCTCCGTCGTTCCTCCTCCGCACCTTGCCAGCCGAACCGCCGTCCCAAGGTTAGCCCTGCTGCTAGGGGCCTAGGGTTGGAGCCGCAGCCTTGCGGCCTTGCCGGCTTCCAGCCTTCCACCGCTCCTCCGCATCGTGCTAGCTCAGACTCCCAGCCGCAGCCCAAGGCGAGCCATGTGCTGCTAGGTTTCTATTCCACATGCCACTACATGATCTGGATCTTCATTTAAGATCCGTTTACCAGCACATTTTTTACAACAATTTACACATCAATGATTTTAATAGATTGCCAAAGTCCGAACTCATTTGAATTGAAACCACGATACTTTTTCCAGTTAATTTTCTATCCCGTGACACCTTTCCCGGTTAATTTTCTATCAGTCTCTTATCCCGCAATATTTATATGTAAAACAAAACCAAACTAATACTATAGCTGTTTGCCACATCAAGTGAGATCAGCTACATGGTTTTTCTCATCCAGAAAAATCCTCATGTGGTCATACCCAGGCTTAGAAACAGTAGGATTTATCTATATTGCGTATCATCAGCCTATTCAGTCATTCTAGGAGCACTGATATTTTTTCTCTGAAATATGATAAATTATTGCCAGATTTGCATGCAGTTTGTGATGCATAGAGTAATTGTCCTGAAATTTGATTCCCCACTTCCTTTACTCCCTTATAGATCTAACAGAAACTTGTGCTGGCACATTGGGTCCCTACCAAATGAACTATCAATGCTGGGAACAGTAGGCATATCTGGCAGAGGGAAGACCTTATTTTCTGGATATTACAAAAGGGAAGATCTCACTAAAAAGTCTTGATTGATGGATGGTTTCATACATGTATGCCATTTACATTTCTCTAACAAATATCAATAACTTTTTAAGATAAGTAAAAGTTGAAACTGGGTTGTTTGAATTGTAAGGCTTTCCGCATTTAGCACTTTTACTTGTCTAAATCATGAGATTGGAGACGGACTGGCCCAGCCCAAGCCCGACCCAAAGAAATTGGGCCGGGCATGGGCTTGGGCCGAAGGACAAAAAAAATTGCGAGCCAAGGCCCAATCCAAGGCCCGAGCCCATCCCTACCCAGGAGTCTTCAACTAAGACTAACATGACAAAATCTCCTTTTTGTTTAGGCCAAAAGCTACACATGTGGATCTGTTTTTGTCAATCCTCAAGCTTGAACATGTTCAAGGCTGCTGAAAACCACCTGCAGCTAGCAACACCTCCCGTCGATGGATAATATTGTGCTATTAACATATTGCATAATAAGCAATGATATCTCCCCGAGTATATCTAGTGCAAAGGCCAGTGCTTACGACCCTTTCCACCATGATTTCCAAGGCGTTCACAACCAAAACAAAAGAGAAGAGGGGTCAAGGGGTAAACCTGTCTCACCCTTCTTTATGATGGGAAAAACCCTCAAGGTAGACCATTAACTAGGCCAATGCACATTGTTATCGTAATGGTCTGCTTCATTCCAGCTATTTAAAGATTTGAGAAACCATATCGATGTAGCAAAGCCCTAGTATAACACCGATCCATACATTCATAAGATTTGGAGAAATTCATCTTCACAACATACCCACCACATTGCGCCTCTTTCAGTCAGAATTGATTTCAAAGGCCACCACCACAGTGTCCATTAATTGCATACTTGGCAGGAAAGTAGATTAAACTTGCGATATGACATCTCCCAAAACCTCCCTACGGTGGATGAGGTATGTGGTGTTGGATAGCACGATGAGCCAAAGGTCCATCTTTCATGACATATCTTTCTTTGGCAAAATGACAAAGCATGAAATTGAGAATTAAGGCTAAAATTAGGGTTTATATTGTTGTCATTTTAATTTTATCAAAATAGAGTTGCTAATTATATTCGGATTCATGCTAGGTCACTCAACCATTGAAACCACCTACTTGTTGAGGAGAACAATGGAGATTTATAGAGCTAAAAGGAAGAATCTCCATATGATTTTTATTGATTTGAATAAGGCCAATGATTTTGTTCCATGGGAGATATTTGGAGAGTTTTGGAGAAGAGACAAGTATCTCTCTTATACATAACTCTCATAAAAGATGTATATGATATGTCTTCATCTTGTGTAAGGATCGAGAAGACCAAGTATTTTGACATTAACATTAGTATGCATTATGGTTCAACTTTGAGTATGTTCCTTTTTACTTTGACTATGGACGAGTTGATAAGTTACATTCACGATTAGATACCTTTGTGTATGTTATTCGCTGATGATATTGCATTGATTGATGGGACTAGAGATGGAGTAACTGAGAAGTTTGAGATTTGGAGACATGCTTTGGAGACTAAAAGATTTCGTATAAGTAGGATTAAAATTGAATATATGGAGTGCACTTTTGATGGAAGCAATGGTGAAGGAATCAAGGTGAAGATTGGTGAAAATAACATTCAGAAGGGAGATTCTTTTAGATACTTGGGATCTATTTTGCAATATGATGGGAAAATTGATGAAGATGTTACTAATAGAATAAATACAGGTTGGCTAAAGTGAGAGGAGTCTCTACTGTTCTCTGTGACAAGAAAATTCATTTAAAAATCAAAGAAAGTTTTACAAACAGCCGCGAGACCTGCTATGCTCTATGGATCTGAATTTTGGCCTGTGAACCATGGACATATGCAGAGAATGCTAGTAGCAAAAAATGGAAATGCTAAGGTAGATATGTGGACATACACGTAAAGACCAGATTTGGAATGATGCAATTGGAAGGAAAGTTGGTGTAACTCCGATCGATGATAAGATGCGAGAAAACCGCTCAAGGTGGTTTGGCCATTTGCAAAGGAGGTCAGCTGATGCACCAGTTCAGAGATGCGAGTTTTGGGATGTTAAGTCGGCTAAGAGAGGACGAGAAAAGCCTAAGAAGTGTTGGAATGAGATTATGAGACTATACGAAGGGATCTTAGTTTTTTGGATCTAAGCCCGAGAGTGACCCAAGATAGATCTAAATAGAGGCAAAGAATCCATGTAGTCAACCCTACTTAATGTGAGAAAAGGCTTTGTTGTTGTAGAGTCGTTAATTATATTCCAAGTTTGAGTCAATTGCAATTTCCAATCTCATTTAAGGAAATCACATGTGACTTTTAGGTAGTTATTAGATGTTAAATTAGGGGTTGTTTAATTTCCTTTTATTTTTATTTTGTAATTTAAGTTGAAATTAAAGTAGAGTTATCTCCTTTCTTCTCTTCTTTTGGTATCTCCCCGATGCATCTTTGTGCTTCTTCTCCTAAATCTCGTGCAAGATGCGCATTTCTACCTTCATCCTTTCCTCCTCTAATCCTCCAAATTCCGTCTTCCACCCTAAAATCTATCGGGCATCAATTATATTATAGCATGCTATACATGTTGTCAAGATCTGCTAATTCATTTAGGTATTCGAGGAATCACGATCAAGATAGTTTTATCAAAAATGCTGTAAAATGTACGTGAAAATGGAAGACTAAAGACGTAAGACACACTGTCAGGATCTGATGCATTATTAAAATTGCTAAGCTAACATGAAGTTGCTACATTGGAACTAGCACCGAATCCGAAGCTAATGACAATGCAAATGAAGAAAGCATGGAAGGATCTGCTCTCAATCAAGGCATGTTCGATGCACAACCTATACAAGATAATGATACAAAGAAGAAAAGGGAGGTAACGTGGTCCTCTTCATTTGCTATCCAAGGTGCCTTTTCGACAGAAAACTTCATCATTCCGCTCGTGCCCCAACACCCCCAACATTGATTGGAAGCACCTATTGTGGAGTTTCCAAGAGGAACCACTAAAACTTTCCTCGTGCTATTCGATACTGGGCAATTACTCCAACCTCTCGTGTGGGAAAGCTCATGCTTGATGCCTCCACTATACAATTTAAGGAGGCTAAGACTGCCAAATCAACGTCGAGAACCACCATTGCCACTTACTCATTGAGAATCGATGCCATCATAGTTGGGTTCGGAACCCCAAATCCAACATCAAAAATCACTGCATTCACCTCTCTATCCATGAAATTGCCACCATTTCTTTTGAGATCGCCATTCCCCTCACCGTGCACACAGAGATCGTACACTTCGACGTCCACTCTTTATGGAACCCCATCTTTGATGTGGTTGGCTTTGAACCAGAGAAACCCCTAGTAGATTTAGGTTTGGTTGTTGCATTTCGAGTGTTTCCCTTTTAGTTCTAATTGGAACGTAAAAGAATTAAGTGGCTATCGTAGGAAAATGTTAAAGAGGTCCTTCTCTCAAAAGTATTTTATCTAAAGGTAAAAGTTTGACATACCATGCGGAAGATTATTTATGCCATTGAAAGGGTACAATGTTTGCAACTAGGCCCCTCTTTCCACTTGAATTACAAAAGAAACATTGGTGATGGAAAAAGCTTAACAAAGTACTCGATCAAATTAGGACTAATTTGTCATGTGTTGTAACCGAAGACCAAGCAATTTTTAGGAGATGATCTTTTTGAAGCAGCAAAGAGCTCATGAAACACCGAGTTGAAAATAAGGGCTAAAATTATGTTTTATTAATTTAGTGTTTGTTATAATTTTAATTTTGTCCAAAATCCAAATAGAGTACAACAACAACAACAAATCCTTTTCCCACTTTAAGTAGGACCAGCTACATGGATTTTTTTGCCTCCATTCAGATCTATCTTGGGTCATTCTCGAGCTTAAAAATGTACTAAGCCTTCTCCCACTATAATTAGGGTCGGCTACATGGATTCTTGCTCAAATCCATGTCGAAAGATTCGACTATTTTTTACGCCGGCCCTCGACTACCTAACGCAACCCCGCTGCAAGAGTGGGATTTAAACCTTGATTTTTTGTGTGGTAGACACACTGTACTACCTCTAGTCCATTTAAGTGGATTTCAATCCTGGTCATTTTCGAGCTTAGATCCAAAAAATTAAGATCCCTTCGTATAGTCTCATTTCAACACTTCCTGGGCATTCCATGCCCTCTTTTAGCCGACTCAACATTCCAAAACTCACATCTCCTCACCGGTGCATCGGTTGACCTCCTTTGCAAATGACCAAACCACCTTAAGAGATTTTCTTGCATCTTATCTTCGATTGAAGCTACACCAACTTTCATTCTGATGGTCCGCATCATTCTGAATCCGATCTTTACGTGCGTGTCCACACATTCTCCTTAGCATTTTCATTCTGCTAATGCCATTCTCTGCACATGTCTATGGTTTACATGCCAATATTTAGATCCATAGAGTATAGCAGGTCTCACAGCTGCTTTGTAAAATTTTCTTTGATTTTCAAAGGAATTTTATGTCACAGAGGACCGTATAGAGGCTCCTCTCCACTTCAGCCAACCCGCAATTATTTTATTTGTAACATCTCCATTAATTTCTCCATCATGCAGCAAAATAGATTCTAAGTATCCAAAAGGATCTCTCTTCTGAATGTTATCATCACCAATCTTAAAACTGATTCCTTCACCATTGCTTCCATCAAAAGTACACTCCATGTATTCAGTCTTAGATCTACTTGTACGGAATTCTTTAGTCTCCGATGCATGTCTCTTGACCTCAAGCTTCTCATTACTCCATCACTAGTCTCATCAATCAACACAATACCATCAACGAATAACATATACCAATGCATCTCATCCTGAATGTGCTTTGTCAACTCGTTCATAATCAAAGTAAAAAGGAACAGACTCAAAGTTGAACCTTTAGTCAGACCAATGTTGATGTCAAAATAGACAATCTTCCGACTCTTCCCAGACTGTATCCTTATACAAGATGAAACCCTAACATACATATTTTTTATGAGGTTAATGTATATGATGGCTATTTGTCTCTTCTCCAAAGCTCTCCACAATATCTCTTGTGAGACAGAATCACAAGCCTTCTCTAAATCAATAAAAATCATATGGAGGTTTTTCCTTCTAGATATGTAAATCGCCATTGTTCTTCTCAGCAAGTGGATGGCTTCAATAGTTGAGTGACCTGGCTTGAATCCAAATTGATTTTCTTTTACCTTGGAAACTTGCTTCAACCTTCTTTCGATCACACGCTCCCAAATTTTCATAGTCTGACTCATTAGCTTGATAAATAATTTGAATAATTTTGAATGTCTCCTTTGTTCTTATAAAGAGGTACCACGATGCTTCTCCTCCTTTCTTCATGTTTTTTCTTGCTTCGCCAAATAACATTGGATAAATTGGTAAGCCAAGTCAAATCTCGCTCGCCTAAAATTCTCCAAACTTCTATAGAAATGTCATCATGTCCTACACCTTTCCCATGTCTCGTAACCTTCAATGCCTCCTCTACTTCATTTGTATTCGTATGTAGCTTGCACGATTCTAGTAACTTTCACTACTAGCTAGTTTTCCCAAAGTGATCTCTTTATTTCCTTCCCCAATGAAAAACTTATGAAAGTATTGCTTCCATCTGGTCTCTACATCATTTTGAGTAACAAACACATGACCTTCCTCATCCTTAATGCATCCAAGGCCTTAAATGTCGGTTTCGGTCATCATTTCATTATCGACCAAAACAAAATTTCGGTGGGATTTCGATCGGAATTTCGGTCATTTTTTGTACTAGGACCCCCATATTTCGGTCATTTCGGCCATTTCGGTCGAATTTTGATTTCGAATGGATATCGATATTCGACAGAAATTCGACCGAATTTCGCTGAAATTTAAGGCCATTTATGCATCTCACTTGAGAAAGATCTTTGGTCTTTCTTTCTCTTGCTTTAGCTAGTATGAATATATTCTTCTGACCCTCCTTAGAATGAAAATTTTTGTACAAAACTTCATAAGCTTTTGACGTAGCTTCATTTACCACATTCTTTGCGTCCTTGGCTATTTTGTTGTTTGTGTTAGTTTCTATTGTTCTATGCTTAGACATAGCTTTAAAGTAAACTCTTTTAATTTCGAGCTTCCCTTGCACCCCTCCACTCCACCACCAAGCCTTCTATTGGCATGGAGCTCCTCCCTTGACTCGTCTAGCATCTCTTTGGCTACCCTTCGGATACAAGATGCTACTGCCTCTCACATCTCATTAGCACTTGCATTACAATCCCAATATAAGTCTTCTAAAACCTTCTACCTGAAGCCAGATTGCTTTAATTGAAGATTCCACCATCTAATTTTAGTGATCTTGGAAACCCTCATTTTCTTTATTAGCCCTTTTATTTGCACATCCATGACTAACAAGCAATGTTGGATGGTCATGCTCTCTCGTAGGATTACTCTGCAGTCTTTGCAACACAACCGATCTCTTCATTTCAACACAAAGTAATCTATTTATGTTCTAACCGAGCCACTCTTATAAGTAATTAAATGCTCCTTCCTCTTCTTGAAGAGAGTATTTGCAATGAAAAGATCATAAGTCGTTACAAAATCCAGAACGACTTTTCCCTCTTCATTTCTATCCTCGAAGCCATGTCCTACATGAACATTAGCATATTCCAAAGCATCCTTTCCCACATGTCCATTAAGATCTCCACCTAGGCAAATCATCTCTCTTTGTGGGATTCCTTGCATTATCTTATCCAAATCCTCCTAAAAGCTTATTTAATCCTATCGTCTAAATCTATTTGCGGTGCATAAACTGAGATGATATTCAGAATTTCTTCTTCGAGCATCACTTTTAGCAATATATTCTGATCTTCAAATCTTTAGACCTTAACCA
The DNA here is from genome assembly GCA_037367405.1 of Ottelia alismoides. Classification (NCBI taxonomy): domain Eukaryota; kingdom Viridiplantae; phylum Streptophyta; class Magnoliopsida; order Alismatales; family Hydrocharitaceae; genus Ottelia; species Ottelia alismoides. The sequence goes on along the minus strand of JAZKJV010009615.1, from coordinate 54,491 downwards.
CACAATCCTTCAAATCCTTATGAACAACTACTCCAACACCATTTATTCCCCTTATCTTTATATGAGTACCAGAGTTTAAAGGCTGTCTTCTCTATCTCCTTTGCTTTCTCTCCAACCCAGTTTGTCTCTTGTAGACATAATATCCGAATCTTCATTCTTTCCATCGCATCAACGATCTCCATCGATTTGCCAGTCAAAGCGCCAATATTCCATCAACATATCCGCAACTTCCTTTGCAACCTCTTTTGGTCTAACTTCTTTGCCTGCATGTGTCAATCATGCGAAAACCCTTGCAAATTTTGGATTGCATTCGGGTGGCGATGCATCGGAACTAGCTTATTTACTCGCTTGCGTTCCTCATGCGAGACCCCTTGCAAATTTTGAACTACATCTGAGCTGCGATGTTGCGTCCCTTGCCAACTTTTCATTACATTCGGGCGATGCAACGCGTCACAAGTAGAGAATGCCCGAACGAAATCTAGATGTTTGCTTAAATCCATGTTTAGAAGATCCGAACGAATTCGAGACAAATTCTTAAATAGTGTTCTTAAAATAACACTATTTAGGAATTTATCCGAATGGTTTCGAGACAAATTCCTAAATAGTTTTCTTAAAAGAACAGGTCCGAACGAAATATATCTCTTCTGTGATGGCCGTCGGCTACCTAACGCGCAACCATGTTCAATTTACCCGGGTTTGGGATCGTCCATGGCTGAGTTAATTTGGTTAAATAGAATAACTAATTAAATTCGAGTTAGTGTTAGACTTATTTAAATCAATTGCATTTTCCAGTTTTATTCAAATAATGAGATCGCATGTGGCCTCTAATTAGTTATTAGGATGATTAATTTTAGGGTGTCGAAATAGGTTTGTTAGGGGTTGTTTATTTTTCTTTTATTTTGTAATTGCACCCCTCTGTGTGAAGGAGCTACGGGTCATTATGAAGTGATAGTTCGCATAACAAGCAAATTTCTACCTTATTTCTCTCCTCCTCCAAACCTCCAAATTTTTTCTTCTATTATAGAATCTCTTTAACATTGCAAAAGAAAGATGAGTTGATGGTTTAGCTTATCAAACCAATGATTTCCGTGGTTAAATACTACAACCATGTCAAAACTCTTCCCAATCACCATATGCCAAAATTCTTTGAAACACGAGAAACCGTCTAGTACAGGGCGACCATCTACATTCAGACCAAACATTGCATTATGTACCTCTTGCACATCAAAAGGACGAGTCAAGGATTTTGCAACATCCTCTGAAATTTGAAATTTGAGAGATCGCATGTCCTAATGACCGTCTCCTTGATGAATGGGAATGTCTGCTGGTGAAATTTGAGAGATCGCATGTCCTAATTTGGAAATTTTCCCACATTGATTTGTTTCGATCAATTTTCCAAAATTAGCCCAACTGATTAGTAAAATGGATAATCCTTTTGTTCGTAGTACTAGGTGTTTAGATGGGTACAAGGGTTGGAACCGTAAACGTGACGTGATATTATTTATGTATTGTATGAGTATCATTTTTTTAATGTTGTCCTTTTTATTTAAAGATTGTTAAAAACAATATTGTAAAGAAAGTGTGAGATCCATACCACTTACTCCAATCCAAACATGCAGCGGTAGAGCAGGGTGGTGATGGTGGTTGGGGAATGGGGTTAACTCAAACGTGGGTTGTATTTTGGGTATCTCAAGTAACCCTTCAAGTGACATTAGAATTCTTGGATTTTGTCTAATTTCGTCAAAATTCCTCCTAAATTTGCCTAATCTTTGCTACATATATTAAAGGGGTTTTTACACCCATAACCCTGAATAATTTCGCAATAACATTCATAGCCTTGTATAATCACGAATTAAATGAGAAACCCCGAGTAATGCTTAACTCTTACATGACATAACCCTGTGTTAAAATCCGTTTGGAATACCCGTTATGTTTGACGGTTTCCATTTACAGAGACAAAACTACCCCTAAAAGTCATTATTATTTACAAAACATGCCATCCCCCCCAGCAGGTCCTGAGAAGCTCGGTCCTCCGTCCCTGCTCACCGCCGTCGAGTAGCTTGGTCCTCCCTCCCTGGTTGCCGCAGTCGAGCAGCTCGGTCCTCCCTCCTGCTCACCGCCATCGAGCAGCTCGGTCCTCCCTCCCTGGTCGCCGCCGTTGAGTAGCTCCTCTGTGCCGAGTCGCTCGAAGCCCCTCCTCCTCGAGCACGCCCTCCCTGCTCGTCGCACCGAGAAGCTCCTCCCCCTCCGCATCGACTCGCTCGAAGCCCCTCCTCCGCGACTAGCCCCCTCCCCCTGCGGAGACCTAGCTCGAAAGCTCCCCCCCACCCACCCGCGACGACCTAGCTCGAAGCCCACCCGCTCACCGCCGTCGAGCAGCTCGGTCCTCCCTCCCTGGTCGTCGCCGTCGAGCATGTGCTGACCGCCCCCTCCCCCCGTGCGACTCGCTCGAAACCCCCCCTCCCCGAGGACGCCCTCCCTAGTCGCCGCCGTCGAGCAGGTGCTCACCGCCCCCCTCCCCCCCTGTGTCGACTCGCTCGAAGCCCCCCTCCCCGAGGACACCCTCCCTGGTCGCCGCCGTCGAGCAGGTGCTCACCGCTCGCTACCTCCTCCCTGTTCATCGCCGCCGAGAAGCACCTACTCCTGCATCGACGCCGCCACCGCCACCCTGCTCGAAGCCTCCGCCCCCCGCAGCCGAGGGCACCACACGTCCAGATTCTCCTCCTCCTGCTCGAGCTTCCCCTCGTGGAAGCTCTCCCCGTCAAAGCACCCATCGAGCTTCCCTTCTTCCCCTGGAACAACACACGGCCGATGAACACACAATTTTTTTCCTTTTTTTATTTTAACTAATCTTAACCGTTCGATGGTACATTGGTTAGATTAACTCACTCTTATGGTTGAGTTAACATATTAATCTAACGGAGGCTTATGGGTGTTAGACGGAGTGACTATTCGAGGTTTCTTGTGTAATTCACGATTATGGGGGGTTATGAATGTTATTGCAAAATTACTCAGGGTTATGGGTGTAAAAATCCCTATATTAAAATAGTTACATCTTGTTTTCTAAAAAAGGTACTTTTTGGCAAAAAAATGTTAGAAAATATGAACGCGGAAGCTAATATCAGATAATAAAGATTACACATGAAAACGTGTGATTCTAACATGGAACCCTACTCCCTAAGGAGCGGGATGAAACCACGGGAGAAGGCATCAAAAGGTCATATGTTGCATTTAACTTTCTCAATTGATACATGAGGTGCTGGGCTCCTTATATTGCACCCACTGAGTCTCCACTTCTCACAGACGGTTGCTGTGGGACTAAACAACTGGATGTGATAAATGGATCCTTGAGGTATCCATTTACCCATCTAACCATGAGTGACGCATACTCAACATACTCCAACACCCCCTCAAGCTGGGGCATGCAATACTCAGCTTGGACTAACGGAAAGAAATCTCAAGTCACATTACAAGACACTACCGACAATATCAACTCAACGCGCACAACTATCAATTGCTGTTAAGGATGTTGCTTCTCATGCCGTGCATGTGAGAAGGAACAAATGGGCTGAAGTGTGAGTCAACTGAGTGTGGTCTGAACTGCGCCTGTCAGAGCCACTGAAACTTGTCGAGATATATTGTTCTGTACTCTCTTTACATATTTTCCTTTCCTTTGTCTGCTTTATGTAATTTGCCCATTGGTCTCTCCCTATATAAGAGAGCCTAGGGCTCAAGAAATAAACAACTTTTGGTTTCTCCCAACATGGTATCAGAGCAACGGTCCTAGATCGGAGCTTCGAAACCCTAACCCCAATCCTCTCCACCTCCTCTCCTCTTCCTCATCTCGATACCTAGGACGCTGCTGCCTTGCAGCCGCAGCCTGGGCCCCTGTGCCGGCTCCGCCAACTGCGCCTAGGGCACCATCGCCTCGCCAGGGGCTCCGTAGCCCACGTCTAGTGTCCCGCCGACCCGCATATGCCTCTGCCGACTCGCCTAGGCCTCCGCCGACCTGCCTGGGGTCTTGCAGCCCTTGCCTGGGCACTCACCACTTTCAACTGGGTTCCCGCATGGCTCCTACCGCTGACTAGACCCTCACCCCACGCGGACTGACTCCCTTCTTCTAAAGTCACCATCGTCGGGGTTCTTTATTTTGATGAGATTGATTGCATGAGTCTACACTTGCAATCATATCTCTCTATGTTGATGTTGACAAGCCCGTATCTAGTCTTCATCCCTAGTCTTCTCGAGCCGTCATGTCAGAAAGCAAGGTCGAAGTTCCCTCCATAAATGCCTTCAGAGGTCTTGCGCCTACAGTAAAGATGGATGGATCAAATTATGAACTGTGAGCTATGCAGTTTATGAGTATGATGAAGTCTACATGTAAGAAACACATTCTTACCGAGGATGAACCGACCGAGAAGATCGGGGTTAACGCATCATGGGAGGCGAATGATGCTTATGCCAAGGTTTGGCTCTCAGGTACATTGGCCTTGGAGATTGCCAATGATATACTGCATCAACCCATAATCAAGGCAATGCGAGATATTCTTGCTGCTACTTATTCACAGACGAAGAATGAAACGAAGATTCTACAACTCCAGCATGATATTTTTACGATCAAGCAGAATGAACGTCGTCTCCTCTCACTATATACATCCTTGCGTGGGATGTTTGAGAAGCTATATAACTTCATGCCTCTGGCATCCACACCTGAGCAACAAAAGACTTAGCGAAATGCCACCATGGTTGGTGTATTCTTGGCAACTCTTGATCCTGAGTATGAGGCGGTCCGTTCTCAGATTTTGGCAGACTCTACTATTCCTCCAATGGATTAAGCCTTTTGTAGGCTTAGTCGGATCACTGTTCCATCTTCCAATGCCGGTCAGTCCTTTTCATCGATGGCCGCCACTCAAGGTCGAGGTAGATCTTCCCAGTTTCGTGGATGAGGACCTCACGACAGAGGAGGTCTTGTTCTTCAGCCCTGCACCTTTTACCATCGTTCTGGGCATACCGAAGATACATGCGACTCTAAGCATGGATTTCTTGCTTTTGCTCGTGTGGTTGAGCAGATTGAACCCCCAACTACCTCCTCTGTGGATCAACGATTTGATTATCTTGTAACTCGATTGAGGGGCATTATACCTCTTGCCAGTCTGCTGTGTCTTCTTCAACCCTCGGGAGTCACTCTGATGTAGCTGCTTCGGCCTCCTCCAACATGTCAAGTAGTAGTTATGCGCTCACTAGCAGTTGTGGATCCGATGTAGTTGAATGAATTGTGGATTCTGGTGCCAAACATCACTTGGGTGGAGACATGGGTCAACTTACAACATACAGACATGTCCCTCCAGGACACACCGTAATTATTGCAGACGGGACTCATTCACCAATTACAGGACATGGGGAGATTAGTCTAACACCCTCTATGCATTTATGGAATGTGCTGCATACACCTGATTTTTCTATTAACTTATTATCTATCAGTCAGATTACCAATGATATGAATTGTCGAGCTACTTTTGACCCATCTTCACTTGTATTTCATGACATCCTTATGGGCAAGGTGAATGGTTGTGGCCGTGAGAAAGGTGGCCTTTATCGTTTGAACCAGACTCCATATGCATGCATCTCTTCTCTTTCTGCCAAGGTTGCAGAAGTCGGGGTCAGTACTCAGTCGGTAGGGTCATTGACTAAGGATTAATCTGCAGTCGGGAGAGTAATCGGATTTAGTCGGGCATTGGTCGGTTTGAAATTTTTTTATTATTTTAAATATATAAATCAATTTTTATAGCATATACACTCATTTATATTCATATATTTAGCAGTTTTAATATTTTTAAGAGTATAAAAAAATAGCAAGAGAATGAAAAAAGAAGCAAGTTAAGAACAAAATTTTTGGCACATAGTACAAGCAAACGTTCAAAAAGAAAAAACAATTACAACATGCCCAAAAAATAATACAAGCGAAAAGTAAGACAAGTGTCACAAGCCATTGGATTCAATCCTCAATGTCATCATCCAAGTCAAGCTCTTCTTCATCATCGCCTTCTTTTTCATCATCATCATCGTCGTCTTCTTCTTCTTCTATATGCTCAAGATGTAGCTCCTCCACCTCATTCATCGGCGCAACATTGGAGCTTGAAGATGAAGCTCCCCTTCCACGTTCACCTCGTTGGCTCCTTCTTGGTTCCAAACTCTCTTCGGCGCCACTAGCATGCGCTACAACATCCCATGTCAGTCCGAAACCTGGAAAAACCTCCTCATCATGAGCATCAACGTCCCCGGTCCATTCAGCCATGTGTGCACGATCACGAGATGACATAAGATCTCTCTCTTTCTCAGCTCGACATTCCTGCATGTTGGAATTGAAATGCACATGCACAAGATCGTTCAGCTTCTTCGTCTCCAATATATTTCTCTTCTTGGTATGGATCTGAAGATCAGAAAAATTTAACTTTATATCAAATTACTTATTTAAATTTTAGGAATTTTTACCTCATAACCCTGAGTAATTTCGCAATAACATTCATAACCCTGCATAATCGCGAATTACATGAGAAACCATGATTTGTCACTCTGTCTCACATTCATAACCCTCTGTTAGTTTGATATCTTAACTCAACGATATGAATGAGTTAATCTAACTCATCCTTAATCCAACGGTTACGAAACAAACAAAAAAACCCCGCTGCCTTTTCTTCATCTTGCTTCGGGTCAGGCAAACAGTCAGGTCCGCGACGATCAATGGTGGCGTGCGCTGTCTACCGGATACATAACTCAATCGACCGCCATGAATCCACAGAAGATCGATGCTCTGTTCTACGTGCATACGGTCGATAAAGCTAAAGCACATGCTCCTCAGCTCAAGAAGTTCCAGATTGTAGTTGGACTCAAAGCTTACATTGTAGTTTCAAGCGGCAAGTTTTGCCCTTGCGAAGAAGCCACGGCAGTACTCAAGTGGCCCAAGGGTGCTTGCAAGGAGCGCAGGTTCAAGATCTTTTATCTGGAGGTTGGCGCCATGATGGGTGTCTCCAATTCAGAGGTGCCCATCGTGCAGACCATATACTCCAGCTTGAAGGGTCTGATCAAGATCCATAATCCCAGCTTGCTTATCACAGTTTCCGACATCGATCCGAGTGTGAAGGGTGCGCTCATGATGGTAGCAGATGGCAGTGCCAATGGAACCATACTGGTCTCCTTGCCGATGGAGCCCATCCCCAAGGCCCTCTGGATGGTTGATCTCAGACCCACTTCATTACCAAGTGAGGATCGACACCACCCACCCGCTTCTTCTTGCATCATCGATCTTCTCTTTCTTATCATATGTTTATATTGGTCTTGCAGATTGGAACAAGATGAGGATTCCTGTAAATATAATAACCCAAAATCGAGTATGATCGCTCGGGAGGCTGCTCCGTGCGTTGCAGAACGCTTACTACTTGGGTGACGAGGTGCCCATCTTCTTCAACATGGATGGCAAGGTGGACGAGGAGACTCTCAAGGCTGTCGCCACCTTCCAATGGCCGCACGGGACGAAGATCATAAAGCGACGCATCATCCAAGGAGGTCTGTTGCGAGCAGTGAGCGAGAGCTGGTATCCATCCTCTGACGACGACTACGGCCTCCTGCTGGAAGACGACATCGAGGTCTCTCCATACTACTACATATGGATCAAATACGCCCTCATGGTGTACAGGGCGTACCACTACGACCCGCAGGTATCCCTCCCGGAGCTCGCGTCTATCTCTCTCTATACATCGAGGCTCGTTGAGGTGGTGAAGGAGACACCCAGATGGAACCCGACCGAGGCCTTCGAGAAAATCCATCCCAACACCCCGTACCTCCATCAGCTCCCATGCAGCTGGGGAGCGGTGTTCTTCCCAAAGCACTGGAAGGAGTTCTACGCGTACATGAACACGAGGTTCACGGAGGATGCGAAGCAGAACCCAGTGCAGATCCCAAAGTCGAGAACGAAGGGTGACAGGCGTCGTGGAAGAAGTTCCTTATCGATATGATGTACCTAAGAGGGTACGTGAGCTTGTACCCCAACTTCCCGGAGCAGGCGAGCTTCTCCACCAACCACATGGAGCCCGGGGCTCACATCAACGCCAAGGACAATGTGGTGAAGCACAACAAGGAGGACTTCGAGGTGCCGCTCATGAAGGACGACTTCACTAAGCTGCTGCCTGCCGTGAAGCTGCCGTCGGTGGCCAGGTTCCCGGTGCTCAACCTCTTCAACCGGGCTCTATCGATCAAGGGGCTCAAGGCGGTCGGGGCGAAGCTCCGGCAGGATGTCGTCACCTGCTCCAACGTAGAGGTGTTGCTTGTGAACCATCACACTGGGTTGCCGGTGAATTGCACGAGGTTCTAATCATCCCCATGCTCGATCGAGGAGGGGCGGTCGACCAAGGGAGGAGCAACCCGCCCGGGTGGGGGGATGAGGGAGCTTGACGCGGACGCAGATGCGATTCGAGGAGGAGGCATCGACAAGAAAGCTTCGCAAGTGCATGTGCATCAGAGGCTTGTGGGCTTGGATGAGGGAAACCGACAACATAGACTCGACTTCGACGAGGGGGGAGCAGATCAGCGCGAGGAGTCTTTGAGGAGACCTCATCGTCGACCGGGGGGGTATGTGCAGAGGTGGTCAACCGAACTCGGGGAGAGGGGTGAGGGGGTGTTCGAGTGCAGGGGAGGGTGAACCTGTGGCATGTTTTGCAAATAAACATGAACATCATGGGTATTTTTGTTTTTTTCAACGTAAACCGTTAAATATAACGGGTATCCCGAATGGAGCATAACATAGGGTCATGTCATGTAAGAGTTAAGCATTACTCGGGGTTTCTCATGTAATTCGCGATTATGCAGGGTTATGAATGTTATTGCGAAATTACTCAGGGTTATGGGTGTAAAAATCCCTAAATTTTACTATTACTAATCGAATTGGGTTGGTGGAGTCGAGTCTTTACCGAGTCAAATGTACTCCAGTTACGCTCTCATCCCGATGATGAAGACGTCAAGCTCAAGATTTTGATAGCCATAACTTTCAAACGAGGTGTGTCATCTACATGATTATGCCATCAATTAGCTATCAAAATAGATAAATGGTCAACATAATAAAATAAATGATTAACCTAGAAAACAATGACTGAAATACCTGGATCAAAATAGCCATCATTTGTCATCCATTGTCTCACAGCTAAAGGTTTGCCAAAATCTCCACGACCAAGTCTATATGTCGGAAGCTCGTCCTTGGTAATTGCATCTTGTATATCCAAATCTGGATAAAATTTTTCCATGTACTCCTTAACCCCTCTCCTCACCACAACATCTGGATCACCATGAGACTCAGTGTAGAAGAAAAATGGGTTCAAGTAATAAACTGCTAGATGCAATGGAGTATCGAGTTTCCCTTTAGTCTTGGAGGTAACGACATCCGCAATAAATTTATAAGATGATTCCATGCCATTGAATGCTGTAATTATTTCCCGCTTGGCCTCTTCAAGCCCTTCATAGACGAAGCCCATGGATGGGTGTCGATCTGCATCAACCACACGTAATAAACGAACCAATGGAGTGAAAACTCTGATAGCATGTGCTGTATGATTCTAGAACGTAAGGTTGAATACAATGGAACTCGCTGCTTCTCCCTTCTTGGCATGGCCTCAAATTTCAGCGAAATTCGATCAAATTTCTGTCGAATATCGATATCCAGTCGAAATCGAAATTCGACCGAAATGACCGAAATGATCGAAATATGGGGTCCTAGTACAAAAAATGACCGAAATGATCGAAATTCCGGACGAAATTCTACCGAAATTCCATCGAAATTCTGTTTTGGTCGATACCGAAATGGTGACCGAAACCGACATTTAGGGCCTTGCTTCTTGGTTTTATACCACTTGCAGCTTCTCCACCCTTCTGAGGAAAACATCAATCTCAGCTTGTCTTTCTTCTCATTTAGGCTCTCAAGATTGAGAAATGTGGTTGCAAATCTTGTTTGGTTGGGCCTTGCAATGTCCCTCTTGCTGGTGAACTTGCGCATCAAGATATTCGAAACCTATTGGAAAAATTACATGAAGAAGAAAAAATAAATAGATAATAAGAAAACAGTAAGAAAGATAACAAATACCTCAACACTCACTCCCCCTCAAGATGGAGTGTAGATATCGAGCAGACTTATCTTGGAACAATATCTCAGATAAGGCCCTCTGGCTAGGGCCTTAGTAAGAACAAATACCGTTTGGTCTCCGGAGCTGATATGCGTAGTGGCGATAAGACCCTTCTGTATCTTGTCACAAGTGTAGTGACAATCCACCTCGATGTGCTTGGTCCTCTCATGAAAGGGTAGGTTGTTTGCAATGAAAAGAGCAGCCTGATTATCACATTGGAGGTGCATGGGGAAAGGCACCTCTATAGTCATGTTCGTAAAACAGATCTGACTCACATCATCTCTGTGCTAGTTTGTGCTATGGCCCTGTATTCTGACTCGACACTCGATATGGCAACCGCAGTCTGCTTCTTGCTCTTCCATGAAAACAAGAAATTCCCTATGAACGCATCAAGTTTGAAGTAGTCTTCCTATCATTTGGACACTCAGCATAATCTGCATCTGCATATGTTGTAATTGAGAGAGATGTGTCTCTACTTAAAAAAAGTCCCGTACCCGGTGATATCTTCAGATACCTCGAAATCATATGGACTGCATCCATATGTGCCTGTCTGGGCTACTCCATATATTGCCCCACTTTGCTCACGACAAATGATATGCCAGGCATGGTAATAGTCACATACAATAGCTTGCCCACAAGCTCCATGTACCTCTTCTTGTCGACCTCCTCAGTGTCATCATAGAGCTTCATGCTCGGATGAATGAGTAGTGGCAGGTCTGCAATGTGCCATGCCTGTCTCTGAAAGAAGATCTGTAACATACTCCTCTGGGTCATCATAAGACCTCGTGGTCCTGATAAACTCCAATCTAAGGAAGTAACATAAATTACCAAGGTCCTTGGTCACAAACTGCTCACCTTGGAAGTCCTTGGCACCTTAAATGCCCTGCTCGTCATCCCCTGTAACAATAATGTGATCACCATAAACAAGAGTGATAATAGTACATCTCTGGATCCTGTCCACAAATAAAGAGTGATCGCCAATCAATCTCACAAACCTCTGTTGCTCTATCAAGTCCGAGAGCTTCTGGAGCCATGTTCTTGGACTCTACTTAAGGTCATAGATAGCCTTATGTAGTCTACAAACCTTCTGACACTCCCACCTCAACAGCAAACTCAGGTGGCTACTGCATGTAGACCTCTTTCTATAGATCACCATAGAGGAAGGCATTCTTGAAATCAAGCTTGTAAAGGGGCAATCTCGTTTCACCGCAATAGAAAGTAGAATACACAAAGTAAAATGTCTGGCAACTGGAGAGAAGGTATTATGATAGTCCACCCATATGTCTGGGTGAACCCACATGCCACAAGTCTCGACTTATAGCAATCCACACTGCCATCTGCATGACGCTTCACTGTGAACCCCCATTTGAATCCCACAACGGATGCGTCAACTGGAGCGGAAACAAGACTCTACGTACCACGTGACTGTAGCGCGGCCATCTCATCCTTTATGGCCAACCTTCATTGACTATCCTGAAGATCCTCTTGATATGTCTGTGGTATCTCCATGGCTGATAGTGCCAAGGTGAACCTCCTGAAATCCTCTAACAGTCTGCTTAAGGAAACCTGGGTTGCAAGCCGTGTTGCAATAGTCGGCCGACTATCCCGAATAGTCGGTCCGACTATGCGGTGCGGGGGGGGGGGGGGTAACCGACTGAATAGACCTTAGTCGATCAATAGTCGGCCGACTGGCCCGACTATTAAGCCGACTAGAGTTTGACATTTGATATTTTGATTTTTTTTATTTTTTATTTTCAATTTTTATGGGTTATATTTTACTATGGTATCACCACAAATGTCAAATTCTATATATCCATTATATTGATTGGTACTTTTATCTTGGATTCATGTTAACTAATGACCATATATGTATAAAAATATAAGAATATATGTATTATAAATAAATTTTATATTAAAAAATACGAAACCGAATAATTTTGAATAGTTGCCCGAATACCGATTATTCTCTATTCAGTGACCCCTCCGACTGAATACCGAATACCGTCTTCCGCAACACTGGTTGCAAAAGGATAAGTAGCACATGTACGTCTCGGCTTTCGCAGAGCAATCAACACTTAAAGATCATCTGCCAAGTTCAGGGTATGTAAGTTCCCTTCTGGACAGGGCACTTTCTCATCCTGTATGGAATTCTGCTGCACAGACAACTCAATAATGCCATCAGTAGAAATAATGTACTCATTACATACCTGAGACATGTTGGATAATGGGCAAGACCGGTGAGCAGGGGGAACCGAGCGAGACTTGCGAGTAATAACACATGGCAAAAACTGAGTCATAGTATGAGATGGAATCACGGGAGCATGTATAGGTGGTGGTGGTGATTGAGGAAGTGGTGGTAGAGCAGGAGTAGAGGGAGGTGGAGTAACGGTAGTATGAGGTGGATGCATGTAGATATCATCGTCAGAGTCATATGGGGATAGTCTGTTACCTGTAGGAGAAGGTTATACAAAAACACACTTGATAGCTCTGGGAGAGAGCTTGTCATATCCTGGAGAGACACCATGAACAAAAGCAATAGATCCGAACACACGATTTGTAAGGGAGAGAAGATCCTTTTCGGGAAATGCAATCGAGAAAGGAATCTTCTCTCCCAATACATACGAAGGCATACGGTTCACCAGATAGCAAGCAGTAAGGACATCATCATCCCAGTAAGTGTGAGGAGTAGGACTCTATATCAACAAGGTTCTGGTCACATCAAGTAAGTGACGGTGTTTGCGCTCGGCAACACCGTTTTGCTGGGAACTATAAACACATGAGGTCTGGTGAACTATGCCAAGAGACGATCTGTACAATAACCAGATCTAGACGGCGATGCTGAGCCTCGGGAGGTAGCAGTGGAGGCCACTGTAGAGTTCCTGAAGAAGGTGGTGAAGCCAACCATGATTGGAGGGACCATACTCCACGTGGCAAGTGGATCTTACCGAGAGTTGTGGGTACGCCATGGTGGTCATGCCCTCCACGAAGGGCCTCGTGCCTGAGCACCTCCCATTGTTCATCGACATCTACTAGGGTGGCGTCACCACAACCTTCTATGCAGAGATTATCGAGTTCGTAGATTCCTACATCTTCCTTGGACCTATCTTCAAAGACTACAACTCCATTGGATACTCGGAGGCCATCATCAAGCAGCCTGACAAGGTGATGGTCGCTAGTGGCACAGGTCGCAAATGGCTCCACACTCGGTTGCATCCTCATGGAGGACTCTCTCCGAGCTCTATCCAAGAGGCTGAAGAACACCTAGAGATCTGTGATAAAAGCACCACCTGGAGACGCATTGTATTGAGGAAGAACATGCTCGAGTCCAAAGCGCTACAACATACGTCTATTTGATGAGCTTCATTACCGTTAGATCGATCAACAATCACAACTGTTTGATATTATCCACCACCTAATCAGAGCCGACAACTGATTAAGGCACATCACATGCATGCAAAAGTAAGACTTTTACGAATGATGTCCTCAAACATTTCCACATCTGCGCATATGTTCCATCATGGTCGAATAATGTTGTTCAGTGATTGGTGGGCAATTTACATGCTCGGGCTCCAAGCTTTTTGATATTACATACAAGTCAGGTTGAAGCAACATGGTCTACAAAGTAGGGATGGAAATAATTGGATATAGATACAAATATATGTATAATCACATCCTTATCCATATTAAAATATAAATATGAATGTGAATACGAATATTAATAGACATAAGAAATGTGTTACCATATCCTTAAAAACGAATAGAAATATTAAACGAATACGAATATAAATGAATAACAATCGGATACGACTAATATCAAAAATCTTTAATAGATTAATTAAAATATACAGTATTTAGGATGGTTTACACATAAAATAGCTGTGCCACATATATTTATTTCATAATAATTATTTCAACACTTGTGAATGCAATTATAAATTGTTGTTAATATATTCATATTCATTTTCATCCCTATTACAAAATGATCGCAACAACTTTTATAATCACACCCCGTTGCTTTCCCATCATTACCTGTATATACTTATAGTTTTTTTACATCCATTCCCCTATAGATAATATTTATAAATTCAATATTAAATAAAATACATATATCAAAAACATAATAAAAATACTTATATATACTTAATAACCTACCCGATACTATATTAAATCAGTTTTGAAAACAAAAAAATCATTACAGGTACTATTTTACATAATTGCGTAAATATTAGTTTATTAAGCTTTTACGACAACATTATTGTATCTACATTCTTAAATATATAGAATACAAACACACTACAAACACTCTTAATTATTAAATCTTCACAGTTATTTTTTTCATTTTGAATGTCTTTGTTAAATGCAATAATATTTCGTATACTACAATAGGCATCTATTAATTAAATTCAATATTTTAAAAATACTCATACTGATAGATTGTATAGATTCAAAAAAGAAATAATCTGTTCATATCAAATCAATTTTTACTATTTTTTTACATTTTCGAAGGAAGTATTAGAACTTAATCTATTCTGTCACGAAGCGCGGGTAACATCCTAGTTATATAGAATAACTTACATCTGTTGCAAATTGAATACATGTATATGTTAAATTTGACATCCTACTTGGAGAAGGCAACATATGACAGACTGCAACTGAATTTGTAGACAAATAGAATAATCGACAATGAGAAGCACAACAAACAAGAATGCTACATATACATTTTTGGAAGACCCTGCATTATGTCACCAAATCTCAAAATTTTCATATATAAACGTAAGTATCCCTTCATAAAAGATTTCTCCATAATGACCATGAATAATTGTTTCTAGGGTGACCAAATAAAGTTTGGCAGTTCTTATTACTAAATAGTCTACATGAATCATTAGAACTTGACCATATTTTACGTGTGATCCGTAATTGAACAAACATATATTTTCATAAATAAACTATCCAAGAATAATTATTGGAGATGTTTCTTCACACCGACCATGATGTAAAAAATGCCAATTCAAATTCAATGGATTCAAAATGATGTTATTGTGTGGATTGGGTATCTTATCCACATAAAAAGGACCTCTTCGCACCAGATATGCATATTATCTTTTGTTGGGAGTTATATTTATCTTTGTCGATTTTATGTATTTCCTTTTCTTACTGTCTGTATTATGTAATTTGCCCAAAGCGGTTTCTCCTCTATGTATAAGAGAACCCTAGGGACTCATAAATAGTCAATTCATTATTCTCTTTCCACATGATATGAAAGTGACAGTCCTAGACCAGAGTTCTCGTACCCCTCGACCTAGCCCCACCCGCTAGGGCCGCTACCCACCACATCTTGTCGTCGTCGGTTCTAGGGAACCTCGCTGCCGACTCGTGCATGGGCCCCCTTCCGTTCGCCGCAACCACAATCAGCATTGTGGGGATCCCTCCTCTTTCACCGCCGAGCTCCCCTCTTGCCACTGGGGCTACTTCTCTTGGTCTAGGGCTACCAACGACACCAACTTCGCCGCCTATGGATCCCCGCAACCATGATATCACTGCCTAGGGGCCTCCTCGCGTACTGCTAGGACAGAACGATAGTCCCTATTTCCACCTAAGGTTCTATAGTTCATCTTTCTCCTCTCCTCGGCACCGTTTCAACGCCCCATGAGTGTTTAAAAGCCAATTTTGTTTTAATATGGTGATTTCAGACCAATAAATCACCCCTCCATTCCCAGCATGGACCCAAAGTTGAAGATGATGGCTGTGGTATGAGTCTGTACCCATAACCAATTTCCGAATGATTGTTAGACACCTTCGGACTAGTCTACATCCCTAGCTACATCCTTTTCCGATCTCTCTATCATCATGTCAGAAATCAAGGGCGAATTGCTCTTGCCCGGTGCCTTCAAGAGCCCGGCATCCATCATAAAGAATGATGGGACCAATTACGAGTTATGGTCCAAGCAATTTATGACCATGATGTAGTGCAATAAGGAGGGCATTCTGAGGTAGTCAGAGCCGACTGATAAGATTGGGACAAATGCTTCAAGGAAGTAGAATGACACGCGTGACATCCGGATCCGAATAACCCAACCCGACCCGATTATGGTCCAGTTGATCCGATAAAACTATTGATCAATATTAGATGATCTGAATCGATCAATAGATCGTAGATCAAAATCGGTTTGGGATCAATCGATTAAAAATCGATTGCATCGAAATGCGTGACATCAGAAAAGCCGTGACACAAAATCCAAATCACAAAATGAATCGAGACCATTGGAAAATTCGTCTTAAAAAAATAAGAACAAAGAAATCGACCGTTCGTTATCGGAGATCGTTTAATACTTTAGAATCATAAAATTTGATTAAAAATCAAGATCATATTTCGTCAATTTCTGTATCCATCTTGGATTAGAAAAGTATAAAATTTATATAGTTTGGTCAACATTCATAGATGATCGAAACGAGATATTGATCATCTAAATTAGAGATTCGAAATGGAAATACGTATGACTTTGGTGCTCAGATGAGAGAGTTTTTTAAAAAATTAAATAAAATATAAATTTAATTTCAGAATCTCAGAACAACAGTTGTTGTCCTTTCACATGGGTTCTCTCTCCCTCCGCTCGTCATCACCAATCCATCCTACCCTCTCCACTGTCAAAATCCAAACCACTTCTCTCCTTATAAATACCCCCAAAAATCCTCCAAATTCTCTTTCTCCACCAAAAAACCCCAAAATCTCCCCAATTCCAGCTGTTCCTGTTGTTCAAACCAAGCAGGTGGAACTCCCAGCCAATTCCCATTTCTGCTGGAAATTTGCAGCAGGAATAGTTGCTGCTCATCGGACCAAGCTGATGCTCTCCAAGCAGCATCTGCTACTGCCTTTGATTGGCTGCAGACATATGCTACCAGCAGCTGCAAGATGCTATTGGGTGTCCCACATCGTCTTGACGGTGGGTTGATTCAAAATATCATTGGTTATCTTTGTGGTGAGGGTCCCACAAAGCTAAACACGCGCATATGCGTCATCTTGCTTCCAAGAAGCATTAGTCCTGGTCTTATCCGTTGGCTCTGGATATGTCAGGATGTGATCCTTGTTGTTGCACTGCATGAGGGTGAGAAACTGCATGGACCGCATGTCATAGTTGGTCCCATCCATTTTAACGATGGAAGTCGTGCCCTTGAAGGCTCTGAACGAAAAAATATCACCCTTGTTCTTTGTTAATGATGAAAAACGGCCAAGCAACGGAACTCAACTAGGATGTGGACCGATATGAACAAGTCTATACGATCATACAGAGGATTGGTTGTATGTGTGGACTCATACAACCATCCTCATCAACCTCCGATGCTCTCTAGGACCAGAAAACACGATTTATAGGTTTGAAATCGTGGTTTCTGGTCAAACTCAGACTGAATAAAACTGCAGATCAAGCTGCAGAGGTGTGCAGAGGCACACTAGAGGATCAACGACGACCTGTGAGAGCGGGGGAGGGGGGTGGGCAGTCTGGGGACTGCCTGCACGATGGTCGGAGGAGCCGGGCGGTCGGATTAACTTTGGCGGCGGCCTGGAGAGTCGGCGACAACGCGGGGATGGGGGTTGCGGGTAGGGTTAGGGTGGAATACGGGAACTCCGATCTAGGATAGTTGCTCTGATACCATGTAGAGGGAAAAGAATGACTTGCATTAATGAGAGGCCCTTGGCTTCTCTTATATAGGAGAGGAACCTATTGTGCAAATTACATGAAGAAGATAAAATACATATATAATAAGAAACTAATAAGAAAGAAAGAAAATATCTCAATAATATAGATTGTATTTCAGCATGTTGTATATGCTGTGGTATATGTCAAACCTCCTAATTATACCTTGTTTTTAACAAACACACGTGAACTCTTTCTTATTTCTTGGTTAAAGAACACTGAGAAGTGTAATATTTGAAAAAGTAAAATTTAAAGTTATTTTTACGATTTCCAACGATATCAAGAAACCGTCGGCGAATTAGCTGAATTTCTCTTTATGGACTTTGGTGAAATGAAATCAATATCCAAAATTTGAGGCCATGGATATGTGTTCCCATACTAAATAGAAGCAAATACATACGTAGAAACCATAGACTAGATTCATCTGGCATAATCCCGTAAAATATATCCACCCAGTTTAGTCCTTGACAGTGACGATTTCCCAACGCCTGTTTGGTTCAACATTTCTGATCTACTTCCAAGCTTCCAGAACCGAGAGTGATGCAAATGGGAATTCGACGTCGTGCGGGAAATAATTTGAACGGTGGAAAATTATTTGGTAGAAGAAATGGAGGGGTTGAGAAGAAGAAATCTCGTCGGTAACGAGGGGTTGAAGATGAAGAACGCGAAGACCGCGGAGGGAGAAGAGAGAAAGAGGGATAGAGATAAAAATCTCAATTTTAATTCATACTTGACTGCCTAAAAATAATGGGCTACCCTCTCTTTATATAGGAGAGATGGGTTTACAAAAATAGTAAATAAATCAAAATTGACAACTAACTTTATCCTAATTGGACTCTAACAAATCCTAATTGACCTCTAATTACTCTAATTAGACTCTAATCTAATTAATTGACCAAAATTGCAATTAAAATCTACGAAATAAACGTTGAGATCACAGGCGATCTCAATTATTTAATTAGCCCATTACGACCGCTAAAAACGTAAATAAAATTGACTAATAATTAATTAAATAAATGTGGCCCTATAATTTGGGGTCACGCTGCATCAACTCTCCACCGCTTTAAAAATTCGGCTCCTGACGAATTGCGTGATGTAGGTGGATCGTTGGAGAAATCATCCTTGAATTGAGGCTTCAATTTCCGCCAATTAGATCCCTTTCAACGTTACGTTTGTAGTTCTTTTCAATTGAAGGGCGTCCCTGCAATTTTCGTACCCCTTCAATTTTTCTCACATTCCTTTTGCCATGGACCTTTCTGTAAATAGAGAATTTAGGAATTTTGATTATGCAATTTTTCCCACTTGAATTCCAATCCCCTTCTTCCAGGGATTTGAGTTCCCTCAATCTCGGACGAATCGTTAGGGCACGGGGCCCCTGTGGCGTTATAGGCGCGTGGGGCCGGTGACCACGCAAAGGCGGCGCGGCGGCTCCTCGAGGGCGCGATTTGGGGCGGCGGTGCTGCTGGTGGGGTCGGTGCGGCTCGGTGGAGAAGCCGAGGACGCCAGGGGTGTTGCGCGGGAGGGCGAGGGAGGGGCCGCGTGGTGGCGGGCGGAGGGTGGGGGTTCTGGGGAGGATAGCGGGGGAGGGGAGGCGCTGGGGGGGTATGTTGCGGGTGCGGGTAGGCCGCTGGGACCGCGCGGGGAGGAGATGGGCGGCTGGTGGGATGGGGAAAGTGGTGGGCGAGGGGCGCGGGAGCGGAAGAAGAAGGGGGAGGGCCTGAGGAAATGAGGCTGCGCGGACCGGGGAGGGCAGGAGAGGTACCTGGGGGGGTCGGGGTGGCTCCGGGGTGGTTGGAGGGGGCAGCGGAGTCGATGCTGATGGCGGAATTGGTTCTGGAACGTGCTGGACAGCGGCTTGATCGGCTTCCACGGCGAGTTTTTCGTCGTCAAAACTCACGACAACGGCTTCGGAGGTTGGCGGCTTCGATTGGGCGTCGCGGTAGGCCTCAAAGTAGGCCATTAAGTTCCGAGACATGGACTGGAGGTTGTTCTGCAAGTCACGTATCATGTCCCCCGTCTCTTTGAAGGTGGCGTCGATGGTGGAGATGGCTTGTCGTGTTTGTTCGGATGAACGATGATGCCGATGCGAGCGCCTGGACGGATCGTTAGGTCGTGAGGACGACCTAGATGCCATGCTCTGATACCAAATGATGCAAATGGGAATTCGACGTCGTGCGGGAAATAATTTGAACGGTGGAAAATTATTTGGTAGAAGAAATGGAGGGGTTGAGAAGAAGAAATCTCGTCGGTAACGAGGGGTTGAAGATGAAGAACGCGAAGACCGCGGAGGGAGAAGAGAGAAAGAGGGATAGAGATAAAAATCTCAATTTTAATTCATACTTGACTGCCTAAAAATAATGGGCTACCCTCTCTTTATATAGGAGAGATGGGTTTACAAAAATAGTAAATAAATCAAAATTGACAACTAACTTTATCCTAATTGGACTCTAACAAATCCTAATTGACCTCTAATTACTCTAATTAGACTCTAATCTAATTAATTGACCAAAATTGCAATTAAAATCTACGAAATAAACGTTGAGATCACAGGCGATCTCAATTATTTAATTAGCCCATTACGACCGCTAAAAACGTAAATAAAATTGACTAATAATTAATTAAATAAATGTGGCCCTATAATTTGGGGTCACGCTGCATCAACTCTCCACCGCTTTAAAAATTCGGCTCCTGACGAATTGCGTGATGTAGGTGGATCGTTGGAGAAATCATCCTTGAATTGAGGCTTCAATTTCCGCCAATTAGATCCCTTTCAACGTTACGTTTGTAGTTCTTTTCAATTGAAGGGCGTCCCTGCAATTTTCGTACCCCTTCAATTTTTCTCACATTCCTTTTGGTAGATCAATCTTCTGCCAATCTACCCCTAGCCGTTAGATCAAAACTTAAAACCTCTTTGATCTTCAATGACAGAGAGGACATCTACAGGTCAAATAAGGATCTACTGTAGAAATGATATCTTCCATCCGATCTATGGACCCCCCTGCAGATCAAGCTTGAACAGTATGCCAATACTAGCTGACATTGCCATCCTCCCCCCACTGTATATTGTATATCTTAGTGCGAATAACCGAGTTTGATATTTTTATATTAATGAGTGGTTGACAATCTTATTGAAAAAAGGACAAGTTCGAATTTTAAACAGGACATACCACACCTTTATTTTATGTTCTTTATTTAGAAATAATATAAGCTTCTGCTTTCATTGCCATGATATTTCTCTGAGTTTATGGTGTGGATAAATTTGCAGTATGGACACATTAGGCTCTCAAGCTGCAGAGAAGGTCAAGCGGAGAAGAATTTCACCTCATGTTGAGCCGAATAGTTACTTTCCTATCTTGAACTCCACAGAATACTACATCCTTCCTTCCTTGGACGACATAGTTGTCAGAGAGTCCATTTATGCAGGTTACTGTGCCAGAATACCAAACTTCGTGATTGGAAGAACTGGTTATGGGCATATAAGTTTTTGCGGAGAGACTGATGTTAGGTGGTTAGATTTAGCCAGGGTTGTGAAATTTTACAGGCATTCGGTTGTGGTATATGACAATGAAAATGAAAAACCTCCTGTGGGTCATGGCCTGAATAAACCGGCAGAAGTATCTTTAATACTTAAACTGAGACCTGCCAGTACTCTCGATGTAACTTTAAAAACACTAGTGAAAAAGTTGAGGAGATGCACAGAGAGACAAGGGGCCCGCTTTATTTCTTTCAATTTTCCAACTGGTGAATGGAAGTTTTCAGTTGATCACTTCAGTAGATTTGGACTTGCTGAAGATGATGAAGATGATATTTTTATGGATGATGTTGTATCCGAAAAGGAAGAGGAGAATGAAGATTCTCAGATGGAACCTACTGAAGTTTCATTATCTCATTCTTTGCCAACTCATTTGGGGCTCGACCCTAAGAAAATGCAGGAAATGAGAGCTGTTTTTTTCCCATCTGAGGAACATGAAGAATTGGAAGCACATTTGCAGTTTTCATCAGAGAGAAGACATGTTGGGAGAGAGCATCTAGGTGCAGATTCAGCCAGCCCAATTATAAAAGGTCCACTCCATCGATCTTCATTGCATGGTTCTTTCAAAAAAACAGTAACCAAAAGCAGTCCTTTACGGAAAGCACCACAAGCTCTGTTAGAATATCATAATGACGTATCCGAGTCAAGCCCATCTCGGAGCATTTTATTAACTGGACAAAACAAAGGGCTACCTCTTAGAACAGTAAAGGTGGATGGCTTTAAACTAAAATCCACAAATTCCAATTTTGCTGGCGGTTGCCATTCTTATTCAAAGAACATTTCCGATGCTGCATTCTTCATGGGAAGATCATTTCGTGTTGGATGGGGACCAAATGGAGTCCTTGTACACTGCGGCTCACCGATTCGTGCTCCCGGAAGTGGTCTTTCCTCTGTGATAAACATAGAAAGGGTTGCTTTTGATAATGTCGCCAGAGATGAAAATAACAAACTGAAAGAGGAGCTCATTGATATTTGTTTCATTTCCCCATTAAATTTACACCAATCGCTAGATCATGAGTACGTGGGAATTCAAGCTGGCTCCTTCAGTTTAAAACTGCAAAAAGTCGTAGCCAGCCGTGTCCAATTGCCACAGGTTTGCAGGGATTTTATCAGGATCATAGAGAAACAGCTTGATATTTTGGGGTTATCTACATCTGCCCGTTTGGTTACGGTTCACCAAGTCATGGTATGGGAACTGATTAAAGTTTTATATTCAGAGAGGGAAGTTCACAGATCTCGCAAATCAACATTGAGTGACGATGAAGACAATGTCGTGGGTATGGTGCTTGATAAAAAGGACATATCTGTTAACATGGATCCTGAATCGAGCTCTCTTGTTCGCAGAGCAGATTTTAGTTCTTGGTTACGAGAGAGTGTCTGCCATCGTGTGCAAGAAGACGTAAGTTGTTTAAATAATTCCAATGATTTGCAGCACATTCTTTTGCTTCTAACAGGAAGACAGCTTGATGCTGCGGTGGAATTAGCTGCATCAAGAGGCGATGTTAGGCTGGCAATTTTATTGAGTCAAAGTGGTGGCTCAGTGGTGAATCGTAATGATATGAGTCGACAGTTAGATCTCTGGAGGAACAATGGTCTGAACTTCAATTTTATCGAAGAAGATATGATAAAGATTTATGAGTTACTTTCTGGAAATATTCATGCTGCATATAGTGATTTACCAATTGATTGGAAAAGGTACCTAGGGTTAGTGATGTGGTACCATTTACAGCCTGACACTCCTTTTCCTCTTATTATATCCACTTATCAACAACTTCTCAGTCAAGGAAGGGTTCCACAGCCAGTTCCAATTTACATTGATGAAGGTCCATTAGATGATGTGCCGAATTGGAGTGAAGGTGATCGTTATGACCTTGCATACTATCTCATGCTTCTATATGCCAATGATGACGAGTCTTTCGACCTGCTAAAAACCATGTTCAGCACATTTTCTTCTACGCCAGATCCTCTTGACTATCATATGATATGGCACCAACGTGCCATATTGGAAGCAGTTGGGGCTTTTAGCTCAAATGACCTTCATGTTCTTGACATGAGTTTCATTTCTCAATTATTGCTGCTTGGACAGTGTCATTGGGCAATCTATGTTGCTCTGCACATGACTTACCATGATGATTTTCCTCATATGCATGCAACTCTTGTCAGGGAAATTTTGTTCCAATATTGTGAAATATGGAGTGCACATGAGGAGCAGTGGCAGTTCATTAAAGATCTTGGCATTCCCTCTGAATGGATGCATGAAGCTTTGGTAGGTTTGCTGGGCGTCATTCACATATTCCTTATATTTTTTAATGTAAATACTTATCTGTGAAGAAATCTTCTATCACTTCTAGTCTATCATTCCAAATTTCATGTCATTCTATGTTTTAGAAGGAAAAATTATTGCTAATTCCAAACCTTAATCGTTTTTTAAAGGAAAAAAGATGCGATGTCGAGGAGACACCCACCTATAAATTTCATATATTCACATTATCCCAAAAAACCGAACCTTCAATTTTATTTGATAATAATTGGCGGTAATTTGGCCTCTTTGATTTCTCAGAACCGGACTTCCAGGGTACGTGGCAAGTCCTTATGTAGAGAATGTATTGAATTTGATTTCTTATAAATCTCCAGCGCAAAGATGGAGAGTGCGGGCATGTGTGGAGCAATGGGAGAGAGTAGGAGGGATATCTTCAATTCTGGTAAGCGACATGCCGCCCTAATCGAAGAAAGTAGTACGGATGTGCGAGATGGCGAGGGGAAGGAAGTTGATGACACCAACATGGAGAAGTTAGCGGGGAGGGTATGTGGAGCGATGCAAAGAAGAGAAGGGGTCGCCAATTGAAGCAGAAGGACGGTGCGACCTCATGGTGTTATCGGTGCGGCACAGGAGATCAACTCTCCAAGACTTGTGTTGCAGCGGAATTGTTATGCTTCTGATGTGGTTGCCCGTGCCATCAACAATGAGAATGTATGCAAAGGGTCCTTGTTAACGAAGAAGGCACCTCTGGTGCACCTAAATTCCAAGTTTCCAATGACACTGATGTTGCTCTTGAGAACCATCAGAAGAAACAACCAGAAGTGATGCGGATTGGAATCCGGCGTCGCGCGGGAAATAAATTGAATGGTGGAAAATATTTGGTAGAAGAAAAGAGGGGTTGAGATGAAGAAATTTCGTCGGTAACGAGGGGTTGAAGAAGGAGAACCGGGAAGACCACGCGGAGAGAGGAGAGAAAATAGTGAGGGAGATAAAATCTCAATTTTGATTCATACTTGACTATCTAAAAATATTGGACTACCATCTCTTTATATAGGAGAGATGGGGTTACAAAAATAGAAATCAATTTAAATTGGACAACTAACTTATCCTAATGACTCTGACAAATTAAAAATTCAAATCGACCTCTAATTACCCTAATTAGACTCTAATTAATTAATTGACCAAAATTAAATCTATGAATAAACGTTGAGATCACAGGCGATCTCAATTATTTAATTAGACAATTACGACAACTTAAAAACGTAAATAAAATTGACAACTAAAAATAAATAAATATTTGGCCCGATATTTGGGTCCCACGTTGCATCAATTCTCCTCCGCTTTTAAAAATTCATCTCCCGACGAATTGCTGGATCTACAGGCTTGGAGGATGAATCAGCGTGCTCGTCTATCGTCTTGAAGAATTGGTGTGGAGCGAACGACGGAGTCCATACGCGGGCGGGGATGACGCGGCCGTCGTGGTTGAAGAACATGTGCGGCGCGAACGACGACGTTTTCTTGATTGTTGTCTCGTCCTTGTGATGCTCGAAAAATTGGTGAGGCATGGAAAGTATGGCCTTTGGAGAATCCATAGTGAAGCAGTGGCACAAGGAGAGGAGGGGAGGAGATGTGTCCAAGGAATGGAGCCATGGGGTCCTTATATAGGGAAAACCCTAGGTCCTAGTCCTATTTGGGTAAGGACGATCCTCTGATTTCCTCATTACAGCCCTCTTTTTTAAATATTTCCGCCGCCAGGGGTGTGGTCGCAATTTTCGTACCCCTTCAATGTTCCTTACCTTATTATCACTTTTGGCCTTTATGCAAATAGGGGATTCTTGGACTTTTTCTTTGCAATTTTCCCAACTAATTTTCTAATCCCTCAATTCCAGGGATTCGGTTCCCTTCCCTCTCGCCCTTAGGGTTCGGGGCCTCTTTTTAGGTGCAGGGGCGGCGGCGTGGAACCTCCAGTAGCTGGCGGCGGGGGCGAGCCGGCGCTGGTACCGCGTGGGCGGTAGCTTGGAGCTGGATGGCTGCAGCTCGCGGCTAGGCGGGGTGCGCTGAGGCGCGCGATCGTGGCGCGTGACGTGGAGTAGCTCTGGGAGATGGCGTCGTTCGAGCGCGACGAGGTGGGCGCGACGCCAGTCGGGGGAAGAGGGGAGGGCGCGTGCGGGGTGGTGGAGTCGCGGGAGGAGGGGGATCCTGGGGAAGGAATGGAGGCGGCGATGGCGCGCGGGAACTGTGGGCGGGAGGGCGGCGAGTTGGAGGTGTGGGGGCGATGGCGAGTGCGCAGGGAGGTGAGGAGCAGTTGGCGGAGGTGGCGGTGCGGCGAGGGGGAAGAGGGGGCGGCGCGGGTTGGAGCCGGGAGGAAGAGGAGGTGCCGGCAGGAGGGGTGGGCTCGCCGGGTTGATTTCGACGGTGACGGTAGGTCTTAAACCTCCTGGACAGCAGTTTCGACTTCGAAATCAGATTCTTCTTCCGCGCTTTTGTCAAAAATCGGCCCTTTGTCTTCATTGTTTGGTTGCACAGCTGTTGTATCAAACAAATCTTCATTTAGAATGGAAATACCTTCAATTTTTTGTTCACAAACAGGCTGTACAGCAGCTTCCGTGATATGATTTTTGTCGTCATCGAGCGATTCTTCGTCGGTTAGCGCGTCCAGCCATGCTTGAACCTTCAGGGATGCCATAAGACGCTTTTTGAACTTTCGTTGACGCGAACGAGACTGCGAGCCATGAGATATTCTGTTGAGATCAAGCTTCAAACGCCAATATGCAACGGGATCGTTGAATCGTAGGAACGATTCAATATCATGCTCTGATACCAAATGATGCGGATTGGAATTCGGCGTCGCGCGGGAAATAAATTGAATGGTGGAAAATATTTGGTAGAAGAAAAGAGGGGTTGAGAAGAAGAAATCTCGTCGGTAACGAGGGGTTGAAGAAGGAGAACCGTGAAGACCACACGGAGAGAGGAGAGAAAATAGTGAGGGAGATAAAATCTCAATTTTGATTCATACTTGACTATCTAAAAATATTGGACTACCATCTCTTTATATAGGAGAGATGGGGTTACAAAAATAGAAATCAATTTAAATTGGACAACTAACTTATCCTAATTTGACTCTGACAAATTAAAAATTCAAATTGACCTCTAATTACCCTAATTAGACTCTAATCAATTAATTGACCAAAATTAAATCTAGGAATAAACGTTGAGATCACAGGCGATCTCAATTATTTAATTAGACAATTACGACAACTTAAAAACGTAAATAAAATTGACAATAAAAAATAAATAAATATTTGGCCCTATATTTGGGTCCCACGCTGCATCAAGAAGCGGACTTCATCAACATATTCATTTGCTTGTTTGAGGGAGTGGCGACCGAACATCCGCTCAATGGAAACCTGATCGGGGACGGCGAGGAGGAGTCTCTGCGAAAGATACACGATGTCCTATCAGCGGTGATTGTGAGTGGCGTGTTGGTTGATATGCTCCGTCTTCCGGGAGGGCTGCTTTGTCTGAGGGGCTTATCATCATCATGTGTGAAGGAGGTGATGAATGGGGCCTTGTAGAGTTGCTTGCCACCTGAATCAAGGGGGATTATCTGGTGGCGGAGACCACGATTTCTGGATGGGGCATCATGGGATGGCGAAGAGGCTCGGAAGATGAAAGTTATGGGAATCCCACTGAGATGCCGGAAGGTGGAGGTCCTCCGTAAGGCGTTGCTACATGTAGTAGAGGCTGAGGAGATCTATTGCTCATGTATGCAATCGGACGGGGAGAAGAAGGTGGCTGTTCTGATACAGGAATACAAACCACCCATTCTGATATGGGTGATGCTGTGGCTTGGGCACCGATTGATGGCAATTTGGTATGTGCCTCTGTACGAGAAGCCTACGGTGGCGGAGTGGCGGCAACGACAACGACATTGACTGGATAAATCAAGCGATGGAGGGAATTTCGGAAATGACGTATATTGGAGAAGGTGAATCGGAGGCATTGATTGAAAGCCCTAATACTGCCACCATCACTATGAGCGTGATTCTAACAGGCCTGGAAACATAGGGCTTGGTTTCGTATAACATCCTCAATCCGATTGAGTTAGGTCATCAATTACACTCGATTAACCATGCCGGTTATATGGATCTTGGGACTCCACTTATTATCTGAACAGACATTTCAGACCACAACTTACTGCTAAACTCAGATGCGAGATTCGGATTCGAAATATCAGATATGGATGAGTTTTTCTATTCGATGGAGATTCTGTTTAATGTAGAACGAGGATGTGAGGGCATGTTGTTGTGCGAAGATCACGTTGTAATAATGATGCTCGTTGGGTTTGCATTGCGTGAGGATGTGGGGTTGCCAGGGCATGGTCTGATGGCATGGTGAGCAACGGTTGGTCGGAGATTCCGGCTTTAGAACGAGTGAGGGTCGAGAAAAGGACCTCCGCAGTGGTGCCTTGACATGTAAAGGTAAGGGGAGGATGGACCACAACAAAACGGAGAAGCGTTGACCATGCATGGGAGGGTTTCAAGGAGCAGTGCGGGAAGCGAGACCACATCTTCGACGCTTCTTACTGAAGCGCCAACGAGCAGACACTCTTGACTAGGAAATCACAAGACTGGAGTGCATGCATGAAAAGTGGGTTAATCTCTGGATGCTGGAAAAGAGGGCAATGGGTTCAGAGAAGAACAATATGTGATCCGGGATGAAGTGGCTTCCAGGGAAGGGGAGAGTGGGAGCTACTGGGAATACTGCTGATGGAAATTTGACATATGTTTCTTCGATGGTGGATGCAGAGGATTTGGTGTGGTAGTTTGAAATGGAAGTTGTACAAAGTATGGGGGTATGGATGGCGGGGACTATCCCCTCGATTTTCCAATGGAACTCCTATCGTGGAATGTGCGGGGGGCTCGATCTACTTAAGAGTATGTTGGCAATTAGCTCCATGTTGGCAACGTGGATGATTGATGTAGCTTGTCTGCTGGAAACAAAAATAGATACGTGGGATTCTGTGAGATGGAGCTCCACCTCGAGCCCTCTTCTCTCGGAGTTTAGAGCAACGTTAGCAATAAGAAGTAGGAGGGGGGTTTCTTGGAATGAGAGTTTGTTCGAGATGATCGAGGAGGTGAAGCTAATTCATTCAGTTTAAGTGCTTATGGTAAGAAATATGGATCACTCCCTCGTTGTCTGATGTCTCATCGGTACTGGCATTTCGAGAGCATCTTCAAATGTAGTTCTGTGGGATGAAATACAGAACCTTAGGGTGAGGTTCTCGGAGGCGACAAGGGTGGTGGTTGATGACTTCAATGTCATGCCATACACGAAGGATAGGCCTGGTGGGAAAGGTGCACATGATCCATGCTCTGAACTCTTTGCTGATACGATGGATGAACTAAGTCTGGAGGTTTTTGACATGACGAACTACAAATATACACGGAGGAGCTCATCTCATATTGGTTGAGGTCTTGGAGATGTTTAGTTTGATGGCAGTTTCTTTGCTTCTTAAATCGAGATCTAATATACGCCAGTATGTTTGTATACATGCGGCGACATATGCTCATCGTTGTACCTCATATTTGAGCGGTGCTGGATGTTGTAGGAAGGGTTCCACAAAATGGTTGTATCTTTCTCGACGAGCTTGGAGGTGGAGGGATCATCTATTATGTGGTTAACATTGAATTGGTTGCATTTAGATACATACTCCTGGTTTTCATGAGGGATACTAGGGTTGAGCGCAGCTTGAGACAAAATCAAGCCCATGCAGAATTGGTGAGATTGGATTTACTGGCGGATGGCATAGAGCTGGATGAGGATGATATTTTGAGCCGCAGGGTGGCCCAAAAGATCATGGAGGAGGATGATAGGAATAAGGAATTTGAGTGGAGACAAAGGTCGACACAAGTGGTTGAAGAAGGGTGATGCAAATACTAAGTTTTTCATGTTGTGACAAATTGAAGTTGGAGGAACATGATCCACTCGATCAAGGTTGGCTGTGTAGAAGTATGCGTGGAGATGGAGATTGCAAGGGTGATGAGAAGTTACTTCAAGAACGTGAGCATGCAGACATCACACAGTGGATCGATGTAGCTGGCTGTAGGGGTGATTAACATCTCAGATTTTGACATGGAGCTGACGAGGCCGTTTGGGATACATGAGACTCGTAAGACTATATTCGCACTTAACCCGGACGAGTGCCCTGTACCGGATGAATTTTCGGTATTTTTTTACATAGAATTCTGGGATTTCATTTCAGAGGAGATAATGGAGGAGGTGACGGAGTTTATGGAAGGAAATTATGGTTTTGATAGGTACAGTCGTGCTTTTCTTTTCTTGCTTCCAAAGAAAGATGTTGCTACAAGGGTGGGGGAATACCAACCCATTGCCCTATCCAATGTGATTTACCTAATTATGACAAAGACATTGGCAAACCGTTTGCGGAGGGTGCTAAATAAGATTGCATCATCGGTTTAAAGTGCATTTCTTCGGATAAACAACTTATGGATAATGTGGTTCTGACATCAGAGACTGCGGCTGACTGACATCAACGGAAAATAAAGAGATTAATGTCGAAGATGGATTTCTTCAAGGCATATGACTACATGGTTGACAT
The DNA here is from genome assembly GCA_037367405.1 of Ottelia alismoides. Lineage (NCBI taxonomy): Eukaryota > Viridiplantae > Streptophyta > Magnoliopsida > Alismatales > Hydrocharitaceae > Ottelia > Ottelia alismoides. Next base: position 24,220 of record JAZKJV010009615.1, on the reverse strand, counting down.
TTCATATTAGCCTTACTTTACATGCGCAGTTTTCCAGACAGATGGATTTCTTGGATGAAGAGGTATATCATGATTGTGTCATGCGCGGTGCTTGTGAACGGTTAGCTTGGGGGGGGGGTATTTCCAGCCGCATCAGGGATGTTCGTCAGGGATGTCCTTTGACACTGCTCCTCTTCCTTCCTGCTACTGATGCTCTGTCGATTACGGTTGACTGTGCAGTCACCGGGGGGGGGGGTGCAGTGGCTATTCGAAAGAGGAGATCTTGATACCTATCCTTCAATATGCGGATGATACAATCATTTTTGCAGAGGGGAGTCCGATGAGTTGTAGAGGAGTGTTAGCCGTTTTTGACATCTTTGGGACAGTTTCTGGGCTGAGAGTTAGTAAGGAGAAGTCATAAATTGTTCCTTTTGGCTTGGATGAGGAGGAGATTGTGAGATGTGCTAGTTGGTTGCACTCCCCGCAGGGTCAATTACCGCTGTGTCATCTAGGTGTTTCTCTGGTGGCATGGAAGATGAATGTTGGGATATTGTCTTCCGGTGATTGAGAAGTTGGAGCATAGATTGATAGGGTGGAAGTCGGTCTGCTTGTTTAGAGGTGGTCGTCTATTGTTGCGGAGGTCGATACTATCTGTGTTCCTATTTTTTCCCTCTCATCTAGGCTACTCCATGTCAGGTGAGGAGGAGGCTTGAGGGCATCACGTGGAGGTTTTTTTTGGTCCTCCTCTGGTCGAACAAACATTTTTTCTTCGATTGACTGGAACACAGTCACATGCTTAAAGTATGATGAGGAGGGCTTTTGGGTGCACAACCTGGAAGAGATGAACAAGGCTCTGCTAAGCAAGTGGATTGCATGAATATGGGTAAATTGCGATAGTCTTGTTTTCAATATCATCCGCTATATCTATAAGTTTGGTAGCTCCATCCTCAGCTCCAGAGAGCTCGGGCCGGCACCTTCCTACTTTTGGAGAAGCATTTGTGGCGTAGCATATGAGTTTTGTTTCCTGAGACCTGTGCTTGGGGGCGGAAATGGATCCAAGTTTTGGACTGATGATTGCTGTGAAGGAGGGGCCTTGGGAGTGCGATTCCCATGGTTAATGGCATTGGCTACTATCCATGATGCTTCAATGGCTGAGGTTTGTGACAAACACTCTTTCTTCCCTTAATTTAGGTCCAAGCTCTCAGATCAGCGGTCGGGGGAGTTGCTGTTGTTGCTTGAGGAGCTGGAGAGCGTGGTTGGGCTCACTGATGGGCAGGACTGCTAGTGCTGGCGTGATGGTATTTTCTCAGCAGGGAAGGCCTACAAAGCTCTGAAGGCCTTATGATCTTTAACCCTGGAGGATGCGAGACGGACTGCAGGAGAATATGGAAATGGGATGCTCCAACTCGTGTGAAGGTTTTCATGTGGATTTTTAGAATGGGCAGGCTCTTGACTGGGAAACATTTTGAGGTTCGCTCCTAATGCGGACTCTACATACTTGCGATGACAAGAGGAAGTGGAAAATGCAGATCATCTGTTCTTCAAGTGTAGGCGCTCTTTGGGGGCTTGGAACCTGTTCGAGTATCATGCGGTTCGTACTGATTGCGTGTCAGGTTTCTAGGAATCCATCGGGATGGGATGGAATAGCACATTGAAGGAGAGATCTAGGTACTTAGCAATGATCTGGGCAATTTGGATTGCCAGAAATCGCATGGTCTTTTGTCAGGTTCGCATGTATGGGAAAAAATGGTGTCACACGCTAATGCGTTAATTGAGAGTTGGAGCTTGTAATTTCTTGCTTTCTTATTTGCTATCTTAGGCTTGTAACTTCTGTTGAGGTGATAAATGACGTAAGTTTTTGGACACCTATACGATGGATACGATGGAGGCCCTTTTTTCTTTCAAATACTAATAATTGGACATTTGTTCTGTAGGATATTGTTGTAGGGTTACCCTGACTGCTAGTGCAATTGCCTACTTTGATTCTTTTTAATTACCAAATAATTACTCTGTTACTATTTGCGAATGTGCAGTCTACTTACCATCAATATTATGGAGATCTACGCAAGGCTCTTGAGCATATGCTCAAGTGTTCAAATTGGCAGAAGGCTCATTCGATTTTTATGACATCAGAATCTCATTCATTATTTTTATCTTGTAAGTTCTGAGAACATTCTGGAATGAATGTTATATTTATGTTTATAGTTAAGGTTGAAATTCCACTATTTGCTTTGTTGTTTTGTTTGTTTCTGGGCGGCCTGTTATATTTTGTTGTTAAGAAGGACCATCTTTTAAACTTTTCCTCTAAGTTTCTCTATATAATAGAAGTCTAGGATTCTTAAATTATTCTCTTTTTCTCAATCAATATCATACCGGTGGCCTATATCAGTTGTTGGTTCCTTATTGCTTCTCATCTTTTTTTCCACTAAATATAGTTTCTGCTGCATTTTTTCTAAATATAGTTTATGCTGCATTTTTTAGTGGTGGTGCTTTGATGGTTCTGCCATACAAGCCACCTCGGACCTCATATTGAAGCTGGCCCCCAAATTAAATTTAACTTGAGGTGGTGGACGTAACCCACCCTTCCTGGTAATCAATAGATTGCTGGAGCAACCCCGATGACCACCTCCAGGAGGCAATGCTGTCCATTTTGGGCTAGTGACCAACAGTGCAACATCCCATTTGCCTCCCTGTGATAACTCTAATGGATCTCCACTGGGTGATATATGTGTTTCCACATCTGACCACCTTTGATATCCCGGTAATGAAGCTTCGATAACCTTTCAATCAACTCCACCCGAAAACTACCTACCTTATTGTTTCTTTGTTCTTATTCCATTAGTTGACATTCGATTTGTCCCTCTATCTGACCACCTTTCTTATATCATGGTAATGAGGCTTCGACAACTTATGAGCTCCCTTCGATCCAAAGCTTCCCTATATACATGGTTTTAATGGGCATTCGATTCGTTCCTCCATCTTGATGCTGGTGACTTATTCAGAATGTCTTCCACTGTTGAATCAAGGCGACAACAAGGTGTTGAGCCTCCATATGGTGATGGATTGGTCTCATCCAATCAAACCCATTCTTTGATGTGACAAAGTTAAAATGTATCAACTATTCTTGCTGGTCTGAACTATTCTTCTCGGTGGTAGAAGGGCAAGACAAGGAGCATATCCTCAATTCATGTGCCAATGAAGAAACAACTCTTTCGAAAATGGGCGAAATGGAAGAAAGATAGTGCGATGGCTCACTCATGTATTATGGTCTTCACTATCCCGAGGATTGTGTAAATGATATGCACTATGCTTCAATAACAGTGATGCTTGATACTTTATATGAGAAGAATGTGAGTGCAATTCTTCTATCCATCACACTATCACCCATATTTGCTAGGATGACAGACCCCTGATGCAATACTTCGCCTTAAAGGCTGCATTTGAGCTACTAAACTATTTTACCCGATCTGCATCTGTCCAAGGTAGTGGGAATTTTGAGCGCATCCCCCTCAGTAAAAAGAGGGGTTAACCACTCCCTTCTTGATGGATAGCAATTTTCGCAAAGATTAAACCCTAGCTAGAGTTGAAGCCCTGTCAATCGTGGTATCATCCCTTCAACTCGAAATAAAGCTACTTTACCAACTCCTATAGTTGACCACTTTTTTGCATGCCATCTCGAATACGAGGTCGGCAAGTGCCCAAATGCTTATTTTGGTTGAGATGTCTACTATGGAGGAAGCATATAATTATCGGAGCCGTTTCTCCGTCACTCTTTTTACATGGATGTGTTAACATCAAGCATTTGCATTAGCTGGTCCACAAAGTTGTGAACGTGTGGTCGTAGTGGTTGATGACCCGAAGATAGGGTAACCGTCAGTTACGTTACTTCTGAGGAAAAAAAGGACATGCTGATGATATATCTTGAATCAAGCATTGTAGCCTCATAGGGTATGCTGAGGTTTTTGATTCTAGTATTGCTGTTTCTCATTAACTAGAACGATGTTTTTTAACGTTTTAATAGATTTGGCACACTTCTTAGCCAGTTTATGTCTTCATCTAGGGGACCCTCTAAGACAACAATCAATGCCGGCCCCTCGTGTATACCTTCGTCATCTTTGGTTGCACATATATCTTGAGATAAAACATTTAGTTTGTGGATTTTGGTGCCCTAATATATGTATATCTGGACAGTCCGTTCACTTCTCTGTCCTTCGGGTCATGATTTAGGGATGAAACATTCTTGTTATTAATGGTTGATACTTACTAGTCACTGGTGAAGGAGAAATGCAATGTACTTCCAACATACGACTTGCTATTGCTCTCGAATTTCCCTGGAGTTTGTTTTGTGTGAGCAAGATTACAAAGGAAAACTTCTAAAAAAGATTACAAAGGAAATTATCCGTCATGGTATCTTTGATCCGATTTCAATTGTATTTAAGGATTTTTTGACAGTTGAGATGATTGATTAATGCCTTAAGGAGGGATGCATCAAATATTGTCACAGTCTTCCTATTATGAGTCGATTGCTTTACTCAGTGAGTACATTTACTTATCATACACCCGCTTTATACATCTACACTACATAAGCTTTATTGTGTTCTTCCTCAGATTTCTACTATTACTAACACCGACTGTGAGTCCTTTTGATAGGGGAAGCACTACTACTACTATAGTTTATTTTCATCCAATCAGCATCGTGTTTTTGATTTTTTATTTCAATTGTTGCATTTAGATATTTGGAGTCCCAGTGTTGCATCTGATTGTTAAGTCCCATGTTCCATCTTGCTTTTTTTACGGCTATTCTTGTTTATTTTGTATTTTCTTGTTATTAGCTAAGCCTGAAGCATGCGATGTTAAACAATTTTTTGAAAAAAGAATTGATTTCATGCTTATGTTAAAATCATTCGATTTAGTATTGGCTTGAAGTTTCACAATTCTTGCTTGTAGTCTTTTTCTCTTCGTAGGAAATCACCTACCAAATAACTTGTTCATACTACACAACACGATGGAATTCCTGGGAGGAAACACCATCACATTCTTAACGTAGCGACTATTCTTTTTAGAAATGAGGGGATGAACTTTCATTAAAGGCACATCCAAAAATATATTTAAAAATTGTACACAAAATTTAAAGAGATTTGACCTGCTCAAGTACATTTTTACATTAAAACCTCCACTCCTTGAAGATAATATTGTTCCTAGACAACCAGGTTACCGAGATGTGCGCTATCACCTTGACCATGCCTTCGACTGAACCTGTCCAATTCTTGATAACCAACCTCTAGAATGAGTTCAGGCCACCCATTGGATGTGATTTAGATCAGCAACCGCCCTGGACTTTCTTGAACCAGGACATCTAAAAAAAGGTGATTAATGTCCTCTACTTACATCTCATCAAACCCAGGAAATATCCTGGCCCGCCTAGCTCCTGTCATAAATAATCTAACATCTTCTCATCAGCTAAAGGAAAACGTTTATCCTCATGAGGACTTTCCACCCCCATATCCTTGCACAATCTCTACGCTGCCTCAGTTAACATGGTTAAAACGCCCAACTCATAATTGGCAAATTCGTAGGTTCAATTCTTGCTGGATGCACGATAATGGGAACGTTCAAGAAGTCTAGTGGAATCGGATCTATTTCAATGGAATCTCATCATCCATACATAACCAATTAGTATGTATATTCATACCATAATGTATGAACAATAAGAACTAAAATTTTGATCGAGAAAAAATGGATTTATGGATGGAATCAAATATGCAGTATTTATAGAAAAAAGCCTCCGGTTATTGGGGAACAATCAATATACTTCTAATGTTGAATCATGATCAACTAGGACAGAAATCAAGCATTGGGTCGAACTCTTCTTCGGTGTCAAGGTAATAGCTATGAATAGTCATCGACTCCCTGTAAAGGGTAGAAGAATTTGACTTCTTATGGGAAATACAAAGCATTCCCATTACAAACATATTTTAATGGTGAATGTCCCATTTCTCCAAAAGCGTCAGTCTTTATCTTCTGAAGGTTCCTCGATCCTTGTCAGTCTGCTTGACAAACAAATAAACCCTGCTACTCTCTGGTCCAACAACTCTACCATGAAAGTAGGTATCCTAGACCCCCAAACCACACATCATCAACACATGCCTCCTTAGCTGAGGCTAAACCAAACAACCTAGGATAAGCATCACATAGTGCTCCCTCCTCTGTCTATTCATCTCTCCAGAACAAGATGCCATTCCAATCGACCAAAATCGGTCAGGGCGAGGTAGTCATGCTAGGCAGAACATAGCAAATAACCCTTAAAAAAGTGGTCGGCGAAGCTACAACGTCCACACACATGCATAAATTGGGTGATACTTCGTAAATGGTTCTCACCAATCTCGAGAGTAAGTCATCCCCATCACTCCATATAGTCATCACCTACTTCGAGAGTGATGCCTTGTTTACATCTTCGATACGCTGCACCCCCTACCCCCTCCTTGATGGGCCTTGTCACAACTTTCCTTTCCACCAAGATGAGACATTTATGATCATATAATAGCAAGAAAAGCTGCCGCTGAATCGCTTACGGATGCCAATCATAATACCCATGAAGAAATAAAGAAATCATGAATTGCCGGCTTAAGGTCCTTCACCAAAATCAACCTCCCTCCCCTCGACAGACACATTAATTTCCACCCTACTAACTTCTTATCCATCTTTTCAATTACAAGTAGCCAATCCACCTACCTAAGTCACCCACAAAGCAACGTCATGCCAAGATAGGTGATAAGCGAGCTGTTCTGTGTAGTATCCAGAATCATCTCACACATTGTCGCTACCTCTGAGGCCAGATTGACATTTACTAAAGTGAACATCGCTCCATTAACCCTCAAACCCGAAAGCCCTCCAAAAATATCCAAAATGACACTATTCGCCGTGCACTCGACCACTCCTTCAATGACAAAAATGGCATCATCAACATACATCATGATTAGAATTGAGAAGTCATCCTTAGAGTAACCCTTAAAAACCATCATCCTTTTTGAGCCTTACCATAACTGCCAATACCTCCGCAACCCAAACAAACAACATGGGAGACAAGGGGCAACCCTTCTTCATGCCCCTCTGCGGTTGAAAAATCTCCTCTCCCGCCTACCATTAAATAGGACCAAACATGAGGATAGTGATGCACATCTTTTGCAATAACTTATACGTTTGGGAAACCACTCCATACCGGTGATGCCTATATGAACTTCCAACTCTTTGCAGTCGTTTGCCTTTGTGAAGTTCACTTTTCAAAGAATTCCCCTCTCCCCTCTCTTTCTCCAGTTTGAAATGATCTTTGAAGCCGTAACCACTATGTCCAACAATTGACGTCTATGAATAAATGTAGTCTGAGGAGGCATAGTGAGCATGTCGAGGACTCCTCTGAGTCGATTAGACAAGACCCTGACCACAATAAGATAGATGGCATTAGGCAATGCAATGGGCTAAAGTCTTCCACTGTCTTTATGACCTCTTTCTTCAGAAGCTCCATAATTAGTGCCATGACATCCTTCTAAACTACATCCTATAATTCTCTGGAAAAAACTGGCAAACCATTTGGCCCCAAATATTTGTTGACACTAAGATAAAAAAAGGCCCTACACACTTCCTTCTTGGAAAAGTTGGAGACTAGCACCTGCGCCTGCTCTGACCTTCAAAATTGGACCCCCCTCCTGAACCACATGGCTCCTTATGTTGGCATCCTCCTATTGACATCATCCTCCTATTGACATCTCAAAAATGCACCACCATCGTTGCACCAATCACTCCATCTCTTTGGTTCCTCTCATCACCCACTTGCAAATCATGAATCAAGTTCTTCCTCCTTCCATTGGTCACATCATGGAATTACCCCATGTCGCATCACCGTCCCTTAACAACTTTTGTCTTGATCTTTGCTGCCACTTCACTTCTTTCTTCTTATCGTTTTCGACTGCGGCCTTCTGATGCTCATCTCTAGCATGCTGTTCCTCCATGCTAAGTTCCCGCACATCCTCTTTACCATCTAAGTAGGCAATCTCGCTCTATGCCTCATTGTACCGCTCATTCCACATCTTTTGTGACTTTCCTAATTCTTCAGCATCTCTCCCAGTCCTACAATCTGTTGAGCCATCCTTTGTGTCGTTGACCCTTCCAAACTCAATAACTAGCTCTTGAAAGCCATTATCTAACAACCGGGATCTCTCGAGTTTGAACATAGATCGGGGGAGCATTCCTTCTCCCGAATCCCATCAAATATGTTTATAATGACCTTGATCTTGGAAGAACCCGAACCGAGGACAAAGGAAACATCTCTAGCAACTCCACCGACTCCAAGAAACGACCCAACCTGGATCTTGATGAATTGTTCCTCCATGTAAACTGTTAACTGTCCATTTGTGGCATCCATACCCTCCAACACCATTTCCCAAATAAAGTCCAAGAAATGTGCCGAACCAGGATCCCGCCCACCCTTGTCACTGGGACTATCTGAAGCAAACAATGTTATGTTGAAGTCTTTGCCAATGAGTAACAAGACGCTTAGAAAACCCCTTCAACGGACTTCAACTCCTTTCATACAATTTTGCTACACGGACCACTGGAAATTCCATGTACTGAAGACAAAAGCACCCTTCCGGCCTCAGATTTGTGCTCCAAAACATCCGACACAGATCTGTGACCCTACAGTCCCTACCTCTCCTCTAGCAACATAAACATGTCCCCATCATCAGATTGCACTTACACAACCAGCACTCCTAATAGATGGGACTGCCTTGAACTTTGTAAGTCGGGGGTCAGATGGTAATCTTAGTAACCTCGAATTCTAAGCCTCAATCTTTGATTCATTCAAGAGAGCTATATCTTCATGCCTTAATCTTCCGGTCCATTATCTTGAATGATTGGATTGAAGGGGTTCTGAATTCAAGTTATTTGATAAACAATATGTCCTCTTGGGTGTTGAACGAAGAAGTAGCCATTCGGCTTTTTTTCCATGATCATGAATTGCTCATAGTCCAACCTAAGGTGTTCTAATGTGTCTGTTTTGTTTATCTAACTCAACCACATCGAAGCAAGTTTACTTTCTCATGATATCTTGATTTCTTTAAAACCCACAATGGTACATATGTTATTAATGATGACCCAATGAATTAACATCAAATTTTAGTGAAGATGTTGCCTTTTTTTTGACACCCAAAAAAAGGGGGAGACACTCAGCGGTGTTCGCCCCAATATATTAATGAAGGAGGAAAAAAAACAAAAAGAGATAAAAAAAGAGAAAGGCAACAACTGTACAGAAAAGCCACAGGCCCCAAAAAAGAAAATCATACTGGGTCTAAACCACAACCCAATCATCTACTAATCTCGCACATTGAATAAGAATGTTGTCCTTGTAGAAGCGTTGGCCCGAGAAGAGGGCTTCATTCCTCCCCAACCAAATCGACCACAGCTTCGCTATGGGACGCAGGATGTCCCTTCTCTCCCTGTTTCTGTTATTCACCAGTGAATCACAAAAGGCCGTCACGTCATCCGTGCACACCCAATCCACATCTGCTTCCTCCCAAACCCCTCTGACCCTGGGGCATCCGAAGAATAAATGGTCAATGGTCTCCACTGCCGAATCGCATAACACACATCTATTAGAGATATTGCCCAATAGCCTTGCACAACGATCCCTCGTCATCAACCTTTGCCTGCGGAATAACCATAAGAAGAAGCCAAGGCGCTCGGGGAGCTTTAGGCCCCAGAAGAAACCACAATCGCGCACCAGCATGTCCGACCGCGCAGGCGGGGGCCGAGGTATAGCCCCATAAGCTTTCCGCGTTGTGAAAGGACCGCCCTGTCAGGCCCAATGATCACGACCAACATTAGGCCTACCAGCGTCCCCGATGGCGTCCATAAGGGCAAGAAAGTCTTCAAGCCTCTGATCCGAAAAATTTGCCAGGAAAGGCGGAAACCAACACCCATCCGCCCAACAAGAAGCGACAGTGTCATCTTTATCAGCCACCAGCGCAAACAAACGAGGGAATCGCACACTCAAGGTCCCCCTTCCCGTCCAATCTTCTTTCCAAAATTGAAAGGACTCACCATTTCCCACCACCGGCACAAACAACGACCTATTCCTTTCAAGGACCTCTAGCACCCCCCGCCAAAACGGAGTCTGAGCTCTGACCACACCGTCCCGCACATCCAACGCCCTGCTTTCCCCGTGAATCTCCCGCAAGATGCTGGTAAAGAAGTCATCACCCTGATCCAAAATCCTGTTCGCCCATTTGAGAAGGAAAGCATTATTAACAATCTCCAATCTCCGCACGCCCAGCCCACCTTCATGCTTGCCTCTAGTGACCTCATCCCATCCTACCAAATGCAACCCCCCCCCCGCTTCTCCATTCCTTCCCCACAGAAATCTTCGCATAAACTTTTCAAGACAATCGCAAATCCCCACCGGCATCCGACGATTCAATAAGAAATACACCGGAATCGAGGAGAGCACCACCTTGAGAAGAACAAGCCAACCCCCTCTTGATAGCAGGGCCGAACGCCACCCAGTCAGGCGCTTCTCCACCCTCTCGACGACCACAAGCCAATCCCTGATCCTGGCCCTCCCCACCACCAACGGCATACCAAGGTAATCAATAGGTAACTCACTAGGAGGAGACCCCAAGACTCGGCCGCAATCAATCGCCTCCGCCTCCGAAAGGTCAAAAGGAATCACCTTGGATTTGTTCCCATTCTTATATAGACCTGATACTTCGCTAAATAGCTCAAGTGTCGCCGCCATTCCCGAGACCTCAGACATGCCTCCCTCAATAAAGAACATGGTGTCATCCTTGAACTGTAGCAAGGGCACGCACATCCCGCACTTGGAGTACCCCGTCGAGAGCCTAGAAACAATCACACGATCCGCCATGCGAGCCAAGACATCAGCAACCACCACAAACAGAAGAGGAGCGAGGGGGCACCCCTGGCGCACACCCCTTCTAGGCTGGAAGAAGCCTCCATCCATGCGGTCATTGATCAAGATTGTGAAGGACATCGTGGTCACGCAACGACGCATCCACGATATCCAAACCTCAGGAAAGCCATGCCTCCGCAGAACCGACCACAAGAAGCTCCAGTCGAGGCAGTCGGAAGCTTTGGCGAAATTGACCTTCCAAAGCACCCCCTGCTTTCCGGCCTTCTTCCAATCGGCGACCAACTCCGACTCCAGCGTAATGAAATCCGAAATCTGCTTGCCCTGTATAAAGGCCGCTTGGACCAGAGATATTATTGTATCAAGGACCCGAGCAAGTCAACGAACCAATACCTTAGCGACAATAAGATATATGCCGTTGGATATTGATATGGGACGAAACTCCTCAATACGCTCTGCCGCAGAGGATTTTGGAAGCAGCACAATGATGGCCCTATTAACCCGATCAAACCCAGCATTCCCATTGCAAAACTCCGTGATAACCTCCAACACATCGTCTCCCACCACCTCCCAAAAATTCCGATAGAACGCTACCGGAAAACCATCAGGACCCGGGGACCCATCCTCGTTCAAGTCCCACGCGGCCGCTCTGGCTTCATCCTTCGAGACCGCCCACGTCAACTCCTTGCAAGTCACAGGCGAAATGGACACCGCCTCGCATCCCGACCACCGCCACACCCTCGGGGAGCGCCTCGCAGCGAAGTCCTTGAAATGAGCGGCGATGGCACGCCACATCTCTCTGTCCCCCACAATCCGAATATCATTTATTGAAATAGAGTGCAAAGCGTTAGAGCGCCTCCTTCCGCTAGCAACACGGTGAAAGAAAGCCGTATTGGCATCCCCCTCTTTAATCCAGGTCATCCTCGACCTCTGCCGCCATTCAGTACTCCGCTTCTTATCCTCAACCGCAACACGCTTTTGCGCAAGAGAACGCTCACGTAGCTCCTCAGGCAGCAGCTCCCTATCGTTCTCGATGATATCAAATTTGGCAATGATTTCCTCGGCCTCCACCCTGGCGGCAACCCTCGCCACCCTCGACTCCTTCTTGAACAAGGAAAGCTTCTTCCGCAGCGACGAGAGCTTCTGAGCAAACCTGGAGACCGCGGACCCCACAAATCGCGACTGAGACCAATGCGACGTCACCATATCCTTGAAGTTCGCCTCCCGTAACCAACATTTCTCGTATCTAAAGAAGCCTCTCACCGTAGGGACCTCACATGACTCCCAAAGAATAGGCGAATGATCCGACAAAGAGCGAGGGCGAGAGGTCACCGAGCAAAGAGGGAACTTCTCAAGGAACTCCCCAGAAGCCAAGAAACGATCAATACGGGAGCGGGAATTATTATTCCGCCATGTGTATTTAATATCATCTGCCACCAGAACCTCTAAAGCCAACGAATACACCACCTCAGCAAAATCAAAGGAACCTGGGTCCTGGCCACCCCTGGATCGAGGCCTATCCGACGAATGGAGCGTAACATTGAAATCTCCCCCAATGAGCCAAGGTATCCCCTCAAATACCCGGCTCGCCTCACGCATATCATCCCACAACTCCCTTCTCTTAAGGTGGCAGCAAGGGCCGTATATACAAGAGAAAACGAAGGGCAAGGCAGTATCAACTCGAACCAGCTGCACAGATAGCATATGTCTCCCCATAAGCACAGTGTTGAAGGAGAAGACCGCCGATCTCCATGCGATCAGAATACGCCCCGTCGTCCCGTCCGCATCCAACGCCCTGAACGCATCCAAACCACCAGCACCAAATGAACGCCAAAGGATATCATCGATCCCACACAGCTTCGTTTCTTGAATGAAAACAATATCACACCCCCACTTAGAGAATCTCGACCCCAGAGTCCTCTTATCCACCTCCCCCAGGCCCCTAACATTCCAAGAGAGAATCTTCATAGAGACATATGAGATTGACCCCCAATGCGAATGAGCCCAGCCGCTGCCGCAACAACATCTTTCAACGTCGCGCAAGAATGCTGCTGTGAGGTGCTCGCCCGAGATCTGTTTCTCCTCCGATATCTTTTCCCCGATCTCCTCTCAGAAAGGCTCCCCGCATCGCTAGCATTGTCCACGTCCGGGAGAGTCACAGATGAGCTTGGTGAGGAGACCAACACAGAAGAGCCGCCATCACCCAGAAGAAGAGGGCCCAAGGAGGCCCCGCTAAGCGGCCCACCCACAGGATCCGAGGAGCCCCACGAGAAAGCAGAAACTCCTGCATCGGCGATCGCACAACTGGAAGATGGACTCACAGCCGAGAATGAAGACAAACCATCAAGACACTCCCTAAAGGCCATACCCGGATCAACCACAGAGATGAATACCGTTTCACGGGTCAGCCCCTCCCGTCCCCCGGATCCGAACAAAAGATGCCCGCCGACATCCAACGCCGCCTGACCTGACAACGGACCCGCAAAACTAATATGGAAAGCACGATCCGAATGCCATGAGTGAAAACCAAAGGGAGAATCATCCTCGGAAGCCACCTCAGCATGCAAACCGTCTCTTGCAGGAGAATTACACGACATTCGAGAATGGAACCCGAAGGGACGTGGGGGATCCATCATGAGGGGCGACGCTTTGGAGGGACCCCCATGCAACACCACCTGGCGGTCGGAAGATGAGGCGACGCCAACGATCCTCGGGTCCTTCGGGCTGGCGACATCGGACCTCTGTGAAAGCGCCACCACCGGCGGAGCAGGAGGGTCGATGAACGAAAGCTCCACCCGAAATCGGACGCGACCAATCTTCATGGATTCATAGAAGACCTTGCCAACCGCATCGTCAAGTAACCCATTGCTGCACCATGGCCTCAAATTTCAACGAAATTCGGTCGAATTTCTGTCGAATATCGATATTCAGTCGAAATCGAAATTCGACCGAAATGACCGAAATATGGAGGTCCTAGTACAAAAAATGAATGAAATGACCGAAATTTCGGTCGAAATTCCATCGAAATTCTGTTTTGGTCGATACCGAAATGGTAACCGAAACCGACATTTAGGGCCTTGTGCTGCACTCCATTAGGACTCGCGTGACCCTCCAGTCCATGCTCGGCCTGAGGCCATCCTCAACGACCGCAAGAACCTCACCCCATCGTCGGAGAGCCCGGATAAGGCAATGAAATGTCCTCGATAGGAAGGAACCCTTCGCACCTCCGCAACACAGACTACGACGCTCGAACAGGCACCATCCGCAAAGCGCATAACTCTCCAAAATATTTCTTCAGTCGCACCATTCCGAATAAGCCTTTCCCGTTGATCCGGGGAAAGGCCACGAACACAACACCGAGTTGCATCCAACGCCAGTACGTCCCCTGCGAAATGAGGACCCAGGAAGCCATGCAGATGGGATCTCACTTCGTCCCATGAGACGCCTCTCCGCATAGCAACCCCAACCACCGCAACGCTTTCTTCTCCCCCCTGAATTACCTTCCCATGCACGACATCGGCATGCGACCATCTCCCCACCACGTCTTTCGAATCGATAGAGGTACCGGCGCCGCCCAAATCGCCAACGCCAACCGAACACGAGACAACGCGAGAACCTTCCACAACTTGCGCAAATGATCTCACCCCCCGCCCTTCAAAGGGGACTGGACATGCCGCCCGCAAGTTCTCCGCATCCCCACATCTCATCGAATGACCTGCCGTCCGGAAGGTGGAGCTGCCACGGCCAGAACGGAACCAACAATTAGCCTTCCGGTGCCCGACCCTCCCACAACCATAGCATCTAGAGGGATCCCCACAGGCCGAGGCTACGTGTCTTGCCTTTTTGATTATGTTTATTATTCTTCTTCTGTAGTCATCATTCCCACTCTGAATTCCCTTGATATTTGTATTATTCCTTTACCTCTACCAGTTATTCTTCACCGTATGATAGTCTTCCTTGGATATTTTCTCCAAATCTTTGGACCTCCCCATTGTTTACATGAGACACTAAAGAAATTGCATCCTTAGTGTCACAACCACTCCTTGTTAGGTGTTATATGACAACTCAGTTTCCTCTAATGATATTGATACAAACACGCCTCAAGATACTTCCATTCAACTTGAACTTGGCCTCAGTATCGATTTATTTATTGATATTCGTAAGGATACACGATGTTGCATTATCCATCTTAGTGCAAGGCATACTACCTTGCAACATCTGACATTATCATTTGTGGATTTGTGAGCGCCGATGCCAATACAATTCATGTGCACCGTCACCACACTCTTTTGCACTCATAATGCTGCGATTCCATGGAAGATGAGGCACTTTGCTCTACAAACTTGACACACATGGTCTACAGTTGATCCTCCTGCTACAACTTTTGTGTGCAGGTCAGTATTCAACCTTTAATACTTTATAGATGACTCGATTGAGAGGTACAAGGGGCATTTGGCTTTCAAGATTTATTAGACCTATGCTGTTGATTTCTTTGACACCTCATTGGTGGCTTATTTCTCCATTATGTGTATTTCGGTCTCTATTTCTATTCATTGTGATGGGTCCATGTATCCGTTAGATGTGAAGAATACTTTCCTATCCATTGTGGTTGAAGATTTTCGCCAGACAACAGTGGTTTTGAGCAGTCGAGTAGTTCCCTTCTTTTCCTTCTGTCAAAGAAGGATGTGGCTCAACGGGTTGAGGACTTGTGCCCTTTAGCATTGTCAAATGCTTTTTATCTAATTGTTGCTAAGGTGTCGTCCAATAGATTGCAAGAGGTGTTGGGTTTCATTATTGACGTGGCATATACGCCTTTCATCCATGGGAGGCACATGATGGATGGGGTGGTTTTCGCTTGTTAGAAAACATGATGCAGAAGCGTATCAGATAAATAAAGAATAAAACTTGAAACATGCGAGATTTAATGTGGAACCCTACTCCCTAAGGTGTGGGATAAAACCACAGGAGAATGCCTCAAAGGGCTGATTTGTTCATTGAACTTTCTCTCTGGATACATAGGGTGAGTTGCTTCTTATATAGCCCTCATTGAGTCTCCACATCCATCAACTGGTAGATGTGGGACTAAACAACTGGATGAGGTAAATGGATCCCGGAGAGATCCATTTAACCATCACCCACATAAGTGACACATTTAAATAAATACTCCAACTTGGCTTATGAAATTATTCGAGTAGCGTAGAAGAATACCAAGGACTCATGTAGAAGGTGAACTTCTCCAACTCATATGACTGTGTGGACCGTCATTTTCATACGGGCATCCTTATATTGTAGAGGCTTTCCTAGTTAGTAGATTAATTGGATGGAAAGATATGTAGCGACAACCTCCTATGCAAGTCTTGTGAATGGCAGGCATGGGGGAGGTTTCTTTCAGCCGCAGCGGGGGGGGGGGGGGGTAGACAGGGATGCCCGTTGGCACCTTTGTTTTTTGTGGTAGTGGCATATGCTCTACCCAGGATGGTGTTGAAGGTAAGAGAGGGCGATTTCTTGGTTTGATGTTGCGATAGGGATTTCTATCCATGTTCTTTAATATGCTAACGATACTATCTTTTTTCATGAAGGGTGAGGTTGCGACCACAGAGATGTCCATTGTTCTTGAGCTGTTTGGGCTTGTCTTGGGATTAAAGATTATTTGTGCCAAATCCTCTTTTGTTCCTTTTGGGATGAATGTGGAGGTGGCGCTGTATGAGGCTTCTTCGTAGATGCAGAGTGGATCTCTTCCTATCTTGTCTCTGGGATTGCCTCTCGTGGAGGGCAAGCTTCGACAATCCGACTGGCTTCCAATTTTTTGAGAAGATGGAGAAGAAGCTCATGAGTTGGCATGTAAATTGTCTCTCGAGAGGTGGTTGGCTGGAGCTTTTGAAGGTGATTCTTTCAACCCTCCTGGTGTTTTTCCTGTCTACGTACTTGTTGCTGACTGGGGTGAATGGGAGGTTAGAGGGGCTTATTATGAGACGTTTCTTCTGAGCTTCCTTTGGGGAGTCTCAAGGGACACCTTTGGTGGGCTAGAAGACTTTGGTGATGGAGGAGGAGGATGACGGGTGGGTATCTGAAGCCTGGAGACGATGAATAGTGCTTTGTTGTCGAAGTGGGTGATCCATATTTGAGGAGATGATCCAATTTGTTATGCAGGACTTTATGCTTGATATACGAGTTGTCTCTTGACCCTTTCTCACCGACAACGATTGTGCGTTTGCATTCCAATTTTTGGAAGGAGAGATGCTCCGTACTTCCTCATGTGATGCTTTTAATTGAGACTTGTGGTTGGTGATACTCGTGGATTTCTGTTTTTGGTTTGACGATTGGACTGCGCAAGATGCTCTGTGTATGTCAGCCTAAATTTTTCGCCCTGACAGCTGATGTAGGTTGTTTTGTGAGAGACAACTGGGAGGGTGGCAGCTGGCTCCCTCTTTTTCGCTCTGCCTTGTCGGATCAACGTCTTGTGGAGCTTTTATAGCTTCTGGTGGCCCTACCAGTCAGAGAAGGAATGGATGACTTTGTTGATCATCGGTCTTGGGTTGAGGGGCATTTCACGGTGCGGAAGGCATATACGGCTTTCTACTCGTTGAAGGTTTTTGATCGGACAATGGCTACCAATCGATTTACTGACCTTTAGAGATGGAAGATTTCGTTGTGTGTTAGGATTTTTATTTGGTCACTTAGATGGGACTGTCTGTTGATGTGTCAGAGAAGAGCATGCATGTTTTCTGGTAGCGATGGCACATGTGGGAATCATTTCGTGGAAGAGGAGAATGTTGAACATCTATTTTTTGGGCATGCTATTGTGAAGGAGGTTCGAACAACGGCACTTGTTGATGGAGTTTTATCAGTTAAGCAAATTTTTGGGTATCCCATGATTTAGGTCATGGGAGTAGTTCGACCAAGATCAAAGTGGTGACTATTCTTTGATCTTTGTGGCTTGCACTCAATGGTTATATATTCAGGAATGAATACTTGTGTGTGTGGAAAATGTAATAGAACATGCAAAAATAGTAAAGACTTTTTGGTCTATGCAACTATTTTTACTGTAAATATATATAAGCTTAAGGGTAGGCATCTCCTCGATGTCATACTATTTTTTTCCCTAAAAAAAGAAAATTTTCGTATACAATGATCTCTAGGAAGAAGTTTATATGCGATATCCACCTAGCTTTGAAGTTCAATTCTAATTGTTTGATGATATTTAAAGCCCATCAAGCAATATATGGCTTGAAACATAGTTCAAGAGCTTGGTTTAAAAGCTCTCTAAAGTGGTGGAAGGTGTTGGTTGATGATCATTATCTCTTTGTTCATAAATGTATGAAATGACCATTGTTTTTTTGTTCTATGTTGATGATATTATTCTCACATGGGACATTGAATTTACATTTTTGATGTAAAGTGTAATCTTGTAGAAAAGTTTGTAGTGAAAGATTTTAGGAGTCTCATGATTTTCTTTGAGATAGAGATTGCGAGAAGTAAAGATGGGATAGTTTTGCCTTGTTGGGAAAAATGAGAAACTTGTTTTATTCCTTGAACCTTAGGCTCTCTTATATAGGGAGAGACCTTTGGGCAAATTACATAAGACAGAAGAAAAGAAAATATATAAAAGATACATAAATATGAAATATATCTTTACACTCCCCCTCAAGATGGAGCATAGATATCTATCATGCTCATCTTGGATGAACACTTCTGGGAGGGCCCTCTAAAGTAAGGCTTTGTTGAAAATGTCTCTCATCTGGTCCCCTGAGCTTACATGGGATGTAGAAATGAAGCCCTTTTGGATCATGTCACGTATATAATAGCAATCAACCTCAATGTGCTTTGTCTTCTCGTGGAATGCATGATTATTAACAATGAATAAGGCGGCCTGATTATCGCATTTCAACGACATGGGAAGAGGACCATCTATATGTACATATGTTAGGACTGCTCGAACCCACATCATTTCTGTACATGCTTGTGCCATAGCTCTATACTCAGATTCAACACTAGATCTTGCAACAACAATTTAGTTCTTACTTTTCCCCGAGGCGAGTGAATATCCAACAAATATAACAAATCCAGATGTTGACTTCCTATCCTTGGGGCACCATGCACAGTCTGCATCTGCGCATGCTGAGATAATAATAGTCCTCCTCTTTTTAAATAGCAACCCTGCACCTGGAGATGATTTAAAATACATTAGTATCGTCTGTATATCATCCATATGTATCTGACGAGGTTGTTCCATGAACTGGCTCACCCGATTGACTGCAAATGTTATATCGGGCCTGGTATTGCCGTATTGGTAACATAAAGAAGCTTTCCCACCGGTTCCATGTATCTTCTCATGTCAACCTCATCAATATCATCATCATAAAACTTCATGCTTGGATCCGTGGGTGTAGTCGCAAGTCGACAGCCAAGCATATCTGTGTCACTTAACAAGTCAATGACATATTTTCTCTGAGTCATCACAAGCCCTTGTTGATTTTTAGCAAACTCCAATCGTAGAAAGTATCCAAGAGCTCCTAGATCCTTGGTAACAAATTCATGACACAGAAATTCTTTCGCCCTCTTTATTCCCTACGTATCATCTCCTGTAATAAGTTTATCACCAACATACACCATAATACCAGTCATACCTCTGGAGATTTTCTGTACAAAAAGAGAGTGATCTGCATTTGACTGTTTGAACCCCTATTTCTCAAACAAATCTGAGAGCTTCTGGAACCAAGCTCTCGGGCTCTGCTTAAGGCCATAAATTGCCTTATGATGTCTACACACATGTGAACACTCCCCCTCAACAGCAATCCCCAACGGCTGTTGCATGTAGACTTCCTCTTGAAGATCACCATACAGAAAGGTTTTCTTGATATCTAACTCAAACAGGGGCCAATATCGAATTACAACAATTGATAAAAGAATCCGTAAGGCAGAATGACGAGCAATTGAAGAGAACGTGTCAAGATAATCCACTTCGTATGTCTGAGTAAACCCACATGCAACAAGTCGAGCTTTGTACCTAACAATGCTACCATCTGCATTTTTCTTCACTATAAATATCCATTTGCAACTTACTATAGACAATCCAGTGGGGGCTGGGACAAGGCTCCGAGTACCCCTCGACTGAAGGGTAGCCATCTCTTCTTCCATAGCGAATCGCCGCCGACTGTCCTTCAAAACCTCCTGATAATTCTGTGGAATGACCACGACAGACAATACAACTGCAAATTTCCTGAATTCCCAGTCAAGCGATCAAAGGAGACCATGGATGCGAAAGGATATGGCACACAACTACGCTTCTGCTTCCTCCAGATCAAAACCTCCACGTCTGTCCCTTGTAAAGAACGCTACTCAGGTAGACCATCATATCCATCGTTAGAAACTGTGTATTCAGAACGTACCTCATGCGTGCTAGATGATGAGCGTTGACCATGAGCAGAAGCATGCCGACGGGTATAGTGATGCGGCAAGGGTGAGACTGTGACCATAGGAGTTGGTGGAGGTGAGGGCGATGGTGGTGACAACGGTGAAGGAGGTGATGATGGTGGAGGTGAAGGAGGTGATGATGGTGGTGGTGGGCTGTATATTTCATCATCAGAGTCTGAGGAAGTCAACCGATCACCTGTAGGAGAAAAGTACATCATGGACTCAAAAAAGGTGACATCAACACTAACATAATACTTCCTGCGCATTGCATTATTACATATGTACCTTTTTTGTGTCCTAGAGTACCCGATAAAAACACACTTGACAGCTCTAGGAGAGAGCTTGTCAATACCTGGTGACAACTGATGGACAAAGGTGACCGAGCCAAACACATAAGGAGTAAGTGCAAACAATTCCTTTTCAGGAAAAGCAAGATAGAAGGGATTTTTCTCTCCCAAGATCGACGAGGGCACACGATTAATAAGATAACATGTCATAAGAACAACATCACCCCAAAAAGAATGCGGAGTCCGACTCTGAGTGAGAAGAGTTCTTGTAACATCAAGCAAATGATGATACTTCCTCTCTGCAACACCATTTTGTTGGGAAGTATAGGCACATGATGTTTGATGAGTAATACCTTGGGTTAAAAAATAATTGGAAAGGGTATGAGTACAAAATTCCAAGGCATTATCAGTTCTCACAAATTTCAAGAAGAAGAAAACACATTTTTCACTTCAGTTAGAAAAGTTTTTATAACCTCTTCGGCTTTAAATTTATTCTTTAATAAAAAGACCTAAGACAGACGAGAGAAATAATTAACTGCAATAAGATAAAACCTGTGTCCCTGGTGATCAGGAACACGACTAGGAACCCAAATATCTATATGAAACAACTCAAAAATAGAGCTACTGCTCCGATTCTGACGAATGGGGAAGGCAAGCCGATGATGCTTTCCCAACTGACATGCCTCACATTGAAAGGGCGAGTGAGGAGAGGTCTGAGGCAGAACACGACACATTTTCTTGAGTAGGAGATGACCAAAGCACTTGTGCCACGTAAAGGGTGAGACGAGTCCAGCAGAAAGAGAGGAAATTCCAGCATAAGGAGTTAAAACTAAGCGATAGAGATCGTCTTGCTCACGGCCACACCCAATCACCTTGCCCGTAATGATGTCCTAAAATACAAGAGAAGATGGGTCAAAAATAGCTCGACAATATAGATCCTTCGTAATTTGACTAATAGATAACAAATTCATTGAGAAGTCAGGTGCATGCAACACATCCTGTAGATGCAAAGAGGGCCTTGTCTTGTGATTGGGGAATGAGTCCCATCTGCAATAACCACAATTCGTCCTGGAGGAACCTGTTTGTAGTTGTAAGTTGACCTCTGTCTTCGCACAAGTGATGTATGGCACCGAAGTCCATAATCCATTTTATAACATCAGAGCCACTATAGTTAGTAAGTGCATAAGTACTATCTGAGATACTGGAGGAGGCTGAAGCAACCACATTTGAATGACTCTCGGAGACCGATGAAGACGTAATGGGACTGGCAAGAGGTATAATGCCCCTCAATCGTGCTACAAGGTCGTCAAATCATTGATCTAAAGAAGAAGCAGCGGGGGGCTCATTCTGCTCAGCCACTCAAGCAGATCAGGAAATCCATGCTTGGAGTAGCATTCATCCTCTGTATGTCTAGAACGATGGCGGTAAGTACATGGCTGACGAATACGACCTCCTCTGCCACGAGGTCCGCATTCACGAAACTGTGAAGAGCCTCCTCGATCTCGGGAGGCAGCCATCACTGAAGAAGTCTGACTGGCAGCAGTAGATGAGACAGTGATCCCACTGAGCCTGCGGAAGGCTTCCTCCAAGGGAGGAATAGTAGCGTCTGTCAAAATCTGGGAACGAGCCGCCACATACTCAGGTTCAAGGGCTACCAGGACTACACCAAACATGTTGGCATTCCTATAAGTCTTCTGCTGCTCAGGAGTAGATGTGAGAGGCATGAAGCTGTAGAGCTTCTCGAACATCCCACATAAGGATGTATATAACAAATGAAGAGGCCGTCCATTCTGCTTGATAATAAATATATCATGCTGGATTTGTAGAATCTGTCTCATTCTTTGCTTGTGAATAAGTAGCAGCGAGAATATCCCACATCATCTTGGTCGTGGGTTGATGTAGTATATTACTGGCGATCTCTATTGCCAAGTCCCTGAAAGCCAAATCTTGGCTTATGCATCATACACCTACCATGAGGTGTTAACCCTAGTCTTCTCAGCCGGCTCTTCCTCGATAAGAATGTGTTTCCCGTAGACTTCATCATGCTCATGAACTGTGATGCAGCGTGACCCCAAATTATAGGGCCGCATTTATTTAATTAGTTAATCGTCAATTTTATTTACGTTTTTCAGTTGTCGTAAATGCCTAATTAAATAATTGAGATCGCCTGTGATCTCAACGTTTATTTCGTAGATTTTAATTTTAATTTTGGTCAATTAATTAGTTAGAGTCAGTTTAGGTAAGTTGGTTGTCAATTTTAATTAGTTTACTATTTTTGTAACCCCGCCTCTCCTATATAAAGAGATGGTAGTCCAATGTTTTAGTCAGTGAAGTATTATGAAAAATTGAGTTATCTCATTATCTCTCTCTCTTTTCTCTCTTCCTCTACGCGATCTCCGCGGTTCTCCTCCTTCAATCCCTCGTTACCGACGAGATTTCTTCTTCCCAACCTCTCCTTTTCTCCACCGATATTCCACCGCCCAAATTATTTTATTTATCGTCGACGCGCCGAATCTCGTTTGCATCATTTGGTATCAGAGCATGGCATCTAGGTCGTCCTCACGATCTAACGATCCTCCAGGCGCTCGCACCGGCATCATCGTTCACCCGAACAAACACGAAGATCCATCTCCACCCTCGACGCCTCCTTCAAGGAGACGGAGCACATGATACGTGATTTGCAAACCAACTTCCAATCCATGTTTCGAGACCTAATGGCCAACCTTGAGGCCTACCATGACGTCCAAACAAAACCTCCACCCGTTGAAGCCGCCGCCGCGAGTTTTACCGAAGAAAACTCCGCTGTGGAGGGAGTTTCGGTTGCTGTCCAGATCATCCCGGAAGAAAGAAATGCCGATCTGCTTGCTGCCCCGGTGATTTCAGACTTGAAAACCCCTCCGAAGTCGACACGGCGCCGCCCGCGGCTTCCTCGCTGGACGCCCTACCCCGGCTTCCGTTGAGGTACAGTTCCCAACCCTTGTGGCTGTTTTCTCCACCCAGAACCACCGGCAGACCCTCCAGCGACCCCCCAAAACTCCCCCGATAATCTCCCCCTCGCCATCCCTCCTACTCCCCACCCCCGCCTCACCATCCAGAGCCGACCCAACCAGCCCCACCATCATCCCACGCCCTCCCTTCCCATCCCGCACCCGCCAGCCCCGCCTCTGCGCCACCCCGCACTACCGCCTCCCCGGCGCCTTCTCACCTCCCCACCCTGAACCCCCTCCCCTGTGCTCATCGCCCCGACCTCCCCTCGTTTCCCCGGGCCCTCCCCCTTCTCCTTCCGCTCCGCGCCCCTCGCCCACCACTTTCCCCATCCCGCCAGCCGCCCCTCTCCTCCCCGCGCAGTCCCCGCGCCTTCCCCCGCACCCGCAGCATACCCCCCAGCGCCTCCCTCCCCCGCTATCCTCCCCCAGGACCCCCATCCTCCGCCCGCCACCGCGCGGCCCTGCCCTCGCCCTCCCGCCACAAACACTCCTGGAGACCTCCGCTTCTCCGCCGAGCCGCACCGGCCCCACCAGCAAAGCCGCCAACCACCGAAGCGGGCGCTACCGCGAGTTTGGACGAGGAAAACATCGCGTAAAGAAGGACCAAACGGAATGTGCTTGTCCAGACCATA